>OW121740.1:70544577-71214644 GCA_933228675.1 Stomorhina lunata | reverse complement strand
ATATGTCTGTGACACATTTTTCTATAGAAAAATATGTCTGTGACACATTTTTCTATAGAAAAATATGTCTGTGACACATTTTTCTATAGAAAAATATGTCTGTGACACATTTTTCTATAGAAAAATATGTCTGTGACACATTTTTCTATAGAAAAATATGTCTGTGACACATTTTTCTATAGAAAAATATGTCTGTGACACATTTTTCTATAGAAAAATATGTCTGTGACACATTTTTCTATAGAAAAATATGTCTGTGACACATTTTTCTATAGAAAAATATGTCTGTGACACATTTTTCTATAGAAAAATATGTCTGTGACACATTTTTCTATAGAAAAATATGTCTGTGACACATTTTTCTATAGAAAAATATGTCTGTGACACATTTTTCTATAGAAAAATATGTCTGTGACACATTTTTCTATAGAAAAATATGTCTGTGACACATTTTTCTATAGAAAAATATGTCTGTGACACATTTTTCTATAGAAAAATATGTCTGTGACACATTTTTCTATAGAAAAATATGTCTGTGACACATTTTTCTATAGAAAAATATGTCTGTGACACATTTTTCTATAGAAAAATATGTCTGTGACACATTTTTCTATAGAAAAATATGTCTGTGACACATTTTTCTATAGAAAAATATGTCTGTGACACATTTTTCTATAGAAAAATATGTCTGTGACACATTTTTCTATAGAAAAATATGTCTGTGACACATTTTTCTATAGAAAAATATGTCTGTGACACATTTTTCTATAGAAAAATATGTCTGTGACACATTTTTCTATAGAAAAATATGTCTGTGACACATTTTTCTATAGAAAAATATGTCTGTGACACATTTTTCTATAGAAAAATATGTCTGTGACACATTTTTCTATAGAAAAATATGTCTGTGACACATTTTTCTATAGAAAAATATGTCTGTGACACATTTTTCTATAGAAAAATATGTCTGTGACACATTTTTCTATAGAAAAATATGTCTGTGACACATTTTTCTATAGAAAAATATGTCTGTGACACATTTTTCTATAGAAAAATATGTCTGTGACACATTTTTCTATAGAAAAATATGTCTGTGACACATTTTTCTATAGAAAAATATGTCTGTGACACATTTTTCTATAGAAAAATATGTCTGTGACACATTTTTCTATAGAAAAATATGTCTGTGACACATTTTTCTATAGAAAAATATGTCTGTGACACATTTTTCTATAGAAAAATATGTCTGTGACACATTTTTCTATAGAAAAATATGTCTGTGACACATTTTTCTATAGAAAAATATGTCTGTGACACATTTTTCTATAGAAAAAATATGTCTGTGACACATTTTTCTATAGAAAAATATGTCTGTGACACATTTTTTCTATAGAAAAATATGTCTGTGACACATTTTTCTATAGAAAAATATGTCTGTGACACATTTTTCTATAGAAAAATATGTCTGTGACACATTTTTCTATAGAAAAATATGTCTGTGACACATTTTTCTATAGAAAAATATGTCTGTGACACATTTTTCTATAGAAAAATATGTCTGTGACACATTTTTCTATAGAAAAATATGTCTGTGACACATTTTTCTATAGAAAAATATGTCTGTGACACATTTTTCTATAGAAAAATATGTCTGTGACACATTTTTCTATAGAAAAATATGTCTGTGACACATTTTTCTATAGAAAAATATGTCTGTGACACATTTTCTATAGAAAAATATGTCTGTGACACATTTTTCTATAGAAAAATATGTCTGTGACACATTTTTCTATAGAAAAATATGTCTGTGACACATTTTTCTATAGAAAAATATGTCTGTGACACATTTTTTCTATAGAAAAATATGTCTGTGACACATTTTTCTATAGAAAAATATGTCTGTGACACATTTTTCTATAGAAAAATATGTCTGTGACACATTTTTCTATAGAAAAATATGTCTGTGACACATTTTTCTGTAGAAAAATATGTCTGTGACACATTTTTCTGTAGAAAAATATGTCTGTGACACATCTTTCTGTAGAAAAATATGTCTGTGACACATTTTTCTGTAGAAAAATATGTCTGTGACACATTTTTCTGTAGAAAAATATGTCTGTGACACATTTTTCTGTAGAAAAATATGTCTGTGACACATTTTTCTGTAGAAAAATATGTCTGTGACACATTTTTCTGTAGAAAAATATGTCTGTGACACATTTTTCTGTAGAAAAATATGTCTGTGACACATTTTTCTGTAGAAAAATATGTCTGTGACACATTTTTCTGTAGAAAAATATGTCTGTGACACATTTTTCTGTAGAAAAATATGTCTGTGACACATTTTTCTGTAGAAAAATATGTCTGTGACACATTTTTCTATAGAAAAATATGTCTGTGACACATTTTTCTATAGAAAAATATGTCTGTGACACATTTTTCTATAGAAAAATATGTCTGTGACACATTTTTCTATAGAAAAATATGTCTGTGACACATTTTTCTATAGAAAAATATGTCTGTGACACATTTTTCTATAGAAAAATATGTCTGTGACCACATTTTTCTATAGAAAAATATGTCTGTGACACATTTTTCTATAGAAAAATATGTCTGTGACACATTTTTCTATAGAAAAATATGTCTGTGACACATTTTTCTATAGAAAAATATGTCTGTGACACATTTTTCTATAGAAAAATATGTCTGTGACACATTTTTCTATAGAAAAATATGTCTGTGACACATTTCTCTATAGAAAAATATGTCTGTGACACATTTTTCTATAGAATAATATGTCTGTGACACATTTTTCTATAGAATAATATGTCTGTGACACATTTTTCTATAGAATATGTCTGTGACACATTTTTCTATAGAATATGTCTGTGACACATTTTTCTAAAGAATATGTCTGTGACACATTTTTCTATAGAATATGTCTGTGACACATTTTTCTAAAGAATATGTCTGTGACACATTTTTCTAAAGAAAAATATGTCTGTGACACATTTGTCTAAAGAAAAATATATCTGTGACACATTTGTCTAAAGAAAAATATGTCTGTGACACATTTTTCTATAGAAAAATATGTCTGTGACACATTATTCTATAGAAAAATATGTCTGTGACACATTTTTCTATAGAAAAATATGTCTGTGACACATTTTTCTGTAGAAAAATATGTCTGTGACACATTTTTCTATAGAAAAATATGTCTGTGACACATTTTTCTATAGAAAAATATGTCTGTGACACATTTTTCTATAGAAAAATATGTCTGTGACACATTTTTCTATAGAAAAATATGTCTGTGACACATTTTTCTATAGAAAAATATGTCTGTGACACATTTTTCTATAGAAAAATATATATAGTTAAATAGATGATCTTAACTACTGGCATCTAACAGTTGGTGACACAGTGTGCTGATGAAGTCCGTAGCGGGACAGAAAATGCAGCATTCCACACTGCTAAGTGTCACATAGTTTTTTCAGTATTCTTAAAAATTATTAATCTAATTTAAAAAATCATACAAATTATTAAAAAAATTAAATAAATAAAAATTTATGATATGAACCTGAGCCCGGATTCGAACCCACAACCTCTTGAAAAATATGTCTGTGACACATTTTTCTACAGAAAAATATGTCTGTGACACATTTTTCTATAGAAAAATATGTCTGTGACACATTTTTCTATAGAAAAATATGTCTGTGACACATTTTTCTATAGAAAAATATGTCTGTGACACATTTTTCTATAGAAAAATATGTCTGTGACACATTTTTCTATAGAAAAATATGTCTGTGACACATTTTTCTATAGAAAAATATGTCTGTGACACATTTTTCTATAGAAAAATATGTCTGTGACACATTTTTCTATAGAAAAATATGTCTGTGACACATTTTTCTATAGAAAAATATGTCTGTGACACATTTTTCTATAGAAAAATATGTCTGTGACACATTTTTCTATAGAAAAATATGTCTGTGACACATTTTTCTATAGAAAAATATGTCTGTGACACATTTTTCTATAGAAAAATATGTCTGTGACACATTTTTCTATAGAAAAATATGTCTGTGACACATTTTTCTATAGAAAAATATGTCTGTGACACATTTTTCTATAGAAAAATATGTCTGTGACACATTTTTCTATAGAAAAATATGTCTGTGACACATTTTTCTATAGAAAAATATGTCTGTGACACATTTTTCTATAGAAAAATATGTCTGTGACACATTTTTCTATAGAAAAATATGTCTGTGACACATTTTTCTATAGAAAAATATGTCTGTGACACATTTTTCTATAGAAAAATATGTCTGTGACACATTTTTCTATAGAAAAATATGTCTGTGACACATTTTTCTATAGAAAAATATGTCTGTGACACATTTTTCTATAGAAAAATATGTCTGTGACACATTTTTCTATAGAAAAATATGTCTGTGACACATTTTTCTATAGAAAAATATGTCTGTGACACATTTTTCTATAGAAAAATATGTCTGTGACACATTTTTCTATAGAAAAATATGTCTGTGACACATTTTTCTATAGAAAAATATGTCTGTGACACATTTTTCTATAGAAAAATATGTCTGTGACACATTTTTCTATAGAAAAATATGTCTGTGACACATTTTTCTATAGAAAAATATGTCTGTGACACATTTTTCTATAGAAAAATATGTCTGTGACACATTTTTCTATAGAAAAATATGTCTGTGACACATTTTTCTATAGAAAAATATGTCTGTGACACATTTTTCTATAGAAAAATATGTCTGTGACACATTTTTCTATAGAAAAATATGTCTGTGACACATTTTTCTATAGAAAAATATGTCTGTGACACATTTTTCTATAGAAAAATATGTCTGTGACACATTTTTCTATAGAAAAATATGTCTGTGACACATTTTTCTATAGAAAAATATGTCTGTGACACATTTTTCTATAGAAAAATATGTCTGTGACACATTTTTCTATAGAAAAATATGTCTGTGACACATTTTTCTATAGAAAAATATGTCTGTGACACATTTTTCTATAGAAAAATATGTCTGTGACACATTTTTCTATAGAAAAATATGTCTGTGACACATTTTTCTATAGAAAAATATGTCTGTGACACATTTTTCTATAGAAAAATATGTCTGTGACACATTTTTCTATAGAAAAATATGTCTGTGACACATTTTTCTATAGAAAAATATGTCTGTGACACATTTTTCTATAGAAAAATATGTCTGTGACACATTTTTCTATAGAAAAATATGTCTGTGACACATTTTTCTATAGAAAAATATGTCTGTGACACATTTTTCTATAGAAAAATATGTCTGTGACACATTTTTCTATAGAAAAATATGTCTGTGACACATTTTTCTATAGAAAAATATGTCTGTGACATATTTTTGGGAGTCCTAAAGGACTCCCAATCTGTTTTTCGGGGATTCCTGTAGGGACTCGGTTTGACTCTCTTAAAACTGACAAAGAAGGAGATCAAGCAGTGGTCAGAGAAGGAACATTCGCTTGATACCTTCCAGTTTTCAATAAGATTGTCCTTCGCGTTTGTCAGTGTGATGTCTAATACCTCCTCCCTATCTTTTGTCCTGAAAGTGGGCGCGTTGCCCCTATTGCAGATCCTTAGATGGTTATTAGTAATGAAATCAAAGACTGACTCACCGCGCTCGTTAATGTTGCTACTACCCCATTGGTAGTGATGGGCATTGGCGCACAGCCCATGATGAAGGTGTTGTTTTTCATGGACTCTACCAACCGCCTCACCTCGCTACTCGGAGGGTCCTCTGCCTCATACGGGAAACTTGACGGTTATTCTGGTTCTGGAGGACTGCCAGCATGGTTTCCACCTTCCTTACCGGACGTGGGAACCACGCTGTCACGACCTGCCGAACCGGGAGCTCCGAAGCCAAAATCACGTCAAGTTTGGCGGACGGACAGAGATCGGCACAGCCGTTAACCACGGTTTTTAGAAAGTCAAAAGACCACCAATCAATAACACAATGCAACTATGTATATATAGTGTGAGGTAGATATATCAGTAAACACTAATACTATTACTTAAAATGCAACTCTGAATTCAAGCTCTTTTACTAATACAACATTAAAAACTGGTACTTTGACAGATGTCAAAGTACGTGCTTTTGAGAGTCAGCATACTAGTTATACTATGTATAATACTTTGTCCTACTTATTTAGTCTCTAAGACAATTAATATAAAAAAAAGACTTTTATACATTATACACACATTTTAGCATACTTTTGTATGTGATTTATCAGCAATTATTTTTATAATAATTACAATTAAATTTATATTCCTTCAAAAGAATCTTTAATATTTACTTTTCATATTAAATGTTTTTGTAAACATGTCATTGTTACTTACTCTTAAGTTCTTTTGTTTTGATTATTGCAGACTATTGCTCTGCCTACGAAAGTAAATGCTATGAGCAAGCATTGATTTTTAATACATGTATACACATACATTTCTGTATGAATTGAACTATCATATTTAAGTTATAGCTTTTTGCTTATTCAAATAGAGTATATTAGAGCAATACGTATATAGTTCTAAGAATCATCTGTTTAATATCATATGTTATTGTAAACCTTTCGATTGTCAAAAGAAAAAAAAAAAGCCTCAATAAAATTGTTTACTTACTTACTTTGTCCTACATAAAATATTATTATTTTCAATTTAAAGTTCTCCAAAAACATAATATATACATATATAATCAGCGTTGCAAATGCTGCCTGAATATTAGCAAAAGCACAAAAATTCAGCTTTTGCTTTCATTTTATTTAACACGGACGGGACTTCCTTGAAGGACAGCTTCAGGGCTAGACGGGACATACCAGGGAGGGACGACATAGACGAACTGACTCTTAGCGACATTAACGCGGACATACTCCATCAGGAGAGACAATTAGTGACGGACGAGGGGGCTATTGGACGATCTGGACTCCTCTCACACCACCGGAGCCACACAGACTCTGGCGGACGTCTTGCTTGAGTCGGATTCAGAATTCGAAGTTACTGTAATCTCAAATTCTGGCCGATCTCAATCGGGATCTCCTTCAGGATCTAGGGACCCGCTGGTAGGAGAGACCCAGAGGGAACAGACTGACTCTGCCGGTTCTACTGCTATCACAAGTTGTGCGACAGAGGTCTCGCTGGATCCGGACACAGAGGGCGATGTCAAAGTGACACCGGCTTTGTGTCAGGGTCCAGCTGGATCTCTTTTGAGTTCTGTGGTTGCAGTGGAAAAGGAGAGCCAGGCTGAACTGGCTCCGGAAGCCCAGAAAGATCGTTCTGACTGCACGGACAGGACTGAAGCTACTCAGGTCTCTGAGGTTATCGTGCTTGACACCGACACGGAGAGCGATATCACAGTGATATCGACTTCGGGGCGGTTTAAGGCTAGATCACCTCTTAGATCTTTGGCTTCAGTTGTGAAGGAGAGCCAGGCCGATCTTATCTCGGGTACCCCTCCACTCTCCTTGGGACGGTTAGTTCGGCAGGACGCTGTGGTGGATGCACCGCCACAGGTTAAGCAAAAACCCAGCCGAACTAAATTCGCCAAGGCGAAGAGCGGGACTAGAAGTTCTTTGGCCTATCTCAAAAAGATGGCTGACAAGGACCCTAGTCTGCTCGATGCAAACGAGAGGAAGAAGCTCAAGAAGCATAGGCAGGCCGTGGCTCAATTCGAAAGGATTTACGGCTCTACCGATGACATCTTGGGTGTCTCCTCAAGCTTTATCAAGCGAGGCGAAGCTGTTAAATCTACAGAGTCCGGTAAAGGACCTGTAGGAAAGTCAGTGGATGCTGGTAGATCCGCGTCACCTAGCAAGGTGTCTGTGGTGAAACCAGCTGAAGCTGGCAGTTCTACAGTTCCTAACAAGGATCCTGTGGCGAAACCAGCTTCTCGGAAGAGGGCAAGAATGGAGCCTGCTACCGGCGCCCCCAAGTCTGGGTCTGCGATGGTTGGCAAGGCTGGTGTGGGTTGCGGATCTTCGACTACCTCTTCGGGCCCCCGTAAGGAGAGCGTGAAGAGGGCTAGATCCGGAGACGAGCAACCCACCACGTCAAAAAAGATCAAGAAGTCGGTCAGCCGGGACACAGTTCAGGCAGCTGTCTTAGATCACAATGATCTCATTGTAGGATTAAAGATGATCTTTGGGAGCTGATTGAAGCCCGACTGATTGATAGTATTGGTCTTTTTAAGGGGCCGAAGGACGCCATATCATTCAAGGGTGCGGAATGGCAGAGAGGGGTGAAGATCGTTAACTGCGATAATGCGAGGTCTTTTGACTTTCTAAAAACCGTGGTTAACGGCTGTGCCGATCTCTGTCCGTCCGCCAAACTTGACGTGATTTTGGCTTCGGAGCTCCCGGTTCGGCAGGTCGTGACAGCGTGGTTCCCACGTCCGGTAAGGAAGGTGGAAACCATACTGGCAGTCCTCCAGAACCAGAATAACCGTCAAGTTTCCCGTATGAGGCAGAGGACCCTCCGAGTAGCGAGGTGAGGCGGTTGGTAGAGTCCATGAAAAACAACACCTTCATCATGGGCTGTGCGCCAATGCCCATCACTACCAATGGGGTAGTAGCAACATTAACGAGCGCGGTGAGTCAGTCTTTGATTTCATTACTAATAACCATCTAAGGATCTGCAATAGGGGCAACGCGCCCACTTTCAGGACAAAAGATAGGGAGGAGGTATTAGACATCACACTGACAAACGCGAAGGACAATCTTATTGAAAACTGGAAGGTATCAAGCGAATGTTCCTTCTCTGACCACTGCTTGATCTCCTTCTTTGTCAATTTTAAGAGAGTCAAAACGAGTCCCTACAGGAATCCCCGAAAAACAGATTGGGAGTCCTTTAGGAGTTCTTCGGACACCATGGTGCGTAATATTCCACTTAGAATCTATTCTGAGGCGGAAACGAACACTGTGGTGACAAAGCTCACGGAAAGTTATATAACTAGCTATGAACATAGCTGCCCATTAACCTTCCCGGGCAAACGCAAACAGCCTAACTGGTGGACGAAGGAACTAAAAAGCCTTAGGACATGTGTTAGAAGACTGTTTAATAAGTCCAAACTTACTCGCAGTGATGAGGATTGGACTTATTATAGATTGAGTTTCAACAAATATAAGAGCGATCTCAAAAAAGCTAAAAGGTCAACATGGTTAACCTACTGTGAGACCATCGATTCTGTAAATGAGCTGTCGAGATTTAGGAAATTACTATCCAAGGACCCAATGGTCCCCGGATTTATCCTAAAACCTGATGGTTCTTGGACTGAATCTAGCCCTGAGACACTCGGACTACTTTTTGACACTCACTTCCCCGGCAATCGGAATCCAGATCTGATTATTCATGAGCCTTCTATGGAGCGATTGTGTACATGTTTTGTAAACATGTCATTGTTACTTACTCTTAAGTTCTTTTGTTTTGATTATTGCAGACTATTGCTCTGCCTACGAAAGTAAATGCTATGAGCAAGCATTGATTTTTAATACATGTATACACATACATTTCTGTATGAATTGAACTATCATATTTAAGTTATAGCTTTTTGCTTATTCAAATAGAGTATATTAGAGCAATACGTATATAGTTCTAAGAATCATCTGTTTAATATCATATGTTATTGTAAACCTTTCGATTGTCAAAAGAAAAAAAAAAAGCCTCAATAAAATTGTTTACTTACTTACTTTGTCCTACATAAAATATTATTATTTTCAATTTAAAGTTCTCCAAAAACATAATATATACATATATAATCAGCGTTGCAAATGCTGCCTGAATATTAGCAAAAGCACAAAAATTCAGCTTTTGCTTTCATTTTATTTAACACGGACGGGACTTCCTTGAAGGACAGCTTCAGGGCTAGACGGGACATACCAGGGAGGGACGACATAGACGAACTGACTCTTAGCGACATTAACGCGGACATACTCCATCAGGAGAGACAATTAGTGACGGACGAGGGGGCTATTGGACGATCTGGACTCCTCTCACACCACCGGAGCCACACAGACTCTGGCGGACGTCTTGCTTGAGTCGGATTCAGAATTCGAAGTTACTGTAATCTCAAATTCTGGCCGATCTCAATCGGGATCTCCTTCAGGATCTAGGGACCCGCTGGTAGGAGAGACCCAGAGGGAACAGACTGACTCTGCCGGTTCTACTGCTATCACAAGTTGTGCGACAGAGGTCTCGCTGGATCCGGACACAGAGGGCGATGTCAAAGTGACACCGGCTTTGTGTCAGGGTCCAGCTGGATCTCTTTTGAGTTCTGTGGTTGCAGTGGAAAAGGAGAGCCAGGCTGAACTGGCTCCGGAAGCCCAGAAAGATCGTTCTGACTGCACGGACAGGACTGAAGCTACTCAGGTCTCTGAGGTTATCGTGCTTGACACCGACACGGAGAGCGATATCACAGTGATATCGACTTCGGGGCGGTTTAAGGCTAGATCACCTCTTAGATCTTTGGCTTCAGTTGTGAAGGAGAGCCAGGCCGATCTTATCTCGGGTACCCCTCCACTCTCCTTGGGACGGTTAGTTCGGCAGGACGCTGTGGTGGATGCACCGCCACAGGTTAAGCAAAAACCCAGCCGAACTAAATTCGCCAAGGCGAAGAGCGGGACTAGAAGTTCTTTGGCCTATCTCAAAAAGATGGCTGACAAGGACCCTAGTCTGCTCGATGCAAACGAGAGGAAGAAGCTCAAGAAGCATAGGCAGGCCGTGGCTCAATTCGAAAGGATTTACGGCTCTACCGATGACATCTTGGGTGTCTCCTCAAGCTTTATCAAGCGAGGCGAAGCTGTTAAATCTACAGAGTCCGGTAAAGGACCTGTAGGAAAGTCAGTGGATGCTGGTAGATCCGCGTCACCTAGCAAGGTGTCTGTGGTGAAACCAGCTGAAGCTGGCAGTTCTACAGTTCCTAACAAGGATCCTGTGGCGAAACCAGCTTCTCGGAAGAGGGCAAGAATGGAGCCTGCTACCGGCGCCCCCAAGTCTGGGTCTGCGATGGTTGGCAAGGCTGGTGTGGGTTGCGGATCTTCGACTACCTCTTCGGGCCCCCGTAAGGAGAGCGTGAAGAGGGCTAGATCCGGAGACGAGCAACCCACCACGTCAAAAAAGATCAAGAAGTCGGTCAGCCGGGACACAGTTCAGGCAGCTGTCTTAGATCACAATGATCTCATTGTAGGATTAAAGATGATCTTTGGGAGCTGATTGAAGCCCGACTGATTGATAGTATTGGTCTTTTTAAGGGGCCGAAGGACGCCATATCATTCAAGGGTGCGGAATGGCAGAGAGGGGTGAAGATCGTTAACTGCGATAATGCGAGGTCTTTTGACTTTCTAAAAACCGTGGTTAACGGCTGTGCCGATCTCTGTCCGTCCGCCAAACTTGACGTGATTTTGGCTTCGGAGCTCCCGGTTCGGCAGGTCGTGACAGCGTGGTTCCCACGTCCGGTAAGGAAGGTGGAAACCATACTGGCAGTCCTCCAGAACCAGAATAACCGTCAAGTTTCCCGTATGAGGCAGAGGACCCTCCGAGTAGCGAGGTGAGGCGGTTGGTAGAGTCCATGAAAAACAACACCTTCATCATGGGCTGTGCGCCAATGCCCATCACTACCAATGGGGTAGTAGCAACATTAACGAGCGCGGTGAGTCAGTCTTTGATTTCATTACTAATAACCATCTAAGGATCTGCAATAGGGGCAACGCGCCCACTTTCAGGACAAAAGATAGGGAGGAGGTATTAGACATCACACTGACAAACGCGAAGGACAATCTTATTGAAAACTGGAAGGTATCAAGCGAATGTTCCTTCTCTGACCACTGCTTGATCTCCTTCTTTGTCAATTTTAAGAGAGTCAAACCGAGTCCCTACAGGAATCCCCGAAAAACAGATTGGGAGTCCTTTAGGAGTTCTTCGGACACCATGGTGCGTAATATTCCACTTAGAATCTATTCTGAGGCGGAAACGAACACTGTGGTGACAAAGCTCACGGAAAGTTATATAACTAGCTATGAACATAGCTGCCCATTAACCTTCCCGGGCAAACGCAAACAGCCTAACTGGTGGACGAAGGAACTAAAAAGCCTTAGGACATGTGTTAGAAGACTGTTTAATAAGGCCAAACTTACTCGCAGTGATGAGGATTGGACTTATTATAGATTGAGTTTCAACAAATATAAGAGCGATCTCAAAAAAGCTAAAAGGTCAACATGGTTAACCTACTGTGAGACCATCGATTCTGTAAATGACCTGTCGAGATTTAGGAAATTACTATCCAAGGACCCAATGGTCCCCGGATTTATCCTAAAACCTGATGGTTCTTGGACTGAATCTAGCCCTGAGACACTCGGACTACTTTTTGACACTCACTTCCCCGGCAATCGGAATCCAGATCTGATTATTCATGAGCCTTCTATGGAGCGATTGTGTACATGTTTTGTAAACATGTCATTGTTACTTACTCTTAAGTTCTTTTGTTTTGATTATTGCAGACTATTGCTCTGCCTACGAAAGTAAATGCTATGAGCAAGCATTGATTTTTAATACATGTATACACATACATTTCTGTATGAATTGAACTATCATATTTAAGTTATAGCTTTTTGCTTATTCAAATAGAGTATATTAGAGCAATACGTATATAGTTCTAAGAATCATCTGTTTAATATCATATGTTATTGTAAACCTTTCGATTGTCAAAAGAAAAAAAAAAGCCGCAATAAAATTGTTTACTTACTTACTTTGTCCTACATAAAATATTATTATTTTCAATTTAAAGTTCTCCAAAAACATAATATATACATATATAATCAGCGTTGCAAATGCTGCCTGAATATTAGCAAAAGCACAAAAATTCAGCTTTTGCTTTAATTTTATTTAACACGGACGGGACTTCCTTGAAGGACAGCTTCAGGGCTAGACGGGACATACCAGGGAGGGACGACATAGACGAACTGACTCTTAGCGACATTAACGCGGACATACTCCATCAGGAGAGACAATTAGTGACGGACGAGGGGGCTATTGGACGATCTGGACTCCTCTCACACCACCGGAGCCACACAGACTCTGGCGGACGTCTTGCTTGAGTCGGATTCAGAATTCGAAGTTACTGTAATCTCAAATTCTGGCCGATCTCAATCGGGATCTCCTTCAGGATCTAGGGACCCGCTGGTAGGAGAGACCCAGAGGGAACAGACTGACTCTGCCGGTTCTACTGCTATCACAAGTTGTGCGACAGAGGTCTCGCTGGATCCGGACACAGAGGGCGATGTCAAAGTGACACCGGCTTTGTGTCAGGGTCCAGCTGGATCTCTTTTGAGTTCTGTGGTTGCAGTGGAAAAGGAGAGCCAGGCTGAACTGGCTCCGGAAGCCCAGAAAGATCGTTCTGACTGCACGGACAGGACTGAAGCTACTCAGGTCTCTGAGGTTATCGTGCTTGACACCGACACGGAGAGCGATATCACAGTGATATCGACTTCGGGGCGGTTTAAGGCTAGATCACCTCTTAGATCTTTGGCTTCAGTTGTGAAGGAGAGCCAGGCCGATCTTATCTCGGGTACCCCTCCACTCTCCTTGGGACGGTTAGTTCGGCAGGACGCTGTGGTGGATGCACCGCCACAGGTTAAGCAAAAACCCAGCCGAACTAAATTCGCCAAGGCGAAGAGCGGGACTAGAAGTTCTTTGGCCTATCTCAAAAAGATGGCTGACAAGGACCCTAGTCTGCTCGATGCAAACGAGAGGAAGAAGCTCAAGAAGCATAGGCAGGCCGTGGCTCAATTCGAAAGGATTTACGGCTCTACCGATGACATCTTGGGTGTCTCCTCAAGCTTTATCAAGCGAGGCGAAGCTGTTAAATCTACAGAGTCCGGTAAAGGACCTGTAGGAAAGTCAGTGGATGCTGGTAGATCCGCGTCACCTAGCAAGGTGTCTGTGGTGAAACCAGCTGAAGCTGGCAGTTCTACAGTTCCTAACAAGGATCCTGTGGCGAAACCAGCTTCTCGGAAGAGGGCAAGAATGGAGCCTGCTACCGGCGCCCCCAAGTCTGGGTCTGCGATGGTTGGCAAGGCTGGTGTGGGTTGCGGATCTTCGACTACCTCTTCGGGCCCCCGTAAGGAGAGCGTGAAGAGGGCTAGATCCGGAGACGAGCAACCCACCACGTCAAAAAAGATCAAGAAGTCGGTCAGCCGGGACACAGTTCAGGCAGCTGTCTTAGATCACAATGATCTCATTGTAGGATTAAAGATGATCTTTGGGAGCTGATTGAAGCCCGACTGATTGATAGTATTGGTCTTTTTAAGGGGCCGAAGGACGCCATATCATTCAAGGGTGCGGAATGGCAGAGAGGGGTGAAGATCGTTAACTGCGATAATGCGAGGTCTTTTGACTTTCTAAAAACCGTGGTTAACGGCTGTGCCGATCTCTGTCCGTCCGCCAAACTTGACGTGATTTTGGCTTCGGAGCTCCCGGTTCGGCAGGTCGTGACAGCGTGGTTCCCACGTCCGGTAAGGAAGGTGGAAACCATACTGGCAGTCCTCCAGAACCAGAATAACCGTCAAGTTTCCCGTATGAGGCAGAGGACCCTCCGAGTAGCGAGGTGAGGCGGTTGGTAGAGTCCATGAAAAACAACACCTTCATCATGGGCTGTGCGCCAATGCCCATCACTACCAATGGGGTAGTAGCAACATGAACGAGCGCGGTGAGTCAGTCTTTGATTTCATTACTAATAACCATCTAAGGATCTGCAATAGGGGCAACGCGCCCACTTTCAGGACAAAAGATAGGGAGGAGGTATTAGACATCACACTGACAAACGCGAAGGACAATCTTATTGAAAACTGGAAGGTATCAAGCGAATGTTCCTTCTCTGACCACTGCTTGATCTCCTTCTCTGTCAATTTTAAGAGAGTCAAACCGAGTCCCTACAGGAATCCCCGAAAAACAGATTGGGAGTCCTTTAGGAGTTCTTCGGACACCATGGTGCGTAATATTCCACTTAGAATCTATTCTGAGGCGGAAACGAACACTGTGGTGACAAAGCTCACGGAAAGTTATATAACTAGCTATGAACATAGCTGCCCATTAACCTTCCCGGGCAAACGCAAACAGCCTAACTGGTGGACGAAGGAACTAAAAAGCCTTAGGACATGTGTTAGAAGACTGTTTAATAAGGCCAAACTTACTCGCAGTGATGAGGATTGGACTTATTATAGATTGAGTTTCAACAAATATAAGAGCGATCTCAAAAAAGCTAAAAGGTCAACATGGTTAACCTACTGTGAGACCATCGATTCTGTAAATGAGCTGTCGAGATTTAGGAAATTACTATCCAAGGACCCAATGGTCCCCGGATTTATCCTAAAACCTGATGGTTCTTGGACTGAATCTAGCCCTGAGACACTCGGACTACTTTTTGACACTCACTTCCCCGGCAATCGGAATCCAGATCTGATTATTCATGAGCCTTCTATGGAGCGATTGGGCTCAATACCGAATAAACTGATAGACGAGATAGTCACTTCAGAAAGAATTAAGTGGGCCGTAAGTACGTTCTTACCGTACAAATCAGCAGGCCCGGATGGCATTATTCCCGCTATGCTACAGAATTCTTCTGAATATTGTCTATCGATTCTTCATAGTATTTTTGCTAGCTGCCTCCATAGGGGCTTCACTCCTAGTGGATGGAGGGAGGTAAGAGTGATTTTCATTCCTAAAGCAGGGCTAGTCACTCTAAACCTAAAGATTTTAGACCAATCAGCCTGTCGTCTTTTCTCTTGAAGACACTCGAGCGACTGATTGACCTATTTCTTAGAAACTCTTTAGGTACGCGCATTATTAGTCACTCTAAACCCAAGGTTTTAGACCAATCAGCCTGTCGTCTTTTCTCTTGAAGACACTCGAGCGACTGAGTGGATGGAGGGAGGTAAGAGTGATTTTCATTCCTAAAGCAGGGCTAGTCACTCTAAACCTAAAGATTTTAGACCAATCAGCCTGTCGTTTTTTCTCTTGAAGACACTCGAGCGACTGATTGACCTATTTCTTAGAAACTCTTTAGGTACGCGCATTATTAGTCACTCTAAACCCAAGGTTTTAGACCAATCAGCCTGTCGTCTTTTCTCTTGAAGACACTCGAGCGACTGATTGACCTATTTCTTAGGAACTCTTTAGGTACGCGCATTATTAGCAACGCTCAACATGCTTATCTCAAGGGTAAATCTGTTGAAAGTGCGTTGCACGATGTGGTCAGTTTTATTGCAAAGGGCCTAAAATTCAGAGAATATACTTTGGCCGCTTTCCTCGATATCGAGGCTGCCTTCAATAATATTACTATTGAAGCAATCAGGGGTTCAATGGAGGACTTAAATATACAGGACTTCCTAGTAGATTGGATTGTGAACATGCTTAACAGTAGGATCATCAACTCAAATCTAGGTGACTGTAGTTTACGTAGGAAAGTAACTAGGGGTACTCCACAAGGAGGGGTTTTATCACCACTGCTGTGGTTACTGGCCGTCAATGTCATTCTAAGAAGACTTGACCAACTAGGAGACGGAGTTGGTCCTCTTCACCAGAAGGTATAAGGTTGAAAGTTTTAAACTTCCTGTGCTGAACGGTGTAGAGTTGAGATTGTCGCAGGAAGCCAAATTTCTAGGGATTATCTTGGACAGTAAGTTATCTTGGAAGAGAAACACAGGAAAGGATGAAAAAAGGGCTAAACGCATACTACTTCTGCAGGAATTCCGTGGGTAAAAAATGGGGCTTAAGACCGATAGTTGTGTATTGGATTTACACAACAATTGTAAGGCCTGTTTTAACATATGGTTGTGCAGTATGGTGGGAAGCAGTTAGCAAAGGTTCTTTTCTTGCTTCTCTCAACAAGGTACAACGTTGTGCCAGTATTGGTATAACCGGTGCCCTTAAAAGCACACCTCAGGCAGCCCTAGACATCATGCTGTCATTATACCCCCTTGACATCTTCATAAAGGGGATGGCTATGAGAAGTCTAGTAAGGCTGTACGAATCGGGTATGATTAGGTATAGGCATGTCGGACACTCCAGTATCCTGAGCTTAACAGGCTCCTTGGGCTTGGAGTCAGGTCTACCACGATCTGACTATTTAGTCAAGGAGCTACTGTTCAGCTCAGCACCAGAGATCGTAATCCCCGAAAGATCCGACTGGAATGGGCAAACAGTACTTTTTAAAGGCTTTTCGATCTTCACGGATGGATCTAAAATGGATTGCGGGACTGGTTCTGGAGTTTTCCTGTGGGATCAAAATATTAGGAAATCCTTTAGACTCGCGGATGAGTGCAGTGTCTTCCAGGCAGAGATTTTTGCCATCTGGAAGGCTACAGAGCTCATTCAGGGTCTTATAGCCGTTAACAGTGAGGTGACAATTTATGTCGATAGCCAGGTCGCGCTCAAGGCGTTGCGGGCTTATAGGGTTACCTCCAAATTAGTCAGGAAATGTAGGATAGCTCTTTGTGAGCTATCACCGTGCTATAGGATTAGGTTGTGCTGGGTTCCGGGTCATTGCGACATCGTTGGCAACGAAGTTGCGGACGAAGTTGCCAGACACGGCTCAAGCCTAGACTTAAGCCAAAGAGTGTCGGATTTGGCTTCGCCTATCTGTCACTTTTATCTAGGCATTAAGTCCTGGATTAGCCAGGAAACCACAAGGCTGTGGGGTAACATTGGTACGTGTAGGACATCTAGAGCTATATGGCCTAAACTGGACAGTAATGGTACAAAGCTTCTATTAAGTCTAAATAGGTCAAGCTAAGGAAGATGTATAGGGTTCCTTACGGGACATTGGGCCTTAAACTCGAGGCTAATAGGTGGGATAGCAGCATTTCAGACCTCTGCAGATTATATCTAGATGAGGATTCGTCCGAGACGGTAGAACACATTCTCTGTCACTGTCCAAGGCTGCAAAACCTAAGACTCAATCTTTTAGGCAGCAGATTCCTTGCTGACCTACAGGATCTACAACAGTGTAGGTTGATTGATATTGTAGGGTTCATAACGGGTCTCAACTGGCCTAGATAGGGTAGTCTTCTCTACAACTTTCTTCTATCTCTCCTCTTCTCTATCTCTCCTCTTCTCTATCTCCTTCCTTTCTTTTCTTCTTCTCTAGTAAAGGATCACAATGGACCCCTGGGGTCTCCGAGTCAAGGTGTCGTTGACACCTCCTTTATTACCTAACCTTTCATTTTATTTAGCTAAATAAAAAAATGTGTTTTCAATACTTGTTGATATAATTTCATACACACACAGCGAAAAGCAAAAGTAGAAGCCAACAAACGAAACGAGTTCGTTTGCTTTGGCTGTCAGCTTCTGCAGTTTCTTCTTGGGCTTGTATTTGCTGCTTTTGCTGAAAGGCAGCTACTTTTTCATTTTCAATTTGTTTTTATTTAATTTGCTGTTTACTTGAATATTACTGATATTGCTTACAGCACCATTTCTTAGTATTATAAATATACACACATACACACGGAATTACATATATTCCTCCCCGTCTCTTTCTCATCGTATACATAAATACGACACACATAGATACCTTAATACAAAACTACAACGCTGCGTCGCCTTTAGCTGACTGATTTGAACTTAAATTTATGCTGTGTGTGTTTAACTGTTGCGCTTAGCTGAGAAAACTTCATAGGAAAAAGTCAAGCAAAAGCAAAATGCGAAAGAGAAAAAATCTTGAAGTTGGCAGCATCAGCTAAATTTACAAGTATTTCTCTTGGGCTGTGTGCGGCAGCCAAAATAAACGATCAGTCAGCTGCACCAGTCAGCGTTTCTTTTTTGCTTTTCATTTAGCTTTTGCTGATTTATAAATTAAATTAAATTAAACGGTGTCGCCAAAACATCAAAAGGTGACCTGTATTACAGCTGCCATGAGAGTAAGCACGAGTTTGGTTGCGGTTTTATGGTTAACAAAAGATTGCGAAATCTTGTTTCCAGGTTCACACCAGTAAGCGAAAGACTAGCGACAATACGCGTCAAGGCTAAGTACTTCCATCTGAGTTTGATTTGTGCTCACGCTCCAACAGAAGAGAGAGATGATGATGTAAAGGAAGCCTTTTATGAACAACTTGAGGAAGTTTACGATAGCTGCCCTAATCACGACGTTAAGATAATACTGGGTGATTTTAACGCAAAGTTAGGGCATGAAAGTTGTTTTGAGCCTACTTTTATTTATTTATTTATTTATTTAGCACGTTTTGCTATTAAAAAATACAATAAAATTTACAAATATTATTTTTTACAATATTGGGTTTTTTCCATTTTTTGAAATTTAAAAAAATTTATCTTTAACATATGTTGTAATTTTACGCTTAAATGCAAAAAAATTGTTTTCTGTTTTAATTCTAATGGGATTGCGTTAAATAGTTTAAGACCATTATAAAATAAAAGGTTCTGATAAAAATTCGTTGTACTACTGTTGGTAAATTTAGTTTACACAGCGTAACCACTGACAATGGTATGAGATTAATCACCTTTGCGGCAGCTCGCAATATGGTCGTGAGCAGCACCAGATTTCCACACCTTAATATACACAAGGCTACATGGGTGTCTCCTGATCAACTAACGAAAAATCAAACGAGGAGTTCCGCAACGCCACTGCTGAGAAAAATGCGGCCTACAGGGCAACTCTGCAGTCAGCAGCTACTCGTGGATGTTTAGAAAGATATCTAGAGAAAAAGAGGGAAGAAAAACGACTATTCCGCAAAAAAAAAGAAAGATATGGAGAGACGTGTGTTTGAGGAGATTAAGTTGTATAGGACACAAAATGAAATCCGTAAATTTTACCAAGAAATTAAGCATCAGACGGATGGTTATAGCAACTGTATCCTTTCCTGTAAGGACGACCAAGGAAATCTGGTCACAGATACAGAAAGCGTATTGAAACTGTGGAAGGAGCACTTTTGCAAGTTGTTGGTTGCAAATGAAAGCGACCAAGATGACACGCCTGAACAAATCAACGATGACGGCGTTATATGTCCACCACCCAACCTGAATGAGGTTAGGACTGCAATAGCGCGATTAAAAAATAATAAAGCTGCTGGTGCCGATGGTTTGCCAGCAGAGCTTTTTAAGGCTGGAGGTGATGAGCTAATAAAGTATATGTCCCGGCTCCTAGAATACATATGGTCAGAAGAACGCATGCCGGACGATTGAAATCTCAGTGTCCTTTGTCCAGTCCACAAAAAAGGAGATAAAACTGTATGTGCAAATTATAGAGGGATATGCCTCCTCTCAATTCCATATAAGACTTTATCGACCATACTGTGTGAAAGGCTAAAGCCCAAAGTAAACGAAATAATTGGGACATACCAATGTGGTTTTAGACCAGGTAAATCAACCACTGACCAGATCTTTACTCTACGTCAAATCCTAGAGAAGACCCAGGAGAAACAAATCGACACGTATCATCTCTTTGTTGACTACAAAGCTGCTTTTGACAGCCCGATAGGGAAGAAGGTGTTTGAAGCAATGTCTGAGTTCGGCATCCCTACGAAGCTAATAAAGTTATGCAGGATGACACTAACTAAAACAACATCATCTGTTAAGATAGGTAAGAACCTATCAGAGTCCTTCATAACTAAACGCGGATTCAGGCAAGGTGACAGTTTATCTTGTGACCTCTTCAATATTGTGTTAGAGAAAATCTTGCGAGATGCAGCGGTTAATACAACAGGAACAATTTTTAATAGAAAACATATGCTACTCGCGTTTGCCGATGACATTGATATTATAGGACGCACTCTACGCGAGGTAACTGCCGCCTTTTCCAATATCGAGAAGGAATCAAACAAAATGGGTCTAGCTGTAAATGAATCAAAAACAAAACTGATGGTTTCTACAGGCAGACACTAGAATCGGATCACATGTGTCCGTTGAGAACTATAGCTTCGAGGTTGTAAAAGAATTTGTATACCTTGGTACCGCTGTGAACATCAACAACGATATAAGCTTCGAAATCAAACGTAGAATCATACTTGCCAATCGATGCTATTTTGGACTAAGCAAACAGCTAAGAAATAAAGTCCTCTCTGTAAGAACTAAAATCACGCTCTATAAAACGCTCATACTACCCGTGTTATTGTATGGTGCTGAATCATGGGCACTTGCACCGACAGATGAAGCTATCCTTGGAGTATCTGAGAGGAAAATTCTACGAAGAATCTTCGGACCAGTCTGCGTCAACAATGAGTATCGACATCGAATGAACCATGAGCTGTATGAGTTATACGCTGACATAGACATAGTAAAACGCATTAAGCAACAGCGTCTGCGTTGGCTAGTACATGTTGTGCGAATGAATGAAAATACTCCGGCAAGAAAAGTCTTCGACAATGATCCAGAGGGTACGCGTAGAAGAGGGCGTCCAAAACTTCGATGGAAAGACCAAGTAGAAGAAAATCTTTTGAAACTTGGTATACGAAATTGGAGAATATGTGCACAAGATAGAGCTGCTTGGAATTCTAAAATATGCTCGGCCTTTGACTGAGCTGAGCTGAGTTATGAGGTGAACCGTCGCTTTTTTTTTGAAAATTAATTTTTTCCAAGTGGGTCTGACCGGGGATTGAACTTGGGACCTCTGGTATGCTAGGCGGATGTCTAACCTGCTATACCACGGCGGCTGACAAAAACATAATAGGGTCTTAAAAAGATGACTTTTTTATGATTTTTTGATGATATTTAACCTTAAGAAAATGTTTACAGTCTCCGACTATCTCTTAAAGCGAACGGTTGTATTTTTCCTCATTATTGTTACATTCTTTATTATTGTTGCAGTATATAAAATATCTAACGGTTCCTAATTTCTTCATTTCTATATACCCGCGTATAAAGACACTTATCAAAAAAAAAAAAAAAAAATAACAAAAACTAAGTTAAAGAAACAGTTGTTAAAGAAAAAAACTAAAAATGCCTCCGGGGCCAGACCCTCCGGATAAATTCTCCAACAATAGTTTCCACATATTAGGAGAATACATCGAAAACGTATCCAAAAAACAAAAGAGAAATGATTATCCAGATTTACCAGCTCCAAAAATTGACATAAACTCCAACCCAAAATATGTGGTTATCACATCAGTTGATCCTAAAAAATCACTGACTGATATCAGTCCTTTTGCACTCCAAAAAAGTATTGAATCTGTTAGCAAAGAGATCAGCTCTATTTTTCAATTACGCGATGGTAGTCTCCTGATACTTGCTCGTAACTCACGTGTTGCAGATAAATTCCTTAAAACTAAAGCATTGATTTTCTTATGTTCTGTTTCATGCAAACTTCACTCTTTCTTAAATTTTGTAAAAGGTGTCATTTATGCACCTTGTCTTAATAAAGTCCCAGAAGAAGAAATAGTCGAGGAAATGAAACTTCAAGGTGTTACTGAAGTATATAAATTTACTAAACTCAATGAAGACGGCAAAACACGATCCCCAACTGGAAAAATGGTATTAACATTCAATTTACACCGCCTACCCTCCGTAATTGACGTGGCATGGTACAAATGCAAAGTAGAACACTATTTCCCTAACCCTATGCTATGTAAAAACTGCCAAAAGCTTGGACACACAGCAAAACGTTGCCAAGGAAACCCTACATGTCCACAATGTAGCCTGCCACCACATGAAAGTGAAAACTGTACTCGAACGCTCTGTGTTAACTGTTCAGGGGAACATTGGTCAATTGACAAGGAATGCCCACGTTATATCCAAATGAAGGAAAAACTAATAATAAAAACCAAAAATTACTGCAGCATCGGAGAAGCCCGTCGCAAATATCAATTAATACATCCACCAAAAATAGTAATACCATTACGTACTCATCAATTGTTTCAGAACCCGCAACAAATAGAAAAGAAACCGCTAATAGACAAACAAGTAAAGAAAACCAACTAAAAATTCTAACAACAGTCCCATCAATAAACCTTGCGAACCAACCTTCAACTTCAAAAACTGACGCAAACATCAATTACACTCCAAACTCAACAACATTGAGCTCCAATAAAATAACAACAAATATTACTAAACCGTAAAAAAATACTTTAACAACAAATTTCAATTCCAATACAAACACAACAACAAACTTCAATAAACTAACAATAACAAAAATCGCCAAAACTCCGAAAAATATTTTAACTCCATCAAAAAGCACACTTGAAAGCATTTCTTCACAAACAAAATTAAATAAATTTCAGTCACCTATATCCAATTTAACACAAGAATTAATCAGTACTAGCTCATACTTCATTCCATTGGAATCTCATGATGAGATTTCAATGGATTCTTCATCTTCCTAATCGCCCAAAATGGCATCACAACAATCAAATTTTCTCTCACTATAATTTAAACACCCCACAAAATAGATACAAGTTTCACCATGGATTTTGACATTATTCAGTGGAACATGAAAGGTTTCTTTAACAACTACAGCAACCTACAATTAATAATGAGGGAATTCGATCCCAGTGTTATTTCCATCCAAGAAACAGATTGTCCTTTTAACACAATCCCCATACTTTCAAAAAATTACAACGGATACTTCTTCAACGATATGCACAACAATTCTGCAAAACAAGGCATTGGGGTTCTTGTAAAGTCGAGCATCCCACACAAAGAACTAACAGTCTATTCGAGTTACCAAGTAATTGCTATTGAAATCTATCTCAATATAAAATTTACTATAGTCTCTTTTTACATACCACCTGATAAACAAATTGATGAACAAGAATTATCATCAATTTTCTCTTCTTTCAATAGCCCTGTAATAATTAACGGTGACTTCAACTGCTGGAACACCATCTGGGGTTCAACGAAGAACAACAACAGAGGACTTATTTTAGAAAAAGCAATTGAAAAATCAAACTTATGCATTTTAAATAATGGTAATCCGACCCACCTTTCAACTCACGGTTTTTTCACGCACATTGACATTTCATTCTGCACTCTTTCACTACTACCATTACTTAATTGGTCAGTCATTGACGACCTGCATAATAGCGATCATTTTCCAATCAAAATTTCAGTTCACTTCCGGGAAAACAACTCCCCTATAAAATCAATTAAATATCTATTCCATCGCGCGGACTGGCCAAAATACTGCCAAAAAACTGAAGAGAAAATTTTGAGTAAAACTTTTTCTAAATCAAGCAACCGAGATGCAGCATTGTTCATTAAATCTATACGCACTGCCGCAAATAAGCATATCCCCCAAACAAGAAATGCAGTACTTAATAAAAAACAGTCCCGTGGTGGAATGATTCGCTCTCGCTTTTACGTAACCAAAAAATGGTTGCATGGCAAACCTTCAAATCTAATCCCATACAGGCAAATCTTATATCTTACCGAAAAAACAATGCCAGATTTCGCAAAGAAGTAAAAAAGGCCAAACAAGAAAGTTTTACAGAAACCATAAATCAAAACACACCAATTGCGGATATCTGGAATAAAATAAATAGAATCACCCAGAGGACAAAAGCTTCAACCATTAAAGCAATAAACACCCAAGATGAAACACTCACTGATCCAATACTAATTGCTAATGCTTTCGGAGTAAAGTAGGCAGAATATGCATCTGATTCAAACTTTTCACAATTATACAACTTCAGTAAACAATCGTCCACCTCAACATCAGTGGGCATTATCAATGATAAAGCAGCGTCATTTTTAGAAATACCTATAACAATGATTGAGCTCTCTAGTTGTTTAAAAAAAGTGAAGGGAACAACTCCTGGACTAGATCGTGTAAGCTACCAAATGATCAAACCAAATTAAAATTACTTGAAATATATAATACTATATTCGATAGTGGCAACATCCCCCAAAACTGGAAGATCGCCATAGTGGTACCTATTCCAAAAAATAGTACTGACGCTTACCGCCCCACCTTAGTGCCTAGTTTCTGTAACTCTCGCATCGATAAATTATTCGAGTGGAACAATGAAAATGAAAAAGAAACTAGTTGAATTGAAACAAAATGTCATTTTTTTCACCCAAGTGTTTCTGTAATTTATTTTTGTGAGAACTATCTGTCATTCAGCAACTTACGTCAAATTTATTGGAAATGTGCGAGTAAAACTGTTTCAGTAAGCGAATGATGCGAAAAGTTTTTCATTTTATCTGTCAAAACAATTCGCACATATCAAAGGCGTCGAAAAAGAAACATTTTAACTAAAAAGTAAAAACAAATACATAATTAAAACATATAATTAAATAAAATGTAATCAATCGCTTCATTTTATTTATTCAAATATTTTCCATTTTAATTAATTTCAGAAAATTTAAAGAATATCAAAAATATTTCGGCGATCGTTTTGTTCGGCAACTAACAACACCACACTAAACGTTTAAAATAATATATAAATTTATATGTCTATATATATATCTATTTTTTCTTATTTTAAATTAATTTTTTAATTTTTTTGATGATAAATTTTTACTTTTTCTACCAGCTGTTTACTTTTTGACAGATGTATTGGAAATTTCCATTAAAAACGTAATCAGTGTTGCTAGTACTCACTTTGTGTTACAGAAACACTTTTTTCTTCCAGGTCGAGAAACGGTGGAATTTTTTGTTTCATACTTTTCGCTGTGAAAACTTATCACTTTGAGTAACAGAAACGACCTACAGATTGTCGTGGTTCACGGAGGGGAAAAAGTTAATTGCAAAAGAACAAGTTGCCTTTAAAACCAAGTAAAGGATGTGAGGACGCATTGCTACATCTTGACAGCTACATATCAAAAGCTCTATCCGCAAGAAACCACGTGACTACATTATCAATTGACTTCGAAAAAGCATTCGACAGAATAGGCCTACGCGTAATTCTGGATGTTCTTCAATCTTGTAACGTGGGAAAAAAATTTCAATTTTGTAAAGTCGTTCCTCACAAATAGATACTTTAAAGCCAGAATTTATGGTTTCTTGTCAAATACATTCCCTTTGAGAAATGGCATCCCGCAGGGATCTCCACTTTCAGTTATGCTATTTCAAATAGCTTTCAATGAAAAAGGAAAAATTTTAAACAAAATCCCAAATATTGACCACTGTTTATACGCAGATGACCTATACATATTATGTAAAAGAAATAGCAATCATGAAACAACAAACATATTGTCAAAGGCTCTCAGTGATATCACCAAATGGACCGATTTTTCAGGTGCAAAAATTTCAACACATAAATCCAAAAAGTTTGACATTTGTCGGAAACAAAACTGCGACTAATCACTATATTAGAGCTGATGGGATTGCTGTACAAAATGTTAACGAATTAAAAATTTTAGGAGTAATATTCTCCCGCAGGTACAGTTGGAATGAACAGTTTTAATTTGAAAAAATCGCTGGCAAGAGCTAATATAATTCGTTATTTGGCCTTAAGAAGCTCCGTACACATCAATACTTTAACTTATTTAACCAAAACTCTCATACTTAGCAAAATAAATTATGGTATGTACCTGTACGGTAATAGCCCCAAATCAACTATAAACATAATCAAATCGTCCTATCATAAAGCCGCACGAGTCGCCGTTTACGCACATAGAACAGCACCAATCGATAGCATTCTTAATGAATCAGGCCTTCCATCGGTTGAGAACAGAATATTGGAAATAAAACAAAACTATTAACGAGCACAAACTCCATAAATGACAATGACATCTCTTCACACATCTCCGCAAAAAGACCTAAACGTATTAAGTCTTCAATCGTTTTATCATTAGAGCTTGCATCAGCTATAGACATACCTACTAAGGTAGTTAAAAAAACAATCGAAAAACCTCCATGGAAGTTTAACAACACCTATATAGACTTATCGCTATCCGAATTAAAAAAATCGAATACCACCAAAGAACAATTTTTATGCATCTTTGCAAAAGAAAAAATGCAACTGAAAAACAACGGTTGGTGTTTTTTATACAAAGACGGATCTAAATGTGAGGAATCATTACCCGCTTACGCTGTAGTGGACGATGAGGGAAACAACGTAGCACTTAGCACCATGTACCAGTTCTCCTCTATTTTTACAATTGAAGCATATGCAATTTTACGCGCTATTCAACATGTCGCTGTAATAAAAGTTAAAACCATAATTTTCACAGATAGTTTATCTGTTCTCAAATCAGTACAAAACCCATTCAATAATAAGTGGAAAAAAGTTATTAAAATTAGGGATGCCCTAATAAATAACGAAGGGAAAATACGGCTTTTCTGATGGCCATATAGGCATCATAGGAAACGAATAGGCTGATATTGCTGCTCTGTACGCATCTTACGCACCCATTTTGTTAGATGATACTGTAGAAAAAACTGACTTACGCCGACAAATAACGAGTTACATCAACATTGAAATCAAAAATAGCCAAACACAACATCCTTATTACATTAACATTAATCCGAACTTTATCCAATTTGTATATCCAACGAATGTGAATAAAAACAAAATAAAAACATTTTCAAGACTTCGAATTGGTCACTCAGTCTTCTCACACGATTACATATTTATTAAAAAAGAACAGCAGCCCCACATGCACGAACTGTAATTGAAAATTAACAGTGAACCACCTACTCAATGAATGCCCCTCTCTACATATTCAAAGGCTAAAATACTTCAACAACTCATCAGCTTTCGCTATTCTACAAAATCCATCCAATACAAATATTAACATTATCTATAATTTTGTTAGAGAAATAAAAATCCTTATATATATATATCCTTATATATATATGTATATATATATATATATATATATATATATATATATATATATATATATATATATATATATATATATATATATATATATATATATATATATATATATATATATATATATATATATAAATATATATATATGTATACAGTATTGGGCAAAACCTAAGAAACGCTGCTTGAGTTTAGCTTCTAGTCAAATTATATTTAAATGAACATGTTTCAATTCAATGCTTTAATGCAGTTTTATTAGTTACTGTGTCATACAAAATTAGAAAAAAAAATAATTGTAAAAATACTCAAAAATTCATTGCGCAAAACCTAAGAAACTTTTAATATTTGGTATAATAACCCTTTTTTTTTAAATTATCAATTATTTTTGGATCTATGCGTATCCATTCATCCTCCAGACATGAAAATAAATCGTCTCTATTGGAAAATCGTTTCGATCCAACATTCCTCTTCAATATGGAAAATAAATTTTCGATTGGGTTCAAATCGGGCGATTGGGCCGGCCAATCAAGCACTTGAATCCCTTTCGATTGTATCCAGTCCTTCACCAACTTCGATAAGTGTTTCGGATCGTTATCATGTTGAAACACCCATCGAAGTGGCATATTCCACTCGGCATATGGCAACATCTTATTTTCTAAAATGTCCCTATACACAAATCTGTCCATTTTGGTAGAAATTCTGTGGAACGGCCCTAGACCATGACCTGAAAAACACGTCCACACCATCACATTGCCACCCCCATGCTTAACAGTTTTTTTACAATATCGGGGGTTAAGCTTTTCACCTCTATTGCGCCTCACACGACATACGCCATCGGAGTTAAACAAATTAAATTTGCTCTCGTCACTAAATAGCACACTTTTCCACTTTGTAACTGACTAATCAGGATATTTTTTTGCAAATTCGAGCCTAAAAAAAATCAGGCATCAATGGTTGACTTGCATAGCTTAAAAATACATACCGTTTTTTAACGTGACGTTTTGTAAGAAGAGGTTTTTTGGAAGCTGTATAACTTTTCAATCCAGCCTCTCTCGCCCGTCTGCGGACTGTGCTGGCATCAACACTTAAGCCTAATTCTGACACAATTTTTTTTGACGAGATGAAGGGGTTTTTTTTATTGTCTTCTTGATATTTATATCATCTATATCTATAGATAAGCCTGTTGCTGTAAAATACTCTTCTTTTTATTAAAACAAAACATTACAATTTTAAGTCAACCAATTTAAATTTTAATTTAAAAATTATTCTATATTTATGTATGATTGTAAAAAAAAGTCTCAAATAAACTACAATTCTATCATCACGAACTGATGTTTTACGAGGTCTTTCTCCAGGATTAATATTGACAACAGTTCCTTTATCTTTATAAAGATTTATCCATTTGGAAACCATTGATTTGCTTACATTTAACAAATTTGCAATTTCAGCCTGTGATTTGCCTTCATTATAATGCGTTATAGCATTCAATTTAAATGCTTCACAATATTTTCTACGTTGCATATTATTTTAATTTTATAATGCGCAATTTTATCGTTAAACGCTTTCAAATGCATACTAGATCACTTTTTCACAAGAAATCATCGAAAGAAATAAGAAATTACCGTTATCTTCAAAAAAAAAAAAAAAACAAATTTCTTGTACAAAAGCAAAAAGTTTCTTAGGTTTTGCCCAATGAATTTTTGAGTATTTTTTGTTGTTGTACTAAAAGAACCGTTAGGTGAGAGATAATTACAATTTTTTTTTGTAATTTTATATGACAGTAACTAATAAAACTGCATTAAAGCATTGAATTAAAATATGTTCATTTAAATATAATTTGACTAGGGTTTTGCCCAATACTGTATATATATATATATATATATATATATATATATATATATATATATATATATATATATATATATATATATATATATATATATATATATATATATATATATATATATATATATATATATATATATATATATATATATATATATATATATATATATATATATATATATATATATATATATATATATATATATATATATATATATATATATATATATATATATATATATATATATATATATATATATATATATATATATATATATAAATGCAATGTATATGTATATAATTTTTCTTATCGAGCTGATAGTCCTGGCAGTGCTCGTAAACAATTTTAATCTTAGAATTTATTCATAAGATTAGACAAATAAATAAAAAAAATAAAATGTTTATTTGTACACCTTAGATTGTTGCCTTTTCTGTAAAAATGCTATTTTATAGAGTTTAAGTTTTAATGTTGCATAATTAGAACTTTTTTGGTAATTTGTATTGAAAACTTGTTTTGGCTTTCAGTTCCACCTGAAAACATTAAAAAACACTGAGCGCTGAAGCGAAAAATTTTCGCGACAACAATTTTAAAAAGTAATAAAAACAGTGCTAATAGCACTGAGTTGACAACGCTGGAAATTGTTAAAGTTCGAGAGTTTCAAACTTAGAGCTACATTTTGTTTATTAAAGAAACTTTCTGCAATAATCAATTTAAAAGATCTCAAGAAATCTTGTTTGCTGATTTGAACCATACATTTTTTTCAATTCTCTTCTGAATTGATTTTTTTCATGAATCATTTTTGTCAAAAAGAATACGAAATATAAAAAAATTATTAGGTTTTTTCTTCCACCATCATAAGCTTTCAGATTTTGGGGGTCTCAATTTGTTTAACTGTTCGATGTGAGAAATTACTTGATGCGAAAAATACAGAAACTAGGTAAAGGCTTTTCTTATACGAAGCCGCAATACACATATTTATTAGATTTGGGTTTTTCATTAACGAACTAGTTCAACTGAACGATTCAGTTGTATGAACGATGTGAATAAGTTCAGTAATTTTATTCTTTTTTGTTCACTACTACTTCTATTCTTTGTTGCTGCCAGTTCTTTCTATTTTGTTCTCTATTCTATTTATTCTCATTTGCTTTTGTTCATCATTCTCTGTGGAAGATTTTCTCTGCAAAGTATTTTTCATAAAAAGATTTTTAAAGTTTTTAAAAGAAAACATAATGAAAATAGTTATAATGTTCACATTTTCTAATATATCTCTTATTGATAAGGAAATTTTTTTCTTAAACGAGCTGCAAATAGAGTCAGTGTTGCCACTTTTGTAAAAAAAAACTCCTTTTTTAAAACTCTTTTTTTCCCGAGTTGGGAATTGGGGAATTTTTTAGTTAAAATTGGGAATTTGTTTAGTATATTGCTTTTAGATCTTATTGGTCTACATGTCATTTCTACAAAATATCAAAAATTGAAATTATTTTCCTTAAAAAAGTAGAAAAATAATATTTTTTGTTTTACGATACAAAGTGTAAAAGAATTTATTCACTTAAAAAAGATTTTTAATTAGTGTTCATCTCCTGGTCTTTCCCAATCCAATGATACTAAACACATAGATCAAGCTTTAATACATAGACTTTAAAAGCTCTGAAAACTTTGCCTCCCATAGCATTTTGAAGCTAAATATTGGAGTTTTGGAGAGTAATGTGTGCAAATAAAGTTAATGGTGCACTGTGGTATTAACTCTGCAATTTCTAAACTAATAGACGGATTTTGACAAAATTTGGAACGTCAATAGAAGAGGTGTGAGGCTTTTAGATCAATGTTTAAGAACGTATTTTTTGGTAGCACAGTGGGCTAAAGTTTCCTACCTCGTGTATATAAAACCTTTGGGTCCGTATAACTTTCGCCAATTGGGTCCGACCTAAAAAATTTTAATATTTTCGAAAAGTTCTTAAAAAATTAAAAAATATGCTTACTGTACTACCTCATCTCTTATCTTTTAAGCAAAAACTCAAAAAAAGCGATATTTTTTTTAAGTTTCAATTTTGAATGTTTTTAACTTTTAAACGAAAAAAGATATCTATAACTGACTTGCACAGAAATTATTCAAAATTTTATTATAAATTTACCGAATATTCTTAGAAAATCTTTGGTCCTCAGATGCGTCCAACAGATCGAAAAAAGCTTAAAAAATAGGTAAAAAAATCAACCCAAAAATTCCTTTTTACCCAAATATCTCGAAACACAAAGGAGATAACCTAGACGTTTAAGCGTATTTTTTGTAGATCTTCTCGGGGACAACTTAAGTTTAAAATTTCTTTTTAATTCATCCATAAATGAATTTTTGGCGAATTTTTAAAAAAGTCGAACACCCGAGTTGACCAACTTTAAAGGTCCATCAATCGCTCTCCCGACCCCTCATGGACCAGTGCTTTTGAAAACCAACTCGAATACTCCTTGACTACCACCATGACGAATTCAATCAAGTATCTTCAGTCGTTCAAAAGTTACAGAATTATTTCCAAAAAAAAGCGTCCGTAAACCACTGTGCACAGGTGGAAAGGGTTTGTGCTGATGTATGTAACGCGAAGAAATATTTGCCTTAGACCCATCTTTTAGTATACCAATAGGCTTAGCATCACTTTCTGAGTCGATTTAGCGATGTCAGTCCGTACGTCTGTCTAGACGGCTGGCTGGACCTCCATGTAAACTATGTAATCAAAGTACAGGTCGCAATTCTAAAAATAATTTGATGAAATTTGGCACAGATCATTTAGTGGGACCATGGTATTGAAATTCGTCAAAATCGTACCATTATTTATGATACCTCCCATAGGTCTTACTTGTTTTACATTACTTCTTACTTGTTATACCCTTCACCAATAGGTGAAAGGGTATTATAAGTTTGTGATTCCGTTTGTAATTTTTTTATTAGTGATCGTAGAATCCATAAAAATTATACCGATCGACTCAGAATCGGGAGGAGAATCGATTAAGATGTCCGTCTGTCGATTAAGATGTCCGTCTGTCTGTCTGTCAGTCCGTCTGTCTGTCTGTCTGTCTGTCTGTCTGCCTGTTGAAATCAAGTTTCTGAAGCCCCTGGAGGATGGAGCTACATAAATTATATATCAGATTTTAGGAAATTCTCCCGCAATGAACACTATTAAATTTCATTAAAATCGGTTTATAAACACCGAAAATATCGAAAAAATACCAAAAATTAGACGAAAATTTTAAAATTTTTGATTGAAGCACACTTTTAGATAACAAGAGAAAAAAGATACTCCTGGTGTACATGGGATAATATACGAGGGCTGTCTGATATATAACCGACCTAAAAATGATGCACGCGACTTAAAAAAAAAAAAGTTTCTACTTCAAATTGTGCATATTATAATAGCTACTCGCCAAAATTTCAAAAATTTATCTTGCGCAATTATCTGTTGACAGTCGTTTTTGTGAGTCTATTTCGGTGATTTCCCCAAAATGGAAAAAATTTAATATCGAGCTGTAATTAAATTTTTATTTTTGAAAGGCAATACGCCTTCACAAATCAAAGATGAGTTGGACTCTGTGTATGGTGACTCTGCACCATCGTTTACCACCGTAAAATTTTGGGCAGCTGAATTTAAACGTGGTCGCAGGAGCTTGGAAGATGATGAACGTTCTGGGCGTCCAAAAACTGTAACCACTAACGATAACATCGCTAAAGTTCATCAATTGGTACTAGACGACCGCCGGATTAAAGTTAGGGAAATAGCTGAGATTATGAAGATGTCAAAAGAACGTGTTTGTCACATATTAAACCAAGATTTGGGCATGAGAAAGCTGTCTGCGCGTTGGGTGCCGCGTTTGCTTACGCTAGACCATAAACGTGCGCGCATAAACATTTCCAGCGCTCTGTTGGCTCAGTTTAGAGGCAATAAGACCGAGTTTTGGCGCCGATTGATAACTGTAGACAAAACTTGGATTCATCATTATACGCCCGAAACAAAAATCCAATCCAAAGCTAAAGCTGTGTATTCGGCTGGGAAAGTGATGGCGACTGTTTTTTGGGACAGCCATGGAATTATTTTTATCGACTATCTTGAAAAAGGAAAAACTATAACAGGAGCATACTACGCATCATTATTGGCCACATTTGCAAAAAAAAGAAAGTCTTGTTCCACCAAGACAACGCACCATCTCACACCTCAACAGTCGCCATGGCGAAAATCCACGAATTGCGGTTCGAACTGCTTGACCATCCACCTTATTCACCGGATCTAGCACCAAGCGACTTTTTTTTGTTTCCTCAACTTAAAACTGCGCTCGGCGGCCAGAGATTTTCGTCAAATGAGGAGGCAATCTCTTTCGTGAACTCGTATTTTGCAGACAAAGACGCCAAGTACTATTTGGAAGGGTGCATCGCTGGGAGAAGTGTGTGGAGTTACAAGGAGACTATGTAGAAAAATAAAAAAAAAATTGAAAAAGTCGCGTGCATCATGGTTAGGTCGGTTATTTATCAGACAGCCCTCGTATTATATATCAGATAGTAGGAAATGGTTAACCCAAAGCACTCTGTAAAATTTTATCAAAATCGGTCCATAAACCACTGAGATATCACCAAAACTCTAAATTTGATGTATTGCAAATTGTCCAAAGTACGCATTAGAGAATGTTTGTTGAAAAAATGAAATGCAGAAATAGGAAAAACCATCCTCCTTTAGCACGGACATACATAATTTTATATCAGATTTTAGGAAATTCTCCCGCCAAGCACGTTATTAAATTTTATCAAAAGCGGTCCATAAAGAACTGAGATATCGCCAAAACACTACTTGTGATGTGCAGCAAATTCCCCAAAGTACGTGTCTAAGAAATTTTGTTGACATTTTGTAAGTATTGTTTCAGCGATATCTCAGGTGTTTATGGTCCGATTGTGATGAAATTTGACAGCGTTTTTGTGGGAGGATTTCCTAAAATCTGATGTATAAACTCTACAAATCTGATTATGAATACCATTCAAATTGTACCGATCGACTCAGAATCGGCAGGAGAATCGATTTCGCGACGTCCGTCCGCCTGTCTGTTTGTCTGTCCGTCCGTCTGTTTGTCTGTCCGTCCGTCCGTCTACCTGTCTGTACTTTTTTTCTGTTGTAGTCAAGTTTTTGGAGCTCCTGTTTTGTCGATATCTAAGATGTTTATTTTGATGAAATTTAATAGCGTACTTCGCATGGGATTACCTAAACTCTGATGCATTCGGTAATTTGTGGTAGATATAATTCAGTGTTTAAGCGATATTTCAGGTGTTTTGATCGACAATGATGAAATTTAGGATGAGACGATATCCTAAAATTTTGTGTAAAATGCATATGTTTATACCTTCAAAGAGCTCCACAAATCTGATTTTAGCAGACAGACACACTGCATTTATCTTAATTTTGTGTCTGACTTTTGAACATTATGATAACATTTGAGAATGTATTATATATCAAATTATAGGAAATCTTCCTAGGAAGTACAAAAATGGAGCTAAGTACATGATATCCGTTCAAAACCCACATATGTATGTATGTATCTCACATATCAACGAAAATTAAAATTTTTATTTGCAATTGGGAGAAATCCGTTTACGTTTGACAATTGCTTCCATATAACTTCGCCTGAGGCAATCTCTTAGTAGCTAATAATTTACAAATTATAATAGATACGATGATGACATTTTGTATAAAGACATTATACAATATCGTTATTCAGGGCGATAGCGCCTAAAATAAACTTTGTAGAGGGACACGTTTGACAAAAGTTGATCTTTTGAAAAGTTCGGTATTGAAAATGGTCGAGCTCTATTCACATTTAGTGAAATCTCCCATATAACCCCGACCAAGAATCACTTTAATGCTGATAAATTAAATCACATAATTGCACAAAGAACTAGAGCAAAACTTTCCACACATCCATCGGACAGACCGAAAGAACAATACATTATTATTGATGAAGTATTCACCTTAATTCCATTTAAAAGCTATATATTTCACGTATGTATCTAAAACTAAGAGTTTATACCCTATAATTCTAAGGCTTGTTTACATTGACTTAATCTTCATCAAATCGATAAGCATTCTCTACCTGCCCAACCTAAACATTGGGTCCATAACTATTCTAGATGATGACGCCACCGAAAAGCTTTTCATTTTCCGACATAGCTAAATATCAACACATATCAACGAAAATTAAAATTTTTATTTGCAATTGGGAGAAATCCGTTTACGTTTGACAATTGCTTCCATATAACTTCGCCTGAGGCAATCTCTTAGTAGCTAATAATTTACAAATTATAATAGATACGATGATGACATTTTGTATAAAGACATTATACAATATCGTTATTCAGGGCGATAGCGCCTAAAATAAACTTTGTAGAGGGACACGTTTGACAAAAGTTGATCTTTTGATATAATTCTAAGGCTTGTTTACATTGACTTAATCTTCATCAAATCGATAAGCATTCTCTACCTGCCCAACCTAAACATTGGGTCCATAACTATTCTAGATGATGACGCCACCGAAAAGCTTTTCGTTTTCCGACATAGCTAAATATTGCTAGGAATTACATTTAGTATGAACAAAAGAAAATTAATATACATATCAAGCATTTATGTGGGGCTCAACCAAGTCAGTAATCAGAAACTATATAATTATCAATATATTCTTACGATTTTGTACTTTACTTTTGCAACACCATTGGTGAAGGATATTCAAGATTCGGCAAAGCCGAATATACCACTCTTACTTGTTTTTCATTGCTGTGGTATTTTAAACGTTGTTAAAATAAAAAAAACAACAGAGTCGCCATAAATTTCCTTATGAACTATGTAGCAATTTAGATATTATACCAACTTACGCTTGTTAAAAAAGCTTGTGAACCGCAGAGTATTAGATAATACTGCACTTTTAAGTGTGGTGTCATGAATAACGCGATTACAGACATTCTTAAACAGTAATTGGAAAGACATTTTTATATATTAACAACAACGCTTCTAATTATTAAATAATGTTTTAGAAGGATAACTTCGCTGGACACTAAAAAGCCGGCGTCGATTAGCCGCCGAGAAAGTTTTTAATATAGTTTCTAGACCTGCTATGATTTTCTCTCGCATAATGAAAATTTATAATAATTAGTCCACAAAAATCAGCATCATGATATAACCAATAGAGCATTTAGTGCTGTTTCAAAACATCAGGCTTACTTGAGCAGTTTTTATTAAAATTTTTTTAATTTTTTTTTAGGTCGTTTCTATAACTCAAGGTGATAAGTTTTCACAGCGAAAAGTATGAAACAAAAAATTCCACCGTTTCTCGACCTGGAAGAAAAAAGTGTTTCTGTAACTTAAAGTGAGAACTAGCAACACTGATTGCGTTTTATTGGAAACTTCCAATACATCTGTCAAAAAGAAAACAGCTGGTAGAAAAATATAACATTTATCATAAAAAAAAGAAGTTGCGTCCAAAAAAAATTTTAGTTAAAAGATTTAAAAAAAAATATTATAAAATAAGAAAAAAAAAATATAAAATATTTTAAATGTTTAGTGTGTTGTTCTTAGTTGCCGAACAAAATGATCGCCGAAATAAATTGATGCATTTTTGATAATTGAAATTAAATAACATGGAAAATATTTTAATAAATAAAATGAAGCAATTAATTACATTTTATTTAATTATATGTTTTAATTATGTATTTGTTTTTACTTTTTAGTTCAAATGTTTCTTTTTCGGTGTCTGTAATACGTGTGTATTGTTTTGACAGATAAAATGAAAACCTTTTCGCATCATTCGCTTACTAAAACAGTTTGCGCGAGTAGCACATTTCCAATCAATTTGACGTAAGTTGTTGAATGACAAATAGTTCTCACAAAAAAAAAACACTTGGGTAAGAAAAATATTATTTTGTTGCAATTCAACTAGTTTTTTCTTCATTTTCATTGTTCCATTCGAGTAATTTATCGATGCCAGAGTTACAGAAACTAGGCACTGCATTCACACACGAACTGAAGACCCGCATCAGAGTAACAATTGTTACAGCAAAAAATGTTATAACTTTTGTTATCTGGTTGAGTAACAGTTTTTTGGGTCAGATAACAATTGTTACTTCTTGTTACTTTGTTTTTTATACCCTTCACCAATAGGTGAAAGGGTATTATAAGTTTGTGATTCCGTTTGTAATTTTTTCATTAGTGATCGTAGACCCAATAAAAATAATGAACTCTATTAAATTTCATTAAAATCGGTGTATAAACACCGAAAATATCGAAAAAATACGAAAAGTTAGACGAAAATTTAAAAATTTTTGATTGAAACACACTTTAAAATGAAAAGAGACAAAATATACTCCTGGTGTACATGTGATAATATATTATATATCAGATTGTAGGAAATGGTTCCCCACAGCAACTCTGTAAAATTTTATCAAAATCGGGAAATAAACAACTGAGATATCGCCAAAATACTAAATTTGATGTATTGCAAATTGCCCAAAGTACGCATTAGAGAATGTTTGTTGAAAAAATGAAATGCAAAAATAGGAAAAACCATCCTCCTTTAGCACGGACATACATAAATTTTATATCAGATTTTAGGAAATTCCCCTGCCAAGTACGTTTTTAAATTTTATCAAAAGCGGTCCATAAAGAAATGAGATATCGCCAAAATACTACTTGTGATGTACAGCAAATCGCCCAAAGTACGTGTCTAAGAAATTTTGTAAGTATTGTTTAAGCGATATCGCATGTGTTTATGGACCGATTGTGATGAAATTTAACAGCGTTCTTTGAGGGAGGATTTCCTAAAATCTGATATATAAACTCTACAAATCTGATTATGAATACCATTCAAATTGTACCGATCGACTCAGAATCGGCAGGAGAATCGATCTGGCGACTTCCGTCCGTCTGTTTGTCTGTCCGTCCATCTACCTCTCTGTCCTTTTTTCTATTGTAGTTAAGTTTTTGGAGCTCCTGTTTTGTCGATATCTCAGATGTTTATTTTGAAATTTAATAGCGTTCTTTGCAGGTTATTAGGTAATTTGTGGTAGATATAATTTAGTGTTTAAGCGATATTTCAGGTGTTTTCATCGACAATGATGAAATTTAAGGTGAGACGATATCCTAAAATTTTGTGTAAGATGCATATGTTTATAACTTCCAGGAGCTCCACAAATCTGATTTTAACAGACAGACACACTTGATTTATCTTAATTTTGTGTCTGACTTTTGAAAATTATGATAACATTTGAGAATGTTTTATACATCAAATTATAGGTAATCTTCCTAGGAAGTACAAAAATGCAGCTAAGTACATGATATCCGTTCAAAACCTACATATGTATGTATTGGGAGAAATCCGTTCACTTTTGACAATTGCTTCCGTATAACTTCGCCTAAGGCAATCTCTTAGTAGCTAATAAATGACAAATTATAATAGATACGATGATGACATTTAGTATAAAGACGTTGTACAATATCGTTATTCAGGGCGATAGCGCCTAAAATAAGCTTTCTAGAGGGACAACATTTGACAAAAGTATTTCTGATCTCTTGAAAAGTTCGGTATTGAAAATGGCCGAGCTCGGTTCACATTTAGTAAAATCTCCCATATAACCCCGACCAAGAATCACTTTAATGCTGATAAATTAAATCACATAATTCTACAAAGAACTAGAGCAAAACTTTCCACACATCCATCAGACAGAACCTGACCAATCAACTTGTGAAATCGAACCTGATGTAGACATTATGTCAGATACATCCGCGCATGAAAATAATTCATCTTTTCATTCAACATCTGAATCAGTTGAAATTGTACCAGTATCATCTACATTAGTGGCTGCAGCATCTTCTAGACCAAAACGCAATTGCCAACCTCCAGGGTTGATGAAAAACTATGATGTTTCTTAAAAAGGGAAGATGTTCGAGAAAAACATTTAAAAAAAAACGACTTGTTATTTGAAATTATATTAATAACAATTGTTCATAGATTTTAATTTTCACTTATTTTCAATACTGAAAGAAAATATTTTCATTCTTGTTAAGTTACCCTCGGGGGAACCTAATCCCTAGAGGGCGCGTCCCCGGGTGGCGGATAGGGGGATGCCTCCCATTCATGGGGGGGAACCAGCCACATAAATAGGTGGCGAGGAACCCCTTTCCATGCGTGGGTGGTAGGAGAAAAATCAAATATCTCCCGCGGACCAAACAGGTAGTAGTGGGTTAATACAGGCCGATCTTATCTCGGGTACCCCTCCACTCCCCTTGGGACGGTTAGTTCGGCAGGACGCTGTGGTGGATGCACCGCCACAGGTTAAGCAAAAACCCAGCCGAACTAAATTCGCTAAGGCGAAGAGTGGGACTAGAAGTTCCTTGGCCTATCTGAAAAAGATGGCTGACAAGGACCCTAGTCTGCTCGATGCAAACGAGAGGAAGAAGCTCAAGAAGCATAGGCAGGCCGTAGCTAAATTCGAAAGGATTTACGGCTCCACCGATGACATCTTGGGCCTCTCCTCAAGTTTTATCAGGCGAGGCGAAGCTGTTAAATCTACAGAGTCCGGTAAAGGACATGTAGGAAAGTCAGTGGATTCTGGTAGATCCGCGTCACCTAGAAAGGTGTCTGGGGTGAAACCAGCCGAAGCTGGCAGTTCTACAGTTCCTAACAAGGACCCTGTGGCGAAACCAGCTTCTCCTAGCAAGAGGGCAAGAATGGAGCCTGCTACCGGCGCCCCCCAAGTCTGGGTCTGCGATGGTTGGCAAGGCTGGTGTGGGTTGCGGATCCTCGACTACCTCTTCGGGCCCCCGTAAGGAAAGCGTGAATAGAGCTAGATCCGGAGACGAGCAACCCACTACGTCTAAAAAGATCAAGAAGTCGGTCAGCCGGGACACAGTTCAGGCAGCTGTCTTAGATCACAATGATCCTCATTGTAGGATCAAAGATGATCTTTGGGAGCTGATTGAAGCCCGACTGATCGATAGTATTGGTCTTTTTAAGGGGCCGAAGGACGCCATATCATTCAAGGGTGCGGAATGGCAGAGAGGGGTGAAGATCGTTAACTGCGATAAAGCGAGGTCTTTTGACTTTCTAAAAACCGTGGTTAACGGCTGCGCCGATCTCTGTCCGTCCGCCAAACTTGACGTGATTTTGGCTACGGAGCTCCCGGTTCGGCAGGTCGTGACTGCGTGGTTCCCACGTCCGGTAAGGAAGGTGGAAACCATACTGGCAGTCCTCCAGAACCAGAATAATTTCCTCACATCTGGTTGGAGATTTTTATCTTCTACCAGCTGTGAGGGAAACAGCGGAAGGGATATCAAGTTCACCGTGGACAAGATATCCCTTGACAAATTAAAGTCGACAAGGGGCGTTGTCAACTTCGGTATTGGAACCGTCAAGTTTAGGTTTTCTAAACATGGGGGATCCAAAGAAGCTGCTAGTGGTGCAGTTAAACCTACACCACTGTGAAGCGACCTCGGCCGAAATGACAAGGCTACTTGTCGACTCCGTTGTAGATGTGGCCTTGATCCAGGAACCCTGGATTCGCGAGAACAGAGTTCAAGGACTCAAGGTCGCAGGCGGTTGGTAGAGTCCATGAAAAACAACACCTTCATCATGGGCTGTGACGCCAACGCCCATCACTACCAATGGGGTAGTAGCAACATAAACGAGCGCGGTGAGTCAGTCTTTGATTTCATTATTAATAACCATTATTAACCATTATTTCATTATTAAGCCCACTTTCAGGACAAAAGATAGGGAGGAGGTATTAGACATCACACTGACAAACGCGAAGGACAATCTTATCGAAAACTGGAAGGTATCAAGTGAATGTTCCTTCTCTGATCATTGCTTGATCTCCTTCTCTGTCAATTTTAAGAGAGTCAAACCGAGTCCCTACAGGAATCCCCGAAAAACAAATTGGGAGTCCTTTAGGAGTTCTTTGGACACCATGGTGCGTAAGATTCCACTTAGAATCTATTCTGAGGCGGAAACGAACACTGTGGTGACAAAGCTCACGGAAAGTTATATAACTAGCTATGAACATAGCTGCCCATTAACCTTCCCGGGCAAACGCAAACAGCCTAACTGGTGGACGAAGGAACTAAAGAACCTTAGGACATGTGTTAGAAGACTGTTTAATAAGGCCAAACTTACTCGCAGTGATGAGGATTGGACTTATTATAGATTGAGTTTCAACAAGTATAAGAGCGATCTCAAAAAAGCTAAAAGGTCAACATGGTTAACCTACTGTGAGACCATCGATTCTGTAAATGAGCTGTCGAGATTTAGGAAATTACTATCCAAGGACCCAACGGTCCCCGGATCTATCCTAAAACCTGATGGTTCTTGGACTGAATCTAGCCCTGAGACACTCGGACTACTTTTTGATACTCACTTCCCCGGCAATCGGAATCCAGATCCGGTTATTCATGAGCCTTCTATGGAGCGATTGGGCTCAATACCGAATAATCTGATAGACGAGATAGTCACTTCAGAAATAATTAAGTGGGCCGTAAGTACGTTCTTACCGTACAAGTCAGCAGGCCCGGATGGCATTATCCCCGCTATGCTACAGAATTCTTCCGACTATTGTTTATCGATTCTTCATAGTATTTTTGCTAGCTGCCTCCATGGGGGCTTCACTCCTAGTGGGTGGAGGGAGGTAAGAGTGATTTTCATTCCTAAAGCAGGGAAGACTAGTCACTCTTAACCTAAAGATTTTAGACCAATCAGCCTGTCGTCTTTTTTCTTGAAGACACTCGAGCGACTGATTGATCTATTTCTTAGGAACTCTTTAGGTACGCGCATTATTAGCAACGCTCAACATGCTTATCTCAAGGGTAAATCTGTTGAGAGTGCGTTGCACGATGTGGTCAGTTTTATTGAAAAGGGCCTGAAATTCAGAGAATATACTTTGGCCGCTTTCCTCGATATCGAGGGTGCCTTCAATAACATTACCATTGAAGCAATCAGGGGTTCACTGGAGGACTTAAATATACAGGGCTTCCTAGTAGAGTGGATTGTGAATATGCTTAACAGTAGGATCATCAACTCAAATCTAGGTGACTGTAGTTTACGTAGGAAAGTAACTGGGGGTACTCCACAAGGAGGGGTTTTATCACCACTGCTGTGGTTACTGGCCGTCAATGTCATTCTAAGAAGACTTGACCAACTAGGGAGAAAGGTCGTAGCCTATGCCGATGACTTAGTATTGCTCGTATCTGGCAAGTTCCCAGATACAATAAGTAATATTATGCAAACGGTTCTAGGAGAACTTTCCTCCTGGGCCAGTAATAAAGGACTGGGGATTAACCCCGACAAGACGGAGTTGGTCCTCTACACCAGAAGGTACAAGGTTGAAAGGTTTAAACTTCCTGTGCTGAATGGTGTAGAGCTGAGATTGTCGCAGGAAGCCAAATTTCTAGGGATTATCTTGGACAGTAAGCTATCTTGGAAGAGAAACACTCAGGAAAGAATGAAAAAAGGGCTAAACGCATACTACTTCTGCAGGAATTCCGTGGGTAAAAAATGGGGCTTAAGACCGATAGTTGTGTATTGGATTTACACAACAATTGTAAGGCCTGTTTTAACATATGGTTGCGCAGTATGGTGGGAAGCAGTTAGCAAGGGTTCTTTTCTTACTTCTCTCAACAAGGTACAACGTTGTGCCAGTATTGGTATAACCGGTGCCCTTAAAAGCACACCTCAGGCAGCCCTAGACATCATGCTGTCGTTATACCCCCTTGATATCTTCATTAAGGGGATGGCTATGAGAAGTCTAGTAAGGCTGTACGAGGCGGGTATGCTTAGGTTTAGACATGTGGGACACTCCAGTATTCTGAGCTTAACAGGCTCCCGGGGCTTGGAGTCAGGTCTACCACGATCTGACTATTTAGTCAAGGAACTACTGTTCAGCTCAGCTCCAGAGATCGTAAACCCCGAAAGATCCGACTGGAATGGGCAAACAGCACTTTTTCAAGGCTTTTCAATCTTCACGGATGGATCAAAAATGGATTGCGGGACTGGTTCTGGAGTTTTCCTGTGGGATCAAAATATTAGGAAATCCTTTAGACTCGCGGATGAGTGCAGTGTCTTCCAGGCAGAGATTTTTGCCATTTGGAAGGCTACAGAGCTCATTCAGGGTCTTATAGCTGTTAACAGTGAGGTGACAATTTATGTCGATAGCCAGGCCGCGCTCAAGGCGTTGCGGGGTTATGGGGTTACCTCCAAATTAGTCAAAAAATGTAGGATAGCTCTTCATGAGCTATCACTTTGCTATAGGATTAGATTGTGCTGGGTCCCGGGTCATTGTGACATCGTTGGCAACGAAGTTGCGGACGAAGTTGCCAGACACGGCTCAAGTCTGGACCTAAGCCAAAGAGTGTTGGATTTGGCTCCGCCTATCTGTCACTTTTATCTAGGCATTAAGTCCTGGACTAGCCAGGAAACCACAAGGTTGTGGGGTAATATGGTCACGTGTAGGACATCTAGAGCTATATGGCCTAAACTGGACAGTAATGGTACAAAGCTTCTATTAAGTCTAAATAGGTCAAGCTTAGGAAGATGTATAGGGTTCCTTACGGGACATTGGGCCTTAAATTCGAGGCTACATAGGTGGGATAGCAGCATTTCAGACCTCTGCAGACTATGTCTAGATGAGGATTCGTCCGAGTCGGTGGAACACATTCTCTGTCACTGTCCAAGGCTGCAAAACCTAAGACTTAAACTTCTAGGCAGCAGATTCCTTGCTGACCTACATGATCTACAACGGTGTAGGTTAATTGATATTGTAGGGTTCATCACGGGTCTCAACTGGCCTAGATAGGGTAGTCTTCTCTTCTACTCTCTATTACCTTTCTCTTCCCTATCTTCATTCTTTCTTTCTTCACTCTTTCTTTTCTCCTTCTCTGTTAAAGGATCACAATGGACCCCTGGGGTCTCCGAGTGTAGGTGTCTTTGACACCTCCTTTATTACCTAACCTAACCTAAAACCTTTTTGAAATAAACTATACATATTTTTATAAATAATAACACAGCACAACAAAATAAAAAAAATTTCATGTGCTCTTAAAACCACTATACAATTTTGATGTATCGTGACTACCTTTGTACAAAAACGGTGAAATTTTTAAATTCTATGGCAAGATTTTTTTAATTATTATACCCTTCACTAATAGGTGAAAGGGTATTATAAGTTTGTGATTCCGTTTGTAATTTTTTTATTAGTGATCGTAGACCCCAAAATTATACCGATCGACTCAGAATCGGGAGGAGAATCGATTAAGCGATGTCCGTCTGTCTGTCCGTCCGTCTGTCTGTTGAAATCAAGTTTCTGAAGCCCCTGGAGGATTATATATCAGATTTTTTTCTCCCGCAATGAACGCTATTAAATTTCATTAAAATCGGTTTATAAACACCGAAAATATCGAAAAAATACCAAAAATTAGACGAAAATTTTAAAATTTTTGATTGAAACACACTTTTAAATAACAAGAGAAAACATATACTCCTGGTGTACATGGGATAATATATTATATATCAGATTGTCAGATTGGTCCCCCAAAGCACTCTATAAAATGTTATCAAAATCGGTCCATAAACCACTGAGATATCACCAAAACACTAAATTTGATGTATTGCAAATTGCCCAAAGTATGCTTTAGAGAATGTTTGTTGAAAAAATGAAATGAAGAAGTAGAAAAAACCACCCTCCTTTAGCACGGACATACATAAATTTTATATCAGATTTTAGGAAATTCTCCCGCCAAGCACGTTATTAAATATTATCAAAAGCGGTCCATAAACAACTGAGATATCGCCAAAACACTACTTGTGATGTGCAGCAAATTCCCCAAAGTACGTGTCTAAGAAATTTTGTTGACATTTTGTAAGTATTGTTTCAGCGATATCTCAGGTGTTTATGGACCTATTGTGATGAAATTTGACAGCGTTCTTTGTGGGAGGATTTCCTAAAATCTGATGTATAAACTCTACAAATCTGATTATGAATACCATTCAAATTGTACCGATCGACTCAGAATCGGCAGGAGAATCGATTTCGCGACGTCCGTCCGCCTGTCTGTTTGTCTGTCCGTCCGTCTGTTTGTCTGTCCGTCCGTCTACCTGTCTGTACTTTTTTTCTGTTGTAGTCAAGTTTTTGGACCAGTTTTGTCGATATCTAAGATGTATATTTTGATGAAATTTAATAGCGTACTTCGCATGGGATTACCTAAACTCTAATGCATTCGGTAATTTGTGGTAGATATAATTCAGTGTTTAAGCGATATTTCAGGTGTTTTGATCGACAATGATGAAATTTAGGGTGAGACGATATCCTAAAGTTTTGTGTAAAATGCATATGTTTATACCTTCAAAGAGCTCCACAAATCTGATTTTAGCAGACAGACACACTGCATTTATCTTAATTTTGTGTCTGACTTTTGAACATTATGATAACATTTGAGAATGTATTATATATCAAATTATAGGTAATCTTCCTAGGAAGTACAAAAATGGAGCTAAGTACATGATATCCGTTCAAAACCCACATATGTATGTATGTATCTCACATATCAACGAAAATTAAAATTTTTTAATTGCAATTGGGAGAAATCCGTTCACGTTTGATAATTGCTTCCGTATAACTTCGCCTGAGGCAATCTCTTAGTAGCTAATAAATTACAAATTATAATAGATACGATGATGAGATTTTGTATAAAGACATTGTACAATATCGTTATTCAGGGCGATAGCGCCTAAAATAAACTTTGTAGAGGGACACGTTTGACAAAAGTTGATCTCTTGAAAAGTTCGGTATTGAAAATGGTCGAGCTCTATTCACATTTAGTGAAATCTCCCATATAACCCCGACCGAGAATCACTTTAATGTTGATAAATTAAATCACATTATAATTGTACAAAGAACTAGAGCAAAACTTTCCACACATCCATCGGACAGACCGAAAGAACAATACATTATTATTGATGAAGTATTCATTTTAATTCCATTTAAAAGCTATATATTTCACGTATGTATCTAAAACTGAGAGTTTATACCCTATAATTTTAAGGCTTGTTTACATTGACAATCATTGTTAAAGCTTTGACCTAAATCAGTCCGCTAACTTCAAAGTTTTACATAACTAATCAAGAACTTTTTGGATAATTCGCTCGAATTAAAGTACACAACCCTCATTGGGCACTGTGTCTTTGCGTTGCATGCCAGAATACTTAATCTTCATCAAATCGATAAGCATTCTCTACCTGCCCAACCTAACCATTGGGTCCATAACTATTCTAGATGATGAGGCCACCGAAAAGCTTTTCGTTTTCCGACATAGCTAAATATTGCTAGGAATTACATTTAGTATGAACAAAAGAAAATTAATATACATATCAAGCATTTGTGTGGGGCTCAACTAAGTCAGTAATCAGAAACTATATAATTATCAATATATTCTTACGATTTTGTACTTTACTTTTGCAACACCATTGGTGAAGGGTATTCAAGATTCGGCAAAGCCGAATATACAACTCTTACTTGTTTTTCATTGCTGTGGTATTTTAAACGTTGTTAAAATAAAAAAAAACAACAGAGTCGCCATAAATTTCCTTATGAACTATGTAGCAATTTAGATATTATACCAACTTACGCTTGTTAAAAAAGCCTGTGAACCGCAGAGTATTAGATAATACTGGACTTTTAAGTGTGATGTCATGAATAACGCGATTAGAGACATTCTTAAACAGAAATTGGAAAGACATATTTATATATTAACAACAACGCTTCTAATTAGTCTACTTTTACACGAATCAAGTCTAGCACTTCAGGTTTTGCTCAATTTTCTTTTAAACTTGCATTCGCTTTTACACACAAATTTTATACTTGAAGTCAATTTTTTCAAGTTTCTGCATTTTTGACATTTCATTTTGATTGTAATTTTTTTTTCGGTAAAGTGTGCTTATTTTGTTATATTTAAAAATTGATGCGACATAAAAAAAATTAAATAAAACTTTAAATTTTATATATGCAAAAGTAAAATTTCTTTTAAACTATTTTTAAAATGTATTTTTATTTCATGCTTATTCTCATCACTACGCGGAGAAAAAAATAATGAAAGGAAATGTCAAAATATTACATTTTAGCGATGCATTTGTATGATAGCGAAAAAGGTTAAAAGCAAAACTGAAGAAAACGTTCAGGTTTGTTCCCCGTTCTATTCCCTTTACCTCTCTCTCCTAAAAACTCAAGACTTGCGACTTGCACTTGCCTTGAGACTTGATTCGTGTAAAAGTAGACTTATTAAATAATGTTTTAGAAAGATAACTTCGCTGGACACTAAAAAGCCGGCGTCGATTAGCCGCCGAGAAAGTTTTTAATATAGTTTCTAGACCTGCTATGTTTTTCTCTCGTATAATGAAAATTTATAATAATTAGTCCACAAAAATCAGCATCATGATATAACCAATAGAGCATTTAGTGCTGTTTCAAAACATCAGGCTTACTTGAGCAGTTTTTATTAAAATTTTTAAAATTTTTTTTTAGGTAGTTTCTATAACTCAAGGTGATAAGTTTTCACAGCGAAAAGTATGAAACAAAAAATTCCACCGTTTCTCGACCTGGAAGAAAAAAGTGTTTCTGTAATTTAAAGTGAGAACTAGTAACACTGATTTCGTTTTATTGGAAATTTCCAATACATCTGTCAAAAAGAAAACAGCTGGTAGAAAAATATAACATTTATCATAAAAAAAATAAGTTGTGTCCAAAAAAAATTTTAGTTGAAAGATTAAAAAAAAAAAAAAAAATATTAAAAAAAAATTTAAAATATTTTAAATGTTTAGTGTGTTGTTCTTAGTTGCCGAACAAAACGATCGCCGAAATAAATTGATGCATTTTTGATAATAGAAAGTAAATAACATGGAAAATATTTTAATAAATAAAATGAAGCAATTAATTACATTTTATTTAATTATATGTTTTAATTATGTATTTGTTTTTACTTTTTAGTTCAAATGTTTCTTTTTCGGTGTCTGTAATACGTGCGTATTGTTTTGACAGATAAAATGAAAACCTTTTCGCATCATTCGCTTACTAAAACAGTTTGCGCGAGTAGCACATTTCCAATCAATTTGACGTAAGTTGTTGAATGACAAATAGTTGCAATTCAACTAGTTTTTTCTTCATTTTCATTGTTCCATTCGAGTAATTTATCGATGCCAGAGTTACAGAATAAACATCTGCATAGTTCCATCCGTGTATATCCATTTCTGTGTTTTATCATTTGGAGTGTGTATTGATGAGTAGTTAAGTTTTTTGTTATAAGTGAGTATTGTTGTATTCTCCCACAAAGTAAGTCTGAGTGGGTAAAAAGACAATGAGAATAACATATTTATTTTCCTATAGTTTTGCAAAATGGATGGAATGAGTATTAGTGGTTATACAATAGATAACTTATAGTATGTCGTATGAAGTTTACTTATAGGATAAAATAAGAACTAAAAACGACATTCGATTAGTTTAATACTTTTTTTTCAAAACTTTGTTGTTTTTGTAGGAGTTTTTTCAAAAATTTGTTATTTTTGTGAGAAATCTTTTAAAAATTTCTTCTTTTTATAGGAAATTTTTCAAAAATATCTTATTTTATATAGGAAATTTTTCAAAAATTTCTTATTTTAATACGAGATTTTTCAAAAATTTCTTAATTTTATAGGAAATTTTATTTTTTATTTTTATAGGAAATTTTTAAAAAATTTCTTATTTTCATATAAAATTAAAAAAAATATATCTTATTTTTACAGGAAGTTTTTCAAAAATTTCTTATCCTCACAGAAAATTTTTAATTTAGTTTTTTTATTTTTATATAAAATTTTTTAAATTTTTTTTTAAAGGAAATTCAATATTTCTTATTTTTATAGGAAATTATTCAAAAATTTCTTAATTTTGCAGAAAATTTTAATTTTTATTTATTTTTATAGGAAGTTTTTAAAAAATTTCTTATTTTCATAGGAACTTTTTTAAAATTTCTAATTTTATAGGAAATTTTAAAAAAATTTCTTATTTTTATAAAAAAAAAATTAAAAAAAAAATCTTATTTTTACAGGGAATTTTTAAAAAAAATTCTTATTTTTATAAAAAAAAAAAAATCAAAAATTTCTTATCTGATAGAATTTTTTTTTTAATTTAAAAGAACATTTTTCCTTAATTTTTATAGAAAATTTTTAAAAAATTTCTTGTTTTTGTAGGAAATTTTTAATTTTTTTTTCAATTTTTTAGGAAATTTTTAATTTTTTTTATTTTTATATGAAATTTTTAAAAAATTTCTGGTTTTTGTAGGAAATTTTTAATTTTCTTTTATTTTTATAGTAAATTTTTAAATTTTTTTCAATTTTATAGGGAATTTTTAATTTTTTTTTATAGGAAATTTTTAAAAAAATTTCTTATTATTATAGGATTTTTAAAAACTTTCTATTCTTAAAAAATTTTACTTTTACCCTTATTTCACTTATTTTATATTCTTTTGACAATTTTTTTCCTTTTATTTCTATATTATTCATTTTTATAGTCAATTAAAATATATACACACAAACACTGAAAAATGTTAGTATTTCAACATAGAACACAAGTTATTCGAAATACTCATAAATACTTATAGTTATCTAAGTATTTTGGAACAAAAAACAGTTGTAAACAGATAAATTTATCTTTCTCAACTTATAAGCAAAAGCATCAGTTACTGACTTTGTGGGTAGAGTGGATGAGCAAAAACAAAAGCAGACAATATCGATTACACTCATTCTCTCATTTATACTACAAGTATTGAGTATATGAACAATATTGTATACTCTTGCAGACCTTTATTACAGAAACTAGGCACTGCATTCACACACGAACTGAAGACCCGCATCAGAGTAACAATTGTTACAGCAAAAAATGTTATAACTTTTGTTATCTGGTTGAGTAACAGTTTTTTGGGTCAGATAACAATTGTTACTTCTTATTACTTTGTTTTTTATACCCTTCACCAATAGGTGAAAGGGTATTATAAGTTTGTGATTCCGTTTGTAATCGTAGACCAAATAAAATTTATACCGATCGACTCAGAATCGGGAGGAGAACCGATTAAGCGATGTCCGTCTGTCTGTCCGTCCGTCCGTCTGTTGAAATCAAGTTTCTATTCTAGATGATGACGCCACCGAAAAGCTTTTCGTTTTCCGACATAGCTAAATATTGCTAGGAATTACATTTAGTATGAACAAAAGAAAATTAATATACATATCAAGCATTTATGTGGGGCTCAACTAAGTCAGTAATCAGAAACTATATAATTATCAATAGCTGTGTTCCAGAACTACCAATACTGTACAATATTGTACAATTTTTAACCACAAATTACAATTAAGTCATTTTTGTTCAGTACAGGAACACTTTCCTGTAGTTTCTGATTAAAACTTGTACAATATTGTACAGTATTGGTGGTTCTGGAACACAGCTAATATATTCTTACGATTTTGTACTTTACTTTTGCAACACCATTGGTGAAGGATATTCAAGATTCGGCAAAGCCGAATATACCACTCTTACTTGTTTTTCATTGCTGTGGTATTTTAAACGTTGTTAAAATAAAAAAAAACAACAGAGTCGCCATAAATTTCCTTATGAACTATGTAGCAATTTAGATATTATACCAACTTACGCTTGTTAAAAAAGCTTGTGAACCGCAGAGTATTAGATAATACTGGACTTTTAAGTGTGATGTCATGAATAACGCGATTACAGACATTCTTAAACAGAAATTGGAAAGACATTTTTATATATTAGATTCATTCGTTTACGTTAAAATTTGTACAAATTATTACAAAATATTACAAAATATTACGGAAAGTCGTTCGTTTACCCAAAACTCAGTAAGAGGGGAAATGTAAACAGAGAGAATTTTTGAGAAAAAGTGACAGTTTATTTGCTGAGTATTTGCAAAATGTTACGGGTAAATTTTTTGCTTGTAAAAGTTCAGTAACAACAACAACATGAATAAAAAACGTAAACAAAAGAAAAACAGGCAGTTGAAAATTTGCCGCAATTTTTATTAAGTTAAAAATTTTAAGTAAAAGAAATAAAATTAACTAAATTAAAGTTAAAAAGTATATAACTAATTAAAAATTAAAAGCTTAGGTCATTTTTTATTTATTTATTGCCTTTTGTATTGTTTTTTTCTTATTGTTTTGATTTTCTTACTGGATTTTTACAAATTTTCTGTTCGTTTACTTTTCTTGTACAAATGATTTGGTGAGAGTAAATTCGTTCATTTACTCAGTAAATACTCAGCTTACTGGACTTTTACTGGAAAGTAAACGAATAGACCTATTAACAACAACGCTTCTAATTATTAAATAATGTTTTAGAAAGATAACTTCGCTGGACACTAAAAAGCCGGCGTCGATTAGCCGCCGAGAAAGTTTTTAATATAGTTTCTAGACCTGCTATGTTTTTCTCTCGTATAATGAAAATTTATAATAATTAGTCCACAAAAATCAGCATCATGATATAACCAATAGAGCATTTAGTGCTGTTTCAAAACATCAGGCTTACTTGAGCAGTTTTGATTAAAATTTTTTTAATTTTTTTTTTTAGGTAGTTTCTATAACTCAAGGTGATAAGTTTTCACAGCGAAAAGTATGAAACAAAAAATTCCACCGTTTCCCGACCTGGAAGAAAAAAGTGTTTCTGTAATTTAAAGTGAGAACTAGCAACACTGATTGCGTTTTATTGGAAATTTCCAATACATCTGTCAAAAAGAAAACAGCTGGTAGAAAAATATAACATTTATCATAAAAAAAATAAGTTGTGTCCAAAAAAAATTTTAGTTAAAAGATTTAAAAAAAATATATATTAAAAAATAAGAAAAAAAAATATAAAATATTTTAAATGTTTAGCGTGTTGTTCTTAGTTGCCGAACAAAACGATCGCCGAAATAAATTGATGCTTTTTTGATAATTGAAATTAAATAATGTTGGGTCACCCTAACTCATATGTTTTCTGAACATTTCCTAAACAAATACATGTATATAAATTTATGCATATTCTTTATTAGTATAAGTATGTAAGATGCAATTGTAACGATTAGATGAATTTGAGAAGTGAATAAAAGAAGATTGAAGATTACAACATTGGCGACGAGGAGAAAGAAAAAAAAAGTTATACTTAAATGCAAAATAATTAAATTTATTTAAATTTAGAAGAAGTTCTAATAAAAAAAATTTTGCATTTTTAATAAAAAAAAACAAAAAAATTTCGTTTGTAGTTTTAAAATTACAATAACGCGGAAACATGGAAGCTGCTATAACTTCACTTCTACAGCAACTAAAGGAGCAACAGCATCAAGATCATTTGGCTATGCAGGAGTTAATGAAGAAACTCACTACAGGTAAAGGGACATCCACTGTAAAAAGTGACAGTGCGGAATTCCTTATAGAGGCACTAGCTTCAAACATCACGGAGTTTCATCATGACGAACATAACCTCACATTCGACATGTGGTACGCAAGGTACGAGGATTTGTTTAATGTAGACGCTGCTAAATTGGATGACGCTGCTAAGGTTCGTTTGTTACTTCGAAAACTCAGTCCAATGGTACACAGCAAATATACAAATTATATTTTGCCTAAACATGCTCGTGATTTGCAGTTTAAAGAAACTGTGGGAAAGCTCACAACCTTGTTTGGTCTTCAAACTTCACAATTTAACATAAGGTATAATTGTTTGCAAATTACAAAAGATGCAGCAACAGATTTTGTAACATATGCCGGAATCGTTAACCGACAATGTGAATTGTTTAAATTAAGAGATCTTACATTAGATCAGTTCAAATGTTTAATTTTCGTCATGGGTTTAAAATCATCAACTGAATACGAAATTCGTACTAAAATGTTGAATAAGTTGGAGAGTGAAGGAGATAAAGTAACTCTTGATTTACTTTCTACCGAGTGTCAGCGATTGATTAACCTCAAAGTGGACACATATCTCATAGAAAAGCCCAAACATGACGTACAGGTAAAACAAATTCACACAAACAAAAAGCAAAAATCTGTGCCCAAATATCCATGCTGGTTTTGTGGTGGAATGCATTTTGCAAATGAATGCTCATATAAGAAGCATAAATGTGGACAGTGCAGTGTAGTTGGTCACAAAGAAGGGTACTGTAACGTTTTTAAAAATAAAAACAAAACCAAACAAAATAATTCAAAACAAAAGCATTTTACTAAAAAAGCAAAAAGTACCAATTTTGAAACTAAAAGCATTTTTGCTGTTAACAAAATTAACACGCAAAGAAAATATATTTGTGTTGAAATTAATAATTCAATGGTTGAACTACAGCTAGATACCGCTTCTGACATATCCATCATTTCAGAAAGCACTTTTAAAAAACTCTCTGTAGATAAAACTACAGAAGTAACAAATACCGCCAAGAGCGCAACTGGTAAATTACCTCTTTCATTTCAATTTGAAGCTACAATCAAATTTCGTGACAGACATGCTATGGTTACTTGCTACGTGACACCGTTAAATGATTTGAACGTTTTAGGACTTGATTGGATCGAAGTTTTACAACTAAATGATTTGTCAATAAATAATATATGCAATTCTGTGAAAGCACAATCCGTGGAAATCGATGGTAATTTTAATGAAAAAATTTCGTTTTTAAAAGACTCTTTTTCAGAGGTTTTCGATGGGAAGTTTGGTTTTTGTACAAAAATGAAGGCACATTTAACTGTTAAACCAAATCAACAACCTGTTTTTCGTCCTAAGCGTCCAGTAGCTTATGCCGTTCAAAATTTGGTGGAAGAAGAACTGCAAAGATTACAAGATACTGGAGTAATTTCACAAGTTAATCATTCTGAGTGGGCAGCACCAATAGTGGTAATTAAAAAAGCAACTGGTTCCATCAGAATATGCGCAGATTTCTCCACTGGATTAAACAATGCTCTAGAGCCTCACCAATATCCACTTCCTTTGCCGGAGGATATATTTTCAAAATTAGCCAACGCTAAATATTTTAGCCACATCGACTTGTCTGACGCCTTTCTTCAGATAGAAGTTGATGAAGAATCCAAGAATCTCCTAACGATTAACACCCACCTGGGTTTATTTCGTTATAATCGTATGGTATTTGGAGTGAAAACATTTCCTGCCATATTTCAACAAATTATGGATAAAATGTTAGCTGGTATGGAAAACGTTGCAGCATATATTGACGATATCTTTGTATCAGGAAAAGATGAAACCGAGCACAACAACAACCTCCATGAAGTCTTGCGTAGAATTCAAGATTATGGTTTTAAAGTCAAGTTTGAAAAATGTAAATTTTTTTCGACCGAAGTAAGGTATCTCGGTTATGTAATAAATAGGCAAGGTTTGCAACCTGACCCAGATCGTATAAAGGCTATTCAAAGTATGCCACAACCAACAAATGTTTCAGAACTTCGTTCATTTTTAGGAGCAATAAATTTTTATAGCAAATTTGTAGATAATATGCGCGCCTTAAGGGGTCCTTTAGACGAATTACTCAAAACAAACGTTAAATTCGATTGGAAAACAATTCATACAAACTGTTTTGTAAAACTAAAAGAAATTCTTTCCTCAAAATTACTTTTAACTCATTATGATCCGTCGAAGAATATAATCGTTGCAGCTGATGCCTCAAATTATGGTTTGGGTGCATGTATTCTTCATGAGTATGCAGATGGTACAGTCAAAGCTATTTGTCACGCCTCAAGATCTTTGAAGCCCGCTGAAAAATCGTACAGTCAAATAGAAAAGGAAGCACTAGCTTTGGTCTTCGCAGTAACAAAATTTCATAAGATGGTTTTTGGTCGCAAATTCAAGCTTCACACTGATCACAAACCGTTGCTTGCAATCTTTGGAAAAAAATCTGGTATAGCAGTACACCAAGCAAATCGACTACAGCGATGGGCAGTACAACTGTTAGCATACGATTTTGAAATCAGTTTTATTTCAACGAATAGTTTTGGTTATGCGGATGTGTTATCACGTCTAATTGATACATTTCAGTCAAACAATGAGGAGTATGTTATTGCCGCAAATAAGTTTGAGGATGAAGTTAAACAAGTTTTATGTGAAAACTTAGATAAATTACCAATAACATACAAAATGGTAAAGTATGAAACACAAAAAGATCCTATTTTAAAACAAATTTATTATTTCATTGAAAATAAATGGCCTGATACTATACCAAATTTAGATCTAAAGCCATATTTTAACAGAAAAGATGAATTTTCTATTGTAAACAACGTTATTATGTTAGGCAATAGAATTGTTATTCCCTCAATTTACCGTAAAAGGGTGCTTAAACAAATTCATCATGGTCATCCAGGAATAGAGAGGTCAAAAATAATTGCGAGGAGCTATGTCTATTGGCCAAACATAGATGTAGACATTACAACCTTGGTTCAAAACTGTAACAATTGTGCAGCAGTCGCTAAAATGCCAACAAAAACTTTACTCCAACAATGGCCAAAACCAACGGAACCGTGGCAGCGTTTGCACATAGATTATGCTGGTCCAATAGAAGGAGAATATTTTCTAGTCATAGTCGACGCACTTTCCAAGTGGCCAGAAATAGCAGCAACAAAAACTATTACCACGCTCCAAACAGTTCAAATACTCAAAGATGTTTTCGCTCGTTTCGGATTACCGCAAATAATTGTGTCCGACAATGCAACACAATTTAAAAGTGCACAATTTGAGGAATTTTTAGCTCAAAATGGTATTAAGCACTTTTGTTCCAGCCCTTACTACCCAATGTCGAATGGACAAGCTGAGAGATTTGTCGATACATTCAAAAGAATGCTTGCTAAGCAAAAAGGAGAGGGGAATATATATGAAAATTTAAACACGTTTTTACAAAACTACCGGTCAACAGCAAATCCCAATACGCCCCATAAGAAATCGCCAGCCGAAATTATGTTTGGTAGAAGAATGCGCATAACTTTAGATCTTTTGAAGCCAACGATGGAAAACGAAAGTATACCATCAGATCACAACAATAAAGTTGCTGAACAATTCAACAGAAGACATGGCGCAAAATCAAGAATTTTCGAGGAAAACGATACTGTGTATGCGAGAGTATACAAGGGTAACAACAACTTTTGCTGGAGTCCTGGTAAAATTATCGAACAAGTCGGTAATGTTATGTACAATGTTTTTCTTAATAATAGCAGATTAATTCGGTCACATGTTAATCAATTAAGAAAAAGATATAATGAAGACGACACTGCTGATGAGAAAGTTTGGTGTGATGCCTTAGATGTTTATGGGAGCTCAGTTTCACAAAAAGATGTTCCAAGTGCAAGTTCTACAACTGACAACAATTCCGAATGTACAAATACAAGATTGCCGTACACAACATCATCTAACATTCAAGATGCCGGAGCCAATTCAACACCTAGAAGGTCTCAGCGGCAGCACCGTCCAGTCAACCGTTTCAGCCCCAGTTGAACACTCAAAAGGGGAGGTGTTGGGTCACCCTAACTCATATGTTTTCTGAACATTTCCTAAACAAATACATGTATATAAATTTATGCATATTCTTTATTAGTATAAGTATGTAAGATGCAATTGTAACGATTAGATGAATTTGAGAAGTGAATAAAAGAAGATTGAAGATTACAACAAATAACATGGAAAATATTTTAATAAATAAAATGAAGCAATTAATTACATTTTATTTAATTATATGTTTTAATTATGTATTTGTTTTTACTTTTTAGTTCAAATGTTTCTTTTTCGGTGTCTGTAATACGTGCGTATTGTTTTGACAGATAAAATGAAAACCTTTTCGCATCATTCGCTTACTAAAACAGTTTGCGCGAGTAGCACATTTCCAATCAATTTGACGTAAGTTGTTGAATGACAAATAGTTGCAATTCAAATAGTTTTTTCTTCATTTTCATTGTTCCATTCGAGTAATTTATCGATGCCAGAATTACAGAAACTAGGCACTGCATTCACACACGAACTGAAGACCCGCATCAGAGTAACAATTGTTACAGCAAAAAATGTTATAACTTTTGTTATCTGGTTGAGTAACAGTTTTTTGGGTCAGATAACAATTGTTACTTCTTGTTACTTTGTTTTTTATACCCTTCACCAATAGGTGAAAGGGTATTATAAGTTTGTGATTCCGTTTGTAATTTTTTTATTAGTGATCGTAGACCCCATAAAAATAATGAACTCTATTAAATTTCATTAAAATCGGTGTATAAACACCGAAAATATCGAAAAAATACGAAAAGTTAGACGAAAATTTAAAAATTTTTGATTGAAACACACTTTAAAATGAAAAGAGACAAAATATACTCCTGGTGTACATGTGATAATATATTATATATCAGATTGTAGGAAATGGTTCCCCACAGAAACTCTGTAAAATTTTATCAAAATCGGGAAATGAACAACTGAGATATCGCCAAAACACTAAATTTGATGTATTGCAAATTGCCCAAAGTACGCATTAGAGAATGTTTGTTGAAAAAATGAAATGCAGAAATAGGAAAAACCATCCTCCTTTAGCACGGACATACATAAATTTTATATCAGATTTTAGGAAATTCCCCTGCCAAGTACGTTTTTAAATTTTATCAAAAGCGGTCCATAAAGAAATGAGATATCGCCAAAATACTACTTGTGATGTACAGCAAATTGCCCAAAGTACGTGTCTAAGAAATTTTGTAAGTATTGTTTCAGCGATATCGCAGGTGTTAATGGACCGATTGTGATGAAATTTAACAGCGTTCTTTGTGGGAGGATTTCCTAAAATCTGATATATAAACTCTACAAATCTGATTATGAATACCATTCAAATTGTACCGATCGACTCAGAATCGGCAGGAGAATCGATTTCGCGACGTCCGTCTGTTTGTCTGTCCATCCATCTACCTCTCTGTCCTTTTTTCTATTGTAGTTAAGTTTTTGGAGCTCCTGTTTGGTCGATATCTCAGATGTTTATTTTGAAATTTAATAGCGTTCTTCGCAGGTTATTAGGTAATTTGTGGTAGATATAATTTAGTGTTTAAGCGATATTTCAGGTGTTTTCATCGACAATGATGAAATTTAAGGTGAGACGATATCCTAAAATTTTGTGTAAAATGCATATGTTTATAACTTCCAGGAGCTCCACAAATCTGATTTTAACAGACAGACACACTTGATTTATCTTAATTTTGTGTCTGACTTTTGAAAATTATGATAACATTTGAGAATGTTTTATACATCAAATTATAGGTAATCTTCCTAGGAAGTACAAAAATGCAGCTAAGTACATGATATCCGTTCAAAACCTACATATGTATGTATTGGGAGAAATCCGTTCACTTTTGACAATTGCTTCCGTATAACTTCGCCTAAGGCAATCTCTTAGTAGCTAATAAATGACAAATTATAATAGATACGATGATGACATTTAGTATAAAGACGTTGTACAATATCGTTATTCAGGGCGATATCGCCTAAAATAAGCTTTCTAGAGGGACAACATTTGACAAAAGTATTTCTGAGCTCTTGAAAAGTTCGGTATTGAAAATGGGCGAGCTCGGTTCACATTTAGTGAAATCTCCCATATAACCCCGACCAAGAATCACTTTAATGCTGAAAACTTTCCACACATCCATCAGACAGATCGGAAGAACAATACTTCCCAAATATTATTGATGAAGTATTCATTTTAAATAGTTAACTAACTAACAGATTAATAAGTAAATCTTCAATAACTTTTCCGACAAAGCTGATGTCCATCCATTCAAAAGCTATATGTTTCACGTATGTATCTAAAACTAAGAGTGTATACCCTATAATTCTAAGGATTGTATACATTGACAAAACAATCATTGTTAAAGCTTTGATCTAAATCGGTCCGCTAACTTCAGAGTTTTATATAACTAATCAAGAACTTTAACTAGTTGGATGATACCTACGAATTAAAGTACTCAACCCTTACTGGGCATTAAATCTTCATCAAATCGATGTGCTCTTGCAAACCTAAGGGCATCTAGATTTGAAAGCATTTTTTCTGCATGGTTTATCTGATCTATCGAACTTTATTAAATGTTCGTAAAATAGACACATATGTCGAAGCTACTGGCTGGCTTAAATAAGCATTCTCTACTTGCAGTCTAGTAATCACTATCTTTTACATTTCGACATTAGCCCCTGCCAAACCTAACCATTGGGACCATAACTATTCTACATGATGATGCCACCAAAAAGCTTAACTAAGTAATCGGAAACTATAAATTATCAAAAAATTCTTATGATTTTGTACTTTACTTACACCATTGGTGAAGGGTATCCAAGATTCGGCAAAGCCGAATATACCACTCTTACTTGTTCTTGTTACTTTTACAAAACATAAGTTGCTTTCTATATACCCGATATGGTTAAATTTGACCTACTGTAGAGCCCACTGTGGAAGACCTTCTTAACATTACATTATTCTGAAAGCCTAACTCCTCGTCTCATGATATTCCAAATTTCGTCAAAATCCGCCCAGAAGTTATTAAATTAATAACAAAAAGCTTCCTACTTCATAAATTTTATACCTAAACAAAATCTTTACTGCATGTATAAAATTTAACAAAAATTACTTACATGTATCAGTTGTTATCTGTTTGAGGAACAAAAGTAACAAGAACTAACAATTGTAATCTGCCTAAAGCTCTTAACACTTACGGTCTTATTAGGTAATTTGTGGTAGATATAATTTAGTGTTTAAGCGATATTTCAGGTGTTTTCATCGACAATGTGAAATTTAAGGTGAGACGATATCCTAAAATTTTGTGTAAAATGCATATGTTTATAACTTCCAGGAGCTCCACAAATCTGATTTTAACAAACAGACACACTGGATTTATCTTAAGTTTGTGTCTGACTTTTGAACATTATGATAACATTTGAGAATGTTTTATATGTCAAATTATAGGTAATCTTCCTAGGAAGTACAAAAATGCAGCTAAGTACATGATATCCGTTCAAAACCTACATATGTATGTATGTATCTCACATATCAACGAAAATTAAAATTTTTTAATTGCAATTGGGAGAAATCCGTTCACTTTTGACAATTGCTTCCGTATAACTTCGCCTTAGGCAATCTCTTAGTAGCTAATAAATGACAAATTATAATAGATACGATGATGACATTTAGTATAAAGACGTTGTACAATATCGTTATTCAGGGCGATATCGCCTAAAATAAGCTTTCTAGAGGGACAACATTTGACAAAAGTATTTCTGAGCTCTTGAAAAGTTCGGTATTGAAAATGGGCGAGCTCGGTTCACATTTAGTGAAATCTCCCATATAACCCCGACCAAGAATCACTTTAATGCTGAAAACTTTCCACACATCCATCAGACAGATCGGAAGAACAATACTTCCCAAATATTATTGATGAAGTATTCATTTTAAATAGTTAACTACTAACAGATTAATAAGTAAATCTTCAATAACTTTTCCGACAAAGCTGATATCCATCCATTCAAAAGCTATATGTTTCACGTATGTATCTAAAACTAAGAGTGTATACCCTATAATTCTAAGGATTGTATACATTGACAAAACAATCATTGTTAAAGCTTTGATCTAAATCGGTCCGCTAACTTCAGAGTTTTATATAACTAATCAAGAACTTTAACTAGTTGGATGATACCTACGAATTAAAGTACTCAACCCTTACTGGGCATTAAATCTTCATCAAATCGATGTGCTCTTGCAAACCTAAGGGCATCTACATTTGAAAGCATTTTTTCTGCATGGTTTATCTGATCTATCGAACTTTATTAAATGTTCGTAAAATAGACACATATGTCGAAGCTACTGGCTGGCTTAAATAAGCATTCTCTACTTGCAGTCTAGTAATCATTATCTTTTACATTTCGACATTAGCCCCTGCCAAACCTAACCATTGGGACCATAACTATTCTACATGATGATGCCACCAAAAAGCTTAACTAAGTAATCGGAAACTATAAATTATCAAAAAATTCTTATGATTTTGTACTTTACTTACACCATTGGTGAAGGGTATCCAAGATTCGGCAAAGCCGAATATACCACTCTTACTTGTTCTTGTTACTTTTGTTACTTTTACAAAACATAAGTTGCTTTCTATATACCCGATATGGTTAACTTTGACCTACTGTAGAGCCCACTGTGGAAGACCTTCTTAACATTACATTATTCTGAAAGCCTAACTCCTCGTCTCATGAAATTCCAAATTTCGTCAAAATCCGCCCAGAAGTTATTAAATTAATAACAAAAAGCTTCCTACTTCATAAATTTTATACCTAAACAAAATCTTTACTGCATGTATAAAATTTAACAAAAATTACTTACATGTATCAGTTGTTATCTGTTTGAGGAACAAAAGTAACAAGAACTAACAATTGTAATCTGCCTAAAGCTCTAAACACTTACGGTCTTATTAGGTAATTTGTGGTAGATATAATTTAGTGTTTAAGCGATATTTCAGGTGTTTTCATCGACAATGTGAAATTTAAGGTGAGACGATATCCTAAAATTTTGTGTAAAATGCATATGTTTATAACTTCCAGGAGCTCCACAAATCTGATTTTAACAAACAGACACACTGGATTTATCTTAAGTTTGTGTCTGACTTTTGAACATTATGATAACATTTGAGAATGTTTTATATGTCAAATTATAGGTAATCTTCCTAGGAAGTACAAAAATGCAGCTAAGTACATGATATCCGTTCAGAACCTACATATGTATGTATGTATCTCACATATCAACGAAAATTAAAATTTTTTAATTGCAATTGGAAGAAATCCGTTCACTTTTGACAATTGCTTCCGTATAACTTCGCCTTAGGCAATCTCTTAGTAGCTAATAAATGACAAATTATAATAGATACGATGATGACATTTAGTATAAAGACGTTGTACAATATCGTTATTCAGGGCGATATCGCCTAAAATAAGCTTTCTAGAGGGACAACATTTGACAAAAGTATTTCTGAGCTCTTGAAAAGTTCGGTATTGAAAATGGGCGAGCTCGGTTCACATTTAGTGAAATCTCCCATATAACCCCGACCAAGAATCACTTTAATGCTGAAAACTTTCCACACATCCATCAGACAGATCGGAAGAACAATACTTCCCAAATATTATTGATGAAGTATTCATTTTAAATAGTTAACTAACTAACAGATTAATAAGTAAATCTTCAATAACTTTTCCGACAAAGCTGATATCCATCCATTCAAAAGCTATATGTTTCACGTATGTATCTAAAACTAAGAGTGTATACCCTATAATTCTAAGGATTGTATACATTGACAAAACAATCATTGTTAAAGCTTTGATCTAAATCGGTCCGCTAACTTCAGAGTTTTATATAACTAATCAAGAACTTTAACTAGTTGGATGATACCTACGAATTAAAGTACTCAACCCTTACTGGGCATTAAATCTTCATCAAATCGATGTGCTCTTGCAAACCTAAGGGCATCTAGATTTGAAAGCATTTTTTCTGCATGGTTTATCTGATCTATCGAACTTTATTAAATGTTCGTAAAATAGACACATATGTCGAAGCTACTGGCTGGCTTAAATAAGCATTCTCTACTTGCAGTCTAGTAATCATTATCTTTTACATTTCGACATTAGCCCCTGCCAAACCTAACCATTGGGACCATAACTATTCTACATGATGATGCCACCAAAAAGCTTAACTAAGTAATCGGAAACTATAAATTATCAAAAAATTCTTATGATTTTGTACTTTACTTACACCATTGGTGAAGGGTATCCAAGATTCGGCAAAGCCGAATATACCACTCTTACTTGTTCTTGTTACTTTTGTTACTTTTACAAAACATAAGTTGCTTTCTATATACCCGATATGGTTAACTTTGACCTACTGTAGAGCCCACTGTGGAAGACCTTCTTAACATTACATTATTCTGAAAGCCTAACTCCTCGTCTCATGAAATTCCAAATTTCGTCAAAATCCGCCCAGAAGTTATTAAATTAATAACAAAAAGCTTCCTACTTCATAAATTTTATACCTAAACAAAATCTTTACTGCATGTATAAAATTTAACAAAAATTACTTACATGTATCAGTTGTTATCTGTTTGAGGAACAAAAGTAACAAGAACTAACAATTGTAATCTGCCTAAAGCTCTAAACACTTACGGTCTTATTAGGTAATTTGTGGTAGATATAATTTAGTGTTTAAGCGATATTTCAGGTGTTTTCATCGACAATGTGAAATTTAAGGTGAGACGATATCCTAAAATTTTGTGTAAAATGCATATGTTTATAACTTCCAGGAGCTCCACAAATCTGATTTTAACAAACAGACACACTGGATTTATCTTAAGTTTGTGTCTGACTTTTGAACATTATGATAACATTTGAGAATGTTTTATATGTCAAATTATAGGTAATCTTCCTAGGAAGTACAAAAATGCAGCTAAGTACATGATATCCGTTCAGAACCTACATATGTATGTATGTATCTCACATATCAACGAAAATTAAAATTTTTTAATTGCAATTGGAAGAAATCCGTTCACTTTTGACAATTGCTTCCGTATAACTTCGCCTTAGGCAATCTCTTAGTAGCTAATAAATGACAAATTATAATAGATACGATGATGACATTTAGTATAAAGACGTTGTACAATATCGTTATTCAGGGCGATATCGCCTAAAATAAGCTTTCTAGAGGGACAACATTTGACAAAAGTATTTCTGAGCTCTTGAAAAGTTCGGTATTGAAAATGGGCGAGCTCGGTTCACATTTAGTGAAATCTCCCATATAACCCCGACCAAGAATCACTTTAATGCTGAAAACTTTCCACACATCCATCAGACAGATCGGAAGAACAATACTTCCCAAATATTATTGATGAAGTATTCATTTTAAATAGTTAACTAACTAACAGATTAATAAGTAAATCTTCAATAACTTTTCCGACAAAGCTGATATCCATCCATTCAAAAGCTATATGTTTCACGTATGTATCTAAAACTAAGAGTGTATACCCTATAATTCTAAGGATTGTATACATTGACAAAACAATCATTGTTAAAGCTTTGATCTAAATCGGTCCGCTAACTTCAGAGTTTTATATAACTAATCAAGAACTTTAACTAGTTGGATGATACCTACGAATTAAAGTACTCAACCCTTACTGGGCATTAAATCTTCATCAAATCGATGTGCTCTTGCAAACCTAAGGGCATCTAGATTTGAAAGCATTTTTTCTGCATGGTTTATCTGATCTATCGAACTTTATTAAATGTTCGTAAAATAGACACATATGTCGAAGCTACTGGCTGGCTTAAATAAGCATTCTCTACTTGCAGTCTAGTAATCATTATCTTTTACATTTCGACATTAGCCCCTGCCAAACCTAACCATTGGGACCATAACTATTCTACATGATGATGCCACCAAAAAGCTTAACTAAGTAATCGGAAACTATAAATTATCAAAAAATTCTTATGATTTTGTACTTTACTTACACCATTGGTGAAGGGTATCCAAGATTCGGCAAAGCCGAATATACCACTCTTACTTGTTCTTGTTACTTTTGTTACTTTTACAAAACATAAGTTGCTTTCTATATACCCGATATGGTTAACTTTGACCTACTGTAGAGCCCACTGTGGAAGACCTTCTTAACATTACATTATTCTGAAAGCCTAACTCCTCGTCTCATGAAATTCCAAATTTCGTCAAAATCCGCCCAGAAGTTATTAAATTAATAACAAAAAGCTTCCTACTTCATAAATTTTATACCTAAACAAAATCTTTACTGCATGTATAAAATTTAACAAAAATTACTTACATGTATCAGTTGTTATCTGTTTGAGGAACAAAAGTAACAAGAACTAACAATTGTAATCTGCCTAAAGCTCTAAACACTTACGGTCTTATTAGGTAATTTGTGGTAGATATAATTTAGTGTTTAAGCGATATTTCAGGTGTTTTCATCGACAATGTGAAATTTAAGGTGAGACGATATCCTAAAATTTTGTGTAAAATGCATATGTTTATAACTTCCAGGAGCTCCACAAATCTGATTTTAACAAACAGACACACTGGATTTATCTTAAGTTTGTGTCTGACTTTTGAACATTATGATAACATTTGAGAATGTTTTATATGTCAAATTATAGGTAATCTTCCTAGGAAGTACAAAAATGCAGCTAAGTACATGATATCCGTTCAGAACCTACATATGTATGTATGTATCTCACATATCAACGAAAATTAAAATTTTTTAATTGCAATTGGAAGAAATCCGTTCACTTTTGACAATTGCTTCCGTATAACTTCGCCTTAGGCAATCTCTTAGTAGCTAATAAATGACAAATTATAATAGATACGATGATGACATTTAGTATAAAGACGTTGTACAATATCGTTATTCAGGGCGATATCGCCTAAAATAAGCTTTCTAGAGGGACAACATTTGACAAAAGTATTTCTGAGCTCTTGAAAAGTTCGGTATTGAAAATGGGCGAGCTCGGTTCACATTTAGTGAAATCTCCCATATAACCCCGACCAAGAATCACTTTAATGCTGAAAACTTTCCACACATCCATCAGACAGATCGGAAGAACAATACTTCCCAAATATTATTGATGAAGTATTCATTTTAAATAGTTAACTAACTAACAGATTAATAAGTAAATCTTCAATAACTTTTCCGACAAAGCTGATATCCATCCATTCAAAAGCTATATGTTTCACGTATGTATCTAAAACTAAGAGTGTATACCCTATAATTCTAAGGATTGTATACATTGACAAAACAATCATTGTTAAAGCTTTGATCTAAATCGGTCCGCTAACTTCAGAGTTTTATATAACTAATCAAGAACTTTAACTAGTTGGATGATACCTACGAATTAAAGTACTCAACCCTTACTGGGCATTAAATCTTCATCAAATCGATGTGCTCTTGCAAACCTAAGGGCATCTAGATTTGAAAGCATTTTTTCTGCATGGTTTATCTGATCTATCGAACTTTATTAAATGTTCGTAAAATAGACACATATGTCGAAGCTACTGGCTGGCTTAAATAAGCATTCTCTACTTGCAGTCTAGTAATCATTATCTTTTACATTTCGACATTAGCCCCTGCCAAACCTAACCATTGGGACCATAACTATTCTACATGATGATGCCACCAAAAAGCTTAACTAAGTAATCGGAAACTATAAATTATCAAAAAATTCTTATGATTTTGTACTTTACTTACACCATTGGTGAAGGGTATCCAAGATTCGGCAAAGCCGAATATACCACTCTTACTTGTTCTTGTTACTTTTGTTACTTTTACAAAACATAAGTTGCTTTCTATATACCCGATATGGTTAACTTTGACCTACTGTAGAGCCCACTGTGGAAGACCTTCTTAACATTACATTATTCTGAAAGCCTAACTCGTCGTCTCATGAAATTCCAAATTTCGTCAAAACCCGCCCAGAAGTTATTAAATTAATAACAAAAAGCTTCCTACTTCATAAATTTTATACCTAAACAAAATCTTTACTACATGTATAAAATTTAACAAAAATTACTTACATGTATCAGTTGTTATCTGTTTGAGGAACAAAAGTAACAAGAACTAACAATTGTAATCTGCCTAAAGCTCTAAACACTTACGGTCTTATGCTAAAAAAAATCTTAAATATTGCTTAAAGAACACGTTAGTTACCAAATACTTTAAGGTTAACAAACGATTGTTAAAAAATAGTATCCAAAAACAGTTCTTTAACTAATGAATAAGTCAAGTCAATTTTACAAGTTAATGCTGGCAACATCATCATTCCCTCTTGTCTCTTTATAGTTAAAGATACAAAACAACGAATTAATTATCGATGAGAAGAAAACAAACAGGAGAAAACAAACTTTTTTTTTCCTTTTATTTGAACCACCCTGTATCCAAATGAAATAAATAAACAAAGATTGGAAAAAATTAACTAAATTCCAAAGTGAATTAAATAAGTGTTTTTACTTAATTTTAAGGCAAAATTCTATTTAAATAAATATTTAAAGTGTCTAGTATCTAATTATTTATTATTTTTATTGTACGTTTTAATATAATAAAGTGGTGTTATATTTTACCTTAATATCTTGGTGTTTTTATTCATAAAAATATAGGCTATAAAGTGAATTTGAACAAAAAATCAAAAACGATTCCATCTACATATACAGGGCTTAAGGGCATCGATAGAGGACGATAATGTGATCATTTTAAGCTATAAACCACTCCTAGAAAGACTTGGGATTCATTGTTATAGACTACCAAATTTTCGAAAATTAAAAGTTTAGTACACTATTCTAAGGGTGAATTCGTATTCCCAGACAAAAATCAAAAACGATTCCGTGTGTCTCTACAGGGCTAGGGGGAATCAACAGAGGACAGTACCGTGATTCTTTTATGGTACAATACACTCCTGGAAAGACTTGAGGTCCCTGGTTATAGACCGGCAAACTTTTTATAATCCAAAAAAATTTATAAAAAAGAAATCGTATTTGAACACATAAATCAAAAACGATTCTGTGTGTTTCTATAGGGCTAGGAGGAATTAACAGAGAACAGTACTGTGATACTTTTAAGGTATAATACACTCCTGGAAAGACTTGAGGTCCCTGGTAATGGACCGGCAAACTTTTTATAATCCAAAAAAAAATTTCTAAAATTGAAATCGTATTTGAACACATAAATCAAAAACGATTCCGTGTTCCTCTACAGGGCTAGGGGGAATCAACAGAGGACAGTGCTGTGATTCTTTTAAGGTACAATACACTCCTGGAAAGACTTGAGGTCCCTGGTAATGGACCGGCAAACTTTTTATAATCCAAAAAAAAATTTCTAAAATTGAAATCGTATTTGAACACATAAATCAAAAACGATTCCGTGTTCCTCTACAGGGCTAGGGGGAATCAACAGAGGACAGTACTGTGATTCTTTTAAGGTACAATACACTCCTGGAAAGACTTGAGGTCCCTGGTTATAGACCAGCAAACTTTTTATAATCCAAAAAAAACTTCTTAAATTGAAATCGTATTTGAACACATAATTCAAAAACGATTCCCTGTGCTGCTACAGGGCTAGGTGGAATCAACAGAGGACAGTACTGTGATTCTTTTAAGGTATAATACACTCCTGGAAAGACTTGAGGTCCTCGGTAATAGACCAACAAACTTTAGGTATATTTAGAAACTTTGAACATAATTTTTCACATGGTTGATAACTACTTCAATGTTTTTTCTTCTTCTCCGTTTCTCTTCATTCATCATAAAATAATACCAAAGGAAAAATACTACAGAAGGGGCTTGAAGTATTTTTAATTTATTTTAAAATTTGACACATTTATTAGAAAAGTTTATGATTGAAACATTTTAAGATAAATATTTTTATTTTTAGGAAACATTTTTAATATTAAATAAAAACATTTTGCATTACAAAAAAGGCATTATTTACTTTAAAATACATATATATTAAAAATATTTATTTTTACTGAAAAAAATTTTAAAGACTATTTTGCATTAAAGGATTTTTAGGTTTTAAGGATTTTAAGAAATCTTCTTTATTTCAAATAAAAAAGTAAATTAAAAATCTTATTACTCTTTTATTAAATCAACACAATTATCGAAGGTCGATAACAATGTGCACCCGCTATTGTCATTACTTCTTTACGTGTGGCAATATCACTGATAATTAAAAATCGCTGAAAAAAATAAAAATCGCTTTCGAATTCACCTTTTGCATTTTACTCATCATTTATTAGCAGTAGAAAGAGAATTTTTATTTCACAATTTCAATTGGCGCCTATTGGACACAAGAGCTTGGAAAGAAAACAAAATGAGTTCTTGGAGCCCTGAATTTGATATATCGGTTTCTGATTCAGAAGATGAAGGGGATAATTTAGTTTAAAAGTATAGCTGTCGAGACGCTAAAATATTTATAATCGATGCCCATCTTTACGAATCGGCATTATTGGAAGATGCTTTAGTTATATTGCGTAGCGCCTTTTTGTCCGGACTACTGGTTAATGACAAGGATATAATAGGATTAATTTTCGCAAATACCGAAAATTCTCCTGAACCTTTTCCAGCTAACTTTTTGGAAAATGTTAATATACCTGAAAAATGTGCCGTATTTTTGCCGCCACAACAGCTTAACACCTCCATTGTGCAAAACTTTTTGAAATTCGTCGAAACGGCAGTAGAATATTTTGGTCAAGTTTATGGTATAACTTCTGATGGGGTAAATTGTAATTTTTCACATTTGCTGAGACTATGCGTGGACTTAGTAAAAAATTACAATGTTCTGTTTGATAATACAACTATAGTTTTCCTGACGGATAATGAGACACCACATCCTCCAAATTCTGAATCTTATAGATGTTGAATTTGAATTAATTCCTATGATACAGGCCTGTTCTGAAAATCACGTGATTTGAAATCACATTCCGTTTTGAAATCACAAATGTGATTTGTACTTGTTCTGTAAATCACAATTTTTTACGTTTTTTTGTGTGATTTAAACTTCTCAAAACACAAGGAAATTTGTATAAACTAGTGCAAATGCACTATTTTTAATAATTTTTAGCATCATAAATAAAATTTGATTGATTTTATTAGTATTTTTGCAAAAACTTAACACTTTTAACGTTGAAAAAGTAAATTTTTCTACTTGGTTGGCTTAAAGAAAAATCACAAAAAGTTTAGCTTAAAATTAGTGTTTCCGTTTTTTCATATTTTTCAATGAACTTTTAAGTAAAATTGCAAATTTTATTACACAAAATTATAAAAATCATATTAGGCTTTTAATCTATTCAATTAGTAATAGAAATAAAAATAAAATTACATGTAAAACAGACAAGTGGTTTCAAATCGATAGTGTCTTAGCTGACCGATTTGAAATAACAAAACTTTTGTGATTTTTGTTTGCAGAACACCTTTTATGTGATTTTAAATCACTTTCACAAAATGTGATTTTCAGAACAGGCCTGTATACTTGAAAATATATTATATGTAGGCAAAAATCAAACAGTTTTAATTCCTATAAAACCGACTTTCAACTCGAATAATTTTTGTACTCTTAAGTGCTCGGAAAATCTATATATTGAACGCAAAATCTTAGCGCAAGTTTGCACTTCTAAGCGTAATTGGCATGCAAATTTCAAAAACGTCAAAAATCGAATGAAGCATTTATGTATTTTTCATATTTCGTTATTTTATGATATAGACACCATACTTGGGAGATGAATTCATTGCCCTCTAAATTTTAATTTCGTCATTCAAATACTTCTAAATGGCTGCCAAAATATAATCACGTTTTCGCCACTTTTAAATTTTGTTCGCATATTTTTCGGCCTCCTCAATGAATTCCTAAAAAATAGATAAGGATTGGTAGATCTTTCAGTAGTGCATCGTTTGATATATATCTCAATTATGTTCTCCATTTTGATATAACATACGACAAATATGTATAAAAATTCCAAACTACCTCGTAAACTGAATTTTTGCCATTTAACACCTAAAAGCACCAAAAAATATTTTTTTCTAAAATTGTATGAAGATTTTGAAAATCGTGCAAATTATATATTGCTTTTAATGGTTTTAGATAGCAAAATGAGACCAAAATGATGGCATTTATACTTAAGTTACAATAATTTTAGGGAATTTTAGTTGAGATATTGAATATGGACTAAAAATAAAAATTTTAAATAATTTTCTAAAAAGGTGTCAAAAGTCGCACAAAACTCGAAAAAGTGGCAAAAAAGGGCCATGAAAGAAAAGTCGCAGCTTGCGTCGCAGGTCACCTAAAAAGTCGCAAATTGCGACTTTAGTCGCATAACGGTAACGCTGTTAAACAATTTTGTTTTGTTCAGTTGTTTTAAATAATAAAGAAAGAAAAAAAAATCAAAAATTAAAGGAATTAAAAAAAGTTTAATTTTAATAATGATATAATACAGGGTTTTTAATAAATGAAAATACTCAAAAGTTTCGATTTATAACAAATAAACTAGACCTTTTAAATAAAGGTAGTTTTTGTTTGAGTTTAATATTTGAGTTTAATATAATCATAATTTCTAGTTCACTTTTAGTTCAGTTCTAGCTCAGTTCTAGTTCAGTTCTAGCTCAGTTCTAGTTCAGTTCTAGTTTAGTTCAGTTCTAGTTCTATCGAGAATATATCGCGCTGTTTTGTGTTTTCGATATTGCCAATGATATCATTATTTTCGAAAATTATGATATCATAATCGAGTGTACTTTTTTAAGGAGACAGCTATTTCTTTAGAGTCTAAAATGATATTATTCTCGGAATTGCTTGCCGAGTAAATGATAAGAATCCAAAAACTCTTAATTTAGGTTCAAAGCTAAAAATAATCAATAAATATAGATCCAAATAACTGAACAATTTTGTTCATCAGCACTCGGAATCGTTTTTGATTTTTGTATTCATATACGATTTCACTTTTAGAATTTTTTTTTATTTTAAAAAGTTTGCCGGTCTATAACCAGGGACCTCAAGTCTTTCCAGGAGTGTATTATACCTTAAAAGAATCACAGTACTGTCCTCTGTTAATTCCCCCTAGCCCTGTAGAAGCACACGGAATCGTTTTTGATTTATGTGTTCAAATACGATTTCAATTTTAAAATTTTTTTTTTGGATTATAAAAAGTTTGCCGGTCCATTACCAGGGACCTCAAGTCTTTCCAGGAGTGTATTATACCTTAAAAGAATCACAGTACTGTCCTCTGTTGATTCCCCCTTGCCCTGTAGAAGCACACGGAATCGTTTTTGATTTATGTGTTCAAATGCGATTTCACTTTTAGAATTTTTTTTTTTGGATTATAAAAAGTTTGCCGGTCTATAACCAGGGACCTCAAGTCTTTCCAGGAGTGTATTATACCTTAAAAGTATTACAGTACTGTCCTCTGTTAATTCCCCCTAGCCCTGTAGAAGCACACGGAATCGTTTTTGATTTATGTGTTCAAATGCGATTTCACTTTTAGAATTTTTTTTTTTGGATTTTAAAAAGTTTGCCGGTCTATAACCAGGGACCTCAAGTCTTTCCAGGAGTGTATTATACCTTAAAAGAATCACAGTACTGTCCTCTGTTAATTCCCCCTAGCCCTGTAGAAGCACACGGAATCGTTTTTGATTTATGTGTTCAAATACGACTTCAGTTTTAGAAAATTTTTTTTTGGATTATAAAAAGTTTGCCGGTCCATTACCAGGGACCTCAAGTCTTTCCAGGAGTGTATTATACCTTAAAAGTATTACAGTACTGTCCTCTGTTAATTCCCCCTAGCCCTGTAGAAGCACACGGAATCGTTTTTGATTTATGTGTTCAAATGCGATTTCACTTTTAGAATTTTTTTTTTTGGATTTTAAAAAGTTTGCCGGTCTATAACCAGGGACCTCAAGTCTTTCCATTAGTGTATTATACCTTTAAATAATCACAATACTGTCCTCTGTTGATTCCACCTAGCCCTGTAGAAGCACACGGAATCGTTTTTGATTTATGTGTTCAAATGCGATTTCACTTTTAGAATTTTTTTTTTGGATTTTAAAAAGTTTGCCGGTCTATAACCAGGGACCTCAAGTCTTTCCATTAGTGTATTGTACCTTAAAAGAATCACAGTAATGTCCTCTGTTGATTCCTCCTAGCCCTGTAGAAGCACACGGAATCGTTTTTGATTTTTGTTTGGGAATACGAATTCACCCTTAGAATAGTGTACTAAACTTTTAATTTTCGAAAATTTTCGGAGTGGTTTATAGCTTAAAATGATCACATTATCGTCCTCTATCGATGCCCTTAGGCCCTGTATATGTACATGGAATCGTTTTTGATTTTTTGTTCAAATTCACTTTATAGCCTATATTTTTATGAATAAAAACACCAAGATATTAAGGTAAAATATAACACCACTTTATTATATTAAAACGTATAATAAAAATAAAAAACAATAAATAATCAGATACTAGACACTTTAAACATTTATATAAATAGAATTTTGTCTTAAAATTAAATAATAATACTTATTTAATTCACTTTGGAAATTAGTTAATTTTTTTCCAATCTTTGTTTACATATTTAATTTTTGAAACAGGATGGTTCAGATAAAAGGAAAAAAAGTTTGTTTTCTTCACACGCGTGAATTTATTATTCATTGATTCCTCCGGGTAGTCGAATTTCTAAATCATGATTTGTATGTTTTTCACATTAAATAACAATTTTCTTCTTTTCTTAATGAAGAATTATGTTTATGTTATATAAAAGGAAAAACTAAACACATTTATAATACAGAAAAATAATAAATAGACAATTTTTTATTAAGGGTTTGAACCGATTATTCAAAAATTGAGTACTATTAACTCATGTTGAGTATATATACATCACTATAATGTTTTTTGTAAATTTTATTGAACGATGTCTGTTTTTTTTTTTTGTTGAAAACACGAATTTTTAGAATTTGTATTATCAATTTTTTTGAAAAGTTTGATTTTAGTATGAAGTATATAAAATAGAGTATGAAATATTATGGAAATTATATCTTATAAATTCCCCACTCCCGAAATCTTTTATATGATAAAAAAAATAGCAAATTATAAAATATATGAAATTTAGCAAAAATATTATTTTTTATTAGAAAAGTCTGAAAACTTAAATATTTTCTTTAAAAGTTTTCACAAAATATTATTTGTCAAAAAAAATTTAAATTATGTAGACAGCTACCTTAAATTATTTGATTTTAACAAAAGATAACCATCGGTTTGTTAAGCTAACAATCGTTTTAGGATAATACTTTAAGGAATTTTGCTTAACTTTAGTTTACCAATCGTTGTTAATTTTTTAACATAAGACCGTTAGACGACAGCAGACTTCATAACTTCACGGCTTCAAATGCTGTCAACTTTAAATGCTGTTCTGAAGTGAGATTCATAAATATTTTGAAGGCAGCAACAACATTATAAACATGATAATGAACAGCTGAGTATTTTAGCAATACAAATTTTAGAGATACCACATGTATATTTTATAATGAATCAAATTAAAGTTATTAATCAAAAACGTATAATATCACGAAAAACTAAAAAAGACAAATAAATTCATTTCCTTTACTTCAATTTTGAAATGTTTGTTTGTTTAAAAAAATTTTTTTGTTCTTATTGTTTTCAATTTATATACATAGTGGCAATACTTTATCTGTTTGTTGCTGCCTGTCAAAATAGAAATTAGCCTAAGTTGGCAGCTGCAGCAAATGCTGTTGTGCAGTCGTGCTGCATTGTTATCTGCCCAAGTAACAAAAGTAACAAGAAAAACCAAACAAAGTATCGGCGTGAAAATATAAAACGGAGATATAAAACTTTTTTGTTTTTTCTCTCTTTCACTCAAAGTAAATAAAATATTTGTGTTGGGTTTTAATTTCTCTGAGCGAATCAAATAAAAACCCACCCCCTCTCAATCTTTTAGAATTTTAGAACAATTTTACTCATTTTAGTACATTTTCTAATGTGGCAACAATGAGTTTAAAAAAAAAAGATATAAAACTTTTACAACAAACACATGAAAATAAAATTAAATAAAATTTAACAAATAAAAAATTATTAATTCGTAGTAGTAATTTAAGTTACTTTGTATAATATAATTATAATATTTTAGTATTTTGTATAATATAATTATATTATTTTAGTTTTTGTTGTATTTTGAAATAATTTGACTATTGTTTTTGTGCTTTGTAATGTTTTATTTCAGCCATAGAAGGCTTTGTATTATGTACATAAATGAATAAGTGTATAAATTAATACAAAAATAAATACAAATTATGTTAAAATAAATCAAATAAAAATAAGTTACAAAAATAAAAATTGAAAGCAAATTAAAAATAAACTCTTACTCATAACTGTTTTTCAGCTCATTTCAAAATTCACTTAAGTCACGTTTCGGACCCTAGCTCCGAAAAATGGCGTTGTATATTACTTTGGCTATATAGGGGTAATAGAGGACCTAATTGGACATAGTTTGGTGTATCACAATATACCTCACACCGTTTTTGGTAGAACAAAGTTGTCCAAAAAAGTTTTGAAATAGTAAAATTTCACTCAATTTACTTTCCGGGCCCTAGCTCCGAAAAATGGCGTTGTATATTACTTTGGCTATATGGGGGTAATAGAGGGCCTAATTGGGCTTAGTTTGGTATATCACACTATACCCTACACCGTTTTTGGTAGAACAAAGTTGTTCAAAAAAATTTTGAAATAGTAAAATTTCACTCAATTTACTTTCCGGGCCCTAGCTCCGAAAAATGGCTTTGTATATTACTTTGGCTATATAGGGGTAATAGAGGGTCTAATTGGGCTTAGTTTGGTATATCACACTATACCCTACACCGTTTTTGGTAGAACAAAGTTGTTCAAAAAAGTTTTGAAATGTTCTAAAATAAGCAATTTTAAAATTTCACTCATTTTAACACCAAGAATATACTGCCGTGGGAACATCGTTTTATATGCCTTGTTGTTGTTGTAAAAAAGTTTTATATCTTCCCAATTTCTTGCCAGGCTAAAATTTTTAAAAGCACCGGCAAATTAGGTTGCCACTTCGTATAGTTCTAATTATTAGAAGACAGGCGTTGCCATGTATGCCATATATATAAGTGAGATGCCACATAGTTTAAAAAGTGTATGGCATCCTGTAACTCATGGGCAACTACACCAGACAAAATCACTAGGAAGAGTTGTAAATTTTTTTGACCCTGTTATATCAAGAAAGCAAAAGGAAACTGGAAGTAAAAGATAATATTTGCACCACACTCATCACTCTATAGTTTATTCTTACTTTTCGGACTTCGTACATACTTCACATGTTTTTGCTGATAAAATGCTTTACAAATGTATTTTTATGAACATTTAAGATATATTTTAATCTATTTTTGACAAACAAGAATATTATATAAAACAAAAAAGGTCGTTAAACTTTTATAAAAAAAATGCATGTGAATTGTTTGAAAAAATATTTTTAATAATGTTCTATATATAAAGATGTCTACCAAGTTATTGAGATGTTTCAAATGATAAAAAATGATAAAGAAAATTCAAATAATATTAGAAAATAAAAGTTTGAATACAATACAAATTTAATCAAATCGTACATACTTTTCATAAAAATCACAGAATGATGATAAATTCAATAGGAGGGCATAAAATTCAATACTTGTTTGAATAAAGGAATTTATGCCTGAACTTTATTTTTTCCATAATTTTCAATTACAATTTTTCAAATCTCTAGAACTTCTAAAAATTGTCCATGAATAAAACCAGGATATTCTTAATGAAATAAAAATGAATAAAAAACATTTTCTTTCTCCAACACAATAAATCTTTTAGCAAAAAATATTGACAAGATAAGTCATGTAAAAACATGATTTAGAAATAAAATAGCCCACAGTAATTTAATATTGATTTATATAAATAAAAAATGTTCTTTATAAATTTTTGTTATTTTACCGCCACTAGAGGTTTTTTTTCAATTTGCTTTAAATTGAAGTCTAGATTTGAATAAAAATACAAATATGCATAAATTAACCAAATTTGGAAAATCAAAACAAATTGATAATGGGCAAATTAATATTAGCTGTGTTTTTTTCGAAGTTTATATCTATATCTATAAAGATTTCGAATAAAACGGTATTGCTACTTAGCTTTATATACTTGGTAATACTTTATTTTGCTTATTTTATGTCAAAACATTTGCAGATCTTCGATCCATGATGATTTTAAGAATCATCTTAATAATTTGATAAGATCCAGAACTTAAAAGCAAGTAACAATTGGACTCAACGTCCAAAGCTTTCTTCATTTAAAAACCATGACCTACATAGATACATATCTTTCTCCTTAACTATCTAAAAGTGCCGATTTATCCCATTTCTGTCTTAAAGTGTATCTATTCCATCAAACGATAAGCCAATATGTGTCACACAAAGTTTAATGATTCATAATCTAAAGAAACTTAACCTGCCTCTAGAATTATCTGGAGAGTAGCGACATAAGATACAACTAGAGACTTAAAGCTACTCCATCAGCATAACATGACAATTTTAAGTATAACATAGCTAAGTTTTAACTTATTTTTGGCTAAATTTTCACAAAATAAGCATATCTTTAATTTTTGTTGAACAAAATTTCAAAAAACATATTTTCAAATAATTATTTTTTTATTTTAAGACATTTTTTAGTGTTGTAAATAGGAAAAAAATTTCAAACTTGGCAGCATTTTTATCACTGCTTAATTTTTAAGTTGCTATAAATATAACTACTTAAGCTACGGTCACATTGATTAAACATTTAATCGAAATTATCAAATATTTAATCCTCGTAGTCTGACCACAAAATATTTTTGAGGTTCAAACAAGAAACATGTTGATTTGAACAAAACAAAATCATTTGCCAGCAAATAAAAATTTTCCTAATGTGACCACGCAAGAGCAAATATTTTATTAAATTTTGATCAAATAATTATTTAATCTTACAAAATTTTTGTAACATCAAACAGGGGCAAATAACAGCTGAGCATTTCTATTGTTTACTATTCAAACAGAAACAACAACATCAAATTTGAGAAACAACAACATCAAATTTGAGAAACAACAACATCAAATTTGAGAAACAAATTGATAGATACACAATTTTGTTTTGAAAAAATTTGATCAAATATTTTTTGGGAAAATATTTAATCTTCAGTGTGACCATAAATAAAACTTGTTTTTTTGTTTATACTTTGAACGTATTTTTTCTGTATTTTATCAAATAAAAATCGTCAAATAAATGTGCAAGTGTGACCACAAATTTTTTATTATATTGTTTTGACAATATTTTACTCAAAATATTTGATTTAAATGTTTAATGAGTCTGACCGTACCTTTATGAAATTTATATCTACTTAATTTTGTACTGGAAGTTTATACAAACTTCGAAAAAACACAGCTATTTAAATAAAAGCAGAAACTCGATTCGGAATACCCAGCAAACAAAATATCTTGAAGTAAAGTTGTTTCCTAAAAACTTATTAAAGTGCATACACTTTCATACAAAAGTTTTTTTAACAGCTAAGTTACTTATATCTTTCTATTTCTGAAGAAAATTTATTGATAACTTTTCATTTCTATAAGAAGTAACCGATTACTTTCTATTTCAATAGCAAAGTTATCGATAACTTTCTATTTCTATAGAAAAGTTATCGATAACTTTCTATTTCTATAGAAAAGTTATCGATAACTTTCTTTTTCTATAGAAAAGTTATCGATAACTTTCTATTTCTATAGAAAAGTTATCGATAACTTTCTATTTCTAAAAAAAAGTTATCGATAACCTTCCATTTCTATAGAAATGTTATCGATAACTTTCTATTTCTATAGAAAAGTTATCGATAACTTTCTATTTCTAAAAAAAAAGTTATCGATAACCTTCCATTTCTATAGAAATGTTATCGATAACTTTCTATTTCTATAGAAAAGTTATCGATAACTTTCTATTTCTAAAAAAAAGTTATCGATAACCTTCCATTTCTATAGAAATGTTATCGATAACTTTCTATTTCTATAAAAAAGTTATCGATAACTTTCTATTTCTAAAAAAAAGTTATCGATAACCTTCCATTTCTATAGAAATGTTATCGATAACTTTCTATTTCTATAGAAAAGTTATCGATAACTTTCTATTTCTAAAAAAAAATTATCGATAACCTTCCATTTCTATAGAAATGTTATCGATAACTTTCAATTTCTATAGAAAAGTTATCAGTTACTTTATATTTCTATAGAAAAGTTATCGATAACTTTCTATTTCTATAAAAATTTTTATACCAAAAATTTTTTATAAAAATTTTTATATCGAAAATTTTTCTATAAAAATTGTGTACCGAAAATTTTCTATAACAAGTTTTAAACCGAAATTGTTTCATAAAAGTTTTTCTATAAAAATTTTTATACCGAAAATTTTTCTTTAAAAATTTTTATACCGAAAATTTTTCTATACAAATGCTTATACCGAAAATTTTTCTGTAAAAATTTTTACACCGAAAATTTTTCTATAAAAACTTTTACCAAAAATTTTTCTGTACAAATTTTCATACCGAAAATATTTCTATAAAAAATTTTTATACTGAAAATTTTTTTTATAAATATTTTTTTATAAAAATTTTTATACCGAGTACATTTCTTTAAAAAAATTGTATACCTAAAAATTGTTATACCGAAAACTTTTCTACAAATATTTTTATACCGAAAATTTGTAGATCGAAAATTTTTATACCGAACATTTTTCTATGAAAATTTTTATACAGAAAATGTTTCTATAAAAATTTTAATAACGAACATTTTTGTTTAAAAATTCCCAGCAAAACTTTGGTAATGGCAAGTACTCTGGTAACCGGTTACCTTGTAATGACTACAACATACCCTCCGAATAACTAATAAGTTATTACAGAAGTACTTATTTGTAATTAAGATGGTAATTTAAACTGAATGGCCCCGGTTCGAATCCCACCAAGACCAACAATTTTTTTTTAATTTTTTTTTATTAAAAGGAATTTTAAATGATTTTTTAATCTTAAGAACTTAAATATTACCTTCTGTAAAAAAAAATGTTGGAAAACTAACTCATGGTAATGAAAAAATACCATCATGAGTTAATTTTGATTATGTAGGGGATGTTGGATACCAAACGCAGTTCTGATTGGTCTTAACTTGGTAAGCCCAACTTATCTGGGTCATCCTTCATCTCAACTGCCGACACTGACCTCCTCGTGGTATCACCCAGGGAGATAACATGTACCGAGAGTTGTCCCATAAGATCGATAAAAATGGGTTAGGACGACGGGCTAGTTACCCTCTCTTGGAAAAAATAATTAGTATGAAGAGGATAAAATTAGAATTAAAATGTTCCACCAAATAATGAGAGAAGAGGGCGTCCGAAACTTCCATGGAAAGACCAGGTAGAGGAACATTTTTCAAAGCTTGACCTATAAAATTGGAGAATATTCACACTAGATCGAAGTCCATGGAATTCCAAAATATGCTCGGACTTTGACCTTAACAGGTAAGTAAGAGTCAATGTTATATAACCAAAAAGTAAGATTTAAACTATTTAAGTTTTAAAATAATTAAAAAAATACTTCTTTATTTTAAAATCGTATAGAAATATTTTTCTAAAAATTACAACAAAGCAACAAAAAAAAACAGGGAAAAACAAAGTTATTGTCACATGATTTTGGATCTAAAAATAAAAATTGTATATATTAATTATATGCTGCTAAGTTTTCAACATATGAAGTAGCTCAGTGGAAGAGTCTCCGCCTAGCAGTCGTAGGGGTCTGGGTTCGAGCCCCCATGGTGTCATAAAAAAATATTGTGTTTCGTTTAAAAAAATATTTTATATTTTATAATAAAACAACAACAAAAAAAGTTGTTGTTGTTTTCCAATTGCTTACCCAAGTCATTACTTTTCTGCAATTGGTAAGTACTTGCCTCCAATGACATCCCCATGTTAATGTAATGACTTAAACAGTGAATGTGTAAGTAGTTCGTGTTCAATAGTTTAGCTGTTTAACTCATTACTTGGTAATGAAAAGTTTTGCTGGGTTGTTATTTCCAAAATTTTCTAGAAAAATTTTCGTATATAATTTTCTAGAGAAATTTTTTACTGAAAACTTTTTTATTAAAATTTTTATACCAAAAATTTTTCGTTAAAAATTTTTACAGCCAAAATTTTTGTATAAAAATGTTTATACCGAAAATTTTTTTATAAAAATTTTATATCGAAAATTTGTATACCTACAAATTTCTATAAAAATTTTTAACCGAAAATTTTTCCATCAAAATTTTTGTACCGAATTTTTTCTATGAAAATTTTTATATCGAATATTTTTCATAACAAAAATGTTTCTATAACATCCTTATACCGAAAATTTTTCGATAAAAATTTTTATATCGATAATTTTTCAATAAAAATTTTTTTACCGAAAATTTTTCTATGAAAATTGTTTTACCAAAAATTTTTATTCCGAAAACTTTTGTAGCGAAAATATTTCTATACAAATTTTAATAACGAAAATTTTTCTTAGAAAATTTTTACAACTTATTTTTTTAGAAAAAAGTTTACATCGAACTTTTTATACCGAAATTTTTTCTATACAAATTTTTATACCGAAACAAATTTTATACGAAATTTTATATAATAATAATTTAATAATTTTTCTAAAAAAAATTTATACCGATAAGTTTTCTATAAAAGTTTTATACCGAAATTTTTTTTATAAAATTTTTTATACCGAAATTTTTTTTATAAAAATTTTTATACCGAAAATTTTTATATAAAAATGTTTATACCGAAAATTTTTCTTAAACATTTTTATACCGAAAATTTGTCTATAAACATTTTTATACCGAAAATTTTTCTATAAACATTTTTATACCGAAAATTTTTCTATAAAAATTTTAATACCGAAAAATTTTTTATAAAAATTTTTCTATAAAATTTTTTATACCGAAAATTTTTCTATAAAAATTTTTATACCGAAAATTTTTCTATAAAAGTTTTATACCAAAATTTTTCTATATAATTTTTTTTAAGAAAATTTTCTATAAAAATTTTTATACCGAAAAATTTTCTATAAACATTTTTATACCGAAAATTTTTCTATAAAAATTTTTATACCGAAAATTTTTCTATAAAAATTTTTTACCAAAATTTTTCTATATAATTTTTTTTAAGAAAATTTTCTATAAAAATTTTTTTACCGAAAATTTTTCTATAAAAATTTTTATACAAAAAACTTTTCAAATAGTTTAATTTTCGGAATTAAAAAAATTCAAAAATAAAATTATAATTTTTTTTGGGGTTCTATTAAGGGAGCTAAGTGAATATAAAATCCGTTCGCGTTAATTATAATACCCGATGCGCGCAGAAGTTATGACGGTTAAAACAAAACTTCCAAACAAAATTAAAACAATTTAATTTTTATACCCACCATCAAAAAGAATGGGGGTATATTGAGATTGTCATTCCGTTTGTAATTTCCTTAATATTGGCTCAAAAATCAAAAACGATATATATTCTGAATCCTTATAAAATTCTAAGACGATTGCGCGATGTCCGTCTGAAATTAGCAAAAACATTCTTCATCTCTGAGAAAATTTTGGTATTGAAATTGGGCAAAATCGGTTAACATTTGACCATAGCTCCCGTATAACCTCGCCTAAGCTAATCGCTTATTTGCTAATAAATAACAAACTATAATAGCTATGATGATAAAATTTGGTATATAGAAGTTTTGCATAAGCAGCATATAAAATTTCATCAAAATCGGTTCACATTTAGTCACAGCTCCCATACAAAAAAACTTACGAAAACAGCCAAAATTTCACCTAAAATACACTTAAATGCAAATAAATCTAAAACTATAACAGATATAACGAGGAAGTCTTATATCAATACCAACCAGTGTGCAAAACTTTGTCACAATCGGTCACCATTTGATCATAGCTCCCATATAAAAAACTTACGGAAACACAAAAATACAAAAAGAAAAGGGGGTTTATGTCCGTCTTTCCGTCAGATAAAAGCGCGATAGCACCTTAACGAAAAAAAACTACAGCAACAACATTTAACAAAAGAAAATTTTATGTGAATGCCAGCCAGTGTGCAAAATTTTGTTGAAATCGGTCACCATTTGACCATAGCTCCCATATAAAAAACTTATGGAAATACAAAAATACATAAAGAAAGGGTTGTTTATGTCCGTCTGTCCGTCAGATAAAAGCACGATAGTGCCTTAACGAAAAGAGCTAGAGGGACAAAATATCACAAAGGTATTTTGGATGTCTTAAAAAAGATGTGTGTTGAAAATGGACAAAATCTGTTCCAAATTACCTCCCATATAACCCCGCCCCAGGACACACATTAATGCTGATAAATTGAATACAATTGTAATAGCTATGACGATTATATTTAAAATAGGGAAGTTTTATGCAATTTTTGATCAGTTTATCAAATTTTATAGGAATCAGTCCATATTTGACTTTAGCTTTCATATAAAAAACACTCACGGAAACCAAAAATTTTAGCAAAGGCCAGTTTAAAGCTATTAAATTTGAAACTATGATAGCTATGGCCACTAAATTTTGCAAGAATAAGCTCTATATATATACCAGCCAGTGTGTAATTTTGTAACAATCGGTCAACATTTGGCTATAATTCTTATATATATATATATATATATCTACAATCAAAAAGATTTGGAGGTACATTCATTATATTAAGATTGCACCTATGGAATTAGATATGCATCAATCAATGTTCAGCCCAGACTTTATATATGATGAACGCATTAGGATCTCTTAACGAAATATATGAACCTGCCGTATTACTATTAACGTGTTTAGCCTAACTATATATTAACCAAAAGTATTTAACAACTTATTAATGTAAAACTATACCCGGTTATGAGATCGAATTTTGATCAAAGTAAATACTGGGGAAACCACTAAAATATTTTTAAATGTTGAACTATAGAGCTACGGCAACCGAATTTAGTCCAAAGGTTTTACCAACAATACCAATTAGCTTAGCGATTTTTTCAGTTTTGGTCCAGATTTTGAATTAGCTGCACCCTTGTAGATATATGAGATATGTTTCAAAATTTAACACAACTTGATGGTGCGTATATAAGATTCGGCACAGCCGAATATAATACTCTTGTTTGTAAATTTTTGTTTTAACCGTCATAACTTCTGCGCGCATCAATTTAACTTTTTTAATTTGTTTAAGTTTTATGTTGATTTTCACACAGCTTATACATTTTCAGGTGTTCTGTCGTTTCATGAAAAATAAAAATGTGTTGCCTTATCTTTAAAAAAAACTAAGCTAAAAACAACACAACTTTCCACCACTCGCTAAATTTTTAGTACAAAAAGCAATAAATTGTTAAAACTCGATTTTATTATGCCCAATATGGCAACATTAATAAAATGTACTAAAATCAGAAAGAGTGAGAGAGTGTAGTTAAAGTTTTCTTCACTCAAATAAAAAATAACTCAAGAAAAACAAGAGCGAAAAGAGCGTAAGAATGAGTAATATAAAAACGTTTTATATCTTCTCGTGCGCGTGAGTTGTGTGATTTCTTCACACACGTGCGCGTATCGATGTGAAGAAATCACACTTTTTTATCACACTTTTTTTCAGGGTTGCATAAAATAGTATACTTTTGGTACTTTTTTCCAAAGGTATCTATTTATAAAAAATGTAGTATTTTTCATGCTCAAATAAACAGCTGGTACAGAGTTATTATTTGGAGGTGTAAATTAATCTTATTTTTTTATAAATGTGTTCAACGTCAAATAATTGCGTGTTACTAAGAAATTAAATAGGATAGTTTTACACCATGCATTTTACAAATTATTAGAAGAGCTTTTTGTATAATAATTTAAAAAAAATATTGTTAAAAGTGTTAATATGTAAAACCCTATTATGTTTTTGATAAAAAATTATGGAAATATAACTGCAAATAGTATAAATGAATTAAATTAAAAAAATACTAGAATTCCCTCCCGTTTGGTTTTTTTATCTACAGCACATTTGAAAGAAAAGATATGATATCCATTATGTTATTCAATCATTGACAAAAGAACTATACTAAAAGTATCATTGTAAATAATAATTATTTTCTATAAAAAAGGTGTCATATAAGCCATATACTAATTTAACACAAGGAAAACTAAATTTGAAAATTAAAAAAAAGTACATTTCCTTTAATTTGTCTATGATTACAAAAAGTTTTAATAATCTTTTTATTAAGCATTTTATATTATGTCAAATTAACTTATATTAATTATATGTATTATTTTGTATATTTGAAATTATTTATAGTGTACCGTAAAAGTGGCATTTTCGCAGTGTACCGATTGGATGAATTTCAATTTCATTGTTCCTCATCTAAAATAATATGGCAATATCATTAAAAAAAAACCGCCATCATGAAAAGTGACAGAAAGAAAGAAAAAAGGCAAAAGACAACTCTTTCGACACACATTATCCAACATGCCGGTGTCTTTTCCCTTAATGGCTTTATATTGTGAATACAAAATATCCATGGCTGCCAATAAAATGTCTGGGTAAACTTTACATATTTCCCCACCCAAACGCTTAAAGTTATTAATACATTCTTCCAAATCATTCATAGACATTGGCACTAATTTTGTATTGGCCAAGATTTCAAGAGCAATTTAGAATTTACGCTCATGATAGTAATCAAAAAAAGCTACCAATTCGATTAATAAATTAAAGTTGGCTAAACTTGAGGTTCACAATCAATGCGACTGCCTCTTAAGCGTTCCATAAAATCGGCGGCCATAACAGAGAGAAGTTCACGTAAAGAACCCTTTTTCGAACTTTGATGTACCACTTGGGAAAGCAGCAAAGAGAGGTAACGCAATGATTGACTTTGCATCTGTAAATATAAAGAAAATGTTAAACAACAAATAGTAAGAAAATGTTGTTTTAAAAGGAAAAACTTACATTAGTTATATCAAATAATTGAATGGCATCTTCAAACATGCCTTTGCGTATCAGTTCCTCAGCCACGATTCCAGCAGTTACACAGTCTACACAGTCAAACTGTTGGAACAAGCCACTAAATGTAATCAAATTTAAAAATAATTAAACTTCGTAACTTTTTTTATGTTCCTTTTAACTTACCCACAAGCCATACCAGTTGACATCATTTTACCAAAGATCAATTTCTTGACATACAACATAACCAAACGGGCAATATTTAAGCGGCGCATGGGTATAGGATCCTCAATATAAGCAGAGACTTAAAAAAACAAATTTTGTATTAAACCTACTTTCAGTTTACGAAATTATAAACTTACTTAATGGTTCCTGCACATTACGTGGTCCTGCTATTAGGAACATTTCATTCAAAGCCAGAGCTATGTGAACAGCATGTACGCGATATTTTTCAGTACGTAATAGAAATTCTATAGCGGCCTCAAACTGTCCCGTTAAAGCCAAAACTTGGAAATATAAATGTTGTTGCTCGCCAGCATTGAAATGTTTTTCACCATATTTTTCCAAAATCATAGTTTGTAAGCCAGAATAAGTCAAAGCCTCTGAACTGTCCGAGACATCAGTGCGTAAAATAGACAATTGAATCCATAAGAAATCGTCTGTGGTTTTGGCAACTTCTAAATGCTGTTCATTGGGATCACAACCGGCAATAATGCAATAAACCTTAAGGACAAAAATTTTGACAATAAATATAAATAACCTTTTTGCGAAGATTAATTGAAAAACTTACAGCTTTTTTATACGGGTCTGTGGAGTTTTTAATTTTATTACAATAGTGCAACTTAAGTTGACCCTCTAACTTAGAATTAATTTTCTGTTCTGGTTTATTAACTTTATCCTCCAATACCTGCATGAAATCTTCATGGCCAGCTCTAAAATATTAAATATATTTAGAATTGAGAAAAAAAGTTGTAGATTAACCAAAAACTTACCCTCCCATTTGCATGCATCTCAAAGCCGACTGCAGGTCACCACATCTCAGACAATAGTAAACCATGGGCCATAATGGTTTACCATCTATGGTCACATCTTGTAGACCGAAACAATTACCCTGATTGAAGGTTAAACCCACAAATGAGGAGACTAAATTGAAAATACTGGGTACACCACCTCTTTGTGCCTCTCGCAAATTACCACTAATAATCGTGGTCATATAGACTTTGTAACGATTTTCTAGATATTTCTTAGCTTGTTCCACAAATTGTGTTACTTGTTGGCGACTTTGCATGGGTAGTCGCCTTGATAATGGAGTAACATCTACCATGTATTTCATTATTTCCCAGATTTAATTAATTTTGGGCTCATCAAAGGTAAGAGCATCCTTGGCGAATTTTTGTTCAAAGTTATATTCGGATTTAGATCTAGATTTAATGTAAGTAAAAACTTTTTCAATCCTGCCGAGGCTGAGGGCGTCGAACCGGATGTTGAGGAGGATGTTGATATGTAACCCGTAGCAGTAGGTTTTTCCTTTTGTGCTTCTTTGTCCCGATTTTCCTTGGTGGTCATGTTCGTATGGCTGCTATTGGTTGTTACGACAGAAGGAGTGGGGCTTATGGCCATATAGCGTGGTGGCAAATTTGGAGGCATGGCTTGATGAGGCGTTAGATTTGCCAAGGTTAAACGAGCATTTATATTTTCCAAATCACTACGCATTGATGAAGGATAACTAGGTGATAGTTGCTGCTGTTGTTGTTGTTGTGAGGATGAATTATTTTCCGCTGTAGATATAGAAGGCGGTGCTTGATTAAATACAGAAGTCGTAGCTTAATAATTAGTTTGTATAGTAGCTGAGGGAGGTACTAATTTCCAACTATGCATTAACTGTTGCTGATCTCTGGCCCTTAGGGGTGCAACATAGTTACCGGGAAAAACTCCACTAATTTCTTTCCAATTTTTACCTTTAAACCAACCATCCAAACAGCGTTCTGTGACCATATAGACGATTTTGTTTTACATAAGAAGTATTTGTTTTAAATTTCATGAAAAAATATTGATTTTTGTGGCCAAATTATCAATTCCGGAAAGTGGGACCAATGGGAGGTACCATAAATAATGGAGCGATTTTGACGAATTTCAATAGCCATGGTCCCACTATCAAAAAAAATTATCAGTGCACATTCATTAAATTATCTTTACAATTGCCAGCCGTCCAGACGGACATCGCTAAATCGATTCAAAAAGTGATTCTAAGTCTATTGGTATACTAAAAGGTAGGTAGACAAATATTTCTTTGTGTTACACACATCAGCACAAACTTATAATACCCTTTCCACCTATGGTGGTGAAGGGTATAAATACTTAAATAAAATTTCATGTAGTTAGAACAGAAAAGCTTTAGAGTCGGAAAGTTAACTTATAGCCTTTCAAAAATCTTACCCCCTAATTCATAATCAAGAAATTAAGCTATAGCAAGCTTATAATTCAAATTTTCCATACAAATTTCAAATTATAAGAATTTGATAATTTTAAAATTTGTTTATGAATTGGGGGGTTAGTTTCTAATAATAATTTTTTATATGATAAGCAAAATAAACATCAACTTTTGAATTTAATGAAATATTATTTCCAAGTTTTGAGATTTGGTCAACAGTGCAACAGCGTTCCTGAGAACTTAAATGACAAAAACGAGTAATTTTTAAGTAATTACGAAAAAGCAAAAGGGGCTTAATTACAAGTTGAATATTTTCTGAAACCAGAAAGGCTTAACTACAATACAAATTTTTAAGCAACATTTTAAACCTTTGGTTTTTAGTGAATAAAATCGATGTACTTTGAGTTGCTGTGTCTTAGTCAATCAAAAAATAAATTTAAATTTTTGTGTTAGTTACGCCCTTTTTCATTTTAGGTGACGATATAGTATTGTTTCTGTAGGACTCATCCAAAATCAGTCTTTAGAAACATACATACTTGTAATTGATCAAAAACTCTTTCCATTACTTTTGGAACACCATTGGTGAAGGGTATTTAAGTTTCGGCATAGCCGAATATAGCACTCTTACTTGTTTTATTCTAATGTAATTGTAAAACTTTTCAGAGAACAGTTTTTAATAAATCATATATGTATATACCTCTAACGCAATGAATTAATTGTAGCGGCTTTGAATTTTTGGACATAAAGCGTCTGATTACTATAGACATCATCCAATATAATATGAGGAAAGCCATTTAAGGATTTTTCACGTATTCACTTTTGCAATAATACTCCGGGGTGCAGTATGTTAGTCGAGTATCTTCACCGGTATTGTCATGTAACCAACCTGTTATGGAAATTAATTAAAATATTTCTATTTGATTTAAAACAGCATTATTTCGTACCTGATAACCAACTAAGGAGCCTGAGCCATTTCTATTCTTGAAAAGCCCGTCAAGCTATGGATATAGCAGCAATACGACGTGGTTATGTGCAATTAGTTTTACAATATTCTCTGCGCGAATAGGCGTCGACGAAAATGTATTAAGGGACCTGAGAATATACATGTGTATTATAGGACAAAAAATTGAATGGTAAATTACAAATCTTGGACAGATTTGATCAAAGCAAAATGATTTTAAATTTTGAGTAAATAGATACATTTTAATAAAATTGCAAAACCACAAACTTACCTGTGTCGTTTTACCATAACCACCGGATTAGTTCTTATCGACTCAATTATTTCATCTTTTTTGTTGTGATTGGAAGACCCTCATCTCGTCTGATCAAAATGTGCAGTATATAAGACACCGTCATCAACAGGATTTGTACGATTGGCACCAGCACTTCATTTTCATCTACATTATCAGTCTGTCAAACTTTTTAAATCTTCCATGCTCTAGAAAGCGACGCCACTGCATGAAGCACTACAAGGGGATTTGTTATTATCGTCACCCAAGTCGACCTTTCGAAAAAATTATATTTCAAAATTCATCGGACGTTTCTATAAATAATTAAATTAAATAAAATTAAAAATAAACAAAAATGTATTGACTAATTTGTAGTTTTCCACACCACCATTGAGGTACTACAAACGGCGCGTTGCCAATATGGCTTCCCCTGTAGGCCTACATATTTTTTATGATATATTTAAATTTTATAAATTAGTAGTCATATACGTATGAATATTAAATATTATTTTAAATTAAAAAAATTTAAATTTTGATATCGATACCGTGAGAAGTTGGTAGATAGCAATGTATTTTTTATGATCTTTTTTCGTTTACATAAATTTTTAATATCAGTTTTTCTTAATTTTTGTATATCTTATATTTTTCTTTTGATATCTTTTTGGCATATATGAATATACTTTTCTTTTGACATCTTTTTGGTATATGACTATGCTCTTCTTTTAATATCTTATATTTTTCTTTTGATATCTTTTTAGTATATACGAATATACTTTTCTTTTGATATCTTATATTTTTCTTTTGATATCGTTTTGGTATATATGAATATACTCTTCTTTTGATATCTTTTAATTTTTGATATCTTAATTCCAATTTCTTAATACATTTTCGGAATAATGACATATATATTACAATATATTTATATGTTGATATCATTGATTTCATTTTTTTAAATCTGTGGCTTGGTGCTATAAGAGCCAATGTCAATGTTTTGCTGTTTTGAGTTAGTCATTCTTCTTTACCCTCTTTTATTTGGTTTTAGTAGCTAATTTCTAATTTTACTCAGAACAGATTTATATTACTTTTTCTCGGCAACGGTACTATGAATATAGAAAACAAACTTTATATCAAATTTTCTCAAAACTATATTCTTTGACATTAACCCTTTTAGCACCAATCCAACGAAATATAAGTATATTTTTAGAATTATTGAAATAATTCTTTTGTTTTTGATATTTTTATGTATACATATACATGTGTATATGTTTTTATATATTATATTTTTTTACATTGCTTTCTCCTTTTTCGATATTGGTATATATTTTTGATATCAACAAATTTCTCAGCACTATGAAATATTGCTTTTAATATTAAATATATTTTTAATATAATTTTTTCAAATTTTGTTTCTTTTCATTTTATGTTAGATTGCAATACAATATTTTGTATAAAATATACACATATAAAGAAATTTAATACAAGTTTTAAATTATTTTAGCATAAAATGTTTTCGGTACATATTTTGCAAATTGAAAACAATTTTTTGTATATATTTTTTATGCACTCAGTGCAAACTCTATAATCACATGATTCACATTTTCTTTTTTTTTTGTTTTGATATTTCCACAATGACAACAATATTGCGAATGATCATCGGAATTCCGAATTAATATTGACTTAATTAACTCTCTGAAATTGTCAGATGATGGCATACTTAATAATGATTTTCCACCTAGATAATATAATACGTACATTATAACAAAAACTCCACAGCTAACGCCATCGGTTTGTTTGCTTCTCTCTAAAATTGAGTTATATTTCCATGACTTATTTTGAGAAATTGAAATAAACTTATCATAATAATATTTTCCACGATCATCATAGAGAGAATCAATGAAAATAAATTCCATGGATGACATGTTTAAAATACATACATTAAAATGATTACCACTCAAAATGGGTATAATAATAAAGTTAGGATTATGTATTTTTAATTTATTTACTTTTTCAAAAGAAATTTCATTGATTTGACATGGCAAACTTAGCACGTGTTTGAAGTTCTCTTTTATAATGCTTAGAATAGCGCAATCTACAACAAAGTTTGTTAACTGATAGCCTTTTCTTAAAGATTTCCAATCCTCATAATCCAATAAGTTAAAAAAACTTATATCTATTTGCATTACATTTGTATAAACTATTTTAAACAAACTATCATACCTAAAAAGATAGTATTTAATATTTTTCTTTTCAACATAAAATTTTGGATCACAATATGTATGTTCGTTTTTAATGCGAGACATATCATTTGAATCCTGTTTTATAATGTCTTGAATAGGTTCAAGATTCGATATAATTTTTTTTGTTTTTTTTTTGCGTTTAAAAGCATTTTAGGCTTAATTGCTTTTTGTCTTTTTGGATTCTTCTTTCCCCACTTTTCTTCCGGTTCCAAATATTCTATTAATTCATAGTCATGTTCCTTAGATATTTGAATAAGAGTATTTGTTTCATGTTTTTCGGTTTTTGAAGGATCTGATATATTTTTATTTTCAATATCAAACATGCCAGTAAGCAATCTTAGTTCTTTTAAAGTACTCATATTGTCTTTTCTGTCAATTTTTATAAACTCTCCCGGCCGAACCGATTTATCCTTCAGAAGAATATGTTTTTGTAAATAGAAATTAAATTCTACTGGAGCATTACTGATAGGATCTACCAAAATACCTATTATATTAGTCCACATTGGTAGGTATGCACAATATTTTTTGACAATAAATCCACATATGTCTTCATTATAGAATTCATTGATTTCACCTTTAACAATTACATTTTTTAAATTTTCGCATATATTATTGAAAATTTTTTCAAAAACTTTTTTAAAGGGACTTCGAGAAGCTATTGTCTCTAAATTTTTTTCATCTTCCTCATCATCCAATACATTTAAATTTTCATAATCACTTTCATTTATTTCAAGTACACTTTTTTTTAAAATATTGTAACTTTCTTTAAACTCGTGATTTTTGTATGGGCTGAGCAAAACAGTAAAGATATTTTTAAACCAACACTTGCATTCTGACATTGCTTTTAAGTCAAAAGCTAACGTTAAAACGCTTTTCAGAAAATGCCTTAAAACATGATGTTTTCCAATCTTGTTATTTAAATCTTTACAAATAATATGGATATAATGAGCTTTGCACCATTGTATTAAAACTTTAGGTCTACCAGTTTCTTTTGGATTTTCCAAATAATTGAAGCAATTGTTAAGGTAATCGGAAACATTTTGCCCATTACAACATTTTAATATTCCTCCAAATAATGCACAACTTACATCTGTGCAAACTCTTTGAAAAAATGGCCACTTAAATTTATGCTCTTTGCAATATAGCTCTAATCTTTCAAATATAAAGCATATATCGGACATCGTATGGCGAGATAATATTGAGGTCACTATTGGCAGTATAATTTTAAACTTTTTAACTCTCATTACAATTTTATATATTAAAATGCGCTTATCTGCACATTCAATTTGTCGGATACTTTGTCCAGTCGCATCTACATGAATTGTGTAGTTCGCATCTTTTAAAATTTGAGAGTTATCGTTAAGGGTTTCAAAAGTTTTTTTCTCCCAACAATGTATTGTTAAAGGAGACGCAATATACTGTACATACCCTTTATAATATTTTTGCTGCATTAAATATACATCAATGAAAGGATTAGGGTCGTAAAAATTATCAAAATTCCTTTCAGATTTGCATTTTCGCAGCGTCGATAGCTTTTGGATATTTTGAAAATTTCCACTTTGCGCTATTTCATCCGCCGCTTCAAGAATTTTTTCTTTTCTATATATATAAGCGCCTTTATCCTTTAAGGATTCTTTTGTGATTGCGCGTGCCACCCCACGGATTTGTGCAACGTGTTTTTCATCTTTTGCGTGAAAAATGCTGCCAGTTCTACAAACGACAACATCACCTTTCAAATTAATTTTAAAGCGATATTTGCAACAATCGCGAAACTTACAATAACCGTAAACTAGCAGACCGGAAATTAAAAATTTTATGTTGTAAAATGCTAAAATGCATGTATTATTTATTTTTAAAAACTCTTGACGGATTACATCAAAAATAAATTTATTTTTAGTTAATTTCAATTTTTGATCATCCTTAGCATTGAAAATCAAATCAGGATTTATTTTGAAACAACAATCATTAATTTTGGTTTTAAATGCCCGTGTCTGTTTATTAGCTTTTCCTGGTAATCGGATGACGTTTTTGCTCACTTTTTCTTTCGGATTAGGTTTTTTCCGATAACTTTGAAATTGTGACACGTCTATGGTACTACTAGTAGTTTCAAAAGGGCCAAGAGTTTTGTCCAAATTTGAATCTTTTTTATTACTTTGTGACAAAAATGTGTGAGTTTTGTGGCTATTTTCCACATTAGTATCAATTTCGTCTATGATACTACTAGCAGTTTCAAAAGGATCAAGAGTTTTGTCCAAATTTGAATCTTTTTTAACACTTTGTGACAACATTTTTCCAATTTCCACATTCTTATCAATTTCGTTACTAATATCAAAAATTGATTTCTTCGCATCACAATTAACGCAATATATGTTATTAGATTTTTTTTTATATTCTTTATTTTTATTTAAGTTTTCTGTTTTATTACATTTAGGTAAATCGTTAACAAAATCTATTAATATTAATTTTAAATCCTTAATTATTTTATTAGAAAATTTTTCTAATACCATTTCAGTTTTGTTAAGACTTGGGAGAACATCTGTAGAGTTTTCTACTCTGTTTAAAGTTGGAGTTTCTTCATAATGTTGTATCATATTTTCCTAAAAAAGTAAAAATATTGATATAATAATAGACATATTTATAACATATGGTGGCTAAATTATTCTTACTTTCATGTTCTCATTTAAACTTAGGAGAATATTTAAAGCACACTGTTCCCCCTCGGTCAAAATTCTAATCGGCACTTCTTCGACTTCTTGTAGAGAAAGAAGAGCTTCTAAGGCTATTTTTTCTTTCTCTATTATTTCATCAATGATTGTTGCATCATTTACCTTTAAATTAAAAAAAAAATTAAATAATTCTTCCAAATTTAATTGTTTTAATACAAACCCTGGTACTTTCCATATTGTTGAGGGTTTCAAAGTTAACTTTTTTGGTCCTCTAACTTTTTGCTTATTGCTTTAGCCTATGCAATAAAAATTAAAAATTTTAGTACTTAAAATTCATTATTTATAACCACTTTCTTATAATTTCAATTCATATTGTTTAAACAACAAATGCAATTGCTTACAAAAACTAAAAATTTCATAAGCAACTTCCGCTCTTCAGAATAGGTTCACTGTTTTTTACATACTCGTTTGAGTTTATCAACACTACATGTTTTCTATTTTTTTTTTTTAGAAAAAAGGGTTATTAGTGGCTCTATAATCCAAAGCCTAAGCATGCTTCAAAAAATAAAACGTTAGTCTATTCAGATAAGCGGAAGTGTATGTTTAATTATGTGATTCTACTATAAGAAAATTGTTTGCATTAAAACAGTTATAAATAGACTTAAGTAACAAACAAATGTTTGTGATGTTTTACTTAAATCGATTTCTCGTTATTAAAATGACTGTACTTACCCTTTTCAAAATCATTTTTCGATTTTTTTTATTATTAGCTAATTTGTAACAAGTGGGTTGTTTCTTGTTATAATAAGCGAAAACTTTGATAAAAAAAGGGTTGTTGGCATAGTACTTAAGAGTTTGAACATTTAAGCCTATGACAAGCTCTTTCTTTAAAATTTCATTTAACAAATAATTATTGACAACCATTTTATAAACTGAAAAAAAACAAAGTTTATAAATAGTTTTTTTTTTTAATATTATATAATTGTTCGGTAAAAAAAAAATATTTCAAAAAAGAAGGTTTTTAAACTTCAAGATAATCACATGAATTTATATAAATTTTTTCGAGTACATATCGAGCTATCGTTGGTGCTATATAAAATGGCTCAAACTATTTTGGTTGCTAAAATACATAGTATTTTCTATTATTTTGGCTTTTTAGCTAGCAACAATAGTGAAAAAAATCAAAAATTTTTGAGACCAAATTTTACTTACCGATTGCTAATATCAATATCAAAAAATTTGATATGGCGCTTCCCGATTAAATGTTTAGTTCTTCGACAAATTGAGAAAACTACATGTTTTTATTATTATATTTGAATAAAAATTCAACAAATCGTTCAAAAAAGCCTTTAATTACCCATGGGCTCAAAATGGTTCTAGTTTTAAACTGACAAATAACTACTTATATATGCATAATATGCGTGCTAAAATATACTTCCAAAAGCTTCTTTCTGTCATATTTTTTTAGAAATTAACCCTCAAATAACCTGGGGAAAATTTACTTTATTAAGAAATTTTTAAAAATTTTATTTTTATAAGAAATTTTTTAAAATTTCCTTTTTAAAAATTTACTTTTTATAGGAAATTTTTCAAAAATTTACTTTTATAGGAAATTTTTCAAAAATTTACTTTTATAGGAAATTTTTCAAAAATTTACTTTTTATAGGAAATTTTTCAAAAATTTACTTTTATAGGAAATTTTTCAAAAATTTACTTTTTATAGGAAATTTTTCAAAAATTTACTTTTTATAGGAAATTTTTCAAAAATTTACTTTTTATAGGAAATTTAAAGGAAATTATTCGAAAATTTACTTTTTATAAGAAATTTTTCAAAAATTGGCTGTTGATAGGAATTTTTTTTAAAATTTCCTGTAAAATTTTTGAAAAATTTTCTATAGAGTAAATTTTTTAAAATTTCCTACAAAAATTTACTTTTTGTAGGAAATTTCTATAAAAATATAAATTTTTGAAAAATTTCCTATAAAAAGTAAATTTTTAAAAATTTCCTATAAAAAGTAAATTTTCGAAAAAAGCAAATTTTTAACAAAATTTTTATAAAAAGTAAATTTTCCCCTGGTTATTAGGATTAATTTCTAAAAAAATATTTGTCAGTTTAAAACTAGAACCATTTTGAGCCCATGGGTACGCAAGGGTTAATTTGTATAAAAGTGTAATTAGAGGTTTTTTTGAACGTTTTGTTGAATTTTTATTCAAATATAATAATAAAAACATGTAGTTTTTAGTACCTTTTTTGAAAAAATTGAATATTTTAAAAATTTTACTTTTGACCCTGGTAATAATAGGGTTAATGACATCCGATTTCAACCAAAGTTCACATATATATTTCTACCCATCAAGACAATAATAATTATAGTTCTGTTTATAAAAACTGCTAATATATAACAATTCACGTGCTTTTTTTATAACTTCGGTGAAAAATTAGTTTTTTGTCCAAATTCTTTGACTTTAAGTCGCAGGTACGGCTAAGCCGTTAGAGATATCGATTTAATTCCTTCTTTGTACTAATTTGATGGGTGTTTTTACTAACACTCTGGAGTTTGTTTTTTACTTTTTTCGAATTTGTTTAACAAACTTTTGAAAAAACAAAAAAAGCAGTTTTGAAAACGGTATGAAAAAAAATTTTTTTTTTCGTCCTATGTAAAAGTGACTTAACGTTAGCCCATTGCAACAAAAATGGATAATTAAATAACTTGAGGTCTCTAAAAAGTAAAACCAGTCAAACTTTTTAAAATTTATTAAAAATAAAAATTTTTTTATTGCATATGTTCAGGATCGTCTACAAGGATGTAAAATATTTTGGGAAACCCTTAATATTTAGGAAACCTTTCAACCGATATTAATGTCTTATATCTCGTTGGAAAGCTCATTTTGTTATCTGTAGCATGCTGTTAAAAATGTATTTAAAAACATATTCTAAGTAGAAAAATTTTGAAGAAATCTAAGGAAACCCCTCAGTATTCCCATATAACTGGGATGTCCAAACTTTGGCGTCAAGTCGGCACGCTTTCCCGATATCTGATCTGAATGAAACTTTTTGTTTGGATTATTGGGGTCAAATGTAACAAATTTGGGGGGTACGTCTTTTGATACAACGACTTTCACTTTTTCTGGGACACTCTAATGTATATACATATAACTTATGTCGGTCTAGGAGCTCATCCAACCTGATTTCAACATACCGAAATATCAGTTAAGTTAGTGGCATGACTTTTGAACATTGTGATGGCCCTTTATTCATGACATATAATAATTACATAATTTGGGTATCAAATTTTTTACATTTGATAACCAATAATAAAAATACAAAGTTTCATTCAGATCGGATATCGGGAAAGCGTGCCGACTTGACGCCAAATTTTGGATCTTCAGATTTCTCAAAAATGTTTCTACTTAGGATATATTTTTAAATATATTTTTACAGCATGCTTCGGATAACTAAATAAGCTTTCCAAGAATATATAAAACCTTTATATTGGTTGAGAGGTTCGCTAATTATTAAGGGTTTTCCAAATTATTACTCTTCTTTGAAAACTCTCCTGAGCATATGCAATAAAAACGTGTATTATTTTAAACAAATCGTCGCCCCGGAGTTATCTTCACGTAAGTGCAAAAAATTTTTTTTTGGGAAATTGAACTTAAAGATTTGACATTAGTTGCAGAAGAATTTACTCGAAAAATGTGTTCCAATATTTTTATCAGTTGTAGTCCATGAAGTTCTTAATCAAATCGGTTAAAAATATTCAAGGCCATGGAAGAATAATTCCGAGTTATTGGCATTTTTGTCTCTAAAGAAATTTTCACAATTTGCCGTAAAGGACACATTTTATTAAACATTTATTAATATATGTCATATACGTGAAAATGTTAGTACAAACAATTTTTTTTTTTAAGTTATCTTCACATATGTACCCACATAATATTATGATTTTTTAAGAAAAAAAATCTAAAATCTATTATACTAAATATCAATTCATAGTTTTTCTGAGAGGAAATATACTTAAAATTTCTCCTGTTATACAAAAACTTTGCAGTGAGATTTAAATATATAAAAAAATACTATGACTGCTCTATCCATATAAATCGAATTTTCACACGAAATACGTACCTTATCATTTCAATAATGATTGGATAAATGCTAAGATAAAGAAGTAAGAGTTTTAAAATTATGCAGAATTAATAATATAAATTAAAAACTCTTAAATTACGTACTTAGTTCTAAGTACTTACATCAGAAATTTTACTCTTAGGATACCTTTTAATTTTACTCTTAAGAAACCTTCCGTTTATCTCCCAGAAAATGAAGTAAAATTCTATGACGATTTATTTAAGTAAATTAATGTATGTATTATATATGTATAATCAACTAAAAGACGTAATACGACGCGTTCTATCTTTTTTCAAAAATTTTAAATAAGTAATAATATGTAAACTATTTGCAAGATTTTAAAGCCTGGACTAAACTGTAATTAAACTTAAGAAGTAGTCTCCATTTTATTGTGATTTTTTGGCCTACTTAAAATTTCTAAAAAATTGTGATACGCAATTGCGTCTTTTATGTGATTATATGTAAGTATATGTATATATAGTGTGTAGAAAAAAAAAATAAATAAATCAAATTTAGCTAATTTTCTACCAAGAATTAATTTTTTCGTATGATAAATATTTCTGTAAAAATATATTTTTAAATAGTATTTTTTAAGTTAATTTTAATTTCTTTTACAATAAAGTGAATTCCTAAAAAAAGTCATTAATTTCTATCTAATTATATAAACAATAGAAACCCATTTCCAGAACAGTCATAAATGAAATAAATTCAAAATTATATATTTTACAAATCTACTTTTCAATATATATTTTGCTTGCGAATACGTGAAGATAACTCAAGATTTCTAAATTGCATTTGTTCATATATTTTGTGTTGTATCGCCTTCAAATACCAATAATTATTGTACTTACGTGAAGATAACGCAAAAATGTTGTACTTGTCAAATTTCATATGTTTTTTATTGTATATCCACAAAAATGTTACATACGTTAAGATAACGCAATAACTTCTTACGAAAGGTGGATATACAACAAAGTGCATTCATAATATCTCCGTAACTATAAAAGGTACGCACATGGCGATCAAGTAGATCGATAGATCTAAATAAAAGATACAAGAAAATGGTCTTATCTCAATTTTTTCAATTTTGTGATATACGTGAAGATAACTTCGGGGCGACGAAATGTTAAAAAGTTTGACTAGTTTTACTTTTTTGAGACCTCAAGATATTTAAATGTTCATTTTTGTTGCAATGGGCTAACGGTAGGTCACTTTTGCATAGGACGAAAACGATTTTTTTTCATACTGTTTTTAAAACTACTTAACAATTCGAATTCGTTTAACAAACTATTAAAAATACCAAAAAGAGAATGCCTACCAAATATTATTACTATAAATCAACGAAATTGGTCCTTTTAAGTACACATCGATGGCTTATATTCAATATATAGAGGGTATTGAGCCAAATTTTAAAATTTTGTTTAAATATTTTTTGGTTAATAGAGAGTTGTGCATAAAAAAATAAAAGTTTGGTTTATAGAAGTTTTTTTTATTTAAATGTCTACTATAGATACGACAAATTGGTTTATGGGGGGTATTGGATATACGTTGTCTACATATTGAAGAAACAAAACCTACCAAATGTAATAAATTTAGGTCTCATTAACTTAAGACATACCTAAGACTGGGTAATTTTGTCGAATTATGAAGCGCATACCTTCATTTTTTTTCTTTTTACACGAATAATTCCAATCCGAAATATTATGGCGCCAATGTTTGAGGCAAATAAAGTTCAGTAATCAGAAACTATAAAATATGTACTTTACTTTTGGAACACCATTGGTGAAGGCTATCCAAGATTCGGCATAGCCGAATTTACCACTCTTACTTGTTTCAACTAGCACAGTGTTATTGGACTATACATATATAGTAGCTTATTATGTTAAGACCCGTATACCAACAATTTTACTATTTTTAAAGGAGGAATCAAATTTAGACTATATACTTAGGTTTGTATTTAATTAAATTTAGATAGATAAAGTCCTTAGATTATATTTTTACTTTTTTTTCAGAATTTGCATATGCTGTAGTGGAGAAAAAGTCTTGAAATTACATGTATTTTACGAATTTCGCTGAGCCAGACCTCCAAAAAATTCGTACATACAAATTGACCCGCCCTAATATGTAGGTATGTATATTTGGGTGGAGCGAAAAACAACTTTTGTTGAAATTCGATACGCCTGGGTTAAAAACCGATGCTCTACATCCTAAGGCAAAATTTGACCCGCCCTACTACATATATAAGAATTATATAAGAATATATAAGAAATATTGTGAAATGAATTTATATACTTGCTGGAATTTATATAAAGCTTATTTATGCAAAATTTATTTTATTTTCAATTTTTAAAATAATTATTAAAAAAATTAGCACTAAAAAACTAACTTCAATGTTTTTTCGTTTTCTTCACTTTTTACTTTTCTTATTTTTATAAAAAAAGTACCGCTATTTCTATTTCACTTGTTCCACTTGTGTTCAACTTGCCATACTTTATTTTAAGTTTAACAATAAAGTATTCAAATAAGAATATAAATAAATAATAATAAAAAAGACATTTCTTTCAGTGTATTTTTTATAAAACAATATGGTAAGCTTCAGGAACGAAAAGAAATAAAATACGAACGAATGAAAATGAAAAAATAAGATCATTCAACGGTTATAACTTATAAGTGATGGATGAAATAACCAAAACTTTGTTGCTGCGGCTGATAGGACAAATTCCTGCTTCTGGTGGGAGAAGTGACGGTGGCAGTGAACGTGGAGGTGGACATGGTCGTGGCCGAGGACGTGGTCGAGGAAGTGGTCGAGGACGTGGTCGTGGTCGTGGTCGAGGACGTGGTCAAAGAGGACAACAGGTAGGTTTTTGGGAATATATATGAAGTGTAGTTACGTATATAAATACATATATATATATATCGTCACCTAAAATGCAAAAGGGCGTAACAACACGTGAAAAAGTACATTTTTTACATAATTTGGGTAGATGAATGGTACATATTTATAAAAAGCAGTAAGCTGAGACCAGTGCCTAGTTTCTGTATTTCTCGCATCGAGTAATTTCTCACATCGAACAGTGAAATTGTTAAAAAAGTAATATGTGTTGCCAACTAATAGTTTCAACTTACACTGCTTTTCGCATATTTTCACTGTTCGATGTGAGAAATTACTCGATGCGAGAAATACAGAAACGAGGTACAGAACGTGCGTTTTCAATGTCGGCTAATTTTTCATTTCTCATTTTTTAAATTTCTAGTCTGCGATTTTCATATTCATCTTTTGTTGTTACGCCCTTTTGCATTTTAGGTGACGATATGTGTAAATACACATATCGTAACGCGAAATACAAAAAGCCGTAACTATATTTATATGTTTGTTAAATTTCCGAATCTTATTTTTCAGAATAACTGGACCGTACCCACTGGGTTTGGCGACCACCCCCCACCACCACATAGATACGCCCAGTGGTATTATTCGATGTATGGTCCAGCTGTTGAACCCCAGCAAACCTCTCCCCAAGACGCACCAGCCCCTCTGCAAGACGCACCAGCCCCTCTGTAAGATGCACCAGCCCCTCCGCAAGATGCACCAGATAAGCAAACCACTTCCCAAGACGCAGACAAAACCCCACCCGAAGAAAAATAAAATAAATTTTTTTTATGATTCAAATAATAATAATTTAAAAAAAAATAAAATTCTTTTGGAATAATTAAATTAAATTTATTTATTGACATTAATGTCTTCTTTTGTATAGAATGTCTTCTTTTGTATAGAAAAAATTTTTTATTGAAAATTTTTCTATAGAAAAATTTTTTTATTGAAAATTTTTGTAAAGAAAAATTTTTTTATTGAAAATTTTTCTATAGAAAATTTTTTTTATTGAAAATTTTTCTATAAAAAAATTTTTTTATTGAAAATTTTTCCAAAGAAAACGTTTTTTTTGGAAATTTTTCTATAGAAAAAAATTTTTTCTATAGAAAAATTTTCAATAAAAAAATTTTTCTATAGAAAAATTTCAAAAAAAAAACTTTTTCTATAGAAAAATTTTCAATAAAAAAATTTTTCTATAGAAAAATTTTCAATAAAAAAATTTTTTCATAGAAAAATTTTCAATAAAAAAATTTTTTCATAGAAAAATTTTCAATAAAAAATTTTTTCTATAGAAAAATTTTCAATAAAAAAATTTTTCTATAGAAAAATTTTCAATAAAAAAATTTGAAAAATTAGGTTTCATCAGGCTTGAGTTCATTTTAATTTTCAAATTATTAATTTTGAAAATTGGAAAGCAAATTATGGAGAAAAACTGAAAAAATTATTTTTGAACGCGGCTAGTGGATTGCAATTTCTGTCCCGCCACAGGACGTCATCAGCACTTAGCGCCCTCGACCACAGTCGAGTTGTCAAATTGCAGAGATAATCATCAATTTAACTCATTGAGTTTGATCGAACATCACTACGTTTAATTGATTGTGTATTCTCCTATTACTTGTTTTGCTCGATCTTTTCACTTGCCGTTGGCATGTAGAGAAGAACAAGACTTTTTGGTTTGATGCTATTTTTAGAATAGTAACAATGTTAACAACATATGTATGTAAGTGGGAATTAATTTGGGAATTAATCCCAAATAATTAAAAAGCAAAGGGCACGTTGCATTTACATACATTCATGTAATTTACTTACATACATATGTTGTTAACATTGTTACTATTCTAAAAATAGCATCAAACCAAAAAGTCTTGTTCTTCTCTACATGCCAACGGCAAGTGAAAAGATCGAGCAAAACAAGTAATAGGAGAATACACAATCAATTAAACGTAGTGATGTTCGATCAAACTCAATGAGTTAAATTGATGATTATCTGTGCAATTTGACAACTCGACTGTGGTCGAGGGCGCTAAGTGCTGATGACGTCCTGTGGCGGGACAGAAATTGCAATCCACTAGCCGCGTTCAAAAATAATTTTTTCAGTTTTTCTCCATAATTTGCTTTCCAATTTTCAAAATTAATAATTTGAAAATTAAAATGAACTCAAGCCTGATGAAACCTAATTTTTCAATTAATTCTAAAGTTCGAATAATTAATTCCCAAATAATTAAAAAGCAAAGGGCACGTTGCATTTACATACATTCATGTAATTTACTTACATACATATGTTGTTAACATTGTTACTATTCTAAAAATAGCATCAAACCAAAAAGTCTTGTTCTTCTCTACATGCCAACGGCAAGTGAAAAGATCGAGCAAAACAAGTAATAGGAGAATACACAATCAATTAAACGTAGTGATGTTCGATCAAACTCAATGAGTTAAATTGATGATTATCTCTGCAATTTGACAACTCGACTGTGGTCGAGGGCGCTAAGTGCTGATGACGTCCTGTGGCGGGACAGAAATTGCAATCCACTAGCCGCGTTCAAAAATAATTTTTTCAGTTTTTCTCCATAATTTGCTTTCCAATTTTCAAAATTAATAATTTGAAAATTAAAATGAACTCAAGCCTGATGAAACCTAATTTTTCAATTAATTCTAAAGTTCGAATAATTAATTCCCAAATTAATAAAAAAATTTTTCTATAGAAAAATTTCCAAAAAAAACTTTTTCTATAGAAAAATTTTCAATAAAAAAATTTTTCTATAGAAAAATTTTCAATAAAAAAAATTTTCTATAGAAAAATTTTCAATAAAAAAATTTTTCTATAGAAAAATTTTCAATAAAAAAATTTTTCTATAGAAAAATTTTCAATAAAAAAATTTTTCTATAGAAAAATTTTCAATAAAAAAATTTTTCTATAGAAAAATTTTCAATAAAAAAATTTTTCTATAGAAAAATTTTCAATAAAAAAATTTTTCTATAGAAAAATTTTCAATAAAAAAATTTTTCTATAGAAAAATTTTCAATAAAAAAATTTTTCTATAGAAAAATTTTCAATAAAAAAATTTTTCTATAGAAAAATTTTCAATAAAAAAATTTTTCTATAGAAAAATTTTCAATAAAAAAATTTTTCTATAGAAAATAATTTTTTTTTTTTCATTTTTCTGAAGAAAAAATTTCTTATCGAATATTTTTCTATACATTTTTTTTTCTATACAAATATTTTAAAAATATTTTTCTTTAGAAAAATTTTCAATAAAAGCTTTTCTATTAAAAATTTTTTTTAATAGAAAAATTGTCGATTAAAATGTTTTTCTTCAAAAAAATTTTTGATAAAAAATATTTCAATAGTAAAATTTTCGATAAAAAATATTTCTATAGAAAATTTTTTTTATAGGATAACTTCTTTTATTTCTACGAAGGTTCACTTCAAATAGTGTAAAACAATTCGTATATTGTAACAATATGAATTATTTAATGCAACTCTATGTTTTGTCCTAAAGCAACTCTGTGTTCTTGTCATCTGTTTAGTGGAGATACCAGATCTTGAAAATTTTCTTTAGGTACTACACTTACAGAAAAAGGAAGTTAATCACTTAATTAAAAAAAAAAACACTTTTTATTTTTGTTATATTACAGCTTTTTATTTTATGGTATAAACAGATATTTTGGTATATTAATAGTTTTTGGACTTTTAGAGGAGTTAGATTTTTGATGTTAACATATAAGCAACAAATACATTTGTTTAAAAGAAGTTTACATGTCTAAACAATATATATAATGTACAATATTGTACAAGTTTTAATCAGATATTACAATTAAGTGTTCCTGTACTGACAAAAATGTAATTGAGAATCAATTTTTGAAAAATTTTCTCTTAACAATAACTTACATGTTTTGCCAGAACAATTTTTTCTGGTAAAAATTTTAAAATTGTCAAAAAAATATTTTACGATTAAAAACAAAAAAAAAAATTTGAAAAATTGTTATTAAAATTAAAAAATATAGAAAAACTAAAATGTTGAGGTTTTGAAAACATTTACGGGTTAAATCAATTGTGGACATTTTATTTGCTATTTTGTGTTTCCCTACTTCGTGTAAGTTTTGCTGTTTGGAAGAGAAAAATATATTCCTATTTGCAGGAACTCAACCAGAAAGTAAAGAAACCTATACTTATATTACATATAATAAGGGATACATTGAAATCAGTTTTTTTTAAATGACGACTACTTAGTCGAATTGACACAATATTTGTATACGAAACATCTTAATTTAATTTATGGCATTACAAACTGTTCCGGTTTCAGGAATCAATAAACTATATATACGGTAATATACTAATGTAATATATTATATACTGTGGGGATTACCCTGAAATCGGATCATCATAATTTTTATATAGTAGTATACCAATATAATATATAATAGGGGATACCCTAAAATCGGCTAATTTCTCGAAAGTGACAACCGGCTAGTCGGATTTAGACAGTAAATGTCCATATAAAACCATTATCAAATTTTTCGCACCGGGATCGGTTCAGATTTTACGGATCATCATACTTTTTATATAGTATAATATATAATAGGGGATACCCTGAAATCGGCTAATTTCTCGAAAGTGACAACCGGCTAGTCGGATTTAGACAGTTAATGTCCATATAAACCATTATCAAATTTTTCGCACCGGGATCGGTTCAGATTTTACGGATCATCATACTTTTTATATAGTATAATATATAATAGGGGATACCCTGAAATCGGCTAATTTCTCGAAAGTGACAACCAGCTAGTCGGATTTAGACAGTTAATGTCCATATAAAACCATTATCAAATTTTTCGCACCGGGATCGGTTCAGATTTTACGGATCATCATACTTTTTATATAGTATAATATATAATAGGGGATACCCTGAAATCGGCTAATTTTTCGAAAGTGACAACCGGCTAGTCGGATTTAGACAGTAAATGTCCATATAAAACCATTATCAAATTTTTCGCACCGGGATCGGTTCAGATTTTACGGATCATCATACTTTTTATATAGTATAATATATAATAGGGCTAATTTTTCGAAAGTGACAACCGGCTAGTCGGATTAAGACTGTAAATGTCCATATAAAACCATTATCAAATTTTTCGCACCGGGATCGGTTCAGATTTTACGGATCATCATACTTTTTATATAGTATAATATATAATAGGGGATACCCTGAAATCGGGTAAATTTTTGAAAGTGACAACCGGCTAGTCGGATTTAGACAGTAAATGTCCATATAAAACCATTATCAAATTTTTCGCACCGGGATCGGTTCAGATTTTACGGATCATCATACTTTTTATATAGTATAATATATAATAGGGGATACCCTGAAATCGGCTAATTTTTCGAAAGTGACAACGAGTTAGTCGGATTTAGACAGTAAATGTCCATATAAAACCATTATCAAATTTTTCGCACCGGGATCGGTTCAGATTTTACGGATCATCATACTTTTTATATAGTATAATATATAATAGGGGATACCCTGAAATCGGCTAATTTTTCGAAAGTGACAACCGGCTAGTCGGATTTAGACTGTAAATTTCCATATAAAAACATTATCAAATTTTTCGCACCGGGATCGGTTCAGATTTTACGGATCATCATAATTGTTATATAGTAGTATACCAATATAATATATAATAGGGGATACCCTGAAATCGGCTAATTTCTCGAAAGTGACAACCGGCTAGTCGGATTTAGACAGTTAATGTCCATATAAAACCATTATCAAATTTTTCGCACCGGGATCGGTTCAGATTTTACGGATCATCATACTTTTTATATAGTATAATATATAATAGGGGATACCTTGAAATCGGCTAATATCTCGAAAGTGACAATCGCATAGTCGGATTTAGACAGTTAATGTCCATATAAAACCGTTATCAAATTTTTCGCACCGGGATCGGTTCAGATTTTACGGATCATCGTACTTTTTATATAGTATAATATATAATAGGGGATACCCTAAAATCGGCTAATTTCTCGAAAGTGACAACCGCATAGTCGGATTTAGACAATAATTGTCCACATAATTGCATCATTAAATTTTTCGCACCGCTAGCTATTCTGAATCAAGGGATCAGCAAACTATATACATTAACTTTTGTATTCTATACCCACTTAAAGCTAATTTAAAAACAGTAACAACTGTATAATTATGTTAAGACGAAATTTTATTACAAAAAATTATTTTTCTGACGGGTTTCATCTATTTATATATTAAATAAATGTTCTTCATTTTCAGTATCATATTCTTAAAAAAGTAAGTACACAGTTTTTTGTGATCCCCTATACGATTTTCGGTTGCAAAAATTGGTAAAATAGTACTTTTTTTCATTTTTCCCTTTTTGCAACCATTCACAATAACATTAAAAAAGTGTGATAAAAAAGTGTGATTTCTTCACACACGTGCGCGTTTTATATTTTCACGCCGATCCGTTTTATATTTTCACGCCGATGCACTGTCAAGCATTTGAGATGCTCATTTTTAGAGTAGTCGGTACATTGACGTTTAGTCAGGTACTTGCTGAATGTAATTGGTGTTGCCAGACCGAGTATTGGTTTTTAACTTGTCCTAACATATGTATGGTATGTTGACAAGTTGTTTTGTTAATGGCAAGACATAAAAAATCTAATGACAACATGACTGTCACATTTTCTTTACAGTTTCCTTTCTAAACCGGTATTTAGATTTAAATTGGTCATCTGGAAGGGAGAAGCCATCAAATCTTGGTTTATAAATTCGTGGCCGATAAAATCCAACCAATTGGTTTATACGATCTAAAAGAAAAAACACAATTAAAATAAAATTTTCACACACGAATAAATAATTTTACCGATTCTGGTCATTAAATTTAATGTATCCATTTTTAAAATAGCAAAACTACAAATTTTATTTAATTTAAGAGTGACACGTTTTTAATTTTGTTTGTTTATTTTTCACCACTTCTCTCACTTTAAAGTAGGTGTAAAGCTACTTTAAATTATTTCAATTAACCAATGGTTTGTTAAGCTAAAAATCGTTTTAGGATAATACTTTAACGAATTTAGCCTAACATTGGTTTAAGTTTTGTTAAGTTTTTCAACATAAGACGGTAAATCCATAGGAACGAGCTGAATAAAACAACTCAGTGTTACCATTTTATAGGAAAAGAATAGAGTTTTAATTTTAATTCAAATCAAAAAAATTTTACCACCGTTTTAGGCAATTTTTGTTATCTCAATACATAAATAGCAAAAATTAAAAAAAAAACTATATTTCAATAGATATTTCAACATTCAACGGAATATCATTTATGATATTTTTACTAATAAAAAATACGAATTTTTAAAAAGTTTGCTGGAGGTACCCCCTATTCTCCGGTTTTTTGAAAAGTGACAGTCATATTTACTTATTCCTATGACTGTCCACTTTTCAAAACTGGTTTCAAAAATAACGCTCTAAGATGGGCTAAGATTTTATTCAAGATTTAAAAAAAATAGGTACCCCCTATTCTACGGTTTTTTGAAAAGTGACAGTCGTATTTTCTTATTCCTATGACTGTCCTCTATTCAAAACTAGTTTCAAAAATAACGCTCAAGGAAGGGTTAAGATTTTATTCAAGATTAAAAATTGCCCACATATTGGTCTATAAAAAAGTTTGCTAGGGGGTACCCCATATTCTCAGATTTTTTGAAAAATTACGGTCATATTTTCTTATTCCTATGCTTTATTTAAAACTAGTTTCAAAAATAACGCTTAAAGAAGCGTTAAGATTTTATTTACGATTAAAAATTTCCCCAATGTCCGTCCCAAATGTCTTAAATATTTTTTACTTATTTTAATAAAATTTGGTTTTTGAGGTGCTACTCTATTGCCTGCATTAAAAATAAATTAAAAATTTTATGAATAATGCTTTTATTAATTACAGAAATGTACCCTTTTTTGTAATTTTTTGTTGTTTAAAATATATATGGAATTCCTAGTACATGTGCAAACAAATGTAGACAAAATCAACTTCTTGCAACCCTGAAAAAAAGTTACTAAAAAGTTTTTTTTCTTCACAGATATTAATATTCCAACAAATATTACCTTTTTTTGCAACAGTGAAAAGTTGTTTAAAAAATAGTTTTCCTCACCAAGGTAAGAAACTTTTTGCTTAGCAGTAAAAATTTTGTTTTTAATATTTAAAAAATTTATCTAAAGTAAATGCTTAGTTACAAGACTTTTGTAAAAAAGTAACCGAATGGCATTTGCTGAACAGAGATCTTGTAAAAGCACTAACTCAAATTTACATTTTTGACGCTGTATTGTCTGAATTTTTTTAGTTTGATTAATTAACTCGGTTTGGTTTTTTCTTTGTACCAACAATCAATTATATAAGCCTTTCTTTTTTGATTATGTCTTTAAAAATTTGCGTAAAAACAGTAATCCAGTGAATAAAGTTCTGCTCTTAAAAGTTGTACCCGCTGAAATTTTACTAGATGGTCTGTTTTTATCGTAGTCACTGCTATTACAAGATTTGTGATACATAATTTATATAATTTTGCATTTAAAAATATATATCGGGTTTGAACATCGAACAACCAATAACATATATGTACATGTAATTCCTTTGCTCATATAATACAATTTTAGTGTTGGGGTCTTCGAAAAACAGTAAAAACAAATAACTCATTTGTTATAACAGCGTCGGATTACTTAATAAATTTGTATTGATAAAGAATTCATATCAATCTAGATAATCCAGCTAGATTCTAGCTTGATAAGAATACTCGATAATTTAATATTTTCAATGATATAATTTTTTTCTCCAGTGTACACATTTTTATTTTTGTTATCGGATATATTTTAACATTAGAATAGGCAGTGAGTTTTGGGCAGACTACAGGACGATTTTAACGGGAATAAGCTCTTTAAAAATAATTATGAACAAACCATAGCACAACTACACTAGGTAAAATGACCATGGAGAGTTATCAATTTTTAAGACCCTGTTACAGCGTTACCGCTGACAAATTTGAAGAAGTCGCAAAAAAAAAGTCGCTTTAAAAAAAAAAGTCGCTCTCAACAAAAAAAGTCGCACATTTTTTTTTATAACATTTTTACTTATACATTGAAAAAAAAACTATAAAACAATTCGTAAATGAAAAGTTATATATAGGCAAAAATCAAACGGTTTAAATTCCTATAAAACCGACTTTCAACACGAATAATTTTTGTACTCTTAGGTGTTCGGAAAATCTAATTACAGATTTGAACTCCTAAAACTTCAGGTATATTGAACACAAAATCTTGGTAGCGCAAGTTGGCACTTATTAGCGTAATTGTCATGCAAATTTAAAAAACCTAAAAAAAACGAACGAAGCATTTACGTTTTTTTTTCATATTTCGTCTTCTTTCGTCTCATTTGGACTCAAGTCGTCGTTTTATGAAATAGACACCATACTTGGGGGATGAATCCATTGCCCTCTAAATTTTAATTTCGTCACTTCTCATACTACTTCATGGCTGCCAAAATTGAAGTGCGTTTTTTTGGCGGCCTCTCATTATTTGCTCCATATGGGAATAACATACGATAGGTGCAAATGACGAAAAATTGAACGCAAATTTCTCAAAATTTAACACCAAAAAGCACAGCGCACGAAAAAAACATTTTTTGCTAAAATTTTATGAAGATTTTGAAAATCGTGCAAAAAAGTATATAGGTATATTGCTTTTAATTATTTTAGATAGCAAAGGCTTAATCTAAAAACATTTTACTGAAGCACATCGCGAATTTAGCACAAAATTGGTCAGGAATGGTGTTAAAACTATTCTTTAAAAAAGCTTTACCTTAGATCTGATGCGCACTAAAATAATTTAAAGATACACTAGGGCCCCGACTTGCGTCGTTAATTGGGACCGGAGAATTGCGACGCAAATCGAAACGACGCAAATCGAATCACTTTTTTCCATATAAATGTATTAAGATTTAATTTATTGGGACCGAAAACTTAAAAAAACAATACATTTTATATTTTCGATAAAAAACAAGGATAAAAACATTTTTATTTATTTCATTTAATTCAAGAAATGTTTTTAATTATTATAAAGAAATAACAAAACAATAAATTAACAAAAAACATAACAAAAATTAATAAAAATCATTTATATGCACAAAACTAAAAAGAAATAAAAAATAAATTAAAGATAAAAGGATACTTTACTTACTGTAGCTTATGTTAAGCTCTCTTCAGATGATGAATCCAAATGAACAAGACTTAAATCCATTTAATTAGGTGGTCTTATTGTTTTATTAACAAAATTGTCTAAGGTTTGTTGAACTTTTAAAGATTTTTTTGTTGATATATTTCCTTGTAACAACGTATGGCTTGATCAAAAGATGCTGCTACGCTCGTGCTACGATTTTCGTCAGGATAATTTTCAGAAAATATATCCAATGCCTGGGAAATTAATTGCATAGCCTTGGAAATATTCACGATTGTTAATTTTTTTTCTTCCACTGCATCATCGCTTATTATAACATCTTTTTCCAAAGCGTGTTGAGTATTAATTAATTTTCATTATCAAGCTCCTCATCATGGGAAAGCAAAAGTTCATTAATATCATCTTCCTCCATTCCTTCAAATTCAGCATCTCTAGCTAAATTAACCAACTCATTACAAATATTTTGAACATCATCGACACAATTTTCATCGTCCGTAGTACGTTCGGGCCACAATTGCCGCCAACTTCCTTTCATAGAGGTTTCCTTGACTTCCTCCCAAGACAAATGTATGTTTTCAATGGCTTTCACTATGTTGTAGCTTTTCCAAAAGTCTTTCATTGAGAGTTCATCATTTCTTTCTGTTGTTTCAAGAAGCTGCCGGAAAGTTCGTCGTAAATAATACATTTTGAATTTTGATATTACGCCCTGATCCATAGGCTGTATGAGTGATGTTGTGTTCGGCGGCATAAAGACAACTTTCACCTGCTCGGATTAGTCATCAGAAAAAACTGGATGTCCTGGTGCGTTATAGACTAATAAAAACATTTTGAATTCAATTTGTTAGAGGAACAATAGCTTTTAAATTCAGGAATAACACAATTTTCTAACCAATCTTTAAACAGGGTTGCAGTAGAGCTGCAAAACTATCGATAGTCGCCCCACTCGATAGTTTCGATAGTCGATAGTGGTCACATTCGATAGTTTCGATAGTCTGTCATAAAACTATCGATACTATCGATAGTATCGAATTCTAAAAATTGCATGCAGAAACAATTGTTAACTTTAAGTACATATATCTACAAATATTTGCTTTAAATTATAGTACCTGGGTAACCGAGCCTTGCTCGGAATTTTATAATAAACATTTCGAAGCAAGTTTTAAAGGTTTCATATATTTTTTTTTTATGAAGTTCTAACAAACTAAAATAAATTTAGAAAAAAGACATTACACAAATATCAAATTAATTTTTATACCCTTCACCAATAGGTGAAAGGGTATTATAAGTTTGTGATTCCGTTTGTAATTTTTTTATTAGTGATCGTAGACCCCATAAAAATTATACCGATCGACTCAGAATCGGGAGGAGAATCGATTAAGCGATGTCCGTCTGTCTGTCTGTCTGTCCGTCCGTCTGTCTGTCTGTCTGTCCGTCCGTCTGTCTGTCTGTCTGTTGAAATCAAGTTTCTGAAGCCCCTGGAGGATGTTCTTACATAAATTATATATCAGATTTTAGGAAATTCTCCCGCAATGAACGCTATTAAATTTCATTAAAATCGGTTTATAAACACCGAAAATATCGAAAAAATACCAAAAATTAGACGAAAATTTTAAAATTTTTGATTGAAACACACTTTTAAATAACGAGAGAAAAAAGATACTCCTGGTGTACATGTGATAATATGTTATATATCAGATTGTAGGAAATAGTTTCCCAAAGTACTCTGTAAAATCTTATCAAAATCGGTCCATAAACAACTGAGATATCGCCAAAACACTGAATTTGACGTATCGCAAATTGCCCAAAGTTCGCATTAGAGAATGTTTGTTGAAAAAATGAAATGCAGAAATAGGAAAAACCATCCTCCTTTAGCACGGACCTACATAAATTTTATATCAAATTTTAGGAAATTCCCCCGCCAAGCACGTTATTAAATTTTATCAAAAGCGGTCCATAAACAATTGAGATATCGCCATAACACTACATTTGATGTACAGCAAATTGCCCAAAGTACGTGTCTAAGAAATTTTGTTTACATTTTGTAAGTATTGTTTTAGCGATATCTCAGGTGTTTATAGACCGATTGTGATGAAATTTGACATCGTTCTTTGTGTGAGGATTTTCTAAAATCTATACTCCACAAATCTGATTACGAATACCATTCAAATTGTACCGATCAACTCAGAATCGGCAGGAGAATCGATTTCGCAACCTCCGTCCGTCCGTCTATTTGTCTGTCTATCCGTCTGTTTGTTTGTCTGTCCGTCCGTCTGTTTGTTTGTCTGTCCGTCTGTTTTTTTGTCCGTCCGTCTACCTGTCTGTAATTTTGTTGTAGTCAAGTTTTTGGAGCTCCTGTTTTGTCGATATCTCAGGTGTTTATTTTGATGAAATTTAATAGCGTTCTTCGCAGGGGATTAACTAAATCCTGATGCATTCGGTAATTTGTGGTAGATATAATTTAGCGTTTAAGCGATGGTGTTTTGATCGACAATGATAAAATTCAGGGTGGGACAACATCCTAAAATTTTGTGTAAAATCCAGGAGCTCCACAAATCTAATTTTAGCAGACAGACACTCTGCATTAATCTTAATTTTGTGTCCGACTTTTGAACATTATGATAACATTTGAGAATGTATTATATATCAAATTATAGGTAATCTTCCTAGAAAGTACAAAAATGCAGCTAACTACATGATATCCGTTCAAAACCTACATATGTATGTAAGTATCTCACATATCAACGAAAATTTAAATTTTTTAATTGCAAATCCGTTCACGTTTGACAATTGATCCCGTATAACTTCGCCTAAGATACGATGATGACATTTAGTATAAAGACGTTGTACAATATTGATATTCAGGGCGATAGCGCCTAAAATAAACTTTCTAGAGGGACAACATTTGACAAAAGTATTTCTGATCTCTTGAAAAGTTCGATATTGAAAATGGGCGAGCTCTATTCACATTTAGTGAAATCTCCCATATAACCCCGACCGGGAATCGATTTAATGCTGATAAATTAAATCACATTAAAATTGTACAAGGAACTAGAGCAAAACTTTCCAAACATCCACCGGATCTGTCCGGAACAATACATCCCAAATATTATTGATAAAGTGTTCATTTTAATTAATTAACTAACTTCAGATAAATAAGTAAATCTTTAATAACTTTTCCGACAAAGCTGATATCCATCCATTCAAAAGCTATATATTTCACGTATGTATCTAAAACTAAGAGTGTTTACCCTATAATTTTAAGGCTTATCATTGTTGAAGCTTTGACCTAAATCAGTCCGCTAACTTCAGAGTTTTACATAACTAATCAAGAACTTTTACTAGTTGGATAATTCGTACGAATTAAAGTGCACAACCCTCACTGGGCACTGTGTTTTTGGGTTGCATGCCAGAATACTTAAACTTCATCAAATCGATGTGCTATTGCAAATGTAAGAGCATCTACATTTTGAAGCATCTTTTCTGCATGGTTTATCTGGTCTATCGAACTTTATTAAATGTTCGTAAAATATGTGTCTATTTTATTTCGAAGCTACTGGCTGGCTTAAATATGCATTCTCTACTTGTAGTCTAGTAATCATTATCTTTCACAAAGGGACCACTTTAAAACCCAAGTGAAGCTTCCCTAGACATCTGCCACCTGCCCAACCTAACCTTTGGGTGCATAAATATTCTAGATGATGATGCCATCCAAAAGCTTTTCTTTTTCCGACTCTTAATTTTAAAGACTCTTTGCATATAATACTAGTATAACCAAATTTTGCTTGGAATTACATTAAGTACTTTTGCAACACTATTGGTGAAGGGTATCCAAGATTCGGCAAAGCCGAATATACCACTCTTACTTGTTAATCATTTCATTCATTTTGTCCAATCAACACATCAGATCAAATGCATAGTTTACAGTTCAATTCATTTTGAATAGTTTTGAAAATTGATCATACCAACTTAGAAATCTCCGTCGACTCATATGCACGAACATTGCTAAAGATCATAGCCTGATCAATTCAATTTGAGTTATTTTCAGTTACGCCACCTGACGGAAATTAGTCCTACCAACTAAGAAGCCTTCGTCAGCACATGCGTAACAACTTTTCTAGAGAGTAATTTTCAGTGGCGCTACCTGTCGGAAATTAGTCATACCATCTTAAAAACCTTCGTCGGCTCATTCGCAACAACTTTGCTAAAAACCATAACATGATCAAATACATAGTTTACTATTCTATAAAGGTCATACAAACATTCATTTGCTTAAAAGTTATAACATTAAAAATTTTTCCCCTTTTTATCCTAATTTCAAAAAAGTTCCATATGCATATTTAGTACTTGATACCGTTTGGATCCGGTATATTTTATAAAAACGCAGTCAACATATTGGTCAATGGTTCATATAACTTCATGAGGTGTTAAATTATCATTTTATTTCATTTTTTACCCATTTTGGACCCCAAAATCAAGAAAGTACCAAATACGTGTTCAATATTTTTTCGCATTTATTGATTGCATTACAAAGTTTATTTCTATATTCTTTGGTTTAAAAGATAAGAGTGGCTTAAAAATAGTACCAAAAAAACTAGTTTCACCTTTATTTACCCCCTATCGGGCATAATTCCGAAAAGTACCTGTCCGATTATTTTAACATCTGTTAAAAATATAACTTAAATTTTGTTTAAATATTATCACTTTAGGCGATATAGAATTTTCGATTTTTTACCCTCTTAGAGGCAATCATGTATCGCGTAGGTACCTCCTGGAGTAAACTATTGTATATGGCTTGTCTTTTAATTGTTCAGCTTTGAATTTCTCATAGGCAATAACAATGTTTTTAAAATAGGTGACAATATTTTTACATTTAAACTAAATTTGTTTATACAGTCTTGACTTAAACATGGTTGCACTACAAGATTCAGAGTATGAGCGAAACATGGCAAAATGTCTTTTTTACTATAAATCGCATGCTTTTATCATTGTACTGTTTTTATCAGCAACAAATGATGCTTTTTCCTTTTTCCGTTACACCTAACATTGCAATATTTTCCGCATTGTAATTATACCACCATGACTTTCGATATAAGTAGCCAGTTTTGATCATTTTTTTCTTGAATATATCACTTAAGCTACGGTCACATTGATTAAATATTTAATCGAAATTATCAAATATTTGATCCTCGTAGTCTGACCACAAAATATTTTTGAGGTTCAAACAAGAAACATGTTGATTTGAACAAAACAAAATCATTTGCCAGCAAATAAAAATTTTCCTAATGTGACCACGCAAGAGCAAATATTTTATTAAATTTTGATCAAATAATTATTTAATCTTACAAAATTTTTGTAACATCAAACAGGGGCAAATAACAGCTGAGCATTTCTATTGTTTACTATTCAAACAGAAACAACAATATCAAATTTGAGAAACAACAACATCAAATTTGAGAAACAACAACATCAAATTTGAGAAACAACAACTCAAATATGAGAAACAAATTGCTAGATACACAATTTTGTTTTGAAAATATTTGATCAAATATTTTTTGGGAAAATATTTAATCTTCAGTGTGACCATAAATAATACGTGTTTTTTTGTTTATACTTTGAACGTATTTTTTCTGTATTTTATCAAATAAAAATCGTCAAATAAATGTGCAAGTGTGACCACAAATTTTTTATTATATTGTTTTGACAATATTTTACTCAAAATATTTGATTTAAATGTTTAATGAGTCTGACCGTACCTTTACTCAAGTTAACATTTGCTGAACTAAAGATATAATTTTAGTCTTATTGATTAATTTCATATTTATTTTAAAAATATCCACCGACACCAAAATTTTTCCTAACAATCAATTTAAAATATGCCGCCAACCTATTTTTGTCGATAGTATCGCTATCGGAAAAAAACAATCGATAGCACACTAAAAATAAAACTATCGATATTATCGATAGTACCATCGATAGTTTTGCAGCTCTAGGTTGCAGTCATCCAAGCCTTTTTATTAGCGCACCAATGCACCGGGAGACCTTTTTTGTTTATATTTTTCATTGCTCTTGGATTTTCTGATTGGTTTATCAAAAAGGGTTTAAATTTAAAATCTCCTTCTGCATTTCCGCCCAACAGAAGTGTTAACCGGTCCTTCGCAGCTTTATGTCCAGGGCATGATTTTTCGTTTTTTGATAAATAAGTTCTGGACGGTAGCCTTTTCCAAAAAAGACCTGTCTCATCAGCATTCAAAATCTGCTTAGAAGAATAGTACCCTGAAGAATAGTACCCTGTTTCAATTTCCGTTACTACCGGATGGAGAATTTTTCTTGAGGTCGCAATAAATAAAAAGAGCTTTATTTTTTATAAGATATTTGCTTAGTTTGCTTATTTTGATCGTGTATCCAAATTGAAAGGAGAGACTCCATCTTAGCCAATAAAGGATTTCTTGCTATGGTATCTTGTTTGGTTTGGAGTGGTGTAGAAATTTTAGCTAATTGATTTATTTTATCACTGTCTCTACTGCAGATGGTCCTTACTGTTGTAGGTGCTAGTCCAAGAGCTCTTCCTATATCCACAGCTTTTTCTCCAGATTTAAACCGTTTAATTACGTCCAATTTAAGTTCCAAACTTATCACTTTTCGTTTATTTTGACTCATCTTTTATTTTCTTACGACACCTATTCCGGTCAATTGCACACTAAACTCTTACTAGGAACATGCAGCTATTCTAAGCGCCACTCAACTACTAACTAAAAAAGGGAATTCCCTTTTTTAAATTTCTTAAGGATGTGTATTACCAGAGGCTAAAAACTGTTAAAATTCAGAAAAATGCTATATACTATACACATACAAATGCCAAAATGGTAATGCTGCATTAAAAAATTCAATCGCATGTAGCATTGAAAAACGAAATCAAAACGACGCAAGTCGGAGTCAAACGACGCAAATCGAATCGACGCAAATCGGGGCCAAAACGACGCAAATCGAATCGACGCAAGTTGAAATTCCTACGACGCAAATCGAATTTTGCCAGTTTTTAAAAAACGACGCAAGTTGAAACGACGCAAATCGGATCGACGCAAGTCGGGGCTCTAGTGTAAACTATTTTATGGACCAAATGTTAAGGCATGTATAAATTACCATATATATTATATTATATATATATATATATATATATATATATATGTATATATATATATATATATATATATATATATATATATATATATATATATATATATATATATATATATATATATATATATATCCACGATAACATTCCAATTGAAACAATTGGAACTATTTTTAGACTCATTGAAAGGGACCTACGTTTTAACTCCGGCTCCGAACGGCAAATGCATTAGTTAGAGAAGTTTTACATAGCCTAATACTCAATAACCAGTGGCTAGCTGAGTTGTGAGGTGAACCGCCGCTTTCTTTGAAAATTTATTTTTTTCAAGTGGGTCTGGCCAGGGATCGAACTTGGGACCTCGGTATGCTAGGCGGATGACTAACCTGCTATACCACGGCGGTTCACCGGTAAATTACCATAATACCATAAAATTACAAAACCCCTGAAAGTTGTGTCCAAATCAACATAAAACTAAATAAAAAAAAATGGTTTTTAAATTATTTTTAGAAATTTGTATTTTAACCGTCATAAATTCTGAGCGCATCGATTAAAATCATTAACGCGAACGGAATTAACATTCACTAATGCAACTTCCATATCTAAAAATATTTCCTTAAACTTTCTGTATCTTCGAAGAGCATGAGGGTTGTTGTGAAACTTCATCATCTTCTGACTCAGAACTTGATTGTATTTTAACTGTTGTTTCACCTGCTTAGTTTCATTAATACGTTTTCTTTTTGCTCGAACTATAAATGCAAAATATTAATGAAATAATGACAAACGAACAAAACCAATATTTTTATTTGTTTTAGTTTTTTATTTTACAAAAATACTTCTCAAAATGATGGTATTTATACTTAAGTTAAAATCATTTAAGGGAATTTTAGTTGAGATATTGAATATGGACTAAAAATTTAAAATAATTTTGTAAAAAGGTGTCAAAAGTCGCACAAAATTCGAAAAAGTAGCAAAAAAGGGCCATGGAAATTAAGTCACAGGTTGCGTCGCAGGCCAAATGAAAAAGTCGCAAACTGCGACTTAAGTCTCATAACGGTAACTCTGCCTTGTTATGTCAAGAAAGCAAAATGAAAGTCGAAGTAAAAGAAAATATTGAAAAACTTGAATTTCAAATTTTGCACCGCACGCATCACTCCATGGTTTAATCTTACTTTTCGGACTTTCACTAAACTTCACATGTTTTTGACGATAAAATTCGTTACAAATGGTTCTCTTTTTGAACATTTTAAAAAATATTTTAATTTATTTATTTTTAACAATAAAAAAAAAAATACAATGAAAAAAAAAAATTTTATATTTTCTTTTGCTTGACTTCTCAGGGATTTGAAATTGAAAACGAAGTGTGTTGTGATTTTACCTAGTTTTTATTGTACTATGGAATAAACTTTTTGAAATTATTTAATTTAAAACCTTTGTTGCTTTGCTCTTTAAAATAAAAATCAAATTCAATTTTATTTAGTAAGTATATTCACTAGGGTGGGTCAATTTGTTCGAATGAGAAAAAACGTGACAATCGTATAGCAAAATCAAAATCTACACCAAATTGTAAGAAAATTAGCCAAGAAAGTAGGTGTTTAAAATGAAAACCTAGCTCCCACCGAGAGGGTTGATTATGAAAAATAAAAATTAACAACTTCACACAAATAAAATTACCCTTTTTGGACTGAGAGAAGTGCCCCTTGGGAACAAGTCTCGTTCAACTGAACTGCACCGATTTTTTCTGCAATTTTGTTAACTATAGACAAGTAAACGTATACAATTAACTCAAAAACATGTTTTAAAATTAAAACAAGCTGAAGTTGTTTTTAACCAATTTAACATTGCTCTAAACCAAACAGCTGATTGCTGCTTAAAGCAAAACTAAAAAAAAACAAGTAAGAAAGTGCTATAGTCGGTCAAGCCCGACCATACGATTTTGCCATCATACAAACATTTTCTCAAAACTTATATACTTAAGCTGTTTCCGTCATTTGGACTTATATGAGAGCTAGGGTAAGTTGATTACAGTTGTTACAGAACTTATGTATGCAAAAAATTAACATAAAATTTTCATTAAATTTAGATTTATGAGCGTTTTAGTGATTTTTGTCTCGTTTAGTCCGTTTTTAAAGAAAGTTTGTATGGGAGCTATGGTCAAATGTAGACCGATTTCAACGAAATTTGGCACAGTGATTTAAGTTTACATAAGCAATACTTCTTTTAAATTTCATGAACAAATATTGAAATTTGTTGCCAATATAACAATGCCGGGAAGTGGGGTACCATAAATAATGGACTGATTTTGACGAATTTCAATATCCATGGTTCTATTATCAAAAAAGTGATCTGTGCCAAATTTCATCAAATTATCTTTAGAATTGCGACCTGTAGTTTGATTACAAGGTTTACATGGGGGTCCAGCCAGCCAGACGGACGAACGGAATAACATCGCTAAATCGACTCAAAAAGTGATTTTAAGCCTATTGGTATACTAAAGGGTGGGTCGAAGGCAAATATTTCTATACGTTACATACATCAGGGGGGTTAGTCCGTATCTCGATTCGAAATAAAATGTTTTCGAAACACAATGGTTTAAGTATAGAAATTCGAACAATTTTATTTTCGAATCGAGATACGGAGTAACCCCCCAGCACAAACTTAAAATACCCCTTCCACCTATGGTGTTGAAGGGTATAACAAGCAAAAAAGTAATTTTGAGACAATTGTGTTTCATTTATTATTCATTTCATTTATTATTTTATTTATTATTAATTTTACAATTTATAACTATAAATTAATTTTTGCGGCCTTTTTATACCCACCATCAAAAAGAATGGGGGGGTATATTGATATTGTCATTCCGTTTGTAATTTCTTTAATATTGGCTCAAAAACCAAAAACGATATATATTCTGAATCCTTATGAAATTCTAAGACGATTGAGCGATGTCTGTCTGTCTGTTGAAATCACGATAACGCCTAAACGAAAGGAGCTAGCTCACTGAAACTTAGTAGAAATATTCTTCATCTCTGAGAAAATGTTGATATTGAAATTGGGCAAAATCGGTTAACATTTGACCATAGCTCCCGTATAACCTCGTCTAGGCTAATCGCTTATTTGTTAATAAATGACAAATTATAGCAGCTATGATGATAAAATTTCAACAAAATCGGTTCACATTTAGCCATAGCTCCCATACAAAAAACTTACGGAAACAGCCAAAATTTCATCTAAAATACACTTAAATGCTAATAAATCTAAAGCTATAATAGATATAATCACTAAATTTAGCACGACTAGGTCTTGTGTCAATGCCAGCCAGTTTGCAAAATTTTGTCGCAATCGGTCACTATTTGACCTAGCTCCCATATAAAAAACTTACGAAAACACAAAAATACATAAAGAAAAGGTTGTTTATGTCCGTCTGTCCGTCAGATAAATGCACGATAGCGCCTTAACGAAAAGAGCTAGAGGGACAAAATTTTACAAAAGTATTTTGGATATGTTTAAAAAGATGTGTGTTGAAAATGGACAAAATCGGTTCAAATTTAGTTAGACCTCTCATATAACCCCGCCCCGCGAAACACATTAATGCTGATAAATTGAATACAATTGTAATAGCTATGACGATTAAATTTAAAATAGGGAAGTTTTATGCAATTTTTGATCAGTTTATCAAATTTTATAGGAATCAGTCCATATTTGACTTTAGCTTTCTAATAAAAAAAACTCATGGAAACCAAAAATTTTAGCAAAGGCCAGTTAAAAGCTATTAAATTAGAAACTTTGATAGCTATGGTCACTAAATTTTGCAAGAATAAGCTCTATATATATACCAGCCAGTGTGTAAAATTTTGGTACAATCGGTCAACATTTGGCTATAATTCTTATATATATAACATCCCCTTTTTATACCCTTCACCAATAGGTGAAAGGGTATTATAAGTTTGTGATTCCGTTTGTAATTTTTTTATTAGTGATCGTAGACCCCATAAAAATTATACCGATCGACTCAGAATCGGGAGGAGAATCGATTAAGCGATGTCCGTCTGTCTGTCTGTCTGTCCGTCCGTCTGTCTGTCTGTCTGTCTGTCTGTTGAAATCAAGTTTCTGAAGCCCCTGGAGGATGGATCTACATTAACGCTATTAACGCTATTAAATTTCATTAAAATCGGTTTATAAACACCGAAAATATCGAAAAAATACCAAAAATTAGACGAAAATTTAAAAATTTTTGATCGAAACACACTTTTAAATAATAAGAAAAACAAGATACTCCTGGTGTACATGTGATAATATATTATATATCAGATTGTAGGAAATGGTTCCCTAAAGCACTCTGTAAAATTTGAGCAAAATCGGTCTATAAACAACTGAGATAGAGCCAAAACACTAAATTTGATGTATCGCAAATTGCCCAAAGTACGCGTTAGAGAATGTTTGTTGAAAAAATGAAATGCAGAAATAGGAAAAACCATCCTCCTGGAGCACGGACATACATAAATTTTATATCAGATTTTAGGAAATTCCCCCGCCAAGCACATAAAATTTTATCAAAAGCGGTCCATAAACAACTGAGATATCGCCAAGACACTACTTGTGATGTACAGCAAATTGCCCAAAGTACGTGTCTAAGAAATTTTGTTGACATTTTGTAAGTATTGTTTCAGCGATATCTCAGGTGTTTATGGACCGATTGTGATGAAATTTGACAGCGTTCTTTGTGGGAGGATTTCCTAAAATCTGGTATAAACTCCACAAATCTGATTATGAATACCATTTAAGTTGTACCGATCGTCTCAGAATCGGCAGGAGAATCGATTTCGCGACGTCCGTCTACCTGTCTGTCCGTCCGTTGGTCTACCTGTCTGTCCTTTTTTCTGTTGTAGTCAAGTTTTTGGAGCTCAGGGTGGGACGATATCCTAAAATTTTGTGTAAAATGCATATGGGTATACCTTCCAGGAGCTCCACAAATCTGATTTTAGCAGACAGACACACTGCATTTATCTTAATTTTATTCCTAGGAAGTACTAAAATGCAGCTAAGTACATGATATACGTTCAAAACCTACATATGTATGTATGTATCTCACATATCAACGAAAATTTAAATTGTTTAATTGCAATTGGGAGAAATCCGTTCACGTTTGACTATTGCTCCCGTATAACTTCGCCTAAGGCAATCTCTTAGTAGCTAATAAATGACAAATTATAATTATCTAATTAGCTAATTAATTATAATTATCTATCTATTATAATAGATACGATGATGACATTTAGTATAAAGACGTTGTACAATATCGTTATTCAGGGCGATAGCGCCTAAAATAAACTTTCTAGAGGGACAACATTTGACAAAAGTATTTCTGATCTCTTGAAAAGTTCGGCATTGAAAATGGGCGAGCTCGGTTCACATTTACTGTTATCTCCCATATAACCCCGACCGGGAATTACTTTAATGCTGACAAATTAAATCATATTATAATTGCACAAAGAACTAGAGCAAAACTTTCCACACATTCATCGGACAGATCGAAAGAACAATAGATCTCAAATATTATTGTTGAAGTATTCATCTTAATAAGTTAACTAACTTCAGATTAATAAGTAAATCTTCAATAAATTTTCCGCCAAAGTTGATATACATTCATTTAAAAGCTATATATTTCACGTATGTATCTAAAACTATGAGTGTATACCTTATAATTCTAAGGCTTGTATACATTGACAATCATTGTTAAAGCTTTGACCTAAATCAGTTCAGAATTTTACATAACTAATCATAAACTTTTAATAGTTGGACAATTCGTATGAATTAAAGTACATCTTCATCAAATCGATGTGCTTTTGCAAATCTAAGGGCATCTACATTTTGAAGCATCTTTTCTGCATGGTTTATCTGGTCTATCGAACTTTATCAAATGTTCGTAAAAAAGACACATATCACTTTAGAATCGAAGTGACGCTGCCTTCGACATCAGCCACCTGCCCAACCTAACATTTGGGTCCATAACTATTTTAGATGATGACGCCACCAAAAAGCTTTTCGTTTTCCGACTCTTAATTTTAAAGATTCTTTGCATATAATACTAGTATAACCATATATTGCTAGGAATTACATTTAGTATGAACAAAAGAAAATTAATATACATATGAAGCATTTGTGTGGAGCTCAACTAAGTCAGTAATCAGAAACTATATAATTATCAATATATTCTTACGATTTTGTATTTTTCTTTTGGAACACCATTGGTGAAGGGTATCCAAGATTCGGCAAAGTCGAATATACCACTCTTACTTGTTATATCTACAATCAAAAATATTTGGAGGTACATTCATTATATTAAGATTGTACCTATGAAATTAGATAGGCATCAATAAATGTTCAGCCCAGACTTTATATATGATGAATGCATTAGGAACTCCTAACGAAATATATGGACCTGCCGTATTACTATTAACGTGTTTAGCCTAACTACATATTAACGAAAAGTATTAAACAACTTATTAATGTAAAACTATACCCGGTTATGAGACCGAATTTTGATCAAAGTAAATACTGAGGAAACCACTAAAATATTTTTAAATGTTGAACTATAGAGCTACGGCAACCGAATTTAGTCCAAAGGTTTTACCAACAATACCAATTACCTTAGCGATTTTTTCAGTTTTGGTCCAGATTTTGAATTAGCTGCACCCTGTTTCTGAATTTAACACAACTTGATGGTGGGTATATAAGATTCGGCATAACCGAATATAACACTCTTATTTGTTTCTTTTGCTTTGCTTTTTGTTTGGAGATGCCATATGCTTGTATTGTATTCTTTTGCTTTGATTTTTGTTAAGAGGTGCCAGTTGCGTGTATTTGCGTGTATTGTATGAAAATACTTCTTACTTTTGTGGTGGCATCCACTTAAAACTGCTTTAAGCTAAATTATATACTAGTACCTGGTTGACCGAGCCTTGCTCGGAGCTTTATGATAAGCATTTTGAGGAAAATTTTAAAGTTTTTATATATTTTATATTATAAAGTGCTAAAATAAATTTAGAGGAAAGATCGTAGAAATATTCTGTTAATTTTGAATTATTTGATTTCTTTTGTCCGACCAACACGTAGTTTGCATAGTTTACAGTTTAACTCATTTTGAATAATTTTGGAAATTATTCATACCAAAAGAAACCTCCGTCGAGTCATGCGCAACAACTTTGCTAAAGATTATAGTCTGATCAAATGCACAGTTTACGATTTAATTCATTTTGAGTAGTTTGCAGTGGCGCCACCTGAAGTTGTTCATACCATATAAGAAACCTTTGTCTGCTTATTCGTAACAACTTTTCTTATGATTATAACATGATCAAATGCACAGTTTTCGATTTAATTCACTTTGAGTAATTTTCTGTGGCGCCACCTGTCGGACTTTGCTCATTCCAATTCATAAACCTTTGGCTTATCCGTAACAACTTTGCTGATGATTATAGCATGATTAAATGTACAGCATACGATTAAATTGACTTTGAGTAAATTTCAGTGGCGCCACCTGTCGAAATTTCTTCATACCAACTAAGAAACCTTAGTCGACTCATGTGCAACAACTTTGCTAAAGATTGTAGCATGATTAAATGTACAGATTACGATTAAATTGACTTTGAGTAAGTTTCTGTAGCGCCTCCTGTCGGAAATTATTCATACCAACTAAAAAGCCTTCGTCGGCTCATGCGCTACAACTTTGCTAAAGATCATAGCATGATCAAATGTACAGTTTACGATTTAATTAATTTTTAGTAATTTTCAGTGGCGCCATCTGTCGGAAATTAGTCTTATCAACTTTAAAACCTTCGCCGGCTTATCCGCAACATCTTCGCTAAAGAGCATAACATGATCAAATTCACAGTTTACTATTCTATTAAGAACATACATTTTTCCCCCTTTTTATTCCCTAATTTCTAAAAGTTCCATATGTATATTTGGTGCCAATTAATTTCGGTACATTTTTTTAAAACGCATTTAACATAATGTATAATGTCCTATTCATATTACTTTGGAGATGTTAAGTTATAATTTTATCCTTTTTTTTACCTATTTTAGCTCCAAAATCAAAAAAGTACCAAATACGTGTTTCATGTTTCTTTTACATCTATCGATTGCAGTACCAATTTTCTTTCTATATTCTTTAGTTTAAAATATAAGAGTGGGTTAAAAAGGTGTCAAAAAAACTATTTTCACGCTTTTTTACCCCCTATCGGACATAGTTTCAAAAAAGTACCAAACACCTGTCCGCTTATTTTCGGAGTTGTTTAAAACGTAATTTTAATTTTGTTTCTATACCTATTACTTTAGGAGATATAGCGTTTTCGATTTTTTCCCCTTTTTACCCGTTTTTACCCTCTTAGAGGTAAAAGTTCCAAAAGTCCCTTCTTCTTCGACCTATACATCAAAAAAGATACCCACTGTCCAAATTTTATCAAAATCGTTAGAGCCGTTTTCGACATAGCCATTCTATACATACAATTATTGCTCGTTTAAGAATATAAGATATATATACTATAGTTGCCAATTAATTTAAAGCAGTTCTTTAATTTAAAGAGGGTTTTAAAAAGAACCTACTTTCAAGTTTGACTATGATTATGGGGCAATATCTATATCATGTAAAAGTTCTCCAAAATATCTTTCAGAAGAGATATCTTAAATTTTTATTAACCCTTTAAGGAGTTATCAAGAAAAATGTTAAATTTTACTCTTGGTTTTTGTACAAAAATGTCCATATCTCAAAAACTGATCGATATAACAAAAACCAATTATATATAGAAATAAGTTGCCAAACTTTTAAGCTTTCATTTGGTACTAATAGTCTGCCAAAATCTTTAAAGATAACAGAGATAATGAGTCTTAAATTTTATTTTTTATCTTATAGTTCCAAAGTCTAAACTAGACTGAACCGAGGAATACGCATGTCTCACGGCGAGTAATAGCAAAAAGTAGTGACGCTGTTGTTGCAATGACTTAAGAAAGTAGATCAGGAACACCTCGAATGTATTGTAAAAAAGACTTCTGATATCCAAATTATGAACTATCATTAGAAACTTAAGTTTTTAGGTAAATATGGCTTAAAAAAATATAGCAGAATTGATAACGCTGTGACCGATTTTGTCAATTTTTTATTGAAAACGGGGCATCGAGTGGGGAAAGCTTATTCGAGTACGCTGAATGTAGTTGTACTACTTGTACTAAGTAGTAATACCGTTTTTTAAGTTAACGATATTTTTCGATTTTTAAAAAATTATTTAACAATTTCTTCATATTATTATTCCTAAATTTCATTAATTAATGTATTTGCCCGTTTATTCGTTTTGATATATCTCAAATACAAACATATTCTCAAAATTTATATATTTAAGCTGTTTCCGTCATTTGGACTTATGTGAGAGCTAGGGTCAATTGTGGACCGATTATCTAGAAATTTGGCAAATTGATTACAGTTGTTACAAAAATTATGTTTGCAAAAAATAAACTTAAAATTCTCATTATCTTCAGATTTAAGAGCGTTTTATTAGTCTTGCACTATCTAATTTTTGTTACTTTTGGTTTGCATTCAAAAAGTGTACGGTATTTTTTTTCCTTAGTATATTATTTTTGCTACATTGTGTTGTAAATACTTTGTTCCAAAACCAAAAAAAATAAATAAACATAATTAAACGTAGAAATGAAGAGGATGTTGTTGTTGCTGCTAAGCACAACATGATTAAAAGACAAATGACTACTGCTGTTAACTCTCAGAGTTCAACTTCCCAAAACTTTTTTACACCGCTTTAAAAGCTTGATGATGACGATAACGATGAAGTTGTTATCGAACCAACTTTTAAAGTGGCCATACCACCAAAAACAATATTAAAATGCAAAATTGAGCAAGTACACGAATTGTGTTAGAATGTTTCGCAAAAAAGTAATTTTTTGCTCATAATTTGAGTAAATGCTTCATAAATCTTATTTATGTTCAATTTTAATAATGTTTATATGGAATAAAATTATCCATACTATGGAAAATATAAACAGGTTCTTTGTTTTAAAAATTGGGTAAACTTAACCCTTTTTTTCCGGGCCCCCGCGGGGGCAAAAACGAAAAATTTGATTTTTTGTATTTTCTTTTATTTTTTAAATACCGAATGTTTTTGCACACTTCCGATTGACATAATTTGGCTATATAATTTCACTATTAGAAGTCGATCAGAGACAAAAGTCAACAAACGACCCACCCTAGTGAATACAACGATTAATTATAACAACAATTTTCCAAACACCCTAAATCAAAATTTACATCCACCTAATACGTCAAGAATGCGTTACAGTCAACCATTTTCCACAAATAACAATACTGTTGATAACAATTTATTCTCATTTGAGGAATTAAAAAATATTACATTTGAGTTGATTTCAAACTTAAGAAATTGTAAGCCTCGTGAAGAGCAGTTTAATGTTGTTACAAACCTAGCATTCAAATTCCTTGCCAATGAATAATAAACTTAAATTAGCCAGAAGTATTCGTACAAAAAAAGATGAGTTATTTTTCTTTTTAGACAAAAACAAAATTGATATCTGTTCAATATGCGAAACTTGGTTAAACAATACAATTTCAATAAAAAATAAAAACTATTGCTGTTATAGATATAATAGACATAAAATTGGAGGAGGAGTTGCTATTTTAATTAAGAAATGCATCCAGCAACAACTTTTACCGTTGAAAAACAAAAATTGATGTCTGTTCAATCTGCGAAACTTGGTTAAACAATACAATTTCAATAAAAAATAAAACTATTGCTGTTGTAGATATAAAAGACATAAAAATGGAGGAGGAGTTGCTATTTTAATAAAGAAATGCATGCAGCAACAACTTTTACCGTTGAAAAACACCCAATTTATTGAAAATGTTGGAATTAGAGTTAAATGTGGAAACGACTTCATAGATATATACTCTTGTTACTTTGCAGGTGGTTCGCAAGGGTCAAGTAATTCCAAAAAAAATAAAATTCACTTCTGATCTTCGAAAGTTAACTGACGTAAAAAATAAATACATTTTAGGAGACGATTTTAACTGTAGGCATAACTACTGGGGATGTCTTAGAAATAATGCGTAATATAACAACTTACAGCTTAACCAAACCCAATTAGCTTTTCCACATGAGTATACGTACATTCCTGCTGATCCAAACAAACAGCCATCAATCTTAGAGCTGGTTTTGACTAATACGATACTGAATTTATCATCTGCCAAGGTGTTAAACGATCTAGGATCAGACCACTTACCGATCTTAACAACAATAAACATGAATTATGAAGAAGCAGATAATTTGAATTTTAACTTTGGATGAGCGAATTGGTATCGTTTTCGTAAATTTATAAATAAAAATCTTCCAACAGTGGTAGATCACGGAGAAATTTTCAGCACCAGCCAAGTTGATGGTATGATATATACTTTTAACAATACAGTCAAAAAAGCTATAGATTATTCAATCCCAAAAAAATTATAGCTCCTGCGTGTAATCTTTTACCAAACAATATACGAATACTAATACAAATGAGAAATGTGTTTCGACGGAACTGTAAAAGGTTTAGGGATAAAAGCGATCACAGAGCAATGGTTCGTCTAAATAAAGACATTCAAATTAGTATTATGGATCTTAGAAACAAATCTTGGAACTCCACACTCTCAAAATTTTGAGGAAAAAATATAATTCTATTCCATCTTTGAAACACAATAACTTTACATACCACACTCAGCAGGATAAGGCTGTAGTTTTGGCTGAATTCTTTAAAACAAACCACACCATATCATCTGATCTAAGTGATACGACTACGATTTGAAGAGTAGACAACATTGCGGCAGAAGTCAAAAACACAACGATAACTACCCCAACAAATTATTTTATTTCCTGTGAAAACGTATTTCTTACAATAAAACAGTTTAAACCCAAAAAAATCACCAGGTGCTGATGAAATAAATAATAAATGTTTACAAATGTTGCCAAAGAAAGGCTTAAAGTTTCTTACAATCACATTTAATTATTGCTTGAAGTTAAACTTCCTTTCATATGGAAAATTTCTAAAACTATTCCGATACAAAAACCAAACAAACCTGCAATTTCTTCCCTTTCGTATAGGCCAATAAGCCTTCTATCTGGGAAATCCACGGGTATAGTACTTTTGTATATAAAGGCGGCTTTTGATTCCGTTTGGCACAACGGACTCGTCTTTAAACTTAAAAAATTTGAATTTCCATTAGAGTTAATAAAAATAATTCAAAATATCTTGGAAAATAGATTTTTTAATGTATTTGTAGGTGGCAAATTCTCCCAACAAGTTTGTATTCCTTATGGTTGTCTCCAAGGATCATGCCTTTCACCAATACTCTACAACATTTTCACTGCAGATGTTCCAGAATTTACTAACTGCCTTATGTCAATATTTGCCCGTGACACTGCGCTTCTGTGTTCTGATACTTACTCAGCTGATGTAATAAATAATCTGCAAGAAGCTCTCCTGGGTCTCATATCTAATTTCGATAAATGGAAAATTGCGTTAAATCCTGAAAAAACTCAAGCCATATATTTTACGAGAAAACGTAAAGACTGTTTCGTTCCTCAGACATCGTTAAATATCATGAATGTTGATATATCCTAGATCCAAAACTAAATTTCAACCACCATATACCTTATACGATTAACAAAATAAATAAATTAACCAGAATATTGTACCCACTTATTAATAGCAAGTCAAATAAAAAAATTATCGTCACCTTAAAAAACTAAAGATAGCCCAAAATAAACCAGTGTTTGTACGGCTACTCTAAAAGTAGCTGTAGCTACGAAAAAAGCCTACTTTTTTTAGATATATATGCTACATTCATATATAAATAGCAAATCATTGCATACGGCTACAGCTCCAACTTTTTCAAGTAGAAGTAGCAGTAGACGCTGTATAATTCGGAAGTATTTATATTTTTAAGCTGCTGCTATTTTTCAAGAAAAAAAAAGCAGCAAGTAGAAATAGCTCTTTGCTACTTTAATAAAAGTATTGGTAGGGGTAGAAAACAGCAAAAATATTCTATTTAATTTTGCTTCAATTTGAAGAGTAGCCAAATCGAAAATATTTTTTCTGGCTATTTTGCAGCTACTTTCTGGCTATTTTGCAGCTACTTTCTGGCTACTTTACATGAATGACAAATTCTTGGAGCTGTGCAATACAAATATTTAATTCTGGCTACACACCGACAATAAGAAGAACAAAGAAAGAACTTATGATATTTTATTTCGTTTTTTCGTTCGTTTTTTCTTTTGTCGAGTGTGTGAAACAAATTATAAAAGAAACAAAAAAAAAAAAAAACGAAGCAAGATTGTATAACACACAATCTTTCTTCGTTGTTGTTATTGTCGATAAGTAGCCAGAAGAAAATATTTGTATTGTGTAGCTCCAAGCATAAATTATTCATGTAAAATAGCCAGAAAATAGCTGGAAAATAGCCAAGAAGTAGCTGCAGAAAAGCCACAAAGTAGCCAGGAAAAATATTTTCGATTTTGGCTACTCTTCAAATTGAAGCAAAAATTAAATAGAATATTTTTGCTGTTTTCTACCCCTACCAATATCTTTAGTTGAAGTAGCAAAGAGCTACTTCTATTTGCCGCTTTTGTTTTTTGAAAAATAGCAGTAGCCTAAAAATATAAGTGCTTCGGAATAATACAGCGTCTACCGCTACATATACTTGCAGCTTTTGTTTTTTGAAAAGTAGCCGTAGCTTAAAAATATAAATGCTTAGGAATAAAGTTGGAGCTGTAGCCGTAGCTGTAATTGAAAAAATGGTAGCTAAAGTATGAATTTAAACACTGAAATAAACTCCTCAAACTGATATTTAATTTACCATGGCATTATTCAACCAATCGTCTTCACGCTCAATCAGGATTTGATCTCGTATATGATAGACTTACTACATTAACGTCAAATTTCAACAATATATGCATTTCCTCGCAACACACCCATATTAATGAACTTGGTTCATCGTAATTTTATTAGTAGTGTAGTATTTTTTAATCGTTTTTTATGCTTTATAAAGGTTTTTGTAAATTTTTTCCTTCCTTTAATATAATAAGAAAATACTTTGTACATATGTATATATCTAATTATTATAATTAAATTGTATAACTAAGTAGAAGAGGAGCATAGTCCCTCTTCTCTTTATTTCTTAAGGCAAACGTAAATAGAATCGATATTATCCTAATAAAAACAAATTAAATTAAAAAATTAAAGAGCGTTTTAGTGATTTTTATCCTATTTAGTGCGTTTTGACACATAAGTTTGTATGGGAGCTATGGTCAAATGTGGACCGATTTGAACGAAATTTGGTACAGTGATTTTAGTTTACATAAGCAGTTTTTTTTTTCTCAAATGGGTTTTTATTTATTGAATCTTTCTTTTTCAGAAATTTACAATATGTATTCAAATCTTAACCTATACATAATAGAATTTTATAATTGCCAGTGCAATAACAAATATTAATTTTTTAAATAATAAATATTCAGATCGAACGTTCTCATCCTTCTTAAGCGTCTGTGACCCTCTGGTGTTAGCAATGCCCTTACAAGGGGATTAGGATGTTCAGCCAGTTTTGTTGAATACTTGAGAATGTAGTTCTTTATTTCTTCGCGTACTGTAGGAATTATTAAATCTTTATGAATGTTGCTGTTTCTGATGTACCAGGGAGCACCAGTTATTATTCTTAATAGTTTAGACTGTCTTCTCTGTAATTTTTCAACATCAGATGAAAATGCTGTACCCCACAACTGGATGCCGTAAACCCAAATTGTTTTTATAACGGCCTTGTACAAGAGGAGTTTGTATTGTAGGTCTTATGAAGACCGTAGGCTTATTAACCAATAAATTTGGTTAGTCTTCAGTTTCATTTGCACGATTTTTGATTCTATATGATGTGTCCAATTCAAACGACCATCTAGTTGAACACCAGGGTACTTAACTTTTGTCTCTTCGAGAATATGGACATTGTTGATATTAACTGGTGGACAATTTTTTCTCCTTAACGTAAATGTAATGTGAATACATTTTGTGGGATTCACTTTAATTTTCAATATGTTCAACCATTTCTCTAAGTCGTAATTATGTGATTGTAGACGTTCAGATGCTATAACAGGATCTTTGTGAACACTTATGAAGGCTGTATCATCTGCAAATGTAGATTAAAAATTATTAGAATGAATCTTAGAGCTGAATTTGGTAAGAAACCAATCATTGTGGTTGTAATTTTATCATTTCCAGGAGATTTCCCTGGCTTAAGGCATTTAATTGAAGTTTTCACTACAGAAAGACGAAGTCTTAATGGATTGGAAACCATTTCATCAATATTGGGTGTAGCAATGACGGAACTTGTTTTATTTGGAGTAAAGGCATCTTATAAGTGATTAGCAAATGCCTCAACTTTTTCAGTTGTATTTTTAGCCCATTGGCCCTTTTGGAGGCGAATTGGCGATTCATATGCAATTGGACATTGCATGCCTTTTACAGCCTTCCATAAACTGCAGTTATTTTCCTTATTAGGGCCTAAGGAATGTAAATAGTTTCTGAGATTTGACTCTTTTTGTTTTTTCAATGCGAAACACAATTTTCTTTGACACTGATTGAGTTGCATTTTGAGGCTAGGCGAACGAGTTTCCTGCCACTGATGTCTTAGTTTTCTTTTTTCTCTAAGGAGAGATTCGACATCACTAGAACATCCTTTATTATTTTTCTTATTAACACTTTTTAAGTAATTTTTTGGCGTGGATACTATAACTCCATCATTTAATATGTCTGTAAAAATATTGATGGCAGATTCAACTTCATTTCCACTTTTAACCCCTTGACGTATTAATTAGCGCAACGAAGTTAGCTTCCAACTGTTCGAACACAACTTGCACTAAACAAACCAGTTTTGATGCTTAAGAACAGTAGCAAAACGAGTCAGACTCGTGATAAACATGTTAGGCACAGTAATTGTACCACGAGTCAGACTCGTGGAAATACGTCAAGGGGTTAAGGGAAATATTCTGTGGCAAATGAGAACCGCCGTGGTTTAGCAGGTTAGTCATCCGCCTAGCATAAATAAAATAAAAAATACATTTTTCAAAAAAAGCGGCGGTTCACCTCATAACTCAGCTAGCCACAGGTTATTGAGTATTAGGCTATGTAAAACTTCTCTAACTAATGCATTTGCCGTTCGGAGCCGGAGTTAAAAAGTAGGTCCCTTTCAATGACTTTAAAAATAGAATCGGTTGCAACCCATAGTCTGAGAGAAGTACCACTTGTTCCAATTGGAATGTTGTCGTGGAAATTATTATTATATAATGAGAACTCACATACATTTTATATTTCAACCAATTGCTTTTCTTGTTTGGAAAACAAGAATTTTGCCTTTCAGTAATAACTGGAGTGTTCCACAAGTTTAAGGTTGTTAGAGAATGATCTGACGAAAGTTCGAGTGAAGGAGTCACAGTTATAATGGGTGTTTTTTTAGAGGTATAGAACTTCGAATTGAAATAAAACATAAGAAAATCGTTTTAATGTCCATCAATTTGGCTTTATTGGAAGGATAATTTTATGCCATTAATGTTTAAATATGATTTCGGGCATGTGGCCGCCGCGTCTGGCTCGAATAAAGCCAATTCTACAGGTCCAATTTTCAACTACTTTTTCTAGCATATGGGGCCGTATGTTGGCAATAACGCCACGAATGTTGGCTTCCGAGTCCCCTAACGTTTCTGGTTTGTTGGCGTAGACGAGCGACTTCACATATCCCCAAAGAAAATAATCCAGTGGTGTCAAATCGCACGATCTTGGTGGCCAATTGACAGGTCCATTCCGCGAAATTATGCGCTCATCGAATGTTTCCTTCAATAAATCAATTGTGACATGCGATGTGTGGCATGTAGCGCCGTCTTGTTGGAACCACAACTCATCCACATTCATGCCATCCAATTGAGGAACAAAATAGTAGGTTATCATGGCTCTATACCGGTCTCCATTTATGGTAACTGACTCTCCAGCATTATTTCGGAAGAAGTATGGCCCAATGACTCCACCAGCCCATAGAGCACACCAAACAGTCAGTTTTTGTGGATGTAATGGCATCTCAAGGGTCTCATGTGGATTCTCTTCACTCCAAATGCGGCAATTTTCCTTGTTGACGTAGCCATTCAACCAAAAATGAGCCTCATCACTGAACAAAATTTTGCGATGAAAATCAGCATCGAGATCAATCTCATTTTCGGCCCATACACCAAAATCACGACGCATTGCATGGTCTCGCGGCTTTAATTCTTGCACAAGCTGGATCATGTAAGGTCGCAAGCCAAGATCTTTGCGCAAAATCTTCCATAAAGTTGACGAATCGATTCATTCGGGTCCTCTTCAACACTTTGCTCTACAGCGGCAATTGTTTATTCGGTGCGCACTGTTCGACGTCGCTGCGGATGCGTATTATCACATAGAGTAAACGTAGTGCGAAAACTATCCATGGTTAACCGAATTAATTGCTCTGATGGACGATTATGTCGACCATAAAATGGACTCAGCTTGCGGTAAACTTCGCGAACTGAACCATTATTTTCGAAATAAATTTGCACGATTTGCAAGCGTTGTTCTTTTGTCAACCTGTTCATGATGAAATGGCAAACCAAACTAAATATTAATCACTTGACAGCTGACAAAATGGCCGCCAGTTAAAAAAGTGATGCCAACTTAAAGTTCTATACCTCAATAAAAAACACCCGATAGAATTACGTTTTAGTCCTTTTGTAACGGCAAAATCAATAAGGTCAGGAATTTTGTTTATATCTGATGGCCAATATGACCGCTAGATATTGAATCTAGTTTATATGAGATAATTGTTTGGAATAATTGTCTTCCCCTTGGTGTTGTAAGTCTATACCCCCAAAAGGTGTGTTTGGCGCTATAGTCACCTGCAGCTATGAATTTTGGACCTAAAGTTGCAAAGTAGTTTAGAAATTGAAATATTGATGATATTGCCAATTTATGTTCAATTATATTTACAGTTGTAGCCTGGATGTAATCCGTCTATTTCTTGTGAATAAAGAAATTGCTGGACTTCGTTTTTATGTTGGCTAAGGCCGTTTGCATTCCAGAAACATTTTTAAACTGTTCAAAATCTGCATGAGCATGCTTTGATTTTGCATTAGTTGTTGAAACATACTTTGCATGTTTGTCATAAAACTGTTCATAGTTTCGATTAATTTCTCAATAGAACTTTGAGTATTTACATTGGGAATTGCGGAACCCTGTTTTAATGCGTTGGCATATGAAAATAATGGAGTATTACTCTCAATATATGTATGGGGAATATGCATGTGCATACGAAGATAATAGAGCTTTATCTTCTACATTCGATTTTTAGCGGGAATAATGAAACCCTCTTTAAATATTTGTTTGGAAATAACTGAACCCTTATTATTTCGAGAAACCGTTGTATACGGCAATTGAGTATCAATTTTATTTGCATTACTTCCATATTGAGCACTGGAAATATTGGTATTGGGTAGACATGGGTAGTGGGAATCCTTGTATGTATGACATACAAGTTTTCTTACCCTTGACTTTTCTATAGACTGGACACCTGCGGTAATTAGCGGTGTGATTTTGGCCACAATTGCTACATTTTCTGTTATTGAATGAGGACACTCTATACTCTTGTGAATATCGCCACATCTAACACATATCGTTGGCAACTTGCAAAAAGATTTGGTATGTCCAAATTCCTGGCAATTTAAACACAGTTGTCGTACGATTAAGAAGAAATCTTAATTCGTATATGGGGTGAGTATCACCTTTTTTCTTTAGTTGAGAGGAATTGTAGGTAATTTCCACCTTGAACATTGGCTGAGGAATTTTTAAGATATAAATCTTATAGTTATAGTGCAAGAATTACATTTGTTTAAAATATATATAAGGACAGTTAAAAAAGTATATATAGTATATTAAAATTTTTACAAAATTTGCTAAAAAAATAAAAAAAAACTAAAATGACATAATTAGCTGAAAAAATTAAAAAAGTGCCTTTGATGGCAAGATATTATAAGCTGTTACTACTAAATATTTTAGCTTGCGAAATAATTAAGTAAGAGTTTTTTAAAAGTGTTAACATTGCTGTCTGTTTGTACATTGTTGGGGAGTAGGTTCCAAAGGCGTACAGAATAAATAAAAAATTGATATTCAGAAACCAAGCTGCGGTGTGAGAATGAAATTAATTTGTTACCTCTATTAGACCTTGCAAACAATAATCTGTTATATAAATATGGTGGAATATTTGTAAATATTATTTTGTGCAACATTTGTAGGACTTTCATATCCATTAGGTTCTTTAGTCATGCCGTAAAGTTTATTCGAAAAATGGGAAATTCTATCGTGTTTCCGTAACCCAAAAACATATCTTATAATATTGTTAAATGTTTTTTGCAATATGTTTTTGCTCCGAGAATCACAGTTTGCGAATAACTCACAACCATATAGAAGTCGTGGCATTAGATAGGTTTTTGCAACTATAATTCTAATTTTCAAGGGAGTAAAATACTGAGTAGGCCACAGTTCCCGTAACATCAAGTAAACGTTAGACGCGGTTTTACTTATATGACTAGACCAGTCCAAATTGTTATTGAAAATAATTCCTAAATTTTTTGCTGAAAGCACACATTCAATTTTTTGATTGTTAAGAATAATATCAACATTTACATTTAGACGTATAGTTTTCCCGTGTATAATTATGCATTTAGATTTTTGAGGGTTTATTAGAAGTCGATTTGCTGCAGCCCATTTATATACACTATCAGAATCCCTAATTAATTTTACAACACTTTCTTCAACATCTTCTACAGAACTGCTAATATAAATTTGTACATTATCGGCATACAATTGTAACTTAGTGTATGTTAAAATTTGAGGAAGATCGTTAACATACAGCGAAAACAAAAGAGGTCCCAATATTGATCCTTGGGGAACACCCTTGGTTACAGGGACAGCAGATGAGTAATTGCCCTGATTGATAGCGATCACTCAGGTAAGATTTAAGTAAATTGTTTGAGGTGCCTGCGAAGCCAAACAGCTTTTGGAGTTTAAGGTAAAGCATCGAATGATCTATTGTATCGAAAGCTTTCGAGTGATCTAAAAGTACCAGAATATTAACTTTCCCTACGTCGATGTTTTGTCGGATGTCTTCACTGAGATTTACTAAAGCTGTGATGCAGCTGTGCTTAGCGCGAAAACCAGACTGATGCGGCGTGAGTAAATTATGTCTTTCGATGTGTTCATTTATTTGTGAATACATAAGTTTTTCCATTATTTTTGAAAAATATGGGAGAATTGCAATAGGCCTAAACTCAGAGTTGTTTTTGGGAATAGGAATAATCTTGGAATGTTTCCAGGTACTCGGATATACGTTGGTGGTAAAAATTGTGTTAAATATGTGAGTTAAAATAGGTAATAGTCTTGGTAGGAGTAATTTTACGAACCTTGGGTCTATGTTATCATAGCCAATTGCATTTGATTTTACGGATTTCAGACAAGTCAAAACTTCATAATTATTGACGCAACGGAAAGTAAATTCGCTATTTATTGCAATAGTTTGTATATTAATGTAATTACTAGTGTGTGAGTAATCATTAGATGAGGGAACTGAAGAAAAAATTATGTTGTGCTTCACAGCTGATAAATCACTCTCAATATTTCTGTTTTTGTTTCCAATACCAATATCGCGTATAGTTTGCCACTTTTTTTGCTGTCGATAGCAGTTTTAAATCGATCGGCATAATAATGCATTTTTGTCTGTTTTATTACCCGATTAACTTTGCCTCTAATTTTACGAAATTCTTCATATAAAGCGGGGACTTTAAAGCGTTTCCACCGTGAATGCGCAACATCTCTTTCCTTAATTAAATTTTTGATGGTTGAAGTAAACCAAGGCCTAGTATTTTCTTTGACAGTTTTCACTTTGATTGGAACAAAAAGTTCATATAAATTGGAAATGTTATTTTTAAGAAAAGTGATTTGGTCATTAACGGACGTCATATAAAATATATCATCCCAATTTATTGCTGAAAAGTATTCCTCTACCATTTCAAAATCAATATGTCTAAAATCGCGATAAGAAAAAACTTGATCAAAACGTTTTAAATTGAAGTCATATAAAGTAAAAATTAAATCATGTTTGGAAAAGCAAGAAGCAGAAAGTTGTTCATAAGCCTCTATTTTTGAGATGTTACAAACAAGGAAAAGATTTAAGAGAGTATAACAAGATGTGGTGTAATGGGTTGGAATGGAGTTATTAATAGGTTTAATGCCAATAGAAAATAGATTGTCGGAAAGTGTAGTTTCAGTTAATGGATTTGAATTGAAATCTCCAGCGATTACGCCATCAGCATATAGTAGGGAAAGCTCTTCAAGATAGTTCAAGAAAGTGTCAGTAGAAATATTACGGTTGGGTCGATATACACAGCCAATAAGCAATTTTTTATCAAACGATACAATTTCGACAAACAGATATTCAATTTTGTCTGTATTTATATCATTATTTGTATGGTTTGAAGATATTAAGTTACATTTAATATTATTCTTAATGAAAATTGCTACACCGCCACCACGAGTCTTACGATCGGATCTGAAAGTTTTATATCCGTGACTTAACCAAGTTTCAGAAACACATATAACATCTACAGAGGAATTCTCAAACATAAATCTAAATTCATCGGCTTTGTTATTAAGGCTTTGGGCATTGATATGACATATGTTAATACCATTATTTAACTTTGTTAAAATACGCATCATATACATTAAGCCTTCATTGGAACCAAACCGGGTATTATCTTGCATGTTCATTACAATTTAAAAGGATTTTAATGAAATAACTAACAGCAATTATAAAGAATAAAATTATTCGCATTTTTAGCACGAAAAGCGTTGTGAATTTGATTATATCGCAGTTAAAATAATTAATAATGGTTAGAAAATTTAAATAATGGTTAAAAAAAAAATAATTAATAATGGTTAGAAAATTTAAAATGATTACAATATTAAATATTAAAAAGATATAAAACATTAATAAATTATGTATGAAAAATTGTAAAAATGTGACGTTAATTATTAGGAGGAAAAAAAAATTCGTTCAGCTGCTCAACAAAATCTATGCGCAATGGCCGTTCTGTACTTTCCTTTTTCACGTACACTAAGCCACGCATTGTAAATACAGATTGCAGGTGCTTATTTTTTTAAGGCGTAATGCTGATGTAAAGATGTGGTAATTGTTAGCTGTAAGATTTTCGTTAACATAGATGGGATCATCAGATTTGTAGCGTTCCGGATAGTCTGATCTAAAGCCAATGTGATGAAGCATTAGAAGACAGCGATTTGCTTTCCTAAAGCCAGAAATTGATTTTAGTATAAAATTCTTATCATACGGTGACATTAACTTGACGATGAAAACTGCATCAGGAGAAAAGTTTGTATTTTTGTTATTCCTGTTTTGCAGGCGATAAATAGCTTTTACTGACGGTGTCTTAATGTCTAACGTGCAGCAAATATTATCAAATATATTAACGAGGTTTTCGTCATCAAAAAACGGTATCCCATTAATTCGTAAATCACAGGCTACAAGTGAGTTTTCTTGACGAAGGTTTTGAAGTTTTAGTTCTTTCATATCAGATTTTAGAACTGCAATTTCAGTTGAGATGGTTTCAATGTGGTATTGTTGGTAATATATTTGGACTAAAATCGGTTGCAGTGGTATAGTTACTATAGTTCAACATTTAAAAGTATCTGAGAGGTTTCCCTAGTATTTACCTTGGACAAAATGCTGTTCAATAACCGAATATAGTTTTACATTAATAAGCTGTTTCGTTGTGCAGTAAACATGTTGATAGCAACACGGCAGGTTCGTATATTTTGTTAGGAGTTCCTAATGCATCTAGCGTGTATAAAGTCTGGAACTAACATTGATTGATAGCTATCTAATTTCGTAGATGCAATCTTAATATACTGAATGTACCTCCAAATCTTTTTGATTGTAGATATAAAAAAGGGGATGTTATATATATAAGAACTATAGCCAAATGGTGACCGATTGTTACAAAATTTTGTAATGAATTGGCTGAGGAATTTGAACATTGGCTGAGGAATTTTTAAGATGTAAATCTTATAGTTATAGTGCAAGAATTACATTTGTTTAAAATATATATAAGGACAGTTAAAAAAGTATATATAGTATATTAAAAATTTTACAAAATTTGCTAAAAAAATAAAAAAAACTAAAATGACATAATTAGCTGAAAAAATTAAAAAAGTGCCTTTGATGGCAAGATATTATAAGCTGTTACTACTAAATATTTTAGATTGCGAAATAATTAAGTAAGAGTTTTTTAAAAGTGTTAACATTGCTGTCTGTTTGTACATTGTTGGGAAGTAGGTTCCAAAGGCGTACAGAATAAATAAAAAATTGATATTCAGAAACCAAGCTGCGGTGTGAGAATGAAATTAATTTGTTACCTCTATTAGACCTTGCAAACAATAATCTGTTATATAAATATGGTGGAATATTTGTAAATATTATTTTGTGCAACATTTGTAGGACTTTCATATCCATTAGGTTCTTTAGTCATGCCGTAAAGTTTATTCGAAAAATGGGAAATTCTATCGTGTTTCCGTAACCCAAAAACATATCTTATAATATTGTTAAATGTTTTTTGCAATATGTTTTTGCTCCGAGAATCACAGTTTGCGAATAACTCACAACCATATAGAAGTCGTGGCATTAGATAGGTTTTTGCAACTATAATTCTAATTTTCAAGGGAGTAAAATACTGAGTAGGCCACAGTTCCCGTAACATCAAGTAAACGTTAGACGCGGTTTTACTTATATGACTAGACCAGTCCAAATTGTTATTGAAAATAATTCCTAAATTTTTTGCTGAAAGCACACATTCAATTTTTTGATTGTTAAGAATAATATCAACATTTACATTTAGACGTATAGTTTTCCCGTGTATAATTATGCATTTAGATTTTTGAGGGTTTATTAGAAGTCGATTTGCTGCAGCCCATTTATATACACTATCAGAATCCCTAATTAATTTTACAACACTTTCTTCAACATCTTCTACAGAACTGCTAATATAAATTTGTACATTATCGGCATACAATTGTAACTTAGTGTATGTTAAAATTTGAGGAAGATCGTTAACATACAGCGAAAACAAAAGAGGTCCCAATATTGATCCTTGGGGAACACCCTTGGTTACAGGGACAGCAGATGAGTAATTGCCCTGATTGATAGCGATCACTCAGGTAAGATTTAAGTAAATTGTTTGAGGTGCCTGCGAAGCCAAACAGCTTTTGGAGTTTAAGGTAAAGCATCGAATGATCTATTGTATCGAAAGCTTTCGAGTGATCTAAAAGTACCAGAATATTAACTTTCCCTACGTCGATGTTTTGTCGGATGTCTTCACTGAGATTTACTAAAGCTGTGATGCAGCTGTGCTTAGCGCGAAAACCAGACTGATGCGGCGTGAGTAAATTTTGTCTTTCGATGTGTTCATTTATTTGTGAATACATAAGTTTTTCCATTATTTTTGAAAAATATGGGAGAATTGCAATAGGCCTAAACTCAGAGTTGTTTTTGGGAATAGGAATAATCTTGGAATGTTTCCAGGTACTCGGATATACGTTGGTGGTAAAAATTGTGTTAAATATGTGAGTTAAAATAGGTAATAGTCTTGGTAGGAGTAATTTTACGAACCTTGGGTCTATGTTATCATAGCCAATTGCATTTGATTACGGATGGTTAGAAAATTTATATAATGGTTAAAAAAAAAAATAATTAATAATGGTTAGAAAATTTAAAATGATTACAATATTAAATATTAAAAAGATATAAAACATTAATAAATTATGTATGAAAAATTGTAAAAATGTGACGTCAATTATTAGGAGGAAAAAAAAATTCGTTCAGCTGCTCAACAAAATCTATGCGCAATGGCCGTTCTGTACTGCATCAGTAGAAAAGTTTGTATTTTTGTTATTCCTGTTTTGCAGGCGATAAATAGCTTTTACTGACGGTGTCTTAGAGCCACTTTTTGAGTTCGAGATCGGAGATTAAATTAATGTTAATCGCCAAATTTTGTTTTTGAGTGGTCGATTATTTTATTATGTTCTCTAGTTTAAGCGGTCAATGTTGGTGGTTTAATCTTCAGTGAGAACTGTCACAACACACATGCATAATAAACAGCTGTTAAAAATATGTAAACAAACAAAAATTTTTAGGTATTTTTTTGGAAGTGCAGATGAAGATTTTAGCGACTCCGAAATTTATGAAAATTTAAATAAAACAATTATAAGAAAGTTAATAACTATTAGAACACGGCCAAATCATTTTTATTTGTATAATAACTATGAAATTCGCACAATGTCTTCTTCTTCTACAAAAAAAGTTATGTCATTTTGACAACACATTTGACATTTGCAAAAAAAGGTTACCATTTCTTGTTGATCGATATGGCAACACAATGAAGTTTAAACCACCACTCAAAAAAATCAAATGCAAATAATATGCACTATTAGATTAGTTAATTAGAGAATAAATTTAATTTTGATCTCAAACTCAAAAAGTGGCTCTTAATGTCTAACGTGCAGCAAATATTATCAAATATATTAACGAGGTTTTCGTCATCAAAAAACGGTATCCCATTAATTCGTAAATCACAGGCTACAAGTGAGTTTTCTTGACGAAGGTTTTACAGTTTTAGTTCTTTCATATCAGATTTTAGAACTGCAATTTCAGTTGAGATGGTTTCAATGTGGTATTGTTGGTAATATATTTGGACTAAAATCGGTTGCAGTGGTATAGTTACTATAGTTCAACATTTAAAAGTATCTGAGAGGTTTCCCTAGTATTTACCTTGGACAAAATGCTGTTCAATAACCGAATATAGTTTTACATTAATAAGCTGTTTCGTTGTGCAGTAAACATGTTGATAGCAACACGGCAGGTTCGTATATTTTGTTAGGAGTTCCTAATGCATCTAGCGTGTATAAAGTCTGGAACTAACATTGATTGATAGCTATCTAATTTCGTAGATGCAATCTTAATATACTGAATGTACCTCCAAATCTTTTTGATTGTAGATATAAAAAAGGGGATGTTATATATATAAGAACTATAGCCAAATGGTGACCGATTGTTACAAAATTTTGTATGCTGGCTGGTATTAATATAAAGTTTATTTGTGAAAAATTTAGTGGCCATAGCTGACATAGTTTATAATTTAATAGCTTTTAACTGGCGTTTGTGGCATTTTAGTGGTTACCGGGAGCGGTTTTTATATGAAAGCTATGGTCAAAAATGGACTGTTTCCTATAAAATTTGACATACTGACTGAAAGTTGCATAAAACTTCTCTGTTCTAAATTTAGTAGTCATAGATTTTACAATTTTATTCAATTTATCAGCATAAATGTGATTTCCGGGGCAGGGTTATATGTGAGCTCTAACTAAATGTAAATCGATTTTACCCATTTTCAGCACACAATTTCAATATATATAGAAAGTACTTTTGCTAAATCTTGTCTCTCTTGCTCTTGTAGTTAAGGACCTATCGCGCTTTTCTCTGACGGAAAGAAGGACATAAACCGTCTTTTCTTTTGTATTTTTGTGTTTCCGTAAGTTTTTTATATGGGAGCTATGGTAACCGATTGTAACAAAATTTTGCACACTGGCTGGCATTCACATAAAACTTCCTTTTGTAAAATTTTGTTGCTGTAGCCTTTTTCACTAAGGCGCTATCGCGTTTTTATCTGACGGACAGACGGACATAAACCCCCTTTTCTTTTTGTATTTTTGTGTTTCCGTAAGTTTTTAATATGGGAGCTATGGTCAAATGGTGACCGATTGCGACAAAATTTTGCACACTGTGTATTTAAGTGTATTTTAGGTGAAATTTTGGAAGTTTTCGTAAGTTTTTTGTATGGGAGCTATGACTAAATGTGAAAATGATTTTGATGAAAATTTATATGCTGCCTCGGGCTTATGCAAGACTTCTATATACCAAATTTTGCCATAGCTATTATAGTTTGTTATTTATTAGCAAATAAGCGATTAGCGTAGGCGAGGTTATACGGGAGCTATGATCAAATGTTAACCGATTTTGCCCAATTTCAATACCAAAATTTTCTCAGAGATGAAGAATGTTTTTACTGAGTTTCAGTGAGCTAGCTCCTTTCGTTTAGGCGTTATCGTGATTTCAACAGACAGACAGGCAGGCAGACAGACGGACAGACAGACGGACATCGCTCAATCGTCTTAGAATTTCATAAGGATTCAGTATATATCGTTTTTGTTTTTTGAGCCAATATTAAGGAAATTACAAACGGAATGACAATCTCAATATACCCCCCATTCTTTTTGATGGTGGGTATAAAAATTACCAATATTAGTTCAAAGTATAAAAAACGCAACTCTGCCTACGATTTTTTTGTGTTCTATTCTCTTTGTACCTTAGCGGTAAACATTATTAAAAAAATGAAATCCCGCTAACAGCTAAAGCACAAAAGAAAATATACCACGCTGACTTGTTTTTGGATAGAGGTGGTACACTTCATGCTTGTATTATAGAGTTTGTTTATAAATCACTTGCAACGGATTTATGAATCTAAAGTAAAACATATGTTTTGAAAAATCAAAACTTGATCTTCCCAACACTTGTGCTATAGCCTAATAAAATTTTATTGAAATTGGCGTAACGGAAAGTCGTTGGTTTACACAAAACTCAGTAAGAGGGGAAATGTAAACAGAGAGAATTTTTGAGAAAAAGTGACAGTTTATTCGCTGAGTATTTGTAAAATCTTACGGGCAAAATTTTTGCTTGTAAAAGTTCAGTAACAACAACAACATGAATAAAAAACGTAAACAAAAGAAAAACATGCAGATGAAAATTTGCCGCAATTGTTATTTAGTTAACAATTTGAAGTAAAAAAAAATAAAATTAACTAAATTAAAGTAAAAAGTAAAACTAATTAAAAATTAAAAGCACAGGTAATTTTTTATTTATTTATTACCTATTATATTGTTTTTTTCTTATTGTCTCGATTTACTTACTGGATTTTTACAAATTTTCTGTTCGTTTACTTTTCTTGTACAAATGATTTTATGAGAGTAAATTCGTTCATTTACTCAGTAAATACTTAGCTTACTGCACTTTTACTGGAAAGTAAACGAATAGACCCAATGTTTTCCTAGTGTGTTTGTTTGCATTTAGAAACACAAGCAATGCATGCAATATATTTCATTATACCCTTATTTTGTGAATATGCATTGATTCGTCTCATTATAATATTGTCAGTTGACAGCAAGCTTTCATTTTTGTGTGAATACATTCAAAGCAAGAAAATCGCCATTCAATCTCTTCTCTGGTATTGTTCTTTCGATCTGTCCGATGGATGTTTGGAAAGTTTTGATCTAGTTCTTTGTGCAATTATAATGTGATTTAATTTATCAGCGTTAAAGTGATTCCCGGTCGGGGTTATATGGGAGATTTCACTAAATGTGAACCGAGCTTGCCCATTTTCAATACCGAACTTTTCAAGAGATCAGAAATACTTTTGTCAAATGTTGTCCCTCTAGAAAGTATATTTTAGGCGCTATCGCCCTTAATATTGTAATATTGTATATTGTACAACGTCTTTATACTAAATGTCATCATCGTATCTATTATAATTTGTCATTTATTAGCTACTAAGAAATTGCCTTAGGCGAAGTTATACGGGAGCAATTGTCAAACGTGAACGGATTTCTCCCAATTGCAAATAAAAACTTTAATTTTCGTTGATATGTGAGATACATACATATATATGTAGGTTTTGAACGGATATCATGTACTTAGCTGCATGTTTGTACTTCCTAGGAAGATTAATTTGATATATAATAATCTGCTAAAATCAGATTTGTGGAGCTCCTAGAAGGTATACCTATATGCATTTCACACATAATTTTAGGATATCGTCCCACTGAAATTTTATCATAGTCGATCAAAACACCTGAAATATCGCTTAAACGCTAAAATATATCTACCACAAATTACCGAATGGATCAGAATTTAGGTAATTCCCTGCGAAGTACGCTATTAAATTTCATCAAAATAAGCACCTGAGATATCGACAAAACTTGACTACAACAGAAAAAAGGACAGACAGGTAGACGGACGGACAGGCAGGTAGACAGACGGACGGACAGACAAACAGACAGACGGACGTCGCGAAATCGATTCTCCTGCCGATTCTGAGTCGATCGGTACAATTTGAATAGTATTCATAATCAGATTTGTGGAGTTTAAATATCAGATTTTCGGAAATCCTCCCGCAAAGAACGCTGTCAAATTTCATCACAATCGGTCCATAAACACCTGAGATATCGCTGAAAATACTTACAAATTATAAACAAAATTTCTTAGGCACGTACTTTGGGCAATTTGCTGTACATAACAAGTTGTGTTAATGTGTCAGATCTTAGGAAATCCACTAAAGCAAAACGATATTAAATATCGTCAAAATCGGTATATAACAATCTGAGATATAGCCAAAACTCCAAATTCGATTTCCCGCAAATTGCCGAATTTAAAATATTTTTTTACAAAAAAATATATTTTTTTGTAAAAAATATATTTTTTTTGTAAAAAAATCATTTTTATTTCGAAGAAAGTATATAGATATCGCCAAAGCAATATATATCGATGTACGCAAATTGGGTATTTTAATTTTTTTTTTAAACAGCATTAAAAAAAAAAAATCGAATTATATGTCAGATTTTAGAAAATACTTCAACGCAGCACGCTATCAAATTTCATCAAAATCGGTCCATAAACACCAGAGATATGTGGATATATTCAAAATTCGATGACAATTTTAAACAAATTTTTTATAAAGATGTAAATTTAAAAAAAAAAAAATTAAATATGTCAATTTGTCAATTTGTACCCATCGAATTTTAGTATTTTGTCGATATCTCCGGTGTTTATTGAACGATTTTGATGAAATTTAATAGCGTGCTGCTTAGGTCAATTTCCTAGAATCTGATATACAATTTCAGCAGACAGACAGACAGACGGACATGGCTAAATCGAATCTCCTGGCGATTCTGAGTCGATCGGTATAATTTTTATGGGGTCTAAGGCGAATAATGAAAAAATTACAAACTCAATGACAAACTTATAATACCCTTTCACCTATTGGTGAATAAATAAAATAAATAAATAAAATAAATAAAATAAATAAAATAAAATAAATAAATAAATAAATAAATAAAATAAATAAAATAAATAAAATAAATAAAATAAATAAAATAACTAAAATAAATAAAATAAATAAAATAAATAAAATAAATAAAATAAATAAAATAAATAAAATAAATAAAATAAATAAAATAAATAAAATAAATAAAATAAATAAAATAAATAAAATAAATAAAATAATTAAAATAAATAAAATAAATAAAATAAATAAAATAAATAAAATAAATAAAATAAATAAAATAAATAAAATAAATAAAATAAATAAAATAAATAAAATAAATAAAATAAATAAAATAAATAAAATAAATAAAATAAATAAAATAAATAAAATAAATAAAATAAATAAAATAAATAAAATAAATAAAATAAATAAAATAAATAAAATAAATAAAATAAATAAAATAAATAAAATAAATAAAATAAATAAAATAAATAAAATAAATAAAATAAATAAAATAAATAAAATAAATAAAATAAATAAAATAAATAAAATAAATAAAATAAATAAAATAAATAAAATAAATAAAATAAATAAAATAAATAAAATAAATAAAATAAATAAAATAAATAAAATAAAATAAATAAAATAAATAAAATAAATAAAATAAATAAAATAAATTAAATAAATTAAATAAATAAAATAAAATAAATAAATCATTTTCCTTCATACAAAAAATTGTCACCCTACTATACATACAAGTTATGACGGTATGCCATCTAGAAGCTAATCAAACTTGATTTCCGCATACCGAAATATGTCTTAAATAAGAGTCTTGAACATTATAATAGCCTTAATTCATATCTTGCGTAAGTGTTGTTGTCAAAAGTCTAATCTAAATAGCTCCGCTAAATATTCTCATTAAAGCAACCAATTAATCGGTCCTCTAACTTTAAAGATATACGCATTTAAATTTTATGAAATTGTTTGTATTTCAATCTACCTCCAAAACGTTTAAGACCGAATATAAAACAAGGTTACTCACTAATTAAAGTATTATTCATATATCGCCCAAAAATTAAATGAATGAGGACATTAATTATCGAGATTTGAAACTTTCTCAGATGAGAAAATCAAGATGCATATATTATTTTTTTTGTAGGATTCACCTAAATCAGTTTTCAGAAACATACATACTTTTGTAATTGACCAAAAACTCTTTCTATTCTGTACTTTACTTTTGTAACACCATTGGTGAAGGGTATTTAAGATTCGGCATAGCCGAATATAGCACTCTTACTTGTTTTAACTTGTTTGGTGTTTTTGGCGATATCAAAGATATTTTATGGACCGATTTTGATTAAATTTAATAGCGTACTGAGTAGAATTTTCCTAAAATGCGATATAAAATTCAAAATAATTTTTTTCAAAAAATATAGTAGTTTTCGGAAATTTGTGGAACAGTGAGTCTGGTGTTTTTGTGATATCTCCGGTGTTTATTTTAATTCTAAAACATGGTATATAATTTTTTGTCAGTACTCCATTCAGAAGCTCCATAAACACGATATCAGATGAGCAAACTGCATACGACATGAATATGTGGTCTGACATTCGAATATTGTTAAACCAAAGCTTAAGTCGAAAATTTAAGTTTTTGACTGTGATTTCTGACGTTCCTACTTCTAGTGCTATTTTGCTATTCGTTGCTGAAGGATTGTTTAGAGAATTTTTTCTCTAACAATTTCTTCTTTAGTGGTAATTTTTTTTAATCTTGAAAATTTTTCGTTTAACCTTTGTACGTATGTTTTTTCATTGAACATTTTTTATTATGTTTTTAATTTTTAATATTATGGGTTTCTGAATTATTTGCAAAAATTAAAGTATAAATTTTAATCGAGACAGACTTTATTTGAAATACATTTACAATACATTCTGTTAGGTCACCGTATATAACTTTATAAAATAATTATTTGGTTTTGCTTTTATCTATTTTATTTGTCTTTTAATTTTACTTAAATTCAATAATTTTTGTTTTGTATTAATTTCTCGTTTAATTTGCTATTATTTTGCTCTCAATTGCATTAATTATTTTCTTATAAATATTTCATTGTAATTTGATCATATTTTATCGCAAGTAGCCCCACTGTTATTTATTTTGGTAATTAACCGTTAGTTTTTATTTTTTGTTTCTCGCTTACACTCGATTTAATATTAATAATATTGTTGTTGTACACAAAAATATTATTTATTTGCAGTGCTCTTGCACTTGCATTTTTTATGCGTAGATAGTAATAGGTACAATTGAATTGGTACATTGGAAATGAGAAACAAGGAATAACAACAACAACAGTGGACCCTTCTGAACTTGAATTTTTGTAATTAGGCTTAAGAAGAATTTTTGTAAATAAAGAAATCATTGTTATAGTTGAACTTAATCGGGCAACATCTTTTCGTTTTGTTATAGAGCCACGGTCGCAAATTCTTTGCATGTTATTAAATTATCTGCCCAAGTGAACAACTTCAGCAGCCTATAGATAACAATTTAAAACAAACCAAATTGCTCTATATCGCTGCCGGTGAGGAAAAAGCTCCTCATCGTACATTTTGGCGCCCAACGTGGGGCAAGATAATTTAAATAGTTTTGATTTTGTCGTGCGGTCCGTGTAAAAATCTAAAGACTTTGTTGAAGTGCAACTCGCTGCAAGTGCACAGGTCGTTCAGTGAAGTGGACAGTAAAATTAATATTTTAAAAAATAAAAATTAAAGACTTCTTGAAAGCAAATAAAAAATAGATTGTTTTGGAACAACTAAATTATTTAATTTTCTGTGGTCTATAAAAGGACAATCGTTTTAAAAACTTAGAAACTTTGTGGTTCTTTAAAACTTTTTAGAACATTTACTTTGGAGCAACTATTTTCTAAATAAAAATTTATCGGCACATCAAAGAAGTGATTTTCTGGCTCATCAATACCAGATTTTTGTGTAACAAAAAATAAAAAAAAAAATTACATTATATTTTTTGGCTCAGCAGAGCTTTATATAAAAAATTTAATTTAAACGGTGTCTCGGATTTTACCGCTGATCGGTGTATATAATATACATTTATTTTTCGCGCTCTTTGGAAAGTAAATAGTGGTGAAATTAAATTAAGCCGCTCTCAACAATTAAGTAAATAATATATACAAATATAGACTTTATATAAAACTTTTTGGCGGAATTTTTTGGCGTCGCATATAGAGCAACGGAATTGTTTTACTAATTTTTGGAAATTTTTCGGTGCAAATTTCGTGGTTCACTGCTGTTCAAATAAAATTATTTTTTCGTATTCCAAATTATTTTTGTAATTCAACGATGACTATTGAAGCTAAGTGAAGATGTTCATAACACATCGATATCAGATTCTACAATTTGTTTCCCAGCACCCAGCCACAAATTACCTCAGCTCACATTGCCCACATTTAGTGGTAAGTACAGTGAGAACAAAAATTTTATAACGTCGTTCAACCAAGTTATCGATCGTGAGTTCGGCCTTTCAAATATCGAAAAATTCAACCATTTGCTCAACTGCCTAAATGGACAGGCTTTGGAAACAGTGAAGGCTTTTCAGATTACCAATGAAAATTACCCGAAGGCTCTAGAAAGGCTTAAGACGCGTTATGACAACAGCTCACTGATATTTATGGAAAATATTACCACTCTTTTTGATATTCCGAACATGTCCAAACAGAATTGCACCCAACTTCGTAGTCTCGTCGATAATGTTTCTGCTCTCTATAGCTCCCTGCTGTCTCTTGGCTCACATAGTGATATTGCGCAATCGATGCTTATTCACATTGTGATGTCGAAGGTTGATGACGACACCAAAAGGAAATGGAAGGACTCATTGGACTTTACCAAGCTGCCATCATGGGATGATTGCTCCAGGATTTTGGAAAGGCACTGCCAATTTTTGGAATCGGTTCAACCCAGCCATACTCACGTGGCTCTTCGTAAGTTCGACCATCAACAGTCTGGTAAGTCCAACGATAAAAATTTTAAATCTGGCTATAGTTTCTCGGTTTCCAAACATGTTTGCTCGCTTTGCTCAAAATCTGACCACACAATCAGTCGTTGTTCTCGGTTCAAGGAAATGGATGTCAGTCAACGTTATGAAAATGTGAAACGATTAGGACTTTGTCTCAATTGTTTATCGAAAGGGCATCATGTCAATAACTGTTCCTCCTCATTCAAGTGCAAATCTTGTTCTCGTCTGCATCATAGCATGCTTCATCGGTCTCAGTCTGCGTCAAGGCCCTCGTCCCCTGCTGCTGGACCATCTACATCTCGTGCCACTTTGAATGAAAATCCCGCATCGGTCCATACTCATATGGAAAAATCTTCGCCGGAACAGATATTGCTTGCTACTGCCGTAGTCCTAGTTCGTGATTCAAATGGTTGTTATCAATTGGGACGCGCTTTGTTGGATTCTTGCTCTCAATTAAATTTCATGACTGACGAATTTTCTCAAAAACTACATTTGCCCCGCATTTAACAAACAACAGAAGTCGCTAGTATTGGAAATACTCATAGTAAAAGTAAATATAGGTCGTCCACAAATGTCAAATCTCGATTTACTGATTTTGAAGTTTCGCTCTCATTTTGTGTTACGCCTCATATTTCGTACCAACCCGATGCTGAATTAGATGTCTCATCGTGGAATTTGCCCTCAAATACTCAACTTGCTGATGAATACTTTTTCAAATCTAAACGTATCGATTTGCTCATTGGTACTGAAACATTTTTTGATATTTTGTCGGTTGGTCAAATTAAACTTGGTCCTAATTTGCCCAAATTGCACAAGACGCTTTTTGGTTGGATTGTAGCAGGTCGTTATCAATCCAATGGTTGTGGTTCTTTTTGTATGCTCACAGTAGAAGAAGAGGTCGATTTGAAGCTCCAACGCTTGTGGGAAATTGAAGAAATCGAATCTGGCTCAAATGGTTTGACTCCCGAACAAGATGAATGCGAATCGTTTTTCAACAATACTGTCCATCGCGAATCTTCTGGTAGGATTGTTGTTAAATTGCCCTTCAAAGAATCTGCCGATACTTTAGGTCTTTCTCGAAATATGGCTCTAAAAAGATTTGCATCTCAAGAAAGACGTTTTTCTCATGACAACAATCTGAAAACTCAATATGTAGCCTTTATGAAGGAGTATGAAGATTGTGGACATATGAGTCTAGTTCGAAGCCCTCGCTTAGATGATAATCACTACTTCATCCCTCACCATTGCGTTTTTAAACTCAACAGTACGTCTACTAAGCTCAGAGTTGTGTTTGATGCCTCGTGTCCCTCATCTTCACAAAAATCTTTAAATGATATTCTCATGGTTGGTCCAACAATTCAAGATGAGCTCTACAAAATTCTACTGCGTTTTCGACTTCATCGCTTCGCCCTAACAGCGGATATAGTGAAGATGTATCGCCAGGTCCTTATTGACCCTCGAGACCGCAAGTTCCAATACATTTTGTGGAGAAATTCGGAAGAAGAGGAAATAAGAACGTATGAGCTTAATACTGTTACCTATGGAATGTCGTCTGCCCCTTATCTTGCTATTAAAAGTTTACACTATTTAGCTGAGCAGTATATGGAAATGTTCCCACTTGGCTCTAAAACTATAAAATCTTCGTTTTATGTTGATGACTTTTTGGGTGGTGCAGACTCGCTGGAAGAATTGGCTCAAATAAAGAAGGAGGTGACTGATGTTTTAAGTCGTGGTTGTTTCGAATTGGACAAGTGGCACTCAAACCATAAGGACTTTCAAAATGACAATACAATTAAAGATTTAAATATTGATGATTCTACTATTACAAACGCTCTTGGCATTACTTGGGATCAACAAAAAGACGTTTTCCTATTTTCGTTCTCTCCCAAGTCTCAAATTGATGATAGAATTACTAAACGAACTATTTTGTCACTCTCGTCGTCTCTTTTTGATCCCTTAGGACTTTTAGCTCCAATTATTATCAAATCAAAAATCATTATGCAAGAACTATGGATTCTAAAACTTGGATGGGACGAATCTATACCACAAGAATTACACTCTGCATGGGAACATTTTGTCTCTGACCTTAAAACTTTATATTTGCTCAAAATTCCTCGCTTTTGTCTTACTGTTAATCCTGCATTAGTTCAAGTACATGGATTTTGCGACTCTTCAATTCGTGCTTATGGCTGCTGCTTATACTTTCGCGTGAAAACTTCTGCTGGAAATGTTTCTGTTCGGCTGTTTACAGCTAAATCTCGTGTTGCACCTACAAAAAGGAAATCGTTGCCTAAGCTCGAGTTATGTGGAGCGCAACTTTTGGCAAAGTTGTACTCAAAAATCAAAAATCTTTTCTCCTTCCCTAACCTTCAAGTATTTCTCTGGACTGATTCTCAACTGGTTCTTCATTGGCTCAAGCAGCATTCCTCAACTTTATCTGTATTTGTTGGCAACAGGGTATCAGAAATCCAGGATCTCACCAATGGTTGTGCTTGGCGCCATGTCCCAACACATTTCAATCCTGCTGATATCGTTTCTCGTGGTTCTTCTGTAAAAGAACTGTCTTCATCAATGTGGTTCAACGGACCAGCATTTCTCACTCTCGATCCAGCTCAATGGCCGCCTAACAAATTGGATAAGCTCTCGGAAGAAAACCAGCAAGAAATTAACAAGGAAAAACGTAAAACTGCACTTTGCTTAGAAGTCAAGTCTAATTACATTTTGGAATGCATTGAAAAATATAGCTCGTACTTGAAAATTATTCGTATAATCGCCTGGATGCTTCGTTTTTCTCAAAAACAAAAAACTAATTTTTTTAATTCTGACTCTTTGCAGCCCCAAGAATTAGAAAACGCTTTGCTCCGTATAGTTTTCAACATACAGAAACAGAATTTTCAAGATGACTTAAATCGAGCTCTGAAGAGAAAAGATCCTCAAGGCGCCCTAAAGTGCCTCAACCCTTTTATCGATTCTTCAAATGGTTTCAATTTGCTCAAAGTTGGAGGTCGCTTGGAATTTGCAGCTATTTCTGAAGGTCAGAAACACCCTATCATATTGCCCAGCAAAAACCATTTCGTTCTTTGCTATGTGCGCCATCTACACATCCAGAATTATCACGCTGGACCTAAGGCTCTAATGGCGCTAATTCGACAAAGGTTTTGGATCATCAATTCAAGAAACATGTGTCGTCAAATTGTAAACTCGTGCCCACAATGCATTCGCTATCGTCCAAAATTGTTGCACCAAATGATGGGAAATTTGCCTGTAGAACGACTCAATCCCTCAAGGCCCTTTGCTAGATGTGCTGTCGATTTTTGTGGTCCTGTCAACACTTATCTTAGAATCAGAGGAAAGGTCCCATACAAAACCTACATCGCCACTTTTGTTTGTCTCGCTACCAAGGCTGTCCATATTGAAGTTGTCTCAGATCTGTCAACAGATGCCTTTATCGCAGCTCTAAAAAGGTTGATTGGACGCAGAGGTTTGCCCACAGATATATTCTGTGACAATGCTACAAACTTCGTTGGAGCAAATTCTAAGTTGGCTCAATTAAAGTCGTTCCTTTTTGATCCAAAAAATTCTAATATAATTTCTAATTATTGCTCAAATCAATTTATCAATTTTCGTTTTATTCCCCCTAGGGCACCACATTTTGGCGGATTGTGGGAGGCGGCCGTCAAGTCAGCAAAAGGCCACTTAACAAGGTCCTTAACTAATTCGAGGCTCACATACGAGGAATTGGCTACAGCTATGGTCGAAATAGAAGCTATTTTGAATTCGAGGCCCATTTCACCTCTATCAGCCGACCCTAGCGACTTTGAGGCCCTTACACCAGGCCATTTTCTGATCGGTGCTCCCCTGAGAAGTTTGCCAGAACGTGATGTCCTAAACAAAGAAGTCAACAATCTTGAGTATTGGGCCCGAATTAGTGCCATAAAACAAAATTTCTGGAAGAAGTGGTCCCACGACTACATAAATGAGCTACAAACACGCAATAAATGGACAACAACCAACTCTAATGTAAGCCCTGATTCTATAGTTATTGTCAAAGAGGACAATCTACCTCCACAACGATGGCTCATGGGTAAAATCATAAACATAATTCACGGAAGAGATGACCGGGTCCGAGTTGTTGACATCAAAACTACAAGAGGAGTTATACGTCGCCCTGTCCACAGACTGGCTTTACTATCTTCTTGAAAGTGTCCTTTCAATGGGGCCGGTATGTTAGGTCACCGTATATAACTTTATAAAATAATTATTTGGTTTTGCTTTTATCTATTTTATTTGTCTTTTAATTTTACTTAAATTCAATAATTTTTGTTTTGTATTAATTTCTCGTTTAATTTGCTATTATTTTGCTCTCAATTGCATTAATTATTTTCTTATAAATATTTCATTGTAATTTGATCATATTTTATCGCAAGTAGCCCCACTGTTATTTATTTTGGTAATTAACCGTTAGTTTTTATTTTTTGTTTCTCGCTTACACTCGATTTAATATTAATAATATTGTTGTTGTACACAAAAATATTATTTATTTGCAGTGCTCTTGCACTTGCATTTTTTATGCGTAGATAGTAATAGTTACAATTGAATTGGTACATTGGAAATGAGAAACAAGGAATAACAACAACAACAGTGGACCCTTCTGAACTTGAATTTTTGTAATTAGGCTTAAGAAGAATTTTTGTAAATAAAGAAATCATTGTTATAGTTGAACTTAATCGGGCAACATCTTTTCGTTTTGTTATAGAGCCACGGTCGCAAATTCTTTGCATGTTATTAAATTATCTGCCCAAGTGAACAACTTCAGCAGCCTATAGATAACAATTTAAAACAAAACCAAATTGCTCTATATCGCTGCCGGTGAGGAAAAAGCTCCTCATCGTACACATTCTTTATAAAATATTTAGATTAAATAATTTGTTTAAGCTCTAATAAATTTAACAACTTTTTTTCTAAAAATTTTAATATTTGTTTCATTTAATTTTTTAAAATATTAATTAATTAATTTTTTAATTAATATCTCAAAAATATATCTGAAATCGATCGATTTGAAAACGATCGTTTTCCATTACATAGCTGTATATATCAGTCTTTAGGAAATACTTCCGTAAATATTGGTCAATTAAAATCTAAGATATGGTTAAAATAGTAAAATCGATGTATTTCAAATTGCCAATTCAAAATTTTTGAGAAAACTTTATTTGATTTTTTTGCAATTGCTCAGGTGTTTATGGACCCAATTTAATAAAATTTAATAGTGTGTATTGCGGGAGTACGTCCTAAAATCTAATATATATTTCATGTCGGTGTATTTTCTGGGAGTTTTACAAAACTGATTTCAGCGGACGGAGATATTTTATACTCGTAGTACCTGGTTGACCGAGCCTTGCTCTGAGCTTTATGATAAGCATTTTGTGCAAATATTCAATTTATTTCGAATTATTTTATTTATTTTTTCCGATCAACAAATAGTTTGCATATTTTACAGATTAACTCATTTTGAAAAATTTTCGAAATTGGTTATACCAAGAGAAACCTCCTTATGCACAGTTTACAATTTATTTCATTTTGAGTAATTTTCAGTGTCGCCACCTGAAGTTGTTCATACCAACTAAGAAACCTTCGTCTGCTTATTCGTAATAACTTTTCTAATGATTATAACATGAACAAATGCACAGTTTACTGTTTAATTCATTTTGAGTAATTTTCAGTGGCGCCACCTGTTGGACTTTGGTTATTCTCATTAATAAACCTTCGCCGGCTTATCCGCGACAACTTTGCTAAAGATTTCAGCATAATTAAATGTATAGCTTACGATAAAATTGACTTTGAGTAATTTTCAGTAGCGCCACCTGTCGGAAATTATTCATACCAACTTAAAAACCTTCGCCGGCTCATGCGATACAACTTTGCTAAAGATTTTAGAAATTTTCAGTGGCGCAACCTAACGGAAATTAGTCTTACCAACTTAAAAACCTTCGCCGGCTTATCCGCAACATCTTCGCTAAAGAGCATAATATGATACAAACATACATACAAACATTCATTTGTTTTAAAGTTATAACATTACTAATTTTTCCCCTTTTTATCCACTACTTTCAAAAAGTTCCATATTCTTATTTGGTACTTCTTTGGTACCAATTGAATTCGGTACATTTTATTAAAACGCAGCTAACATAATTCCTATTCATTTTACTTTTGAGATGTTAAGTTATCATTTTATCCCTTTTTTACCCCAAAATCAAAAACGTGTTCAATATTTCTTTCACATTTATTGACTGCAGTACAAAGTTTCTTTCTATATTCTTTGGTTTAAAATATAATAGTGGGTTAAAAAAGTACCAAAAAAACGTAATTTCACCCTTTTTTTACCCCCTATCGGATATAGTTTCAAAAAAGTACCAAACACCTGTCCGCTTATTTTCATAGCTGTTTAAAACGTAATTTTAATTTTGTTACTTTTGCTATTACTTTAGGAGATATAACGTTTTCGATTTTTTCTCCTTTTTACCCTCTTAGAGGCAAAGGTTCCAAAAGTCCTTTCTTCTTCGACCTATACATCAAAAAAGGTACCCACTGTCCAAATTTTATCAAAATCGTTAGAGCCGTTTTCGAGATGGCCATTATATAATATATATATTTTATATATAGTACCTGGTTGACCGAGCCTTGCTCGGAGCTTTATGATAAGCATTTTGAGGCAAATTTTAAAGTTTTTATATATTTTATTTTATAAAGTTTATTTTGTCCGACCAACACATAGTTCGCATAGTTTACAGTTTAACTCATTTTAATAATTTTGGAAATTATTCATACCAACAGAAACCTCCGTCGACTCATGCGCAACAACTTTGCTAAAGACTATAGTCTGATCAAATGCACAGTTTACGATTTAATTCATTTTGAGTAGTTTTAAGTGGCGCCACCTGAAGTTGTTCATACCATATATGAAACCTTTGTCTGCTTATTCGTAACAACTTTGCTTATGATTATAACATGATCAAATGCGCAGTTTACGATTTAATTCACTTTGAGTAATTTTCTGTGGTGCCACCTGTCGGACTTTGCTCATTCCAATTCATAAACCTTCTTCGTCTTATCCGTAACAACTTTGCTGAAGATTATAGCATGATTAAATGTACAGATTACGATTAAATTGACTTTGAGTAAGTTTCTGTAGCACCACCTGTCGGAAATTATTCATACCAACTAAAAAGCCTTCGCCTGCTCATGCGCTACAACTTTGCTAAAGATCATAGCATGATCAAATGTACAGTTTACGATTTTATTAATTTTTAGTAATTTTCAGTGGCGCCATCTGTCGGAAATTAGTCTTATCAACTTAAAAACCTTCGCCGGCTTATCCGCAACATCTTCGCTAAAGAGCATAACATGATCAAATTCACAGTTTACTATTCTATAAAGAACATACATACAGACAAACATTCATTTGTTTAAAATAATACAAATTTTCCCCCTTTTTATTCCCTAATTTCTAAAAGTTTCATATGCATATTTGGTACTTTTTTGGTGCCAATTGAATTCGGTACACTTTATTAAAACGCAGTTAACATAATGTATAATGTTTCTATTCATATTACTTTGGAGATGTTAAGTTATCATTTTATCCCTTTTTTACCCATTTCGGCTCCAAAATAAAGAAGTACCAAATACGTGTTTCATGTTTCGTTTACATCTATTGATTGCAGTACAAAGTTTATTTCTATATTCTTTAGTTTAAAATATAAGAGTGGGTTAAAAGGTACCAAAAAATCTATTTTCACCCTTTTTTACCCCCTATCGAACATAGTTTCAAAAAAGTACCAAACACCTGTCCACTTATTTTCATAGTTGTTTAAAACGTAATTTTAATTTTGTTCCTACACCTATTACTTTAGGAGATATAGCGTTTTCGATTTTTTCCCCTTTTTACCCGTTTTTACCCTCTTGGAGGCAAAAGATCCAAAAGTCCCTTCTTCTTCGACCTATACATCAAAAAAGATACCCACTGTCCAAATTTTATCAAATCGTTAGAGCCGTTTTCGTGATAGCCATTCTATATATATATATAAATACATACAATTATTGCTCGTTTAGGAATATAAGATATATATAAAGCAACAGAATTCATCTCCTAACATAAATACATATTTTTTATTTATAGTTCATTTTAGAAAACTATATTTTATTTATATATTTCATATTTTTTATGTAAATTAAAAATACAAAAAAAAAAATTGACATATTTTATTAACAAATTCTAAGAAACTGATAAAAAACAAATGTTTCTCCTTATGAAGCTGTGCAAAACAAAAGCAACAAATTCAGTATTCGTGTATTAACCCTAATTTTTGATGACATCTGCCTATCCACCGGGCATAGATGCAATTATGTTTGTTTATCGTACTGTTTAGAATTTTTTCCCACTATGATTTCAATTCTTGAAAACCCCACTTTTATTTTTGAACCATTTTTCGGCTACCTCTATTTTGAGTATCCCAAAAAAGGTTTTCAATGGGGTTCAAGTGGGGTTATTTGGCCGGCAAATCAAGGACTTGAATCCCATTGTCTTAATTAAACTCCTTCACCAACTCCTTCAAACTCCTTCACCAATGTGTATTTCGGATCGTTATCTTGTTTAAACACCCATCGAAGTGGCATATTCCATTAGGTATGTGGCAACATTTGAAGTGTAAAGTGTATCTCTGTACTTGAAACGGTCCATTATTCCATCGATTTGATGGAATGGACAGACTCCTTTAGTCGAAACACATGACCATACCATTACGCTGACTCCTTCGTGTTTTACAGACACTTTATAGATGCGGGGTTCATGAGGTTTACCAAATAACATTTCGACTTGTCACTAAATAAAAGAGTTTTCCACTTTTGAGGCTTAAATGTTTTTTTTTCTTTAATGCCTTTTTGCAAAAATTAATCCAAATAAATTAAATAATGAAAATTTATTTATTTTTTTAAAGTAGACCCCTTAAAAGTTCAAAACCGTTTTATTTAGTGACGAGTCGAAATTTTATTTGGTAAACGCCTTGAACCCCGCATCTATAAAGTGTCTGTAAAATAAGGAGGAGGCAGCGTAATGGTCTGGACTTGTGTTTCGACTGAAGGATTCTGTCCATTCCATCAAATCGATGGAATAATGGACCGTTTCAAGTACAGAGCTATACTTCAGACCCAAATGTTGCCACATACCTAATGGAATATGTCACTTCGATGGGTGTTTAAACACGATAACGATCCGAAATATACATTGACGTTGGTGAATGAGTTTAATTAAGACAATAGGTTTCAAGTCCTTGATTTGTCGGCCAAATCACCCGACCTGAATTCCATTCAAAACCTTTTTAGGATACTCAAAAGAGAGGTAGCCGGAAAAAGGTTCAAAAATAAAAGTCGGGTTTTCAAGAATTGAAAGCAGAGTGGGAAAAAATTCTAAACAGTACGATAAACAAATAAAATTGCATCTATGCCCCGTTAATGTGCGGATGCCATCAAAAACTAGGGTTAATACACGAAGTACTGAATTTGTTGCTTTTGTTTTGCACAGCTTCATAAGGAGAAACAATTTGTTTTTTATAAATTTCTAAGAATTTGTTAATTTAATTTGTTATTTTTTTTGTATTTTTAACTTACACAAAAAATATAAAATAAATAATATATATATATATATATATATATATATATATATATATATATATATATATATATATATATATATATATATATATATATATATATATATATATATATATATATATATATATATATATATATATATAGTACCTGGTTGACCGAGCCTTGCTCGGAGCTTTATGATAAGCATTTTGAGAAAAATTTTAAAGTTGTTATATATTTTATATTATAAAGTGCTAAAATAAATTTAGAGGAAAGACATTGTAGAAATATTCAGTTAATTTTGAATTAGTTGATTTATTTTGTCCGACCAACACATAGTTTGCATAGTTTACAGTTTAACTCATTTTGAATAATTTTGGAAATTATTCATATAAACAGAAACCTCCGTCGACTCATGCGCAACAACTTTGCTAAAGATTATAGTCTGATCAAATGCACAGTTTACGATTTAATTCATTTCGAGTAGTTTGCAGTGTCGCCACCTGAAGTTGTTCACACCATACAAGAAACCTTTGTCTGCTTATTCGTAACAACTTTGCTTATGATTATAACATGATCAAATGCACAGTTTACGGTTTAATTCATTTTGAGTTATTTTCTGTGGCGCCATCTGTCGGACTTTGCTCATTCCAATTCATAAACCTTCTTCGGCTTATCCGTAACAACTTTGCTGAAGATTATAGCATGATTAAATGTACAGCTTACGATTAAATTGACTTTGAGTAAATTTCAGTGGCGCCACCTGTCGAAATTTCTTCATACCAACTAAGAAACCCTCGTCGGCTCATGTGCAACAACTTTGCTAAAGATTGTAGCATGATTAAATGTACAGATTACGATTAAATTAACTTTGAGTAAGTTTCTGTAGCGCCACCTGTCGGAAATTATTCATACCAACTAAAAAGCCTTCGTCGGCTCATGCGCTACAACTTTGCTAAAGATCATAGCATTATTATTATCGGCCAAATCACCCGACCTGAATTCCATTCAAAACCTTTTTAGGATACTCAAAAGAGAGGTAGCCGGAAAAAGGTTCAAAAATAAAAGTCGGGTTTTCAAGAATTGAAAGCAGAGTGGGAAAAAATTCTAAACAGTACGATAAACAAATAAAATTGCATCTATGCCCCGTTAATGTGCGGATGCCATCAAAAACTAGGGTTAATACACGAAGTACTGAATTTGTTGCTTTTGTTTTGCACCTGTCGAAATTTCTTCATACCAACTAAGAAACCCTCGTCGGCTCATGTGCAACAACTTTGCTAAAGATTGTAGCATGATTAAATGTACAGATTACGATTAAATTAACTTTGAGTAAGTTTCTGTAGCGCCACCTGTCGGAAATTATTCATACCAACTAAAAAGCCTTCGTCGGCTCATGCGCTACAACTTTGCTAAAGATCATAGCATTATCAAATGTATAGTTTGCGATGTAATTAATTTTTAGTAATTTTCTGTGGCGCCATCTGTCGGAAATTAGTCTTATCAACTTTAAAACCTTCGCCGGCTTATCCGCAACATCTTCGCTAAAGAGCATAACATAATCAAATTCACAGTTTACTATTCTGTAAAGAACATACATACAGACAAACATTCATTTGTTTAAAATAATACTAATTTTTCCCCCTTTTTATTCCCTAATTTCTAAAAGTTCCATATGTATATTTGGTACTTTTTTGTGCCAATTGAATTCGGTACATTTTTTTTAAAACGCATTTAACATAATGTATAATGTTCCTATTCATATTACTTTGGAGATGTTAAGTTATCATTTTATCCCTTTTTTACCCATTTTGGCTCCAAAATCAAAAAAGTACCAAATACGTGTTTCATGTTTCTTTTACATCTATTGATTGCAGTACCAAGTTTCTTTCTATATTCTTTAGTTTAAAATATAAGTGTGCATTCAAAAGGTACCAAAAAAACTGTTTTCATCCTTTTCTACCCCCTATCGGACATAGTTTCAAAAAAGTACGAAACACCTGTCCGCTTATTTTCAAAGCTGTTTTTAGATTACTATATTACTTTAGGAGATATAGCGTTTTCGATTTTTTCCCCTTTTTACCCGTTTTTACCCTCTTAGAGGTAAAAGTTCCAAATGTCCCTTCTTCTTCGACCTATACATCAAAAAAGGTACCCACTGTCCAAATTTTATCAAAATCGTTAGAGCCGTTTTCGAGATAGCCATTCTATATACATATATATATATATATATATACAATTATTGCTCGTTTAAGAATATAAGATATATATATATATATATATATATATATATATATATATATATATATATGTATATATATATGTATATATATAGTGGTGGTCATGATTTTACCACACACCTTTTTATTTTTTTAACACTAACAAATTTTGTTACGTATTAACAATTTTAATCATTGTTATAGTTCAATGTGTTATTTTTGGTGTCAAGAATATACGATATTATTTTGCTTAACTTTATTTTCTTTTATGTATTTTTTCTAATGAACCATAAAAATAGCATAGGACATTAATTTAGCACATAAAAAAAATATTTTCAACTCTGTATTATTAAATCTTATATATTATTTACAAAAAATGTTTAATATTTCGTAGGACAGCCCTTATTATTTAACACAGCTGCACATCTTCTGGGCATACTGTTTACAAGGCCCATGCAGCGTTCATTTGGTATTGCATACCAAGCGATTTGTATTTCGGACCATAAATCATCCAAATTTTTAGGTTTAACAGCAGTTATGTGTTGCTCCACATCGTTCTAAAGGTTCTCTATAGGATTGAGATCCGGCGATTGAGCTGGCCATTTTAAAACATCAATGCTACTTTCTTCCAAGCAACGCTTCACTATGCGTGAAGTGTGTTTTGGATCGTTGTCGTGCATAAAACGCCATCTAAGTGGCATGTTTTCCTCTGCAAATGGAATCATTGTATTCAAAACAATATTTTTGTAAACATACTGGTCCATTTTCCCAGGATATTTTTCTAAAAAATCGAGGGCTTGTCTATATGTTCACGTGCGAATGAAATTCTAGATTTCAAATTTTTCTTCGACACGTGTGGCTTATGTTGAACAATACATCCACGCAAGTTTTTTTCATTTAGCCGTCTTCTAATTGTTCGTGAAGAGACATTAATACCAAATTTTGTTGAAACTTCCGTTTCAATTTCAATTGAGGTTTTAAAGGGGTCTGCAACTGAAGCTCTATAAATAAGGGAGTCATCTTTACGTGTGGTTTTTCTAGGCCTAGCACATTGTGGAACATTTTTATGTGTCCCGTTGGCTTGAATATGACTCAAGGCATTGTATATCATTTTTCTGGAGCAGTTTAATATGGAAGCAATGTCAGAAACGCTAGGCCTAGCACATTGTGGAACATTTTTATGTGTCCCGTTGGCTTGAATATGACTCAAGGCATTGTACATTTTTCTGGAGCAGTTTAATATGGAAGCAATGTCAGAAACGCTGCTTCCTTGCGATTTCATTTGATGGATAATCTTACGCTGCTCCATTACCTTTAGCGATATCTATTGTTTGTTTTATGTTTTTTAATAAATGTTTTGATTAAATTATTTACAAAACTTGCCAATTTTAGATTTAAAGCCAAAAAGTATGAAAATTACTAAAATGTGCTAAATTAGTGTCCAGCTCAAATGAAACACTTCTTGTAATAAAACAAAAATTTACATAAAAATGGCAAAAGATAATAAACAAAAAATAACGGTACATACTGATCACGCCATACTCAATAGTTGTGGGTAAACTGCCTACGTTATTTTTATACAATAAAAAAATAAACTAATTTAAATGAAACACACATGAAGTGTGCTAACGTAATGTCCACCAGTGTATATATATATATATATATATATATATATATATACATACAATTATTGCTCGTTTAAGAATATAAGATATCTTAAATAAATGGTCTGACTTTTGAGCATTGGAAAGGAAATATAATGATGTATAATGGGCCTGTATAATTACATATCAGATTTTAGGAAAGATTTACAAACACCTGGAACACTAAAACCGATGTTTCACAAATTTCCAAATTTTTAATTTATTTTTTAATTTTTTAACTTTGGTTTTTGGTTGGTTTTTTTTCATGTAGGTTATGGTGCGTAGGGAAATTTTCTAAAAAGAGGCAATTTTCGGAACAGTGACGAGTTCAAAAACATTTTATATATAATTTAATGTCAGTATTCCATCCAGATACTCTACAAACCGATTTCAGATTAACAAAACTGCATATGACATGAATTTGTAGTCTGATATAACTCATTACAATAGAGATATCGTTAAGAGACCAGAATCAAGATACCATTTGTTAATAATAAACAATAGAACTTTTGTGACTTCATTTGTATTAAATTGTTGTATTGTAGTGTTCTATATTGAAATGAGGGTTGTCCTTTTAGAATTTACACAGAAAATAATTTAGTCAAATTGGCAGCCTTAGGCAAGCCTATTTTGCACATACATCTAAAACTAATAGTTGTTTTAGCAAAATATTGATATAGTATATTCAATTACAGGCCTATTCTAAAATAGTTTGATAAAAGACACCTTCCAAATATTGTTCATGAAGAACTTATCTAAATCGGTCCACTTACTTGGTAGATAAACTTGGGTAACCGCTAAAAATGGATATGTGAAATATACATCTTCAACTAGAACTTGTTTACCTAGGCTAGAATAATACTTCCCAAATATTATCGCTTAAGTATTCATCATAATTAGTCCATTAACTTTTATTTTACACAAATTTCACTACTTTTCCGATATACACTGTCGGACAAAATAAAGTGCGGTTTTAAACATTTTTTGTTTTTGATTGAAGCATATATTGCTTAGTTTCAAATGTTTATAAATTTAAGTTTTATTTTTCGGTTAATTTTTTATCTAATAGGAAACTTAATATTAAATTCTTACTTTATATTTCCTATTTATAATATAAACTATATGGCACATAAGAAGTTTCAAGTGACAAAATAAAGTAACACTTCACTAAAACATATTATAAAAAATTAAATTACTTCAAAATTTAGTACGGAGTTGCTCTTCCTTTGTTATTTATCACTTCTCTCAATCGTTTCGGCATGCTTATCGCAAGGTTCTTCAAATTATTTATCGGAATCGCTTTCCATTCACTTTGCATTTTTTCCCAAAATGTTTGAATTTAGTTCTGGATTCCATGGGGATTTTGTCATCAAGGATAGTCCAAAGATGCTCTATGGGGTTTAAATCTGGGCTTTGAGCAGGCCATTCCAATTTTTCTACATTATTTTCTTCAAAATATTTCTTAGCGATCTTACTCGTGTGCTTGGGGTGCCCATTTCCTCCGCACTACCATAAAGATTTTCTTCCAAAATATTTACATAGTGCTGTCCGCTCATTTTCGAATCAATTTTAACGAGTCTGCCAACTCTTGAAGACGAAAAACATACCCACACCATAAGGCTTCCTCCACCATGTTTTACTGTATGGATAAGGTTTTTCGATTTAAGCCATTGGGTTGGTTCGCACCATACTCTTTTGCAATTTTTGCAATTCTTAAGTTCATATTTCGACTCATCTGTCCAAATAATTTTGTTCCAAAATAATTCTGGCATATTTATATACTTCTTTGCAAACGCCAATCATTTTTTTAGAAGAGGTTTTTTCTTAGTAATGGTACATTTTAATCCCCTTTCATTAAGCCTTCTTTGGACACTTCGAGTCGAAATATTTAAATAGCTTCTCTTTTATATCTCTGGCTGTCGTAAAAGAATTTCTCTTTGTGAGTATTGCAATGTGATCATCCTCAAGCTTCGTCGTCTTACGTTTTCTGCCACATAATTTTTTCAAACTTTTATTTGACTTCCTTATTTTATATAAAGCAATTATTTTTCTGACCCCAGATTCTGACATTTTATACTTGGAACTCAAGGCTTTCAATTTCATTCTACCTTCGCGATCTTGCACCAACATATCATTTTAAGTTTCGGTTAATTGCTTCATTTCGAAATAATGTAGGTCCAGGCTTATTTTTAATATATTAAAGTAATACTGAAGGAATAAATTAGGTATTTTACTACAATTTATTATTTTTTTAATAACTTACCACCAATTTTTATAAAAAAAATCAGGAATACATTATAAATTTTACGATTTACGAGAAAACGCACTTTATTTTGACGCGAAGATTTTTTTTACATTTCAACATATAAGCATCAAAAACCTGAACGACCGACTTTAAAAATTAAAATGTTTGTATAAATAATTGAGACACTCCCAAATATAACGGGACAATAAACAAAGAGTAAATAATACATTTAGATAAAAAAATTGAGAATTAGTGAATATATATAAAACTCTAACGTGACTGACTGACTCATCATCGCCCAGCCCAAACGGCTAAAGCTAGAGAGCTGAAATTTTGACAGCGGTATAGATCCACTAAGAAGGGATTTTTGGAAATTCGGCCTCTAAGGGGGTAAAAAGGGGTAAAAAGGAAAAAAAATAATAATGCTGTATCTCCGGAAGTAAACGTCATAGGCCCAAAATTGAAATTGCGTTATGATCAGCTACAAAAATAAGTAGACACGTGTTTGGTACTTTTTAGGGGGTAAAAAGGGTAAAAATAAAATGTTGGTACTTTTTTAAACCCATGTGTATCTTTTGAACCAATCAACAGAGTAACAAAATTCAAACAGGGTTCAAAAAGGGGTAAAAGCGGAGAAAAATTTATGGTAGGTCCATTTTTCTTTTTCTTTGTATTTCACTTGAACCAATAAAGCTAGAAATAAAATTTATAGGGAGGTCGATTGCCAAGTACAAAATATCAAATACGTGTTTGGATCTTTTTTTAATTAAAAGAGTAAAAAAGGGAAAAATCGGTAACATTATATCATTATATCCTTAACCAAAAGCGATAGAAGCGAAGTTTAAATTGGTTTGAGATTAGCACTTTTTTGAAAATCGGCCGCCTAGCGGGCAAAAGAGGGTAACATCATATCTCCGAAACCAACATAGATAGAAACAAAGTTGAAATTGGATTTGAATCGGCTAGGAAAATAAGGGGACACGTGTTTGGTACTTTTTTGAAAATGGCACTAATAAGGATAAAAAAGGCTAAAAACTATATTTTGGTACTTTTTTTGACCCATATGTATCTTTTGAACTAATAAACATAGAAACATAATTTATATCGCAACCGATAGATATTAAAAAATAATTAAAAATTGATTGGTACTTTTGCGGTTAAAGGGGTACAAAAGGGTAGAAAAAGGGAAAATATTCAAGGGTAGGTTTTTTGTTTTTAGCTATGGATATCTTTTAGGCTAATGAAGCCAGAAGTATAATTTATTGACTGGTCGATGGCCATTGAAAAAAAAAAAATAAACTACGAGTTTGGTACTTTTTTTTTAATTTTTGGGGTAAAAATCTGTAAAGTGTATCTTCTAAACCAAAAGTGATAGAAACAAAAACTAAATTGGTCTGAGATCGGCACTTAAAACCAAGGGACACGTGTTCGGTACTTTTTTGAAATTCAACCTCTTAGAAGGTAAAACAGGGTAGAAAAGGGAGAAATTAGTAACATCATATATCCGAGACCAACATCGATGCAAACAAAGTTAAAATTAGATTTGAATCGGCTAAAAAAATAAGTGGACACCTATTTGGTACTTTTTTGAAAATGGCACTAATAAGGATAAAAAAGGGTAAAAACTATATTTTGGTACTTTTTTTAACATATATATGTATATTTTTTGAACTAATAAACATAGAAACATAATTTATATCGCAAACGATAGGTATTAAAGAAGTATTAAGTGCGTATTTGACACTTTTGCGATTAGCGGGGTACAAAAGGGTAGGGTTTGTGCTCTTTAGCTATGGATATCTTTTAGGCTAATGAAGCCAGAAGTATAATTTATTGACTAGTCGATTGACATTGAAAAAAATCAAATACATTTTTGGTTTTGGTTTTCTAAACCAAAAGTGATATAAACAAAAACTAAATTGGTCTAAGATTGACACTAAAAATTAAGGAACACGTGTTCGGTACTTTTTTGAAATTCGACCTTTTAAAAGGTAAAACAGTTTAGAAAAGATAGAAATTAGTAACATCATATCTCCGAAACTAACACCGATGCAAACGAAGTTTAAATTGGATTTGAATCGGATAAATAAATAAATGGACACGTAAATGGTACTATTTTAAAAATGGTACTAATAAGGGAGAAAAACTATATTTTGGTACTTTTTTAACCCTATACGTATCTTTTGAACTAATAAACAAAAATACTCAATTAACATCACAATTGATAAGGACTACAAAATTAAGAAAGTGCTTGGCACTTTTACGATAAATGAGGCACAAAAGTGTAAAAAACGGGTAAACATTAAAGTGTTTTTTGTTTTTTAACTATGAATATCATTTAAACAAATCAAGCCAGAAGTATAATTTACAGACGGGTCTATTTATATTGAAGAAGTATAAGACACGCGTTTGGTTCATTTTTTTTAATTTTTGGAGTAAAAAGGGGGGAAAATCGGTAACGTAATATCTTCTAAATCAAAAGTGATAGAAACAAAAATTAAATTGGTCTATGATCAGCACTAAAAGTTAAAGGATATAGGATAATTTTTTTTAAATTTGGCCGCTTATGGGTAAAACAGGCTAGAAAATGGATAAATCATATAATCGGCTAGAAAAATAAAGGGACATGTGTTCTGTTTTCTTTTTTGAAAATGGCACTAATAAGGGTAAAAACTATATTTTGATACTTTTTTTAACCCATATGTATCTTTTGAACTTATAAACATAAAGGCTCACTTTATGCCACAATCAATAAGTATTAAAGAATTTTAAACATGTGCTTGGTACTTGGTACGAAAAATAGGGTTCAAAATAGGGTACTTCAATCGTTTTGTTTCATGAACTAAATTTCTACAAACCTGCAGATCTTTGAGAATAACACCAAATCATGTAAGATACAGCACAAAGATTATACAAAAACTATTAACAAAGGTAACAACAAAAAATAAAACAAATAAAATTGAGACAAATCTACACACAAAATTACTAAACTTGGAAATAACAGAAACACATATAAACATATCAAAAACAAAAAGAAAAATAAAAACAATTGAACTTAAAATTAAAAATACACTGAACGAAACAGAATGGACAAATTTCAACAAAACACAATGGAAAAAATTTTACATAATCAGAACGAACATAAAAACCATTCATTCATCAAAAATCAAAATTTTAAAGCAAAAGCGATTTAAACAATTCAATTTTAAGTACAATGACGATTGGTTTATAAACTATACAGACATACATTTTGAAACCGAAAACAAATGGTTACTATCACTTGGTAAGAAATTTGCCTTACCAGTGAACAACAAAAATTTGCAACCTGTACCCCTAATTGCTGACATAGAACAATGGGTTCAGAACATAAAAGACGAAACAGAAAAAGACATCACGAGATCAAAACTGGCACATAGAATAACAAGCTTCAGAAGACAACAAAGAAACACAGAAAAAGAAAAATACATACTAAGCATATATGAAGACACAAAAAATTTAATACGGAAACACAACGATAAAATTGTTATAACATCAGCAGATGAAGGTAACAAAACAGTTGTCATGTACAAAAAAGATTACAAAGATAAAATGGACTCACTACTAAAAGACAAAAAAACATATAAAATTATTGACGCTGATCCAACAGACAAACTTCAGAGAAAAAATAACAATATCATTTCTCAATTACACAAAGAAAACCACATTACGAAATTTTAAAAAATACAAATGACTGCTCATGCCTCATCAGCTCCTCAACTTTATGGTCTTCCTAAGATACACAAGGAAAACATACCCCTCAGACCAATATCCTCATCAATGAGTGTACCATGCTACAGCCTCTCAAAATTCATTGGCAAAATACTAAAAAACATTATATCGCCTAAATACAACATAAAAAACGTAACAGAGCTAAAAGAAAGATTAGAAGGAGCAAATATAGATGAAAGTGAAATAATGGTTTCATTTGACGTGGTATCGTTATTCACCAACATACCTATTCATCTAGCTATAATAAATATACTTGACAAATGGCACAATTTAAAAGAACATACAACTATAAACAAGCCATCATTCTTAAAAATTCTACAATTTTGTTTAACAGAAAACAACTATTTTACACAAAACGGACAATTTTACCATCAACTATATGGTATGCCTATGGGAAATCCACTATCCCCAACTATCGCTGACATAGTCCTGGATACCCTACTTGACGACGTTATTAAAGAATTAGAAATAAGAAGCATTAAGATAAGATTTTTGACCAAATATGTTGACGATATGTATGCAATAATAAACAAAAAAGACGAGCCAACTATAATAAATACTCTCAATGCGTACCACAATAAACTACAATTTACTATAGAGAGAGAAAAGGATGGAATGTTACCATATTTGGACATGAACATTATAAAAAATAACAATGGAACCATATCGACAAACTGGTACGCAAAACCTACTTCTTCAGGAAGACTAATAAACTTCAACTCCACGCAACCTCTGAAGATGAAATTAAATACGGCAACCAATCTAATCAAAAAAGTTCTAAACATAAGTGACAAAAAATACGAAAACACAAATATAACAAAGATTAGAAACATATTAACAATAAATGACTACCCAACATTGACGATAAACAAATTAATTAATAACGCCATCAAAAGTAATAAATATAAAAAAGAAACAAATAACGAAGATAATTCAACAGTCAAACATTTTTACAGTGTACCCTTTATACCAGAACTTACAGAGATGAAACATGTAAAAGACATGATCAACGATAACACAACAACAATTGCATATAAATCAAACAAAACACTGAGACAACTATTTACGAATAATAAAACAAAACTTGACATATTAAAAATAAGTAATGTGGTGTACGAGATCAAGTGTAACGGTAATGAAAGGGAGAAGTGCAATCTCGTTTATATTGGAACAACAAAAAGAATGCTGGGAACAAGAATAAACGAACACAAATCTGACGTCAAAAAAGGAAAAATAGCGACGGCACTTTTCACTGCATGTAAAAGAATGTAAACATGAAATGAACTTTAATAATGTAAAAATACTTGACAGAGAAAATAAAGAAAACAAACGTTACACACTGGAAAGTCTACGAATACAACAAAAAATAAACTTAACGATGAACACCAAAGAAGACAAAGACAACACAAAATTACAATACTCTGCTGCAATTGTAGATTAAGTTTTCAGTTCTGTGATATTAGAGTTAAGATTAACTTGACTTTTCGGTTTTTGTTTTTTAGTGTTGTCATTTTTTATTTTATTTTAATTATTTATTTATTTATACAAAAATTTGTTCGTGATGTCCAGTTTTTTTTAGATATAAGTAAATAATTAAATAAGGGAAAAATTTGCAATATACAAAAATACAATGTAAGTTCAATATTAACTAAATATATAAAATAAGTTTTTAATGTTAAAAATATTTTGTAATATTTATCACCAGAAAATAAACAGACTCAAGTCCCCTGAAGAAGTTTCCAAAAAAGAAACGAAACGTTGGGAAATGTAAACAAACAATTGTTTTATTTACATCAACAATTAAAATCTGACCATATAAGCCTAAAGGTAACCCCTTATAAAATTATAAACAAAACAAATTCATTTGAAAATCAAAGAGCAAAAAAACAAACAATATTCTTTGTGCTAATCTTCTTTGCTTCAGTTTACCATACCAATCGTACATTTAAGTACAAAACATCCTCAGAAATGTTTGCGAATGATTCGTTTTATATTATCCTAAGGTAAATATCACGATCATTAAAGAAACTCGTGAAAATGAGTATCAAAAACATTCAGTTGGACGTTAACGAAGTTTGCTTTGTTTAAGAAAAGACAATAAGAAAAATACAAGAAACAAAATCAAAACCCAATTTATAGCAACAAAATTTACAGTTTACCTCATTTCAATATGTAAATTTTTCTAGAAACAAAAATTTGTTTCTCTTTCTGATTTTTACTGCTATACGCTATTAAATAAAAAAAGATCAAATCACTCAGCAAATGTTTGCGAAACGGTTTTGTTCTGAGTTTTTCGGTTTTGCTCTCTTTGTTTTTCTTTCTAGCAGTGTAAGTTTAAATAGCATTCGTGTTTTGTTCGTGTACAAATAAAAAAACAAATCATTTTGTCAACTTTATTATCATTATTTGTATTTTGTTTCTGTTTTATACTCTGCAAAGACAGAAATAAAACAAATTCAAATGTTTGGTTTCGTTTGTTTGCACACTCTGACCACAATCGATAAACATCAAAATGGTTTCAAATACGTCTTTGGTACTTTTTCGAATAATGGGGTAGAAAAGGACAAAAACTGGTCAAAACTTTAAAGGTTTTTTCTTTTTAAACTAAGCATATTGTTTAAATCAATAAAGAGGTAGAATAATTTATGGACTGTTTGATTGACATTGAAGAAATATGTGACAGGTGTTTGGTACTTTTTCCAATTAAGTGGTTAAGAACAGAAAAATCGGTAATATTATACCTCATTAACAAAAATGGAGTTAAGATCAGCAATAAAAATATCAGGACACGTATTCGGTATTTTTTTAATTTGGCTGACCTGGGGTAAAAAGGAAACTTTTGTAAAATATTCAAAATCAAAAGCGATAAAAACAAGATTTAAATTAGGTTAGCAATCAAAATTGGGTCTGCGAAATTAAGGGAGGCGTTTTTAGTACTTTTTTAAAAATGGCAAAGGGTAGGTACTTAAAAGCGTAGGTACCAATAAATATTTAATTTAATTGATATCGGAATCGATAAACAAGTAAAGAAATTATTTTGAATTGTAACTTTGTCAATTCCAATTGTACCGCTAACGAAGTAGCGGGTTCTAAAGCTATATATATATATATATATATATATATATATATATATATATATATATATATATATATATATATATATATATATATATATATATACATATATATATATATATATATATATATATATATATATATATATATATATATATATATATATATATATCGGGAAAGAGTGCCGACTTGACGCCAAAGTTTGGACATCCCAGTTATATGGGAAAACTGAAAGGTTTCTTTAGATTTCTTCAAAATTTTTCTCCTTAGAATATGTTTTTAAATACATTTTACACAGAAAATGAGCTTTCCAACGAGTTATAAGATATTAATATCGGTTGAAAGATTTCCTAATTATTAAGGGTTCCCAAAATATTTTACGTCCTTGAAGAAGCTCCTGAACATATGCACTAAAAAATTATTTTTAATAAATTTTAAAAAGTTTGACTGGTTTTACTTTTTTGAGCCTCAAGATATTTAATTATCCATTTTCGTTAAAATAGGCTAACGCTAAGCCACTTTTGCATAGGGCGAAAAAAACTATTTTTTTATACCGTTTTCAAAACTCCTTTTTTGGTTTTTTCAATAGTTTGTTAAACAAATTCCATAAAAGTAAAAAAATACTCTGCACATTATCACAAAAGAAGAATTGAATCATTTTCTTATCTGTAGGATGCTGTTAAAAATGTATTTAAAAACATATTCTAAGTAGAAACATTTTGAAGAAATCTAAAGAAACCCCACAGTTTTTCATTATAACTGGGATGTCCAAATTTTAGCGTCAAGTCGGCTCCTGATATCTGATGTGAATGAAACTTTGTATTTGGATTATTGGGGTCAAATGTAACAAATTTAGCGCTACTTTTGATACAACGACTTTCACTTTTTCTGGGACACTCTAATATATGTATATATATATATATATATATATATATATATATATATATATATATATATATATATATATATATATATATATATATATATATATCGTCCCCTTAGTAAAACAAAAGTGTATAATTTTTTGCCATTTCGAGATAATGAAGTTTAAAGTTTTTGTGTTATTAGACATCTAGGAAAACAGTAATATTTCAGAAAATAATCGAAGTTTTTAAGTTGTGGTCATTTAGATATATGGTGGAATAATGAGGCTACTTGTATGTGATATTTTATTAATTTACAAGTTCTTCAATTGCAAGTAAATGGGACTCAAAGTAACACGATGTCATTGAGGCTATTTTATTTGTTTTATGATATGTATGAAAATCATTATACACTATTTTATTTTGTATGGTATACACTATTTTATTTCAGTCTTTTTTGTTGGACGAACGTTCATGTAGGAAAACATAGTATTTGTGTTTAGTAATCCATTTTATTAATAATTCACTGTCATTTTATGATATTTTGTTAAATTTATGGCTGTTTAAATTTATGGCACAAATTTTGGCTGCAATAGTTATAAGTCGTTGATTTCTTTCTCTTTTGTCCCATTATGTCAATTGTTTGCCACTCGGAGTCCCAATTTGATTTAGAGCGAGTATAGTGGCTCTCCACAGCTGGAAAGGACTCAATATGCTCCTTAATTATTCTTCTGGTTTCTTCATCAATTTTTCGATGATGGGTATGGTGTCCCCGTTTATCTATTACGTTCTTATCTTCACATTTCTTTATGAAAACCGAAATAGCTCCATCAGATATATTCAGTGTTTTCAGAAAGAACTGCTTGCATACTTGTTTAGACCTAAGAGTATATGTTAGAGCCCTGTTTCTTCGGGAGCTGCCAACAAGAGACCTTTTGCATTTCTTAACTTGTATGCACTGTCTTAAGTACAACTGTTGTTTTCCGTAGTCTGAAAGTTCCCGAAACTCGGCGTTATTCGCAATACGTTCTTCATTGTTAATCTGCTCAATGCACTTGTGCCGACACTTGCAATTCACCGATTTTGGCAGTCGCTCCTTAATCAATTTCCCCCTTTTGGTCACGTAGGCTTTTCCTGACTGCCTTTTCTTCTTTCGAATATTTTGCATCTACGCATGCGTCTCTGTCTATAACATTTAATATAACCGTTAATGTAAAGTTATGTGAGTAATCACAAATAACCCAAGTCGTTCCCTCCGGATTTTACCTTCCTCTTCCGAGTAGATGTCTTGAGCTCTACCTTCTCGTTATTGGTGTCGTCTGCAGTCAAAACCTCCATGTCCTGGTCTATTTCAGGGTTCTCTTCCTGTGTCGTAATGACTACGTCGAACTTCTCTGCTTTCGACTCAGTATCTGCTTCTGCCTCTTCATCTGTTTCCGGAACATAATCGTCCGAAGATCCAGCGGAGAAATCTTCTTCGTCCGATGTACCAAGTGCATAATCATTAAAGAATTCTTCCGAGAATATAGCCCTTGCCTCTCCATTAGTCTCCAGAGTAGTTTTATCAGATAAGTCCATAGAAAAATTTATGTTGCCCTCAGCGTCACACTGATTATCGTTTCATAGTAATACTCACCGTGACTTGATAGATCCATTTTTTCACAATGTTTTTGCAATAACACACTAGAAAAATCACAATTTTTCTGTCTATGTTTTATCTAAGCAAATGCTACAATCTGTCAAAGAGTTATAATATTTTATACATTTTATCAGGAGGGTTACTGCGTTATTTGATTCGAAAGAAAATTCTATCGAACTAGGTATACATTAAAATTCGAAAGCTCTTTCGAATCGAATTGCACAGTAACCCGCCAGAGTTCTACGCCACCAGACTTAGGCCACCTTATTAGCCGCTTTTATAAAAAAGTATTTTTTAAAGTTGCACTAGAACATCCTTTCCACAATGGATGGTTGTTTTCCTGGGCCAATCGCAAAAAAAAGTGTATATCAATATACGTCATTTTTCGTTTTTATTTTGTTTTGATATATTAAAAATAGTGATTAATAAAAATAGTGCATGCTTCTTATACACTATTTTTCTTTCAAATATTAAAAAAAAATTAATAATAAAAATAGTGTATGCTTTTTATACACTATTTTTCTTTGAAATTATATTCAGAGAAACAACTAACTAAAACACCGTAACCTTCACTTACACAATTATTGATGAACAATTTCAAACACGAAATTATAAGCTATTATTTCAATTGATCTTTTGACCCACTTTGTGGAAGTAGAATTATACCAAATTTTGACCACATATAGAATCAGTTATGTAGATTCTTATTATGCAATAAAAACAAAATGGTGTATACGCGTATACACTATTGTTTTATTGAAGGGACGATATATATATATACATACATATATGTATATACATATACATATATATATATGTATATACTTATATATGTATATACATATATATACATATATATGTATATACATATATATATATATATATATGTATATATATATGTATATATATACATGTATATATGTATATATATGTATATGTATATATGTATATATACATATATGTATATATATATATATATAATACATTAGTAACCTTAAGATTTTTTTAATATAGTTCTGATAATAATTTAATAATTCCGTATACTTTAAGATTTTAAGGCTTCTATGTATTGACAAAACAATCACTCCCAAATATTGTTGGCAAAAGTTCGATCCAAATCGGTCCGCTAACCTTAGAGTTTTAGATAACTGTTCTTGGTTAGTTATATTTTATATCCATAATACATAATTAATGAATTTTTTCATATTTACCAAATATTATTGAAAAGGGACTCAACGGCTTACTAAGTTAAGATAAAATTGCATATTTATGAACTTTTTAGAACCTCGACCGTTTTCTGTTTTTTAGTTTTCTTTTAATCAGAAAATATGTATGTATATGGAATATATGTATGTATGTATAGAAATTTAAGCCGCAGTATAAACCACGGTTATTCACTTAAATTAGTCTTCAGAAACATATAAGTTTTACCATAACTCTTTCGATTTAACACTCTTGTTTTTATTTTTTTTTTTAATTTTAACATTTAATTAGGTAAAGTTTATATATCGGTCGAAAATTTATATGCGAACATACCTACACCTAAAAAGTCTTGTTAATTACGGCGACCTAAAACTTACTTACTATATCTTAAAATACTATATTCCTAGGCCCTCAACTAAGTCTGTTTTCAGAATTATACATAACTAACGATAAGCTCTTTCGAATTGGTGAATGATATTTAAGACTTGCCATAGCAGAATGTAAGAGCGCTCTATATTTACGGTCTTATGCAAAATTCCTTAAAGTATTATCCTAAAACGATTGTTAACTTAACAAACCGATGTTAATCTTTTGTTAACATCAAATAATTTAAAGTAGCTGTCTACATAATTTAAAGCTACGTTAAATACTTTACTGTTTAGACAAATAATATTTTGTGAAAACTTTTAAAGAAAATATTTAAGTTTTCAGACTTATCTAAAATAAAAGTTTTCAGACTTAGCTAAATTTCGTTATCATAGTTTTTGTAATTTGCTATTTTTTTAATCAAATTAAAGGTTTCAGGGGGTGGTAAATTTATAAAATCTATTTTCCATTATATTTCATACTCTATTTTAGATATGTATTTCATACTAAAATGATACTTTTCAAAGAAATTGATAAAACAAATTCTAAATTTTAAGAAAAAATTCGTGTTTTCAACAAAAAACAGACATCGCTCAATGAAATTTACAAAAAACATTATAGTGATGTATATACTCAACATGAGTTTAAACCCTTAATAAAAATTTGTCTATTTATTACTTTACTGTATTATAAATGTGTTTAGTTTATGCTTTTATGTAACATAAATACAATTTTACATTAAGAAAAGAAGAAAAATGTTATTTTATATTAAAAACATACAAAAAATTATTTAGAAATTCGACTACCCGGAGAAAACAATGAATAACACAGCACAACAAAATAAAAAAAATTTCATGTGCTCTTAAAACCACTATACAATTTTGATGTATTGTGACTACCTTTGTACAAAAATGGTAAAATTTTTAAATTCTATGGCAAGATTTTTTTTTTTAATTTTTTTTTTTAAATTGCTATTTTTTTAAACGTTTCTTCAAATAATTAATGATAACTCAAAAACTACTAGTCCGATATTATTAAAATAAAATCATAAAAATTAAGATTTACATAGCCTTTAATTCGTCTATATATCGCGTTTCAATCGGATCAATAGTATCGGAGTTATAATAAAAAACTTAAGAAAAAAATATATTTTTTACGTAAAAATGGCAAAAATTTTCGTTTTAAAAAAATCATGAAAAATCGAAAACGGCAAAAAAACTTCCAGATTTATTATTTTATCGCATAGCGACATATAATAGCAACAAAATGAGATATCGACCATAAAAATCGATTGATTTTTTTCGAATTTATTCACAATTTAGTGAATTCGCTCATTTTCACAAAATTTTAGTTTTTTGCTTGATATACGCATTATAGCGGGTTTTCAAATGTATGAAAAAAATAAATTTTCCAATTTCAAGGGATGCATGTCGGATTATTGTGAGATTTGGTGAAAATTTTTTGAAATTTTAGTCGAATTGGACAACGTTAACACGTAGCGCATAGGCCCCAAATCTGAAAAATAGCGTTTAAATCGAAAAAAATGACAAATTTTCAGTTTTTGCAAAATTAAAGCTATTTAAAAGCCTTTTGCAAAAAAGTGGATTCTAGTTCTTATTGCAAAGGCAATGATTTTTCCAATAAGCTACATGCCTTTAAAATCGCTTAAACAGTTTTCGAGTTATTACAATTTTCACTGGCCATTACATGTCCTTGAGGACTTGCCGAAGACAATTTACAAAAACATTTTACTTAGTTTAAATTTTTTTATTTTTTTCTTTTTTAACTTACAATATACATGTCAACAATAAAATATAAAATTTCGCTAAAATTGACGGATATCTTCCTATTACACAACGCAACAAAATAAAAAAATTCGATGCTTTTGAAACCACTATACAATATCCAGGTACTGCCAAAGTGTTTTGGATGAATGATAAATGTATGGCAAAACAAGTACGCGAAATACTGTTTTGGGCAAAACATGTATTTCTGTGGGACACGTGTTACTGTGGAAATACAGTATTGAAGGCTGAGAGCAGGAATATTTGACGGCCCACAAATTCGCAAATTGGTCAAAGATACCGATTTTCTCAGTTCAATGTCAGAAATTGAGAAAAATGCATGGGATTCGTTTGTATAGGTTATTCAACATTTCTTAGGAAATAACAAGGATGATGATTTTGTTGCGCACGTTGAAGAGATGTTAACTCACTTCCAGAATCTTGGATGCAACATGAGTATCAAGTAACATTACCTTCACAGTCACTTAGATCGTTTTCCTGAAAATCTAGGAGACTTAAGTGAGGAACAGGGCGAACGATTTCACCAAGATATTCGGACAATGGAGGAAAGATACCAAGGTCACTGGGATGCACACATGATGGCAGATTTTTGCCAGAGTATTCAGAGCAACACTTCGTTATTCAATAATAGAAAATGTCATAAAAGAAAATTCCAAAGTTTGTAGTTTATAATATTTATTTATTTATTTCCTTATTTTATAAGTTGTAATAAATTTAAAAAATAAAATATAAAATAAAATACATGAATAAAACAATGAAATACATTTTCGATCTATTCCATCGATTTGACTTAGTCACATTTTTTTGGTCAATTGCCTTCGGCGAGTCCTCAAGGACATGTAATGGCCAGTGCAAATTGTAGTAACTCGAAAACTGTTTAACCGATTTTAAAGATATGTAGCTTATTAGAAATCTCATTGTGTTTGCCCTAAGGACCAGGATCCAATTTTTTGCAAAAGGGGGAATAAATAGCTTAAATTTTGCAAAAAACTGAAAATTTGGAAATCTTTAAACGCTATTTTTCAGATTTGGGGCCTATGCGCTACGTGTTAACGTTGTCCAATTCGACTAAAATTCTGTCGGTGGAAGTTTCTCACCAAATCTCACAATAATCCGACATGCACCCCTTGAAATTGGAAAATTTATTTTTTTCATACATTTGAAAACCCGCTATAATGCGTATATCAAGCAAAAAACTAAAATTTTGTGAAAATGAGCGAATTCACTAAATTGTGAATAAATTCGAAAAAAATCAATCGATTTTTATGGTCGATATCTCATTTTGTTGCTATTATATGTCGCTATCCGTCAATTTTAGCGAAATTTTATATTTTATTGTTGACATGTATATTGTAAGTTAAAAAAGAAAAAAATAAAAAAATTTAAACTAAGTAAAATGTTTTTGTAAATTGTCTTCGGCAAGTCCTCAAGGACATGTAATGGCCAGTGAAAATTGTAATAACTCGAAAACTGTTTAAGCGATTTTAAAGGCATGTAGCTTATTGGAAAAATCATTGCCTTTGCAATAAGAACTAGAATCCACTTTTTTGCAAAAGGCTTTTAAATAGCTTTAATTTTGCAAAAACTGAAAATTTGTCATTTTTTTCGATTTAAACGCTATTTTTCAGATTTGGGGCCTATGCGCTACGTGTTAACGTTGTCCAATTCGACTAAAATTCTGTCGGTGGAAGTTTCTCACCAAATCTCACAATAATCCGACATGCACCCCTTGAAATTGGAAAATTTATTTTTTTTCATACATTTGAAAACCCGCTATAATGCGTATATCAAGCAAAAAACTAAAATTTTGTGAAAATGAGCGAATTCACTAAATTGTGAATAAATTCGAAAAAAATCAATCGATTTTTATGGTCGATATCTCATTTTGTTGCTATTATATGTCGCTATGCGATAAAATAATAAATCTGGAAGTTTTTTGCCGTTTTCGATTTTTCATGATTTTTTTAAAACGAAAATTTTTGCCATTTTTACGTAAAAAATATATTTTTTTCTTAAGTTTTTTATTATAACTCCGATACTATTGATCCAATTGAAATATAGACGATATATAGACGAATTCAAGGCTATGTAAATCTTAATTTTTCTGATTTTATTTTAATAATATCGGACTAGTAGTTTTTGAGTTATCATTAATTATTTGAAGAAACGTTTAAAAAAAATTGCAATTTAAAAAAAAAAATTTAAAAAAAAAAATCTTGCCATAGAATTTAAAAATTTTACCATTTTTGTACTAAGGTAGGCATAATACATCAAATGTATATAGTGGTTACTAGAGCACATTTTTGCTGTTGACCTGTTGTATATATATTTGTATTGTATATTTAACTATAAAGAGACAAGAGAGAATGACGATGTTGCCAGCATTAACATGTAAAATTGACTTGACGTATTCATTAGTTAAAGAACTGTTTTTGGATACTATTTTTTAACAATCGTTTTTTAGCCTTAAAGTATTTGGTAACTAACGTGTTCTTTAAGCAATATTTATGATTTTTTTAGCATAAGACCGATAATCTTTAGCTGATTTTACCCGGCGTTGCCCGGGTTGGTAGTTAAAGTTTTTAACTTATTACTGTGTTAGCACTTTCTTTAAAAATTAACAATACAATACTTGTATTAATTATACCCTTCACTACAATAGGTGGAAAGGGTATTATAAGTTTGTGCTGATGTATGTAACGCATGGAAATATTTGTCTTAGACCCACCTTTTAGTATACCAATAAGCTTAGAATCTCTTTCTGAGTTGATTTAGCGATGTCCGTCCGTCTGGCTGGCTGGCTGGACCCCCATGTAAACCTTGTAATCAAACTACAGGTCGCAATTCTAAAGATAATTTGATGAAATTTGGCACAGGTCATTTTTTTGATAATGGGACCATGGCTATTGAAATTCGTCAATTCGGTCCATTATTTATGGTACCTCCAATAGGTCCCACTTCCCGGAATTGATATATTGGCCACAATATCAATCAATATTTTTTCATGAAATTTAAATCGAATACTGCTTATGTCAACTAAAATCACTGTAACAAATTTCGTTAAAATCGGTCCATATTTGACCATAGCTCCCATACAAACTTTTCTTTAAAAACGCACTAAATAGGACAAAAATCGCTAAAAAGCTTGTTAATCTGAAGATAATGGGAATTTTAAGTTTATTTTTTATATACATAATTTTTGTAACAACTGTAATCAATTTGCCAAATTTCGAGATAATCGATTTGACATTTGACCCTAGCTCTCATATAAGTCCAAATGTCGGAAGCAGCTTAAATATAAAAGTTTTGAGAAAATGTTTGTATGATGACAAAATTTAGAAAATATTTGTCTTTATACAGAAAAAATAACAGCTTTGACCTTAGTGGTGAAGGGTATCGTATCTTACTTGTTTTTTAATTGAATCCTTTATTAATATATTTGCATATATGTTTAATTGACATTTGTGAATGGCTGTACTCCTCATTAATGTGTGTTTTAAACGTTTTCGAAAGCAAATGGGTCCATAAATATTAAACAACATACAGACAACCAGACGCGAACATTTTTTTATATTTATAGATTATCAAAAAACTATCAAACAATCATCAAACGGTCGTCAGCCAATCGTGAAACAACTATCGAGCAATCATTAAAAATTATTGAACAGTCGTCAGTCAATCATCAAACAACTATCAATCAATCGTTAAAAAATCATCAAACTACTGTCATAAAATTTCTAGTTAATCATGAAACAATTATCAAACAATCATTAAAAATTTTCAAACAGTCAATCAATCATCAAGCAATCGTCAAACAACCATCAAATAATCATAAAAAATCTTCCAACAATCGTCAGTCAAACTATTATCAAAAGCATCAAGCATCCTTTTTTTCTATTTTAGATAAATCAAGAAAAGAGGTAGTGAAAGTGGGCATAGCAAATTTTTCTTAATGTAGAATCCTAACTTGTCTTCATTGGTCCAGCCGTTCTCAAGATATACAATTTTAAAGAAAATCCTCATTTCGAAAAATTCAAAAAGAGAAAAACTATCCTATAGTATGAAAATATACACATTTAAAACTTTAATTAATTGCGTTAAATCGTTTTCATCTTATCATCCATATTTGTCATTTTCAATATTTGACTTATATGGGAGGCGTCACGCCCACTTGAGATTAAAAAAAAACCAACCTATTTTACCCACCGGTCACACACATACAATTAAAATTTCTGAAAAATCGGTCATCCATATTTGTCATTTTTAATAGTTGACTTATATGGGAGGGGTCACGCCCATTTGAGATTTCCAAAAAAAAACATAGCCTATTTTACCCACCGGTAACTCCTTATATACTGTAAAAATTAATCAAAAATGGGTAGGCTCGGTCATCCATATTTGTCATTTTTAATACTTTACTTATATGGGAGGGGTCAGGCCCACTTGAGATTTAAAAAAACTGAACCATTTTACCCGGTCCTCAGGGTTATCCATGTTTGTCAATTTTAATATTTGACTTATGTGGAAGGGGTCACTCCCACTTAAGATTTACAAAAAAATGTAGCCTATTTTAAAACCTTAATTTACTGTCAAAATTTCAGAAAAATCTGTCCGCTCAGTCATCTATATTTTTAATATATGGGAGGGGCACCGCCCACTTTAGATTTCAGAAAAAAACACTTCCTATTTAAACTACCGGTCATACCTTACCATACTGTCTTAATTTCAGAAAAATCGGTCAGTTCGGTCATCCATATTTGTCATTTTAAATATTTGACATATATGGGAGGGGTCACGCCCACTTGAGATTTCAAAAAAAAACCTGTCCTACTGTACCCATTGGTTACACCTTAACATACTGTCAAAATTTCAGAAAAATCGGTCCGCTCGGACATCTATATTTGTCATTATTAATAAATGAGTTATATGGGAGGGGTCACGCCCACTTGAGATTTCTGAAAAAAAAATTTAGCCTATTTTAACCACCGGTCACACCTTATCATACTGTCAAAATTTTAGAAAAATCGGTCCGCAGGGTCATCCATATTTGTCATTTTTAATATTTCACTTATAAGGGAGTGGCCACGCCCACTTAAGATTTTAGAAAAAAACTTAGCCTATTTTAAACACAGGTTACACCTTACCATACTGTCAAAATTTCAGAAAAATCGGTCAGCAGGATCATCCATATGTGAAATTTTTAATATATGTCTTATATGGGAGGGGTCACGCCAACTTACAAGTTCAAAAAAAAAACCTAACCTATTTCAACCACCGGTCTTACTTTACCATACTGTCAAAATTTCAGAAAAATCAGGCTGCTCGGTCATTCATATTTGACATTTTCAATATTTGACTTATATGGGAGGGGTCACGCCCACTTGAGATTTCAAAAAAGAATCTGGCCTATTTTATTCATCGGTCACACCTTAACATACTATCAAAATTTCAGAAAAATCGGGCCACTTGAGATTTCGAAAAAAAATTTAGCCTATAGTCACCACCGGCCCCACCATACTACACTGTCAATTTCAGAAAAATCGGTTCGCTATTTTCTGAGATCCTTCCCAACAAACAACATACAAACAGACAAACAGGCTCGGACATTTTTTTATAGATATAGAAACATATAAATTATTTTGTTTAATGTTAAATCTTTAAAAATATCCTTATAATTCTAGCATTAGGGATGGAAAATTTTAATAAGTGCATTAAACCGCCTAAGGATAGAGTGAAAATAGTTTTTTTCATATTCTTACTTCATGGACTTGGAACTCTAATGCCGTGGAATATGTTTATAACAGCTAAAAGTGTAAGTATAAGCTATTGTATTTATATATTTTAAGCTTTGTTTATTATTTAAAATATATTTCGAAAGCTTTATTATAGTGCAAGAGTTAGTGATAATGATTTAATGATGCCTTATTTGTATATGATTATGTCTACTTATGTATATGTTCATTTGATGTTCTATAACACGCACTGTTGTTCGGTTTTATAAGTGTGGAGAAATCAACATCATATACACATGAAAGTATAATTCAAGTATAATAAAGCTGAAAATTTAGTTTTTAAGCTTGACATTTAAAGTTTAATCATATTCGATTTTTATTAAAGTGTAAACATTCGTCTTTACGACGAGCAATTATTTGTGTTTAAAATATACATTTTAAAGGTTTAAAACTCATATTTGTATTAAGAAAAACTTATTAAGTAAAACAAGCAATGTAAATAATTTTTAAACAAATATATTTTTTATTATTATAAAAAAAGTATTTATACCCTTCACCACCCTTAGACCCACCTTGAAGTATACCAATGAGTCGATTTAATGATGTCAGTCCGTTCGTCTGGACGGCTGGATCCCCATGTAAACATTGTACTCAATGTACAGAGGGTTTACTGCGTAATCCGATTCGAAAGAAAAAATATACAAAAACGAACAAATAGGACTGCGTAGTACTATTTTCGTACACTTCTCTTTCGAAAGTGCTGACAAGTTTTTTTCGAAAGATAAATATCCCTTTCGTAAGTGCAACTCTGCATTACGAACACGGACGTTGGAAAAATAGAAAATGCCAGGAAATTGTTCGAAAGCCATTTTGCTAGTGAAAAATAATTAAAAGTAAAAAAAAATGTAAGTATTTTTAAAAATTTTTGATATAATATTTAACAAAAATAGAATCACTTATTAAGAAATAAGTGAAAAATATATATTAAACAAATGCCTAAAAAATTATACATATTATTGTTGGTGTGAATTAGTTTTTTTAAGAAATACTGCTTAAAAAATAACAAATACAAATAAGAAGCAATATGAAGAATTAGTTGAATTCATGACGAAACATCCAGACTTGGCAAAAAGACGTCTCAATGCTCCAGACGCCAAGAACAAGTCAAACAATTTATGGCAAAAGTTATCCACCGACTTGAATACCTTCGGACCTCCCGATCGTGACGTCAAAGGCTGGAAAAAGGTAAATGTTTATTATTATGACTATATAAGTGTAGTATTTCTGGCACCGGTGGCTGTCCAAGCAGATACTGTTCACTTAAACCTTTGGAGCAACAAACTCCCAATCTACTTTCAATGGAGGAGGTCGTTACTGGAATGTCTGGCACTCAAGAATTTGGTGCAAAAAGTAATTCACAGATACCATCGCCAAGTCTTGAAAATGATTTAGATATCAATTCCGATTCATCAATTGAAAACGATGTCAGAGAGAAATCCACACCACGCAGCACCATAAGAAGAGTTTGTGATAAAGACGCACTTTTGAAAAAGCAAGTGGCGAACCAAGTTACTTACCAAAACAATTCCTTTCAAGTTTTAAAAGAAATAAATAAAAACATTTCCGGAGTACAAAAATATCTAAGGAGAACCTTTGACGTTGAAGATCGAATATACAAACTTGAAAAAGAAAGACTTGAATTGGAGAAGACTAAAGTTCAACTAGAAAATCAAAAACTGCAACTAGAAAACCAAAAAGTGCAGTTAGAAAATCAAAAACTTCAAATAGAAAATCAAAAACTTCAACTAGAAAATAAAAAAATTGATCTTAAAAAAAATAAAAATTGACGTTTTGAAAAAGGCTGAGCTTGAGAAATCAAAAATAAAAGTGGAACAGCTTGAGGTGAAAAAAATCCACTTAAGAATTAAGAAACATAGTTTTTCCCTAATTATCTTTAAGTTTTTTTTATGTAAATAATTATTTTTTTGCCTTTTTTATATTTTTTATTAACTAAAAGAATTAAATGTTGTTTTTTATGAATATTCATGAATATATTCTATTAATTTCTGAAAATATTGTTTTTTATTTCATCGCGAATAGCTTTTGCAATATTTGTAAAATTGTTATTTTCGATTTCCACATCGGCTCCATAAATATTAATAGCAGAATCATTTTCCAAACTTTCCTCGGAGAATTGTTTAACATTGTATTCCAAACAAATGTTATATAGCGCGAAGCAAACATTTACAATTTGGGCAAGGAGGCAGCGAAATCTTGCTTCTAAAAGTCCAAAAGTTCTTTCTGTATGGGGTAAGAATTCAAGGCTCTAATGGATATCCATCCTAACCTCAAGTACTGATACCAAATATGAGGCAATTTATTTTATTGGTTTCAAAAACAAAACAGCTAAGTAAAAGTTACCAATTACCAGTTATTGCAATTTCAAATAGTAATTATATAAAATGTATAGAACTTACCACCATAGCATTAATATTTGAATATGGGTGCTATTTACTGCACCAATAACGCCTGGTAAAAATATATTCTTGCTTCTCATAGCTTTTCCTTGCTTGATTCTAACACAATGTGCTTGGGACAAAGAATCTTTTCAATAACTTGAAATACCTCTGATATACAATAGGAAATCACTCTACTACAGGAAACATTCACTCCCTACCGTAATAGGAGGAAGACAAACTGGGTTATCCACAAGGGCACCCTGGAACGTCTCCTTCCCTCCTTACCGAGCATCAACACTCGCAATGATATTGATCATGCGGTTAACGTACTAACCGACATCCTGAATCAAGTCACAAATCAGGCATGTAAACTCACCATCAGGAGAGGTAAAAAGAAACCCCCTGGTGGTCCGCCGTCATTGTAACACTCAGAAAAGAATGTCGCCGACTTTTTAACGAGGCCAAAAGGACCGCAAATTGGTCCCCCTACAAAGCCTGCGTTAACAATTTTAAAAATCTAGTCAGGAAAGCGAAGAGACAATCCTGGATGAACTTTTTCAGCGGCATCGAAGGTTCTTCCGACACTAGTAGACTCCGCAAAATCCTGACCTCATCGCCCTCGGTAGCTGCCTATATCCAAAGGGACAGCGGCCATTGGACTACGAGCGGATCTGAAACCCTCGAGGTCCTCTTAGATACCCACTTTCCAAGTTGCAAACCTCTAGGTGCGGACACATCCACTAACCTCAATGTCCTTGAGTCCACCCCCATCCCTCTTACTAGGGATAGGATCTAATGGGCTCTTGACAGTTTCGAACCGTACAAAGCTGCGGGTCTTGATGGTATTATTCCAGCTGATCTTCAATATAATACCGACCTCTTAATGTCCTGGCTCCTTCTGTTATATGATGGTTGTCTTAGACTATCTCATATACCAGAGGCATGGACCAGGTGCAACGTTGTCTTTATCCCCAAAGCAGGCAAAACTTCGCACACGAAACCAAAGGACTTCAGGCCCATTAGTCTTAGCTCCTTCCTTCTTAAAACTTTGGAACGCGCACATTCGTGCTTCATTAGATCCAAGGCTTCTGTCCAACTCGCAGCATGCCTACAACAAAGGCAAATCAGTTGAGACTGCACTCCACTCACTAGTTAGTCATATTGAAAAATCTCTTGAGTTCAGCGAATTCATACTTGCCGCCTTCCTAGACATAGAGGGCGCTTTTAATAACATACGACCTGAGTCGATTTTATCGGCAATGGAAGACTTAAGGGTCGATAAATCTATTATCTCGTTTGTAGATAAGCTTCTCACCTATAGAGTCATCTGCTTAACCATGGGCACGGCTACAATCTATAAAGTAGCTTGTCGCGGTACTCCACAAGGGGGTGTACTATCACCTCTTCTGTGGAACCTTGCCATTAATAAACTACTCACTGAATTAGATTCTCTGAGATTTAACACCATCGCATACGCGGATGATGTAGCAGTGTCAGGGAAATTCCTTAGCACACTGTCACAACGTCTGATTACCGGTGCCTTAAGAACTACTCCATCTAAGGCGCTCTTCACTATGCTCAACTGGCTCCCGGTCGAACAAATGGCAATGCAAATTGCTCTTAACTCAGCTGTCCGTCTGGTCCCACTCAAAAACTTGACATTCCACTATCCTGGACAAAATTACAAATATCCCTGACCATATTGATTACTGCATATCCACTCCTATCTTCGACAAATCTTTCACTGTGACTATCTCTGGAGAACACCCATCTTCAGATGACGGCTGTCTGGAGGTTTACACTGATGGATCGAAGTCAAAGTTAGGCGTAGGGGGGGCTTCTTCATCCCACTTCTAGGGAAGGAAATTTGCTTTAGGCTCCCTGATCAATGTAGTGTCTTACAATCGGAGATATCGGCTATTCACAAAGTAGTCAAATGGTTGAGATACCACAGAGTATCGAGAACCAGTACCAGTAGCAGTACCTGAATGTATCGACAGTCAGGCTGCAATAAAATCCCTATCTAATGTCAATACGACATCTGTTCTTACCCTTGAATGCCGGGCATCTCTTAACGAGATGGCGGGACATTGCAAGATCGAAAAACTTGCTAAATCCGGTGCTCTCCTGCGTCAGGACAACATCGACCAATTTACGGGCTTGCCGCTACCCGCTTGCAAATCAATAATTAGGCAATTACTTTTCACGTTAGCGCAGAGCGAGTGGTCTTCGGAAACCACTTGCTCCATATCTAGGCAAACATGGCCCACCTACAACACTCAACGTTCAAATATCTTGGTAACTTTACCCCGTCACAGACTCCACAACCTAATTTCAACCCTAACAGGTCATTGCGTTTTCGGCATACATGCCAGAAGACTTACGGTCTTATGCAAAAAAATTTAACAACGATTGGTAAACTAAAATTAAGCAAAATTCCTTAAAGTATTATCCTAAAACGATTGTTAGCTTAACAAACCGATGTTAATCTTTTGTTAACATCAAATAATTTAAAGTAGCTGTCTACATAATTTAAAGCTACGTTAAATATTTTATTGTTTTGACAATAATATTTTGTGAAAACTTTTAAAGAAAACATTTAAGATTTCAGGCTTTTCTGATAAAAAATAACATTTTTGCTTAATTTAGTTATCACATTCTTTGTAATTTGCTATTTTTTTTATCATATAAAAGGTTTCGGGGTGGGGAATTTATGAAATATAATTTCCATGATATTTCATACTCTATTTTACATATTTCATACTAAAATCAAACTTTTCAAAGAAATTGATAATACAAATTTTAATTTTTAACAAAAAATTTTCAACAAAAAACAGACATCGGTCAATGAAATTTACAAAAAACATTATAGTGACGTATATATACTCAACATGAGTTAAAAGTACTCGATTTTTAAATAATCGGTTTAAACCCTTAGTAAAAATTTGTCTATTTATTATTTTACTGTATTATAAATATGTTCAGTTTATGCTTTTATATAACATAAACATAATTTTACATTAAGAAAAGAAGAAAAATGTTATTTTATATGTTATATAAAACGCTAAATTAGTAACACTAATTTATCATTATATTTCAACATATAGAAATGTATATAGAAATGTAAATGTAGAATAGAGATGATGAAATAAATAGAATTACATGTTCTTTAACCATCAACACTAACGGTTCTCATTTACAATAATTTTGGCGACGAGGTAAAACAATTAACAAGTAAGAGTGGTATATTCGGCTTTGCCGAATCTTGGATACCCTTCACCAATGGTGTTCTAAAAGTAAAGTACAAAATCGTAAGAATATATTGATAATTATATAGTTCCTGATTACTGACTAAGTTGAGCTCCACACAAATGCTTGATATGTATATTCATTTTCTGTTGTTCGTACTCAATGTAATTCCTAGCAATATTTGGTTATACTAGTATTATATGCAAAGAGTCTTTAAAATTAAGAGTCGGAAAACGAAAAGCTTTTCGGTGGCGTCATCATTTAGAATAGTTATGGACCCAAAGGTTAGGTTGGGCAGGTGGCTGATGTCTAGCTTAGAAATAAAATAGACACATATTTTACGAACATTTAATAAAGTTCGATAGACCAGATAAACCATGCAGAAAAGATGCTTCAAAATGTAGATGCCCTTAGATTTGCAAAAGCACATCGATATTATGAAGATTAAGTATTTTGGCATGCAACCCAAAAACACAGTGCCCAGTGAGGGTTCTGCACTTTAATTGTTACGAATTATCCAACTAGTAGAAGTTCTTGATTAGTTATGTAAAACTCTGAAGTTAGCGGACTGATTTAGGTAAAAGCTTTAATGATTGTCAATGTATATAAGCCTTAAAATTATAGGGTATACACTCTTAGTTTTAGATACATACGTGAAATATATAGCTTTTGAATGGATGAATATCAGCTTTGTCGGAAAAGTTATTAAAGATTTACTTGCTTATCTGTAGTTAGTTAATTAATTAAAATGAACACTTCATCAATAATATTTGGGATGTATTGTTGTTTCGATCTGTCCGATGGATGTTTGGAAAGTTTTGCTCTAGTTCTTTGTGCAATCATAGTGTGATTTAATTTATCAGCATTAAAGTGATTCCCGGTCGGGGTTATATGAGAGATTTCACTAAATGTGAACATTTTCAATACCGAACTTTTCAGGAAATCAGAAATACTTTTGTCAAATGTTGTCCCTCTAGAAAGTTTATTTTAGGCGCTATCGCCTTGAATAACAATATTGTACAATGTCTTTAAACTAAATGTCATTATCGTATCTATTATAATTTGTAATTTATTAGCTACTAAGAGATTGCCTTAGGCGAAGTTATACTGGAGCAATTGTCAAACGTGAACGGATTTCTCCCAATTGCAATTAAAAAACTTAAATTATCGTTGATATGTGAGATACATACATACATATGTAGGTTTTGAACGGATTTCATGTACTTAGCTGCATTTTTGGACTTCTTAGGAAGATTACCTATAATTTGATATATAATACATTCTCAAACGTTATCATAATGTTCAAAAGTCAGACACAAAATCGAGATAAATGCAGTGTGTCTGTCAACTAAAATCAGATTTGTGGAGCTCCTGGATTTTACACAAAATTTTAGGATATTGTCCCACCTGAATTTAATCATTGTCGATCAAAACACCTGAAATATCGCATAAACGCAAATGCATCAGAATTTAGGACGCTATTAAATTTCATCAAAATAAACACCTGATATCGACAAAACCGGAGCTCCAAGAACTTGACTACAACAGAAAAAAGGACAGACAGGTAGACGGACGGGCAAACAAATAGACGGACGGAGGTCGCGAAATCGATTCTTGTGCCGATTCTGAGTTAATCGGTACAATTTGAATGGTATTCATAATCAGATTTGTGGAGTATATATATCAGATTTTATGTCAAATTTCATCACAATCGGTCCATAAACACCTGAGATATCGCTGAAACAATACTTACAAAATGTAAACAAAATTTCTTAGACACTTACTTTGGGCAATTTGCTGTACATCAAATGTAGTGTTATGGCGATATCTCAATTGTTTACAGAGTGCTTTGGGAAACTATTTGCTACAATCTGATATACAACATATTATCACATGTATATCAGGATTATCTTTTTTCTCTTGTTATTTAAAAGTGTGTTTCAATCAAAAATTTTAAAATGTTCGTCTAATTTTTGGTATTTTTTCGATATTTTCGGTGTTTATAAACCGATTTTAATGAAATTAAATAGCGTTCATTGCGAGAGAATTTCCTAAAATCTGATATATAATTTATGTAGGTTCTTTCTCCAGGGGCTTCAGAAACTTGATTTCAACAGACAGACAGACGGACAGACAGGCAGACAGACAGACAGACGGACATCGCTTAATCGATTCTCCTCCCGATTCTGAGTCGATCGGTATAATTTTTATGGGGTCTACGATCACTACGAAAATTACAAACGGAATCACAAACTTATAATACCCTTTCACCTATTGGTGAAGGGTATAAAAAGGACAGACAGGTAGACGGACGGACAAACAAACAGACGGACGGATGGGCAAACAAACAGGCGGACGGACAGACGGACGGAGGTCGCGAAATCGATTCTTGTGCCGATTCTGAGTTGATCGGTACAATTTGAATGGTATTCATAATCATATTTGTGGAGTATATATATTAGATTTTAGAAAATCCTCCCATAAAGAACGATGTCAAATTTCATCACAATCGGTCCATAAACACCTGAGATATCGCTGAAACAATACTTACAAAATGTAAACAAAATTTCTTAGACACTTACTTTGGGCAATTTGCTGTACATCAAATGTAGTGTTATGGCGATATCTCAATTGTTTATAGACCGCTTTTGATAAAATTTAATAACGTGCTTGGTGGGGGAATTTCCTAAAATCTGATATAAAATTTATGTAGGTCCGTACTAAAGGAGGATAGTTTTTCCTATTTCTGCATTTAATTTTTTCAACAAACATTCTCTAATGTGTACTTTGGGCAATTTGCGACACATCAAATTCAGTGTTTTGGCGATATCTCAGTTGTTTATGGACCGATTTTGATAAAATTTTACAGAGTGCTTTGGGAAAATATTTCCTACAATCTGATATATAACATATTATCACATGTACACCAGGAGTATCTTTTTTCTCTTGTTATTTAAAAGTGTGTTTCAATCAAAAATTTTAAAATTTTCGTCTAATTTTTGGTATTTTTTCGATATTTTCGGTGTTTATAAACCGATTTTAATGAAATTTAATAGCGTTCATTGCGGGAGAATTTCCTAAAATCTGATATATAATTTATGTAAGTCCATCCTCCAGGGGCTTCAGAAACTTGATTTCAACAGACAGACAGATAGACGGACGGACAGACAGACAGACAGACAGACGGACATCGCTTAATCGAATCTCCTCCCGATTCTGAGTCGATCGGTATAATTTTTATGGGGTCTACGATCACTAATAAAAAAATTACAAACGGAATCACAAACTTATAATACCCTTTCACCTATAGGTGAAGGGTATAAAAAAAAAAGACTGCATTTTCTACAGTACAATTCCAGAGTGAAAAATAAAATAAAAGAATTTTAAATTTTGAAAATAAAAATGCCAGAAACTGTGGGTGAAAATAAAAATGTTTCATTGTTCAATTTTGAACCGTTTGACCCTAAAAAAACTACATGGACACGGTGGGTGAAAAGATTTGAAACTGCAATGGAGTTGTATGAGTGCGACAGGTCAAAACACCAAAAGCTTTTACTGCATTTTATAGGAGCAGACACATATAACTTATTGTGTGATAAATTAGCCCCACAAGCACCAGAAGAAAAGCAGTACAAGGAGATCGTGGTGGTATTACAGGATCATTTCGACCCAAAACCAAACGAGTTATTGGAAAATTATCGTTTCAACATGAGAAAGCAAAGAGAAGGCGAAAAAGCGGCAGATTTCTTGGTAGAACTGCGTAAGTTGGCAGCAAATTGTGATTTCGGGACGCACTTGGAGAAGGCGTTGAGGAATCAATTTTTATTTGGACTCTTGGACGGTAAATTGCAAAGCCGGTTGTTGGAGAAAAGGACGCTGAATTTGGATGACGCAATAGCAATGGCGACAGCAAGTGAGTTAGCAGAAAAAGGAGGTAATGAATTGCAAGGCAACAATAAAGACCCTATAAGCGTTCACAAAATGGCGGAAAAAGATAAAAGACCTAGCTCTAAAAAATGTTTTCGTTGTGGTGATGTGAAACACACGGCTGACAAGTGTAAGTATAAAGAAGCCGTTTGTCATTTTTGTAAGAAGAAGGGACACTTAAGAAAAGCCTGTTTCAAAGAAAAAAAGCGGTTGCATTTTATCGAAGGTAATACTGATAACCCAACAACAGCACCAACTACAGTGGAAGATATTTTACATATCAATGATCCAACAATAACGACTCGTAAGAAGATACTGTGCAAGTTAGAGGTTAACAATAAACTTTTAGAATTTGAAGTGGACACGGCTGCGCCAGTTTCAATAATAAATCTGAAGGATGCTAAGGAGTGGTTCCCAAAATTGGAAGTGAAGGTTCCTGACTTGGAATTGATAAGTTACTGTGGAACATCTTTAGAATGCATTGGATATGTGTGGGTAAATATTAAAAATGAAATTGACACTAGTGTAAAATTGTATATTGTACGGTCGAACCGTAAGCCCTTGTTAGGCAGAGATTGGCTATACAAAATAAAATTAAATTGGAATGAAATCATTAACGGTAATGATTTAGTGAACATTATAGAAGCCAAGAATCCCTCTAAGCAAATACAAATATTAAAGCAAAAGTTTCCAGCAGTGTTTTCAAAGTCTATGGGTAAAATTACTGAACTACAGGCTCGACTCTACCTAAAGGATAACGTGTCCCCTAAATTCGTGAAGGCCAGACGGGTACCATACTCCCTAATGGAGGCAGTTGAAAAACAGCTGCAAGAGCAAGTTGACGAAGGGTGTAGTAGTACCTAAAAAGAATGGTGAGGTAAGAATTTGTGGAGATTATAAGGTTACGCTAAACCCAGCTCTACTTGTGGACGAGTATCCAATACCCACTATTGAGGAATTATTTAGCAAAATGGCAGGTGGTAAAAAATTTTCAAAAATTGATCTGACTAAAGCGTATTTACAGTTAGAAGTACACTCCGATGATAGACACTTATTGACCCTAAATACACATAAAGGCTTATACCAACCAACACGTCTAATGTATGGAGTTGCTAGTGCTCCGGCGAAGTGGCAAAGGCTAATGGAGCAAGTTCTGGGAAATATACCAGGTGTTTCGGTATTCCTGGATGACATTAAAATTACAGCCCCTGATGACACAACTCACATGAATAGGTTGGAGGAAGTATTATCGCGTTTAGAAAAATTAAACATGCGTATAAATGAAGACAAGTCCGAATTAATGAAAGACTCAATTGAATACTGTGGTTACATGATAAATAAAGAGGGAATACATAGAATGAAAACCAAAGTTAACGCAATTCAAAATATGAAGCAACCTAAAAATAAGGATGAGGTACGCGCTTTCTTGGGCCTCATAAATTACTACGGCAGATTTATAAAAAATTTGAGCGACATTCTTCACCCATTGAATCGACTATTGCAAAAAGATGTAGATTTCGTATTTGACATTAAATGTGTGAAGGCCTTTGAGGAGATTAAAAAGCAAATGCAATCAGACACTGTATTGACCCACTATGATCCAAAATTACCTTTGGTACTAGCGGTAGATGCCAGCCCTATAGGCGTAGGCGCTGTTCTTAGTCACGTGTATGGTGATGGGAGCGAAAAGCCCATACAGTTCGCTTCACAAACTCTGAGTAAAACTCAACAGCGTTATTCACAAATCGATAGGGAGGCTTATGCGATCATTTATGGTGTTCGTAAATTTTATAATTATTTATTTGGTAAAAAGTTTACTCTGATTACAGATAACAAGGCGATTTCGCAGATTTTCTCTCCAAGTAAGGGTCTTGCAGTACACTCAGCGACAAAAATGCAACATTACGCGCTGTTCCTAGAGCAATTCGAATACGTGATAGAATGCAAGAGATCGAAAGAAAACGCGAATGCTGATGCGATGTCAAGACTCACAAATACAGAGGCATATGAGTTCATTGAAGAAGTTTGTATAATTGAAGAGGAAATTATTGATAATTTGCCTGTGACCCTAGAAGAACTCAAACAATACACAAAAGACGATGATGAGGTGAAAAAACTAATAAAATGTTTAGAATATGGTCGTGACTGTGAAGCAAAGGACCGGTTTGGTATCACACAGACGGAATTCAGCCTCCATGATGGATGTCTATTACGAGGTATAAGAGTATACATACCAGAACCGTTACGTAAGAAAATTTTAGAAGAGTTACACTCAGCACATTTTGGTATTTCTCGAATGAAAAGTTTAGCCAGAGGTTACGTTTGGTGGAGTCAACTGGATAATGACATAGAGAAGCTAGTATCAAAATGCGCACTTTGTCAAGAGACACGACCCAATCCGAAGAAGGTAACGCCTACTCATGGTTGGCCAAGACCCAAAAAACCATTCGAACGCGTACATGCAGATTTTGCCGGACCGTTCATGGGAAAATATTTGTTTTTACTGGTGGATGCATACAGTAAATGGCCGGAATTTCATATCATTCCCAATATGACAACAGAAACAACAATACAAAAGTGTCGCGAAATATTTTCTCAATTTGGCATACCCAGTATATTCGTGAGCGATCACGGGACCCAATTTAATTCAACAGAATTTCAAAAATTCCTTAAAATAAACGGCATTACTCACAAACAGGGAGCCCCATATCACCCCGCAACTAATGGGCAGGTTGAAAGATATGTGCAGACAATTAAATCGAAATTGAAAGCAGCAAAATGTACCCCCATCACTATGAGTGCAGAATTATCGAAAATCCTATTAGCATATAGGCGTGCAATTCACCCGACTACCGGTAAATCACCAGCTATGTTAATGCTAGGTCGACAAATACAATCGCGCCTTGACCTTATACTACCAAGTAATGATGTCAGCAAACAGTTGCCCTTAACCACCAATAAAAAATTTTCCGTGGGAGACAGAGTGTCAGTAAGAGATTATATGTCCAAAAACAAATGGCAATTTGGTGTGGTAGAGAAGAATATCGGTGAGCTACATTACAAAGTGTTACTTGATGATGGTCGTAGATGGAAAAGACATGTTGACCAAATGAGAAAAATTGAGGTAAATGCTAGCACATCACATCATGAACAATTAGATTCCGAACCAACATCACATGTAGAGGAACCAGTTGTGAATCATGGCATACCCCACTCAGTCTTACAAAAGAAAACAACAGAAGTCGTCCCACAAGAAGAAGTTATTCCACAACCAGAAATCATCCCACAAGCACAAGAGACCCAGGCTCAAGCAGAAGATGAGACCCAATTGAGACGATCTGAGAGGCAACGCAAAATCCCCAAGAAGCTTTTAGAATGATCTATATGTTATTTTATTTTCAGAAATTTGAAATGTATATTTAAATGAATTCAATATTAAGGGGGGGGGGGGGGAGAAATGTTATATAAAACGCTAAATTAGTAACACTAATTTATCATTATATTTCAACATATAGAAATGTATATAGAAATGTAAATGTAGAATAGAGATAATGAAATAAATAGAATTACTTGTTCTTTAACCATCAACACTACATATTTACAATATTATATTAAAAACATACAAAACATTATTTAAAAATTCGACTACCCGGAGAAAACAATGAATAATTAATTCGTTGTTTTGTATATTTAACTATAAAGAGACAAGAGAGAATGACGATGTTGCCAGCATTAACATGTAAAATTGACTTGACGTATTCATTAGTTAAAGAACTGTTTTTGGATACTATTTTTTAACAATCGTTTGTTAGCCTTAAAGTATTTGGTAACTAACGTGTTCTTTAAGCAATATTTACGATTTTTTTTAACATAAGACCGTTAATCTTCAATTTTATGACTAGTTGTCATAATATAGAAGAAGAGGAGACAGTGACTCATCTTCTATGTCACTGCCCCGCCTTCTCGACTTCAAGGGCTCTCAATCTGGGGATACCCTTTCTGCATGATTTATCAGATCTAGCGAGTATTAACATTCGTAAAATCGACTCATTTATCAGGGCTACAGGATGGCTTGATTAGCCTCTCATTGATAGCCTGGAGTAATTATTTTTGTTCTTTTCTTCCAGTCTATCCATAGCAGGTAACTACTCGCTACAGGTCGCGAGATAAAACAAAGTCATTTACTTAAATTAATGCCATTTCTTGATGAAAATTTAATAATTCGTGTTGGTGATCGTTTACAAAACTCAGATTTGAGTTACAAGTAAAGCACCCCATAATACTTTCAAAATCGAATCCCCTTTCAAAACTCATTATATTGGATTCACATGAAAGAACTCTTTATGGAGGTATCCCACTTACTATGTCTGTTGTGAATCGAAAATTTTGGATTGTATCTGGCAATCAATTAGCCAAATCAATCATTCACAAATGTATAACATGTTTTAGATATTCCGCTAAAACATCACAGCAGATAATGGGTAATTTACCTTATGTCCGTTTAAACGTCACACGACCCTTTAAGCATAGTGGTGTGGACTATGCTGGTCCTATTACCATTCCAAATTCAAATCTAAGATCATCTGTTGTTTCTAAAGGCATTTAAAAGATTTGTATGTACTGACATGCACTCCGATTGCGGCACGAATTTTGTTTTTACCACAAAAATAAAAAATCATTACCTGAGGACTTACGTCAGGCCCTAAGCTTAAATTCCACAAATTGGCATTTCATTCCACCAGCCTCACCAAACTTTGGTGGTCTCTGGGAGGCTGGTGTGAAATCGGTTAAACGCCATTTAAAACGAGTGACTAACGATAGGCTTTTGACTTTTGGAGAACTTACTACACTACTTTGCCAGATCGAGAGTTGCTTGAACTCTCGCCCTCTATGCGCTCTATCACCAGATCCATCAGACTTTGATGCCCTTACCCCAGCGCATTTTCTTGTGGGTGAACCAACTCAATGTATTCCAGAGGAATCAATTTTGGACCAAAATATCTGTTGAATTGCTAAAGCAACATTTCTGGAAAAGGTGGCACAGTGAATAACTAAACCGACTACAATCCCGTCCAAAATGGTTGAAAGGCGATGCTAATCCTAAAATTGGAGATTTGGTACTCATAGCTGATGAAAGATGTGGACAAGGACAATGGCTACTTGGATGCATCACAGATGTTCATCCAGGATCAGATGGATTAATAAAATAATGAAAAGACCAATCACTATAATTTCTCTTCTTCCAGATAATTCGCCAGAATATGTGGAATAAAATTTCCCGGATAAGAAGAAATAAAGCAAATTTTGTGGGATGGGACAAACACGGATGGCGCCTACTGTAATACACTGTGAGCCAGAGCACAGCGGAGTTTCCAGACTTGACTAAAACACTCCCAACTATAGGCCATCCTTATACATCATCCAATCTAAAAACATTCGTTCTTAAGGGAGGAGAATGTTGCCAAAAATTAATTAACAAATTAGTATTAGACACTAACTACTTTATATTTACATTATTTTTAATTTTTCATCATACATATTATATTATCATATTTTTCTTGTGTAGCTATTCAAATTGGTTCGAAGTGTAATGCCCTAAATTCATAATTTCCAGTTATGCATACATATTTACAAACTAGTGTATTACTCGCACTGGCTTTATGCATCTATATATATAAAACTCTAACGTGACTGACTGACTGACTGACTGACTCATCATCGCACAGCCCAAACGGCTAAAGCTAGAGAGCTGAAATTTTGACAGCTGGTACCTTTTTCAAAGTATAGATCCACTAAGACGGGATTTTTGGAAATTCGGCCTCTAAGGGGGTAAAAAGGGGTAAAAAAGGGAAAAATTAGTAATGCTGTATCTCCGGAAGTAAACGTCATAGGCCCAAAATTAAAATTGCGTTGGGATCAGCTGCAAAAATAAGTAGACACGTGTTTGGTACTTTTTAGCAGATGGGACAAATAGGGGGTAAAAAGGGTAAAAATGAAATGTTGGTACTTTTTTAAACCCATGTGTATCTTTTGAACCAATCAACAGAGTAACAAAATTCAAAACGGAGCCGGTAAACAAGAAAAAAATATTAGACACGTGTTTGGTACTTTTTTGATTCAGGGTTCAAAAAGGGGGAAAAGCGGGGAAAAAAATTTAGGGTAGGTCCATTTTTCTTTTTCTTTGTATTTGACTTGAACCAATAAAGCTACCAATAAAATTTATAGGGAGGTCGATTGCCCAGTACAAAATATTAAATACGTGTTTGGTACTTTTTTCAATTAAAAGGGTAAAAAAGGGAAAAATCGGTAACATTATATCTCCTTAACCAACAGCGATAGAAGCGAAAATTAAATTGGCTTGAGATTAGCACTAAAAATTAAGGGACACGTGTTCGGTACTTTTTTGAAAATCGGCCGCCTAGCGGGCAAAACAGGGTAGAAAAGGGAGAAATTAGTAACATCATATCTTCGAAACCAACATAGACAGAAACAAAGTTGAAATTGGATTTGAATCGCCTACAAAAATAAGGGGACACGTGTTTGGTACTTTTTTGAAAATGGCACTAATAAATATAAAAAAGGGTAAAAACTATATTTTGGTACTTTTTTTTAACCCATATGTATCTTTTGAACTAATAAACATAGAAACACATTTTATATCGCAACCGATAGATATTAAAAAAAACTAAATACGTATTTGGTACTTTTGCGATTAATGGGGTACAAAAGGGTAAAAAAGGGAAAATATTCAAGGATAGGTTTTTTGGTTTTTAGCCATGGATATCTTTAAGACTAATGAAGCCAGAAGTATAATTTATTGACTGGTCGATAGACATTGAAAAAAATAACTACGAGTTTGGTACTTTTTTTTAATTTTGGGGGTAAAAATCTGTAAAATATATCTTCTAAACCAAAAGTGATAGAAACAAAAACTAAATTGTTCTGAGATCGGCACTTAAAACCAAGGGACACGTGTTCGGTACTTTTGTGAAATTCAACCTCCTAGAAGGTAAAACAGGGTAGAAAAGGGAGAAATCAGTAACATCATATCTCCGAAACCAATACAGATAGAAACAAAGTTGAAATTGGATTTAAGTCGGCTAAAAAAATAAGGGGACACGTGTTTAGTACTTTTTTGAAAATGGCACCAATAAGGATAAAAAAGGGTAAAAACTATATTTTGGTACTTTTTTTAACCCATATGTATCTTTTGAACTAATAAACATAGAAACATATTTTATATCGCAACCGACAGATATTAAAAAAGAACTAAATACGTATTTGGTACTTTTGCGATTAATGGGGTACAAAAGGGTAAAAAAAGGGAATATATTCAAGGATAGTTTTTTTGCTTTTTAGCCATGGATATCTTTTAGGCTAATGAAGTTAGAAGTATAATTTATTGACTGGTAGATTTACATTGAAAAGAAATAAGCTACGTGTTTGGTACTTTTTTTTAATTTTGGGGGTAAAAATCGGTAAAGTATATCTTCTAAACAAAAAACTAAATTGGTCTGAGATTGGCACTTAAAATTAAGGAACACATGTTCGGTACTTTTTTGAAGTTCAACCTCTTAGAAGGTAAAACAGGGTAGAAAAGGGAGAAATTAGTAACATCATATCTCCGAAACCAACATCGATGCAAACAAAGTTGAAATTGGATTTGAATCGGCTAGGAAAATAAGGAGACACGTGCTTGGTACTTTTTTGGAAATGGCATTAATAAGGATAAAAAAGGGTAAAAACTATATTTTGGTACTTTTTTCAACTAATATGTATCTTTTGAACTAATAAACATAGAAACATAATTTATATCGCAACAGATAGATATTAAAAAACAATTAAATACGTATTTGGTACTTTTGCGATTAATGGGATACAAAAGGGTAAAAAAGGGAAAATATTTAAGGGTAGGTTTTTTGTTTTTAGCTATGGATATCTTTTAGGCTAATGAAGCCAGAAGTATAATTTATTGACTGGTCGATTGACAAAGAAAAAATAAAATACATTTTTGGTACTTTTTTTAATTTTGGGGGTAAAAATATATCTTCTAAATCAAAAGTGATAGAAACAAAAACTAAATTAGTCTGAGATCAGCACTAAAAATTAAGGGACACGTATTCGGTACTTTTTTGAAATTCGATCTTTTAAAGGGTAAAACAGGGTAGAAAAGGGAGAAATTAGTAACATCATATCTCCGAAACTAACACCGATGCAAACGAAGTTTAAATTGGATTTGAATCGGATAAAAAAATAAATGGCCACGTATTTGGTACTATTTCAAAAATGGTACTAATAAGAATAAAAAAGGGTAAAAACTATATTTTGGTACTTTTTTAACACATATATATTTTTTGAACTAATAAACATAGAAACACTGATAGGCATTAAAAAACTATTAAACACGTATTTGGTACTTTTGCGATTAATGTGGGACGAAAGGGTAAAAAAAAGGGAAAATATTCAAGAGTAGGTTTTTTGCTTTTTAGCTAAGAATATCTTTTCGGCTAATGAAGCCAGAAGCATAATTTATTGGCTGGTAAATTGACACTGAAAAAGTAAAATAAGTGTCTGGTGCTTTTTTAATTTTGGGGGTAAAAATCGGTAAAAATATATCTTCTTAGTCAAAAGTGATAGAAACAACAACTAAATCGGTCTAAAAACGGCACTTTAAATTAAGGGACATGTATTCGGTACTTTTTTCTTTAATTCGGCCGTTTTGGGGTTAAAACAGGGAAAAAATGGGAAATATTAGTAACGTCATATCTCCGAAATCCAAAACGATAGGAAAAGAGTTGAAATTTGCTTCGGATGGGCTGAAAAAAACGAGAAACGTATTTGGTACTTTTTTGAATATGGTACTTTTTTTGAGCCCATACGTATCTTTTGAAATAACAAACATAGAGAAACAGTAAACGTCACAATTGATAAGTAACAAAGAATTATTAGACACGTATTTGGTACTTTTACGATAATTGAGGTAAAAAAGATAAAAACTGGGAAATATTCAAGGGTAGGTTTTTAACTAATGAAGCCAGAGCTATAATTTACAGACGGGTGGATTCATATTGAAAAAGTAAATTGAAAAAAATTGAAAAAGAAAATGGATAAATTAGTAACATCATATCTCCGAAATTTACATCGTTAGAAACAAAGTTGAAATTGGATTTGGATCATCTTGCAAAAAAAGGGGACACGTTTTTGGTACTTTTTTGGAAATGGAACTAATAAGGGAGAAAAAGGGAAAAAACTATATTTTGGTACTTTATTAACCCTATAAGTATCTCTTGAACTAATAAACATAAATACTCTATTTAAATCACAATTGATAAGGACTAACAAAAATTAAGAAGGTGCTTCGCGCTTTTACGATAAATGAGGCACAAAAGAGTAAAAACTATGAATATCATTTAAACAAATAAAGCCAGAAGTATAATATACAGACAGGTCTATTCACATTGCAGAAGTATAAGACACGCGATTGATTCCTTTTTTTTAATTTTTGGAGTAAAAAGGGGGAAAATCGGTAACGTAATATCTCATAAATCAAAAGTGATAGAAACAAAGATTAAATTGGTCTATGATCAGCATTAAAAATTAAAGGACACGGGTTCGGTATTTTTTTTTTTTAATTTGGCCGCTTATGGTTAAAACAGGCTAGAAAATGAATAAATCATATAATCGGCTAGAAAATGAAAGGTACATGTGTTCTGTACTTTTTTTGGAAATGGCACTAATAAGGGCAAAAAGGGTAAAAACTACATTTTTGTACTTTTTTTTAACCCATACGTATCTTTTGAACTCATAAACATAAATCAATAACTATTAACAAAATATTAAACATGTGCTTGGTACTTTTACGATAAATGGGGTTCCAAAAGGTGAAAACGGGAAAATATTCATTTAAGCTAATGAAGTCAAAAGCATAAATTAGAGATGTGTCAATCAAAGGGGTAAAAAAGGGAAAAATCGATGACATTCTAAACCTAATAGATGGAAACAAACACTAAAATGGTCTAAGATAAGCCCTAAAAATTAAGGGACTTTTCAGTAATTTTTGCAAATTAAACAGTTTTGGGGTTAAAATAGGGTAGAATATAAAAACATTAGTAAAGTTATATCTCTGATACTAATATCGACAGGAAAAAATTTAAATTGGACTTAGATCGAATAGAAAAATAAAAAGTCATGTTTTTAGTAGGTACTTTTCGTAAATGAGCTAAAAATAGGGAATAAAAAGGATAAAAACTAAATTTTGGTACTTTTTTGATCCATATATAATTTTTGAATCAATTATTATAGAAACAAAATTTGTACCGCAATCGAAAATAACAAAAACGGGTCAAAAATTTAAAGATAGGTTTTTCCTTTTAAACTGTGCATGTTGCTTAAATCAATAAAATAAAAAATAAATCAATGATTTATGGACTGTTCTATTGACATTGAAGAAATATGTGACAGGTGTTTGGTATTTTTTTCAATTAACAAAAATGGAGTTAAGATCAGCAATAAAAATATTAGGACATGTATCCGGATTTTTTTTTTTTTAATTTGGCTGATCAGGGGTAAACAACGGGTAAAAAAGGAAACTTTTGTAAAATATTCAAAATCAAAAGCGACAAGAACAAGATTTAAATTGGGTAGATTTATAGGCTAGATTTTTTTTTGAAATCTCAAGGGGGCGTGACCCCTCCCACATAACTCATATATTAAAAATTACAAATATAGGTGACCGAGAGGCCCGATTTTTCTGAAATTTTGGCAGTATGTTAAGCTGTGACGGATGGATAAAATAGGCCAATTTTTTTTTTTTGAAATCTCAAGTGGGCGTGACCCCTCCCATATAAGTCAAATATTGAAAATGACAAATATGGATGACCGAGCTGCCCGATTTTTCTGAAATTTTCACAGTATGGTAAGGTGTGACCGGTGGTTAAAATAGGCAAGGTTCTTTTTTTAATTGTCAAGTGGGCGTGACCCCTCCCATATAAGTTAAATATTAAAAATGACAAATATAAATGACCGACCGGACCGATTTTTCTGAAATTTGTATAGTATGTCAAGGTGTGAACGGTGGATAAAATAAGCAAGGTTCACTTTTGAAATCTTAAGTGGGCGTGACCCCTCCCATATAAGTCAAATATTGAAAATGACAAATATGGATGACCGAGCTAAAATTCAGACAATATGGTTTGGTGTGACCAGTGGATAAAATGGACAAGGTCTTTTTCCCAAATCTCAAGTGGGCGTGACCCCTCCCATAAAACTCATATATTAGAAATGACAAGTATAGATGATAGTAATTTAAGGTGTGACCGGTGGTTAAAATAGGCAAGGTACTTTTTTGAAATCTTAAGTGGGCGTGACCTCTCCCATATAAGTCAAATATTGAAACTGACAAATATGGATGACCGAGCTGCCCGATTTTTCTGAAATTTTTACAGTATGGTAAGGTGTGACCGGTGGATAAAATAGGCAAGGTTTTTTTTGAAATCTGAATTGGGCATGACCCTCCCATATAAGTCAAATATTAAAAATTTTAAATTTGGACGACCCTGCAGACCGATTTTTCCGAAATTTTTACAGTATGTTAAGGTGTGACGGATAAAATAGGCCAGATTTTTTTTGACATCTCAAGTAGGCGTGACCCCTCCCATATAAGTCAAATATTGAAAATGACAAATATGGATGACCGAGATGCCCGATTTTTCTGAAATTTTCACAGTATGGTAAAGTGTGACCGGTGGTTAAAATAGGCAAGGTTTTTTTTAAATCTGAAGTGATAAGTCAAATATTAAAAATTACAAATATGGACGACCCTGCAGACCGATTTTTTCGAAATTTTTACAGTATGGTAAGGTGTGACAGGTGTTAAAATAGGCAAGGTTCTTTTTTGAAATCTTAAGTGGGCGTGACCTCTCCCATATAAGTCAAATATTGAAAATGAGAAATATGGATGACCGATGCCCGATTTTTCTGAAATTTTCACAGTATGGTAAAGTGTGACCGGTGGTTAAAATAGGCAAGGTTTTTTTTTTAAATCTCAAATGAGCATGACCCTCCCATATAAGTCAAATATTAAAAATAACAAATATGCACGACCCTGCAAACCAATTTTTCCGAAATTTTAAATTTCGACAGTATGTTAAGGTGTGATCTAAAGTGGGCGTGACCCCTCCAATAAGTCAAATATAAAAATTACAAATATGGATGATCAAAACGATTTAACCAAATTAATTATAGTTTTAAATGTGGATATTTTCATACTATAGGATAGTTTTTCGTTTTTTGAATTTTTTGAAAATGGACCAAGGAGGACCTGGGAATCGAAAAATGGGGATAAATTTCCCGTTTTCTTTAAAATTGCATCACTTTAGAACTTCTGGACCAATCAGGACATTTTTTTTTTTTTGTTTTCTTTAGTCCAAGTTAGGATTCCACATAAAGAAAAATTTACAATGTATACTTTTACGCCCACTTTTTTTCATTTATCTAAAATCGGAAAACGGCTGCATGGATTGGAAATATGATTAATGTTTGATAATAGCTTGACTGAGGATTGTTTGAAGATTTGTCATGATTATTTGATGGTTGTTTGACGATTGTTTGACAGTTGTTTAATAATTGATAGACTGATGACTGTTTGAAGATTTTTAAAAATTGTTTGGTAATTGATTCACGATTAACTGGCGATTTTATGACGGTACTTTGATGATTTTTTGTCGATTGTTTGATGGTTGATTGATGATTGACTGACGACTGTTCTATAATTTTTTTATGATTGTTCGATAATTGTTTCACGATTAGCTGACTATTTGACGATTGTTTGATAATCTATAAATATAAAAAAATATTAGCGTCTGTGTTGTATGCTGTTTGACATGTATGGGCCCATTGCAAGCAAACATTCATTTGCAGTACTGCCAATCACTAAAGTCAATTAAATACATATGCAAATACATTCATAAGGGATTCAGGTAAAAAATTAATAAAAAACATTTCATAATGTTAATTTTTAAAGAAATAGTTAACACAGCAATAAGTAAAAATCTTTTACTATCAGCCCGGGCAACGCCGGGTACAAACAGCTAGTTTACTTATAAAAGAGTATATTTTCTCGCTCTTACTTTACGTATTTTATTACAAAGAGTGAATTACTCGCTCTTATTTTACATTACTAGTTACATTCTTACAATCGAGTGTAATTACTCGCTCTTAATTTGTAATGTAAAATTTGTTAAGTAGTAATTCACTCGTTATTTAGCGGTATACATACATACATACATACATACATACATACATACATACATACATACATACATACATACATACATACATACATACATACATACATACATACATACATACATACATACATACATACATACATACATACATACATACATACATACATACATACATACATACATACATACATACATACATACATACATACATACATACATACATACATACATACATACATACATACATACATACATACATACATACATACATACATACATACATACATACCCTGCAGTAAATGCCGTCAGAGAAACAATACTGTTTTGCTATTGACAATGTCTCCAGTACTACTTGTCTATTTTGCCCCATCCAATGTTATCTACTATTGACATTTAACATTTAGAGTTCCTACGAAATCTACCAGTAGACATTACCACTATTTACTTAGTATTGACTTTGTAGTTCTTTTGGTCCAAATGGAGACATTAAGATCGAATCGAGGCCTATTGATATACATATATGTTGACACATTCGTTGACAATGTCACCAGATATATACTAGAATAGTTGTCTCTATATATTCACTATTTCAGTACTGAACTAAAATTGGGGACATTTGAATTGATGTTGCACAAAGTGTTGACATGGAGACACATGATCCCAGTTTTACTACAGGTTTTACATACATACACACATACATACATACACACATACATACATACATACATACATACATACATACATACATACATACATACATACATACATACATACATACATACATACATACATACACACATACATACATACACATATACATACATACATACATACATACATACATACACACATACATACATACATACATACATACATACATACATACATACATACATACATACATACATACATACATACATACATACATACATACATACATACATACATACATGCATACATACATACATACATACATACATACATACATACATACATACATAGATACATACATACATACATACATACATACATACATACATACATGCATGCATGCATGCATACATACATACATACATACATACATACATACATACATACATACATACATACATACATACATACATACATACATACATACATACATACATACATACATACATACATACATACACACATACATACATACATACATACATACATACATACATACATACACACATACATACATACATACATACATACATACATACATACATACATACATGCATACATACATACATACATACATACATACATACATACATACACACATACATACATACATACATGCATACATACATACATACATACATACATACATACATACATACACACATACATACATACATACATACATGCATACATACATACACACATACATACATACATACATACATACATACATACATACATACATACATACATACATACATACACACATACATACACACATACATACATATATACATACATACATACATACATACATACATACATACATACATACATACATACATACATACATACATACATACATACATACATACATACATACATACATACATACATACATACATACATACATACATACATACATACATACATACATACATACATACATACATACATACATACATACATACATACCCTGCAGTAAATGCCGTCAGAGAAACAATACTGGTTTGCTATTGACAATGCCTCCAGTACTACTTGCCTATTTTGCCCCATCCAATGTTATCTACTATTGACATTTAACATTTAGAGTTCCTACGAAATCCACCAGTAGACATTACCACTATTTACTTAATATTGACTTTGTAGTTCTTTTGGTCCAAATGGAGACATTGGGATCAAATCGGGGCCTATTGATATACATATATGTTGACACATTCGTTGACAATGTCACCAGATATATACTAGAATAGTTGTCTCTATATATTCACTATTTCAGTACTGAACTAAAATTGGGGACATTTGAATTGATGTTGCACAAGTGTTGACATGGAGACACATGATCCCAGTTTTACTACAGGGTACATACATACATACATACATACATACATACATACATACATACATACATACATACATACATACATACATACATACATACATACATACATACATACATACATACATACATACATACATACATACATACATACATACATACATACATACATACATACATACATACATACATACATACATACATACATACATACATACATACATACATACATACATACATACATACATACATACATACATACATACATACATACATACATACATACATACATACAAACATACAGAGGCTGTAGCGAATCAGTATTGACATACTACTGACGTGGTCTACAGTAATATTGACCTATTGTACCCAGTCCACGTTATCTATTATTGACATTTCACGTAGACTGTTCCTACGAAATCTACCAGCACTGTAGACTAAGTAGTTCCTTTGGGACCAAAATTTCTTCTTTTTTTTATTTACAATTTCTTCCTCTCTTTGAGAATTACAAATGTACAAATTTCTTTGTTTTTTAATTTGTTTTCTGTAATTTCTTTTACTCATTTTTAATTTTTTGTTTTTAATCACCTTTTTTAATTCACTTTTTTAACTTTTCAAAATTTTATTAAAGATTTTTTTAAGAAAATGAAATTGAACAATAAAGAAATACAAAAAAGCAGATATTTCAGAGAAGAAAATTCTCTACCTAATAAGAGAGAGACAATAAAAAATACTCGCCTGTTGAAATTGTGTTGACAATGTCACCAGAAACATACTAGTACTGTCGTCTCTATATAATTTCTACCTGCTTTCAAAACAAAAATTGTAGACACTTTAACTGGTGTTTTTGTCTATAGAGACGAGAGTGTAGACATGTCAACATATGGTGCCAGGTTGACTAAAGGGTACATGCATACATACATACATACCATGAAATAAATATTAAAGGAAGTGCCACTTACTTTTTATTTTGTAAACATTAACCATTTGACAAGAAAGAATATCTGAAGTTTACACAAAAAATGAGGCTACCTTACTTTTCAAAAAAATCCCATTTAAGTATCAAAATTGTTTGGTAATTTTTAATATTTCTTAACTTTTTTTCCTATTATCCTTGACTCCCAGTGGAGCATAGGGCCTCAACCAATCTTTTATATCGAAATGTTAAAGATTTTGTGGACATAAGGTCTGTAATACAGGTAGAGACTGGTTATTGAGTATTAAGTTATTTGCCATTAGGAGCCAGCGTCAAACTGTAGGTCTTCTTCAATTAGTCTAAAAATATAATCTAGTACATGTCCTTGACTGAAAGAAGTCCCCTCTATTTTTCTTGTAGAATTTGGGAAAACTAAGTAAGTAAAGTTTATGAACTGAGATCCACAAAATTGCTCCTAGTGGGTGTTTTCATGTCAGTCATGTTTTCAAAGTCTATCGAGTCCTTCCCTAAACTTTTGGAAACACAAGCTGTAAATATTATCTCAAACGCCACAGCAGTTTGTCCGTAATTTGTTATTCAGTAACACACACGAAATATTTTTTTAATTTAATGGTATAATTGAGATCTTATGTATTTTTGCATCTACAAAAATTTTATTAGACTATTTATTGAAAATATTAGTTATTTGAAATTTTATTTTTTTTTTCAAACTACACATTTTAATTTACAAATTTCCATAAAATAATCTACGAGTGTGGCAACGATCTGTGTAATATTGACAAAATATACAAACTTCAAAGATATTCTTTATAGTCAAAAATTTTGAAGTGGCACTTCCTTTAGTATTTATTTCATGCATACATACCAGAGAAGAGATTGAATGGCGGTTTTCTTGCTTTGAATGTATTCACACAAATATGAAAACATGTCGTCAATTTACAATATTTAATTGAGACGAAACAATGCATATTCACAAAATAAGAGTATAATGAAATATATTGCATGCATTGCTTGTGTTTATAACTGCAATCAAATACACTAGGAAAACATTCAAACATTCATTTTATAATAGCGAATGCGTGAGTGTTTACGAAATATTATGAATGATTTCAGTTGCGTTACAAGACAAGTTGTGCACAAGACAAAACTATAGTTGTATAGGTGGGCAAAGACAAAAAGAAAGAAACAAGTTGCCAGATAAAATGGATGCAAAATCGTTAAATTTATAGTAAAAAGTCAAACACTGGGATGGCAGAAAAAGAAATTAACCGTTACGCGTTAGAGTTGAAGAGATCAAGTTTTAAACTTCCAAAACATATGTTTTACTGGGGCGGCACAATCGGACCTCAAAATAGGGCAACTTAGATTTAAAAATCGGTTTTTGTATGTGGGTTAATTCCAAACACAATGCTTTTTTTTCGTCTCAAGCTTTTTATTTCTTTCATGTAAAAGAAAATAAAAAAACAAAAACGGCAAGTAAGCTCTAAAATAACTAGCAACAAACAAAAGTAGTTGTTATTATTGTAAAACTTTCTGCTAAATTGTGCAAATGGTGCTTTACCTGTATATCATGCCTATTACATACAAATATACCTGTCTCCACACATGTTATTCATTAAGCAACATGGAAAAAGAGTTGAAAACAATAGAACAATAATAAAAAATTCAACTGTTTTTCAATGATTGTATTTATTTTTATTGCTTTTTCCTGGTTTTACCTGAAAAATGTTATCAATGTCATTTTGACGTTCTAATTTTACTTTGTCTCTGCGTTTTTTCCGTAATGTCACATTTTTTTAATTAAGTCATAATCATTACTTGAGCTGTTTCGTTTGCTTTATGTGCATCGCTATTAAAAAGTGCAAGAAGTGATAAATTGATTAAGATAAAAAATAAAATAATAAAATCAATTATTTGGTGTTTTCAAGTGAATTTATAATCGCACGATGGTAAGTACAGCTAAAAATTTCCGTACTGTCACACAGTTATTTAATAAAAAATCGTAAAAAATAAAATAAATAAAAATGTATATTAATATATTACGAAGTTTTGATCACTTTTTCTTGTTTTTATTTTCCGTGAAATAACTTTTTAGAAGAAAAAAACAAAAAAAATATCACAAATTTCTTTACTGTCACTTTTAAGTAAAAAGGTTTTTTTATTTTAAAAGCTTATTTCTCGAAAATTCTGATTGATTTCAATACTGTAGTTCTTTTGATGTAAAGATAATTTGTTATATTACTTTGAATGACTATTGTTGTTGTTATTCTTCTAAAATCTTAAAGGTTAAAACAAAGGCAAAGTTGACGGGAGCTGAAAGAGCAAAACGTCATCGAGAAACGTTATCCGCCTATAAATAGGGGGAACATGATGGTTTTTCCTTTTGTTATTTTGTTGCATTTAAGCAGTTGTTAATTCGGTTTATAAATTACTCACGTTTTTTGGTAAGTGAAAATAAAATTTAACAAATTTTCTTCTTGGAAATTTTTTTTATTTTTATAAAAATAGGAAATTTTTCAAAAATTTCCTATTTTTATAGGAAATTTTTCAAAAATTTCCTATTTTTATAGGAAATTTTTCAAAAATTTCCTATTTTTATAGGAAATTTTTCAAAAATTTCCTATTTTTATAGGAAATTTTTCAAAAATTTCCTATTTTTATAGGAAATTTTTCAAAAATTTAAATTGGATTTTCTTTACTGTCACAAAAAATTCCTTACTGTCACTTTTTATTTTTCAAGTTTCCAGCAAAATACGACAATTTCTTCCAAATTGTTTGAAGCAAATTTGTTACTTTAAATGTAAGCTGCACAAAAACGAATTTTTGTAAAAAAAATACTTTTTTTAATTCTTGAATTATAAAAGGAAAAAAAAATAATTGGAATCTTTTCGAAAAATAACTTTTTGCTATTACTAAACCCGTTTTTTTTTTAAGAAAAACATCCAAAGCTTTTCGAAAAATAACTTTTTGCTATTACTAAACCCGTTTTTTTTTTAAGAAAAACATCCAAAGCTGGTAAATAATAAGTGAACGAATGCGATAGTAGGCTTTGTTCTAACATTTTTGCATTAATTTCTTAGTTTTGTAAATTTTTGTAAAAAGTGACATTCCGGAAAATATTTAACCAAAATGCAATAAAAAAGCAAAACAAATTTTTTTTAAAGAAACTAAAAGTAATTTCGCAATCTGCACAAATCTTAATGCAAGTAAACAATTTCAGAGAATAAATTCCTCAACCATAAAAAAAAAAAAAATGCTCATGTACACTACTTTTGGAATTAACCCATGTAGTTCGTTTTAACATAATTATAAAAAAAAAAATTTAATACATTTTAGAAATTTAAAATTTTTTTTAGTAAAAAAATCTTTCTATACAAAAATATTTTCTATACAAGAATATTTTCTATAGAAAAATATTTTTTCAAAAATCTTTCTACAGAAAAATATTTTTATCAAAAACTTTTCAATAGAAATATATATTTTTATCCAAAAATTTTCTATAGAAAAATATTTTTATTGAAAATTTTTACTATAGAAAACTATTTTTATCGAAAATTTGTCTATTGAAAAATATTTTTATTGAAAATTGTTCTATAGAAGAAATTTTATTGAAAATGTTTCTATAGAAAAACATTTTATCGAAAATTTTTTTAACAAAATATTTCTTAGAAAAATATTTTTATCAAAAATTTTTCTATAGAAAAATATTTTTATCGAAACATTTTTTTAATAAAAAAATTTTGGCCCTATGATTCAGCATGAAAGCGTAGAAAAACATATGGCAGCACTGATAATAACGCAGACATATTATACGAATACTTTGCGAATAGAACGAAAAATGAGAGAGTCGTACGAATTTTTTCTAACTTAAAGTGTGACATCAAACTATTTCGTTGATGAACGAGCAGTGCAATAATAAAGTAGTGTGTAAAAAGACAATCCACGAAAATGTGCAAATGAATGAAGGCATCTTTCATAAAAAGTTATTGCCTTTGTAGGCAATGCAAAAGCAATATGCATACGTTGCTGTCAACATTTGTGAATGTATTCAGTCTCTTCTCTGATACATACATACATACATGCATACATACATACATGCATGCATACATACATACATACATACATACATACATACATACATACATACATACATACATACATACATACATACATACATACATACATACATACATACATACATACATACATACATACATACATACATACATACATACATACATACATACATACATACATACATACATACATACATACATACATACATACATACATACATACATACATACATACATACATACATACATACATACATACATACATACATACATACATACATACATACATACATACATACATACATACATACATACATACATACATACATACATACGTGTAGGGAATCATCGAGATCCCATTCACTTCATTTAGAACAAATGAAACACTTTTACTTTAATAAAGTTTAATATTTCTATTTTTAAATATTAATATTTTTAGTTTTAAATAAAGTTTTAATTCTTTTAGTTTTAAATATTTATTTCGCGTCACGTCTTCAAACTCCGTTTACTCAACTCAACTCTATTCACTTTTACTGACTCCAACTGACTGATTCTAACTTTTCAATCTTCTTTTGCTTAAGTTATTTTTCCTCTATTCTCCTACTCTGTCTGTCCGTTTAATTGTAAATTAGCAGAGTTGCATTGGTTAACCCTTGGCCCTACATTCGGCCCTCCTGACGGCAATACGGCTCGGATTGCCATCTTTTCAAATATTCCGCGTCTTATTCGGGCCCTCATGATCACCAACCTTCACTACATCATACCTTCCATGAGGAAGCTTACTAACAATCTTATACGGACCTAAAAACTTTCTCTTTAACTTTAAACCACTACCGAACTGAGTCCGTTTGATGGCGACCAACTCATTAATACCATAAACCTCTTCTGGCTTCCGTTTACTGTTAAACCCCTTACAGTTTTCTTTTTGAATACGAGCAATATTCTCCTTAGCTTCCGATCGTATGTCATTTCGGTATTCAGTGAACTCATTCACTGCTTCCTCATTTAATAATTCACGAAGATCGGGATATTCAGGTAACCTCATATCAATATCTGTCAATAATTTAAACGGTGAAAATCTAGTACTTCTCGACACTATCATTTGGTCACGTCGCACGTGTTTATACCAATTTCCACGATTCTCGCTACACAACTTTCCTAACATTGATACGATCACTTTCCACCTGACCATTCCCACGAGGTACACCGATGGCTATTACTAAATGCTGAATATTTTGTTCCTTGCAGTAATCAGAAAAAACTTGTGAAGTAAATGCAGTACCCCTATCACTTACTATTCTAGCCGGATTGCCGAAAACTGACGCCTGTTTTTCCAAACTCTCAATCACGGATTTTGAATCAGTAAATTTTGTTGGATATAGCCACACAAACTTACTAAATCCATCAACAATAACGAAAATATGGTTATATGCCTTTTTTGTTGTTTCCATGGGACCCACGTGGTCAACATGGTATGTTACTAAAGGTCTATCGTCCTTATCAATTGGGTTGAGATACCCCTCTTTTCTCCCACACTTAGAATCGGCGATGATGCACTCTATACAGCTCTTTACTATTTTCCTAACCTTCTCAGCTAATTTAGGCACATAATATTGCTTTTCTACCAATTCTTGGGTTTTTGCCACGCTATAGTGGCCCTGTCTGTGCGCCAACTTTATTATCCCATTTTCAACTCGACCGGTACTACTTTCAGTTCCTTAGTTGGAGCTTTAAGTGAAATACCGTTTCCCATAAAAAAAAGTCCTCATAACCTCCATATTCAAGGACTGAACTAATGGCTCTGGTTCTCTCATCATTAAGCTGTTTCCTCTTAACCTATGAGTTAAACTACTTTCAGTCATTAAGCAATACATCCTACTAAGGGCATCCACATGCCTCATTCGATCCCCAGATCTATGTTCCAACTCATACGAAAACTCCTGTAGGAACATAGCCCATCGAGATATCCTTGCTGGGACATCTTCCTTAGCCATAGTCATTTTAAACGCACTGCAGTCAGTGAGAATCTTGAAGGGTATGCCAAGCGGATAAACCCTCCATTTTTTCAAAGCCTCAACAATTGCCAACACTTCCGACTCGTAGGAGTGGTACCTTTCTTCATACAGTTTTGTTCTCCTACTCATAAATTGGACTGGATGTAGTTCTTGATCATCAACGCCCTTCTGCAAAAGAACGGCGCCATATCCGAACTTACTACCCTTCTGCAAAAGAACGGCGCCATATCCGAACTTACTAGCATCTGCGTGCACCTCAGTAATCGCATCTGGGTCGTATAGTCTTAAAACGGGACTACTTATTAGTGCTTCTTTTAACTCCTGGCAACCTATCACTACTTCATTCGTTATTTTAAACGGCACATTTTTCCTTAGTAAATCCGATAAAGGTTTCGCTTTTATACCATATCCTTCAATAAACCTTCTAAAATATGATGTTAAACCTAAAAACCTCTGAACTGCTGTTTATCTACAGGTATGGGATAATTTTGAACAGCCCTAATTTTCTCATTAGACGGTTTTATTGTTCCACCAGCAATTACATAACCTAGAAAATCTACCTCTTCTCTCAATATTTGTCATTTTTCCCATTTTATTCTCAATCCGTTGGAAGCCGCCCTATTTAACACTACTTTCAACTTACTCAACCCTTCCATCAGATCCATAGAGGGAATGATGATGTCATCCATATAAATAATTATAGTATTGTTTTGTATAAAGTCTCTTAAAGTGACAGAAATAAATCTTGTAAACACTGCTGGAGAGTTACTGATACCAAAAGGCACATATAGAAACTCATACTGGCCATTGTGAGTTACAAAAACCGTATATTTTCGTGACGACTTTTCCATTGGGACATGGAAAAATCCATTTTTAAGATCTATAGTTGTATAAACTCTACGTTTTTGCAACTTATCTAATACCTCTTCCATTAAAGGCATGGGAAAATGATCTCTTATTATCTTCTGGTTCAATTTTCTATAATCGCAGCACAACCGCTTTGTGCCATCTTTCTTAGCAGCTAGCACAACTGGTGAAGAGTACTCAGACGTGTTATTTGAGGACGAGCAAGGGTCTCCTTTGCTACAACGTACAATTTGGCGGCCATCAACCTTTGATGTTTTGCGGTTGCTGCCTAGTTTTTTTTATCATTTTTCTTATATTTCAGTTCTACCAATTGCTACCATTTCATCAATTCCAACCAAAATTTCCTATTTTTTTAGGTTTTTCTTTTTTTCGCAGATTTTTGTTATTAAATTTCGTTTTTCTCAAGAACAGTGTTTTTCTTGTCCCACAGTTAAAAAAAAATACATACCAAAAGTTTTTAATCATTAAAGTAACATGCTTATATTACTTTCCTACGCATAATTTTTATTTCTTTTCTATTTTTATACCGTATTTAAATAAGTATTTTTTAAGAAATGGATTTTGCTCCTATTTTTTTGATCAAGACAGTTCAAGCTCAAAAATAGAATTAAGTCAATTACATCCTTAATTTAACAGTTATTTCGAGTTTCCCTTTTGTACTTTACTTCTTACTTACAGCTGTAAATACCGTTAGAATAAAACTTGTTTTACTACACCATTTTCAATTGTACATGAGAAATTTCATTGAAGAAGGGAAATTGAATTGAGAAATTTTCATTTGAAATTGAGAATTTACATTTGAAAATGAGAAAATTCCAATTGAAATTGAGAATTTTTATTTGAAAATGAGAAAGTTTCAATTGAAATTGAGAAATTTCATTTGAATTTGAAAAAATTCCAATTGAAATTGAGAAATTTCATTTGAAAATGAGAAATTTTAAATTGATAACTTTTTATTTGTAATTGAGAAAAGTATAATTGAAAATGAGAAATTTTTATTTGTAATTGAGAAATTTTCATTTCAAATTGAGTTTTCCATTTGATAAGATAATTGTACCTGGTAAAGTACGAAACCGTAGCGTCTGTTCAACATGTTAGTTGCGGCTACAAGCGGGCGTCTGTCTCGGACCGAGCGGCTCGCTTTACAAACGTGGCTCTTGTCTTTGGACTCATCATCCATCGACTAACAACTTTATAGAATATACTACTCCAAGGGGTAATCAAGCGAGAAATCCCCCTGATACGGCAGCTGGCACAGGATTTTGGAGGTGCCTAATCTATGTAAGAACATCCTGATGAATGAAATCAATTCTAACCTAAGAAATCGAACTATAAAAACTAATATAGGCATGAAAGAAAGTTTAAAGTTTGCGACATGGAACGTACGCACTCTATACGAAACTGGGAAACTAGAACAACTAAGGCGTGAAATGTTGGATTATAAAATTGATTTGCTGGCGGTGCAAGAAGCAAGATGGACAGCACAAGGGGAAGTTCGGAACGAAAATACTGTGTTTCTTTACTCCCGTCGACCGGATGGTGATGAGCATAGTAGGGGTGTGGGCTTTTCGATGACTAAAAGAATAGCTAAAGCCATGATAGCATGGTATCCTATCAATATGAGGCTAATGGCAATAAAACTTAAAGACTAAAACTCGTAATATGATAATTATCAATGTCTATACTCCTACTGAAATACAATCTGAAAACGACAAAGACGAATTTTACGATGTATTAAGCAGTTGATCAACTCAAAGTGGCGATCATCTTTACTTGATGTACGCTCGAGGCGCGAAGCAGATATAAACAGCGACCACCACTTAGTTATATCTAAAGTTCGACTGAAAGTAGCGGCTCTGAGGTCTGAAACGGCAAAAGCCGATCGGAAAATTGATGTTGGAAAACTGGAATCAGAGCGACATCGAAATGCCTTTATTACAGCTATAAGGAATCGGCTTCCAGATGTTGTAAACAACAACAACGCTAGTGTAAACGAAATTGCAAGGTGTGTCACTCAGACGTGCAATGAGGTTGGTCAGCAAACGTTAGGTTTTAAAGACCATAAAAGGAAAGTCTGGCTCACCCAAGCAACATGGGACCTGGTTGAACATCGTAAAATCATAAAAAAATACAATTTTAAATTCAAACGTGGATGTTGAGGAGCTTAGTACAATGTACCGTGACCTATCCAACAGAATAAAAAGGTCTGCAAGGAGGGACAAAAGAATGTGGGTAGATGAACAAGCGAGCCAAGCTGAGTCAGCTGCAAGTAAAGGCGACATAAGGACCTTATATAATATATCAAGGGCGTTGTGCGGCAAACCTACCTACACCAACAGTCCCATCCTGAGTAGTAGCGGTACACTTCTCTCAACGCCGGATGAACAATTAATACGATGGATGGAACACTTCCAGTCAACATTAAACAATCCCATTGGATTAGAAGCACAAACATGACTGTTTATTCAATGGAATTTCAGACAGCCCACCAACATTACAAGAAGTGAAGAATGCAATTAAAAGCCTTAAGCGCAACAAGGCCTCGGGCAATGACAATATCTCAGCGGAGATGCTTTTATGTGACGTTGAACTATCGGCGAGACTGTGGCACCCATTTGTACGTAAAATATGGGAAGAAGAAGCTCTGCCAACCTCCTGGAATGAAGGTATACTAGTGAAAATACCAAAAAAGTGTGACTCCAAAGACTGCAATAACTACAGGGGAATAACACTTCTTCCAATACCGAGCAAAATACTAAGTCGAGTGATTTTGAATAGAACGTCTGATGCAGTTTCTAAAACACTACGCGAAAATCAGTTTGGGTTCCGAGAGAATAGATCTTGTGTTGATCTATTCAACACAGTAAGAATAGTACTGGAGCAATGTAATGAATTCCTCACACCCATTTACCTAGCGTTTATCGACTTTATGAAGGCCTTTGACAGTGTCAACAGGAGCTATCTATGGAGAATTTTAGAAAACCGTAACATGCCAACGAAAATTCTGAACTTAATTCGGGCAATGTACGTGGAATTTAAATGCCGGGTTTTACATAAAGGTAAATTGTCTAATCCGTTCGAAGTTACTACTGGAGTAAGACAAGGATGTATCTTATCACCCATACTTTTTTTCCTTGTCATCGACAATATAATGCGCACGGCACTGAATGGTAGACGTGGTATCCAATGGACACCCTTTAAACAACTTGAGGACTTGGAATACGCCGATGACGTATACCTTCTAAGCCAAAGCCTAGGTCACCTTCAATCAATATCTCCAAGACAAAGATTATGCCTGGAGGCTATGGCGCAAACCCTTCGCCACACATCAATGTGGATAACGAGGTTATTGGATGTGTAGGTACCTTTAATTATCTTGGTAGTTTGGTATCTACAAAAGGTGGCGCCGACGAGGATATTGAATCGCGTATAAATAAGGCAAAATCAGCATTCGGCATTCTACGAGCTATTTGGAAATCTCGGCAAATATCAACAACAACTAAGTTACGAATATATAACTCGAATGTCAAGTCCATCTTGTATTACGGCTGCGAAACTTGGACACGCACAAATTAAATCGATAAGCGCCTACAAACCTTTGCAAACAAATGCTTGCGGCAAATCCTTAATATATGGTGGCCAAATCGCATAAGAAATGAAGATCTACTAAACGCTACAAACCAAATCCCTTCTTCTATAGAGGTATGTCAACGGAAATGGCGGTGGATAGGCCACACACTTCGAAGGCCAAGTACCAACATTGCTCGACAAGCGCTTCGTTGGAATCCACAAGGAAGCGGCCGTCGTGTTGCTGCACCTGCTAGAACGTGGAGAAGATCAATTGAAGCGGAGTTACAAGCAGCAAACTATTCATGGAATGATGTATGCCTAACATCTCGCAATAGAGTTCGATATAGAAGGATGGTTGAGGCCCTATGCTCTACTGGGAGTCAAGGATAACAGAAGAAGAAGATAGTTGAGAGTGTTTTAGTAAAGTCTGGAAACTCCGCTGTGCTCCGACTCCATCTGATCCTGGATGAACATCTGTGATGCATCCAAGTAGCCATTGTCCTTGTCCACATCTTTCATCAGCTATGAGTACCAAATCTCCAATTTTAGGATTAGCATCGCCTTTCAACTATTTTGGATGGGATTGTAGTCGGTTTAGTTATTCACTGTGCCACCTTTTCCAGAAATGTTGCTTTAGCAATTCAACAGATATTTTTGTCCAAAATTGATTCCTCTGGAATACATTGAGTTGGTTCACCCACAAGAAAATGCGCTGGGGTAAGGGCATCAAAGTCTGATGGATCTGGTGATAGAGCGCATAGAGGGCGAGAGTTCAAGCAACTCTCGATCTGGCAAAGTAGTGTAGTAAGTTCTCCAAAAGTCAAAAGCCTATCGTTAGTCACTCGTTTTAAATGGTGTTTAACCGATTTCACACCAGCCCCCCAGAGACCACCAAAGTTTGGTGAGGCTGGTGGAATGAAATGCCAATTTGTGGAATTTAAGCTTAGGGCCTGACGTAAGTCCTCAGGTAATGATTTTTTATTTTTGTGGTAAAAACAAAATTCGTGCCGCAATCGGAGTGCATGTCAGTACATACAAATCTTTTAAATGCCGCAAGAAATGAATTTGTAGTAAGGTCAGAAACCGCTTCCAGATGAATAGCTTTTGTGACCATACATACAAATAGGCAAATGTAACCTTTACAAAACAAATTTTTTTTAAAGAAACTAAAAGTAATTTCGCAATCTGCACAAATCTTAATGCAAGTAAACAATTTCAGAGAATAAATTCCTCAACCATAAAAAAAAAAAAAATGCTCATGTACACTACTTTTGGAATTAACCCATGTAGTTCGTTTTAACATAATTATAAAAAAAAAAATTTAATACATTTTAGAAATTTAAAATTTTTTTTAGTAAAAAAATCTTTCTATACAAAAATATTTTCTATACAAGAATATTTTCTATAGAAAAATATTTTTTCAAAAATCTTTCTACAGAAAAATATTTTTATCAAAAACTTTTCAATAGAAATATATATTTTTATCCAAAAATTTTCTATAGAAAAATATTTTTATTGAAAATTTTTACTATAGAAAACTATTTTTATCGAAAATTTGTCTATTGAAAAATATTTTTATTGAAAATTGTTCTATAGAAGAAATTTTATTGAAAATGTTTCTATAGAAAAACATTTTATCGAAAATTTTTTTAACAAAATATTTCTTAGAAAAATATTTTTATCAAAAATTTTTCTATAGAAAAATATTTTTATCGAAACATTTTTTTAATAAAAAAATTTTGGCCCTATGATTCAGCATGAAAGCGTAGAAAAACATATGGCAGCACTGATAATAACGCAGACATATTATACGAATACTTTGCGAATAGAACGAAAAATGAGAGAGTCGTACGAATTTTTTCTAACTTAAAGTGTGACATCAAACTATTTCGTTGATGAACGAGCAGTGCAATAATAAAGTAGTGTGTAAAAAGACAATCCACGAAAATGTGCAAATGAATGAAGGCATCTTTCATAAAAAGTTATTGCCTTTGTAGGCAATGCAAAAGCAATATGCATACGTTGCTGTCAACATTTGTGAATGTATTCAGTCTCTTCTCTGATACATACATACATACATGCATACATACATACATGCATGCATACATACATACATACATACATACATACATACATACATACATACATACATACATACATACATACATACATACATACATACATACATACATACATACATACATACATACATACATACATACATACATACATACATACATACATACATACATACATACATACATACATACATACATACATACATACATACATACATACATACATACATACATACATACATACATACATACATACATACATACATACATACATACATACATACATACATACATACATACATACATACATACATACATACATACATACATACGTGTAGGGAATCATCGAGATCCCATTCACTTCATTTAGAACAAATGAAACACTTTTACTTTAATAAAGTTTAATATTTCTATTTTTAAATATTAATATTTTTAGTTTTAAATAAAGTTTTAATTCTTTTAGTTTTAAATATTTATTTCGCGTCACGTCTTCAAACTCCGTTTACTCAACTCAACTCTATTCACTTTTACTGACTCCAACTGACTGATTCTAACTTTTCAATCTTCTTTTGCTTAAGTTATTTTTCCTCTATTCTCCTACTCTGTCTGTCCGTTTAATTGTAAATTAGCAGAGTTGCATTGGTTAACCCTTGGCCCTACATTCGGCCCTCCTGACGGCAATACGGCTCGGATTGCCATCTTTTCAAATATTCCGCGTCTTATTCGGGCCCTCATGATCACCAACCTTCACTACATCATACCTTCCATGAGGAAGCTTACTAACAATCTTATACGGACCTAAAAACTTTCTCTTTAACTTTAAACCACTACCGAACTGAGTCCGTTTGATGGCGACCAACTCATTAATACCATAAACCTCTTCTGGCTTCCGTTTACTGTTAAACCCCTTACAGTTTTCTTTTTGAATACGAGCAATATTCTCCTTAGCTTCCGATCGTATGTCATTTCGGTATTCAGTGAACTCATTCACTGCTTCCTCATTTAATAATTCACGAAGATCGGGATATTCAGGTAACCTCATATCAATATCTGTCAATAATTTAAACGGTGAAAATCTAGTACTTCTCGACACTATCATTTGGTCACGTCGCACGTGTTTATACCAATTTCCACGATTCTCGCTACACAACTTTCCTAACATTGATACGATCACTTTCCACCTGACCATTCCCACGAGGTACACCGATGGCTATTACTAAATGCTGAATATTTTGTTCCTTGCAGTAATCAGAAAAAACTTGTGAAGTAAATGCAGTACCCCTATCACTTACTATTCTAGCCGGATTGCCGAAAACTGACGCCTGTTTTTCCAAACTCTCAATCACGGATTTTGAATCAGTAAATTTTGTTGGATATAGCCACACAAACTTACTAAATCCATCAACAATAACGAAAATATGGTTATATGCCTTTTTTGTTGTTTCCATGGGACCCACGTGGTCAACATGGTATGTTACTAAAGGTCTATCGTCCTTATCAATTGGGTTGAGATACCCCTCTTTTCTCCCACACTTAGAATCGGCGATGATGCACTCTATACAGCTCTTTACTATTTTCCTAACCTTCTCAGCTAATTTAGGCACATAATATTGCTTTTCTACCAATTCTTGGGTTTTTGCCACGCTATAGTGGCCCTGTCTGTGCGCCAACTTTATTATCCCATTTTCAACTCGACCGGTACTACTTTCAGTTCCTTAGTTGGAGCTTTAAGTGAAATACCGTTTCCCATAAAAAAAAGTCCTCATAACCTCCATATTCAAGGACTGAACTAATGGCTCTGGTTCTCTCATCATTAAGCTGTTTCCTCTTAACCTATGAGTTAAACTACTTTCAGTCATTAAGCAATACATCCTACTAAGGGCATCCACATGCCTCATTCGATCCCCAGATCTATGTTCCAACTCATACGAAAACTCCTGTAGGAACATAGCCCATCGAGATATCCTTGCTGGGACATCTTCCTTAGCCATAGTCATTTTAAACGCACTGCAGTCAGTGAGAATCTTGAAGGGTATGCCAAGCGGATAAACCCTCCATTTTTTCAAAGCCTCAACAATTGCCAACACTTCCGACTCGTAGGAGTGGTACCTTTCTTCATACAGTTTTGTTCTCCTACTCATAAATTGGACTGGATGTAGTTCTTGATCATCAACGCCCTTCTGCAAAAGAACGGCGCCATATCCGAACTTACTACCCTTCTGCAAAAGAACGGCGCCATATCCGAACTTACTAGCATCTGCGTGCACCTCAGTAATCGCATCTGGGTCGTATAGTCTTAAAACGGGACTACTTGTTAGTGCTTCTTTTAACTCCTGGCAAGCTATCACTACTTCATCCGTTATTTTAAACGGCACATTTTTATTTAGTAAATCCGATAAAGGTTTCGCTTTTATAGCATATCCTTCAATAAATCTTCTAAAATATGATGTTAAACCTAAAAACCTCTGAACTGCTTTTTTATCTACAGGTATGGGATAATTTTGAACAGCCCTAATTTTCTCATTAGACGGTTTTATTGTTCCACCAGCAATTACATAACCTAGAAAATCTACCTCATCTCAATATTTGGCATTTTTCCCATTTTATTCTCAATCCGTTGGAAGCCGCCCTATTTAACACTACTTTCAACTAACTCAACCCTTCCATCACATCCATAGAGGGAATGATGATGTCATCCATATAAACAATTATAGTATTGTTCTGTATCAAATCTCTTAAAGCGACAGAAATAAATCTTGTAAACACTGCTGGCGAGTTACTGATACCAAAAGGCACATATAGAAACTCATACTGGCCATTGTGAGTCACAAAAGCCGTATATTTTCGTGACGACTTTTCCATTGGGACATGAAAAAATCAATTTTTACGATCTATAGTTGTATATACTCTACGTTTTTGCAACTTATCTAATACCTCTTCCATTACATACATACATACGTACATACATACATACATACATACATACATACATACATACATACATACATACATACATACATACATACATACATACATACATACATACATACATACATACATACATACATACATACATACATACATACATACATACATACATACATACATACATACATACATACATACATACATACATACATACATACATACATACATACATACATACATACATACATACATACATACATACATACATACATACATACATACTTCCATACATACATACATGTAGGGAATCATCGAGATCCCATTCACTTCATTTAGAACAAATTAAACACTTTTACTTTAAAAAAGTTTAATATTTATATTTTTAAATATTAATATTTTTAGTTTTAAATAAAGTTTTAATACTTTTAGTTTTAAATATTTATTTCGCGTAACGTCTTCAAACTCCGTTTACTCAACTCAACTCTATTCACTTTTACTGACTCCAACTGACTGATTCTAACTTTTCAATCTTCTTTTGCTTAAGTTATTTTTCCTCTATTCTCCTACTCTGTCCGTTTAATTGTAAATTAGCAGAGTTGCATTGGTTAACCCTTGGCCCTACATTCGGCCCTCCTGACGGCAGTACGGCTCGGATTGCCATCTTTTCAAATATTCCGCGTCTTATTCAGGCCCTCATGATCACCAACCTTCACTACATCATACCTTCCATGAGGAAGCTTACTAACAATCTTATACGGACCTAAAAACTTTCTCTTTAACTTTAAACCACTACCGAACTGAGTCCGTTTGATGGCGACCAACTCATTAATATCATAAACCTCTTCTGGCTTCCGTTTACTGTTAAACCCCTTACAGTTTTCTTTTTGAATACGAGCAATATTCTCTTTAGCTTCCGATCGTATGTCATTTCGGTATTCAGTGAACTCATTCACTGCTTCCTCATATGTCAATAATTTAAACGGTGAAAATCTAGTACTTCTCGACACTATCATTTGGACACGTCGCACGTGTTTATACCAATTTCCACGATTCTCGCTACACAACTTTCCTAACATTGATACGATCACTTTCCACCTGACCATTCCCACGAGGTACACCGATGGCTATTACTAAATGCTGAATATTTTGTTCCTTGCAGTAATCAGAAAAACTTGCGAAGTAAATGCAGTACCCCTATCACTTACTATTCTAGCCGGATTGCCGAAAACTGACGACTGTTTTTCCAAATTCTCAATCACGGATTTTGAATCAGTAGATTTTGTTGGATATAGCCACACAAACTTACTAAATCCATCAACAATAACGAAAATATGGTTATAGGCCTTTTTGTTGTTTCCATGTTACCCACGTGGTCAACATGGTATGTTACTAAAGGTCTATCGTCCTTCTCAATTGGGTTGAGATACCCCTCTTTTCTTCCACACTTAGAATCGGCGATGATGCACTCGATACAGCTCTTTACTATTTTCCTAACCTTCTCAGCTAATTTAGGCACATAATATTGCTTTTATACCAATTCTTGGGTTTTTGCCACGCTATAGTGGCCCTGTCTGTGCGCCAACTTTATTATCTCATTTTCAAACTCGACCGGTACTACTATCAGTTCCTTTGTTGGATCTTTAAGTAAAATACCGTTTCCTATAAAAAAAGTCCTCATAACCTCCATATTCAAGGACTGCCCTAATGGCTCTGGTTCTCTCATCATAAAGCTGTGCCTCTTTTAACCTATGAGTTAAACTACTTTCAATCATTAAGCAATACATCCTACTAAGGGCATCCACATGCCTCATTCGATTCCCAGATCTATGTTCCAACTCATTCGAAAACTCCTGTAGGAACATAGCCCATAGAGATAAACTTGCTGGGACATCTTCCTTAGCCATAGTCATTTTAAACGCACTGCAGTCAGTGACAATCTTGAAGGGTATGCCAAGCAGATAAACCCTCCATTTTTTCAAAGCCTCAACAATTGCCAACACTTCCAACTCGCAAGAGTGGTACCTTTCTTCATACGGTTTTGTTCTCCTACTCATAAATTGGACTGGATGTAGTTCTTGATCATCAGCGCCCTTTTGCAAAAGAACGGCGCCATATCCGAACTTACTAGCATCTGCGTGCACCTCAGTAATCGCATCTGGGTCGTATAGTCTTAAAACGGGACTACTTATTAGTGCTTCTTTTAACTCCTGGCAACCTATCACTACTTCATTCGTTATTTTAAACGGCACATTTTTCCTTAGTAAATCCGATAAAGGTTTCGCTTTTATACCATATCCTTCAATAAACCTTCTAAAATATGATGTTAAACCTAAAAACCTCTGAACTGCTGTTTATCTACAGGTATGGGATAATTTTGAACAGCCCTAATTTTCTCATTAGACGGTTTTATTGTTCCACCAGCAATTACATAACCTAGAAAATCTACCTCTTCTCTCAATATTTGTCATTTTTCCCATTTTATTCTCAATCCGTTGGAAGCCGCCCTATTTAACACTACTTTCAACTTACTCAACCCTTCCATCAGATCCATAGAGGGAATGATGATGTCATCCATATAAATAATTATAGTATTGTTTTGTATAAAGTCTCTTAAAGTGACAGAAATAAATCTTGTAAACACTGCTGGAGAGTTACTGATACCAAAAGGCACATATAGAAACTCATACTGGCCATTGTGAGTTACAAAAACCGTATATTTTCGTGACGACTTTTCCATTGGGACATGGAAAAATCCATTTTTAAGATCTATAGTTGTATAAACTCTACGTTTTTGCAACTTATCTAATACCTCTTCCATTAAAGGCATGGGAAAATGATCTCTTATTATCTTCTGGTTCAATTTTCTATAATCGCAGCACAACCGCTTTGTGCCATCTTTCTTAGCAGCTAGCACAACTGGTGAAGAGTACTCAGACGTGTTATTTGAGGACGAGCAAGGGTCTCCTTTGCTACAACGTACAATTTGGCGGCCATCAACCTTTGATGTTTTGCGGTTGCTGCCTAGTTTTTTTTATCATTTTTCTTATATTTCAGTTCTACCAATTGCTACCATTTCATCAATTCCAACCAAAATTTCCTATTTTTTTAGGTTTTTCTTTTTTTCGCAGATTTTTGTTATTAAATTTCGTTTTTCTCAAGAACAGTGTTTTTCTTGTCCCACAGTTAAAAAAAAATACATACCAAAAGTTTTTAATCATTAAAGTAACATGCTTATATTACTTTCCTACGCATAATTTTTATTTCTTTTCTATTTTTATACCGTATTTAAATAAGTATTTTTTAAGAAATGGATTTTGCTCCTATTTTTTTGATCAAGACAGTTCAAGCTCAAAAATAGAATTAAGTCAATTACATCCTTAATTTAACAGTTATTTCGAGTTTCCCTTTTGTACTTTACTTCTTACTTACAGCTGTAAATACCGTTAGAATAAAACTTGTTTTACTACACCATTTTCAATTGTACATGAGAAATTTCATTGAAGAAGGGAAATTGAATTGAGAAATTTTCATTTGAAATTGAGAATTTACATTTGAAAATGAGAAAATTCCAATTGAAATTGAGAATTTTTATTTGAAAATGAGAAAGTTTCAATTGAAATTGAGAAATTTCATTTGAATTTAAAAAAATTCCAATTGAAATTGAGAAATTTCATTTGAAAATGAGAAATTTTAAATTGATAACTTTTTATTTGTAATTGAGAAAAGTATAATTGAAAATGAGAAATTTTTATTTGTAATTGAGAAATTTTCATTTCAAATTGAGTTTTCCATTTGATAAGATAATTGTACCTGGTAAAGTACGAAACCGTAGCGTCTGTTCAACATGTTAGTTGCGGCTACAAGCGGGCGTCTGTCTCGGACCGAGCGGCTCGCTTTACAAACGTGGCTCTTGTCTTTGGACTCATCATCCATCGACTAACAACTTTATAGAATATACTACTCCAAGGGGTAATCAAGCGAGAAATCCCCCTGATACGGCAGCTGGCACAGGATTTTGGAGGTGCCTAATCTATGTAAGAACATCCTGATGAATGAAATCAATTCTAACCTAAGAAATCGAACTATAAAAACTAATATAGGCATGAAAGAAAGTTTAAAGTTTGCGACATGGAACGTACGCACTCTATACGAAACTGGGAAACTAGAACAACTAAGGCGTGAAATGTTGGATTATAAAATTGATTTGCTGGCGGTGCAAGAAGCAAGATGGACAGCACAAGGGGAAGTTCGGAACGAAAATACTGTGTTTCTTTACTCCCGTCGACCGGATGGTGATGAGCATAGTAGGGGTGTGGGCTTTTCGATGACTAAAAGAATAGCTAAAGCCATGATAGCATGGTATCCTATCAATATGAGGCTAATGGCAATAAAACTTAAAGACTAAAACTCGTAATATGATAATTATCAATGTCTATACTCCTACTGAAATACAATCTGAAAACGACAAAGACGAATTTTACGATGTATTAAGCAGTTGATCAACTCAAAGTGGCGATCATCTTTACTTGATGTACGCTCGAGGCGCGAAGCAGATATAAACAGCGACCACCACTTAGTTATATCTAAAGTTCGACTGAAAGTAGCGGCTCTGAGGTCTGAAACGGCAAAAGCCGATCGGAAAATTGATGTTGGAAAACTGGAATCAGAGCGACATCGAAATGCCTTTATTACAGCTATAAGGAATCGGCTTCCAGATGTTGTAAACAACAACAACGCTAGTGTAAACGAAATTGCAAGGTGTGTCACTCAGACGTGCAATGAGGTTGGTCAGCAAACGTTAGGTTTTAAAGACCATAAAAGGAAAGTCTGGCTCACCCAAGCAACATGGGACCTGGTTGAACATCGTAAAATCATAAAAAAATACAATTTTAAATTCAAACGTGGATGTTGAGGAGCTTAGTACAATGTACCGTGACCTATCCAACAGAATAAAAAGGTCTGCAAGGAGGGACAAAAGAATGTGGGTAGATGAACAAGCGAGCCAAGCTGAGTCAGCTGCAAGTAAAGGCGACATAAGGACCTTATATAATATATCAAGGGCGTTGTGCGGCAAACCTACCTACACCAACAGTCCCATCCTGAGTAGTAGCGGTACACTTCTCTCAACGCCGGATGAACAATTAATACGATGGATGGAACACTTCCAGTCAACATTAAACAATCCCATTGGATTAGAAGCACAAACATGACTGTTTATTCAATGGAATTTCAGACAGCCCACCAACATTACAAGAAGTGAAGAATGCAATTAAAAGCCTTAAGCGCAACAAGGCCTCGGGCAATGACAATATCTCAGCGGAGATGCTTTTATGTGACGTTGAACTATCGGCGAGACTGTGGCACCCATTTGTACGTAAAATATGGGAAGAAGAAGCTCTGCCAACCTCCTGGAATGAAGGTATACTAGTGAAAATACCAAAAAAGTGTGACTCCAAAGACTGCAATAACTACAGGGGAATAACACTTCTTCCAATACCGAGCAAAATACTAAGTCGAGTGATTTTGAATAGAACGTCTGATGCAGTTTCTAAAACACTACGCGAAAATCAGTTTGGGTTCCGAGAGAATAGATCTTGTGTTGATCTATTCAACACAGTAAGAATAGTACTGGAGCAATGTAATGAATTCCTCACACCCATTTACCTAGCGTTTATCGACTTTATGAAGGCCTTTGACAGTGTCAACAGGAGCTATCTATGGAGAATTTTAGAAAACCGTAACATGCCAACGAAAATTCTGAACTTAATTCGGGCAATGTACGTGGAATTTAAATGCCGGGTTTTACATAAAGGTAAATTGTCTAATCCGTTCGAAGTTACTACTGGAGTAAGACAAGGATGTATCTTATCACCCATACTTTTTTTCCTTGTCATCGACAATATAATGCGCACGGCACTGAATGGTAGACGTGGTATCCAATGGACACCCTTTAAACAACTTGAGGACTTGGAATACGCCGATGACGTATACCTTCTAAGCCAAAGCCTAGGTCACCTTCAATCAATATCTCCAAGACCAAGATTATGCCTGGAGGCTATGGCGCAAACCCTTCGCCACACATCAATGTGGATAACGAGGTTATTGGATGTGTAGGTACCTTTAATTATCTTGGTAGTTTGGTATCTACAAAAGGTGGCGCCGACGAGGATATTGAATCGCGTATAAATAAGGCAAAATCAGCATTCGGCATTCTACGAGCTATTTGGAAATCTCGGCAAATATCAACAACAACTAAGTTACGAATATATAACTCGAATGTCAAGTACATCTTGTATTACGGCTGCGAAACTTGGACACGCACAAATTAAATCGATAAGCGCCTACAAACCTTTGCAAACAAATGCTTGCGGCAAATCCTTAATATATGGTGGCCAAATCGCATAAGAAATGAAGATCTACTAAACGCTACAAACCAAATCCCTTCTTCTATAGAGGTATGTCAACGGAAATGGCGGTGGATAGGCCACACACTTCGAAGGCCAAGTACCAACATTGCTCGACAAGCGCTTCGTTGGAATCCACAAGGAAGCGGCCGTCGTGTTGCTGCACCTGCTAGAACGTGGAGAAGATCAATTGAAGCGGAGTTACAAGCAGCAAACTATTCATGGAATGATGTATGCCTAACATCTCGCAATAGAGTTCGATATAGAAGGATGGTTGAGGCCCTATGCTCTACTGGGAGTCAAGGATAACAGAAGAAGAAGATAGTTGAGAGTGTTTTAGTAAAGTCTGGAAACTCCGCTGTGCTCCGACTCCATCTGATCCTGGATGAACATCTGTGATGCATCCAAGTAGCCATTGTCCTTGTCCACATCTTTCATCAGCTATGAGTACCAAATCTCCAATTTTAGGATTAGCATCGCCTTTCAACTATTTTGGATGGGATTGTAGTCGGTTTAGTTATTCACTGTGCCACCTTTTCCAGAAATGTTGCTTTAGCAATTCAACAGATATTTTTGTCCAAAATTGATTCCTCTGGAATACATTGAGTTGGTTCACCCACAAGAAAATGCGCTGGGGTAAGGGCATCAAAGTCTGATGGATCTGGTGATAGAGCGCATAGAGGGCGAGAGTTCAAGCAACTCTCGATCTGGCAAAGTAGTGTAGTAAGTTCTCCAAAAGTCAAAAGCCTATCGTTAGTCACTCGTTTTAAATGGTGTTTAACCGATTTCACACCAGCCCCCCAGAGACCACCAAAGTTTGGTGAGGCTGGTGGAATGAAATGCCAATTTGTGGAATTTAAGCTTAGGGCCTGACGTAAGTCCTCAGGTAATGATTTTTTATTTTTGTGGTAAAAACAAAATTCGTGCCGCAATCGGAGTGCATGTCAGTACATACAAATCTTTTAAATGCCGCAAGAAATGAATTTGTAGTAAGGTCAGAAACCGCTTCCAGATGAATAGCTTTTGTGACCATACATACAAATAGGCAAATGTAACCTTTAGAAACAACAGATGATCTTAGATTTGAATTTGTAATGGTAATAGGACCAGCATAGTCCACACCACTATGCTTAAAGGGTCGTGTGACGTTTAAACGGACATAAGGTAAATTACCCATTATCTGCTGTGATGTTTTAGCGGAATATCTAAAACATGTTATACATTTGTGAATGATTGATTTGGCTAATTGATTGCCAGATACAATCCAAAATTTTCGATTCACAACAGACATGGTAAGTGGGATACCTCCATAAAGAGTTCTTTCATGTGAATCCAATATAATGAGTTTTGAAAGGGGATTCGATTTTGAAAGTATTATGGGGTGCTTTACTTGTAACTCAAATCTGAGTTTTGTAAACGATCACCAACACGAATTATTAAATTTTCATCAAGAAATGGCATTAGTTTAAGTAAAGGACTTTGTTTTATCTCGCGATCTGTAGCGAGTAGTTACCTGCTATGGATAGACTGGAAGAAAAGAACAAAAATAATTACTCCAGGCTATCAATGAGAGGCTAATCAAGCCATCCTGTAGCCCTGATAAATGAGTCGATTTTGCGAATGTTAATACTCGATAGATCTGATAAATCATGCAGAACGGGTGCCCCCAGATTAAGAGCCGAGAGGGCGGGGCAGTGACATAGAAGATGAGTCACTGTCTCCTCCTCTTCTATATTATGACAACTAGTCATAAAATTAAAGATTAAGTCTTCTGGCATGTATGCCGAAAACGCAATGACCTGTTAGGGTTGAAATTAGGTTGCGGAGTCTGTGACGGGGTAAAGTTACCAAGATATTTGAACGTTGAGTGTTGTAGGTGGGCCATGTTTGCCTAGATATGGAGCAAGTGGTTTCCGAAGACCACTCGCTCTGCGCTGACGTGAAAAGTAATTGCCTAATTATTGATTTGCAAGCGGATAGCGGTAAGCCCGTAAATTGGTCGATGTTGTCCTGACGCAGGAGAGCACCGGATTTAGCAAGTTTGTCCGCGGTGGAGTTACCAGGTATGTTGTTGTGCCCGGGTATCCAGATAAGTTCGATCTTGCAATGTCCCGCCATCTCGTTAAGAGATGCCCGGCATTCGCGGGTAAGAACAGATGTCGTATTGACATTAGATAGGGATTTTATTGCAGCCTGACTATCGATACAGAAACGAATATTCCTGTCGTATACTCTGTGGTATCTCAACCATTTGACTGCTTTGTGAATAGCCGATATCTCCGATTGTATGACACTACATTGATCAGGGAGCCTAAAGCAAATTTCCTTCCCTAGAAGTGGGATGAATGGTGGGATGGGGGTGGACTCAAGGACATTGAGGTTAGTGGATGTGTCCGCACCTAGACGTTTGCAACCTGGAAAGTGGGTGTCTAAGAGGACCTCGAGGGTTTCCGATCCGATCGAAGTCCAATGGCCGCTGTCCCTTTGGATATAGGCAGCTACCGAGGGCGATGAGGTCAGGATTTTGCGGAGTCTACTAGTGTCGGAAGAACCTTCGATGCCGCTGAAAAAGTTCATCCAGGATTGTCTCTTCGCTTTCCTGACTAGATTTTTAAAATTGTTAACGCAGACTTTGTAGGGGGACCAATTTGCGGTCCTTTTGGCCTCGTTAAAAAGTCGGCGACATTCTTTTCTGAGTGTTACAATGACGGCGGACCACCAGGGGGGTTTCTTTTTACCTCTCCTGATGGTGAGTTTACATGCCTGATTTGTGGCTTGATTCAGGATGTCGGTTAGTACGTTAACCGCATGATCAATATCATTGCGAGTGTTGATGCTCTGTAAGGAGGGAAGGAGACGTTCCAGGGTGCCCCTGTGGATAACCCAGTTTGTCTTCCTCCTATTACGGTAGGTAGTGAATGTTTCCTGTAGTAGAGTGATTTCAAATTCAATATAGCGGTGATCAGAAAAGAAGCAGTCGTTTAAAACCCTCCAGTTCTTGATCAGAGCTGAGTGCATGCTGCTAACTATCGTGATGTCAAGGACCTCCTATCTGTTAGCAACAACAAAAGTGGGTTCTGACCCGGAGTTAACTATCTCTAAGTTATTACAAAAAATAAAATCAAAAATTGACTCACCTCTTGTGTTTGTATCAGAGCTTCCCCAAATGACGTGGTGTGCATATGCGTCAGCTCCTATAACCAATGGCAGATTTTGCTCGCGTGATAGGTCCACTGTTTTATGAACCAGAGCATTAGGTGGTGGACTGGGTTGGTCGTGCCCCATGTAGCACGATGAGACCAGAATGGAGCCTGTCTTGGTCTCCCAAGCCGCTACGAGGGTATCTGTAGTCAGAAAGAATGAAGATATTAAGTGAGCTCTTTGCTAAAATACACGCTCTTGCCCTACCTGTTTCACTGGTATGTATTAGCTTATAGCCTTTAAGCGTTAATCCACAGATCCTATCACAGTTGATCCAGGGCTCTTGGATTAGCGCTAGATCCTCCCCATGTTCGGCCATGCGGAGGAGTAGGGCGGCAGATGCCGCCATGGAGTGATGAAAATTAACTTGCGTTATCTTCATCATCATCATCCTCAGAAAAGGCAAGTGGAATGATCGTGACATTGAAGTCATCCTGTTCCTCGACCTCAGGGTCGGGGTTCAGCAAGGCCTCCTCGTCAGCATCCGTTTCCATCCCTTCTTCGGCAATACTGAGAGAGTCAATACTCTCTAAGGATTGCGTAAGAAGCGATGGGCAGGAAGCTTTATTCCTGGCAGGGCGATCAGGTGAACTGTTAGCCTTCCCACTGGAAGCCTTATCATCCCCCTGTAGACGAGCAAGGAGATTTCCTCGAAACCGTAGAAAAACTTCCCGCGCATCTCCCGGAGTGGAGCTAAAGTTTCTTCTGAGAGTCCTTCGGTTTCAGAGATCTTAGCCACCTTCCATTCATGGACAGGTAGGTTGGGATTGCTTATCTGAAGGAGCTCCAGTATCTCCTTGGCAGAGAACTTGCCATCGGGCACAAGGGCTGTGGACCTAGGTCTGCGAGGAATCTCCTCCTTGAAGAATACGTCAAGCCTAGCTCCATCCCAGATGCCCTCAATGAGCTGAACTGCTTTCTTTAGCTGAGTAGCAGATCGCTCATTATGGCAAGCCATCAATTTGACACGACCTTGATACCATCTAGCGTTGCTGCAGTTTGATGGGGGGCCAAGATTGTCCTTTAGGACATTAATGACAACTCCCACTAACTTAACACGGATTATTTCCCACCTTTCGGGGGAAATAGCTCCGTCAGCGTTGCTACGGTCACAGTCATGACAGCCTTAACGAGGTGACCTTTGGCAACCTCGCTGAAAGATCTGTCCATTAACCTAGTAGGTTTAGGTCGTTTGGTGTCTGGCTGCTGGCTATGTGGGCTAGAGTCTTCCTCCGAGCGTTGCCGTTTAGGCGCGTCCGAGGACGTGAAGGGAGTCTTGGCCAGAGAGTCAGCCAGCGTCTTTGTAGCCCAATCCTTTTATGCTTTCTCCTCAGGACTAAGGGTGTCTTCAGGCTTGTCACCAAACTTAAGTTTTCTTGTAGCGGTACGCCGCTGAAGGAAAGCCCTTCTGGCCGGGGTAGATTGCCTCCTAGAATGACATGCCGCAGTAGGTGGACCCAAAACTAGGTTAGGGGTCTCCTTGCTGTGCTGAGTAGAAGTCTTTTAAGAGGGACTTCGCGTCTCAACTCTAGGGGAAGTGCAGGGAGGGTACTAGAACCAGAGTTCGTTGTACCCTTGGTTCCCTTATGCACAGGAGGCATTGGGTTTGAACCCGAAACAGGGGGTTTGGCCAAAGCATCCTTGGAAGTACTCGGTCCCATGAACAGAGCATTTTTGCCAGAGTTGGCAGATTTTTTGCTGGTTGAGGTTCTATTCGGGATAGAGTTCCTTTCCCCAGCAGATTTAGTAGCACTTGTAGCTTGATTAGCTTGGCCAGGTGCATTTACCAAGCAAGTCTCAGTAGCTTTCGAAGCCCCACGGCCTAAGACTGGCACCGCGGAAGATTGATTGCTATATCCGGAGATTATGAAGCCCTCGACCGGACACAGGGGGCGTGATTTTTGGTTGTGTTGATCCATGATCACATGGTTGGGTTTTTTCGCCGTTTATACTTCAATGAAAAACTGCCGCCCCATCGGGGAACAGACGCAGACCACAGGGCCGCCCAATGTGGGAAACAGACGCCCTATGGATTTACATAAAAGTTCGGACAAAAAATAGGATTTGAGATCCAAACGGACAGGACCCCAATTACAGTCCAGTGAAAGCTGCACTAAAGGACTGCTGTAGTGGGGTCCAACAAGATATCATCAGGCAGCCCAATATGGGAAACAGACGCCAGATGATACGGGGGTAGGTAGTTCTTAGTTTAGCTCCCCCCTAAGCCTGTCTTTTATGGGTGCCCCTACCAGAGATAAGAAAATATCTCCACCAGCATAGCCTTATGGTTCATTGCGCGTAAGCCTCTGCATCGCGACAAGATGACTACCCATCGCTGTTGGATTTTTGCAATTGTGATTGAAACGGCGACACAATGTGCATATCCTTAGTAAAGTTCTAAGTTTATAAAATTTGTAAAAGATTTCAGGATAGATTTTGGTATCACAAGTATTTGTTGTAACTTTAACTATTCTTTGTTCCTCGTGGTGCTAAGGTTTGGAAGATTATTAGGCCAACAACTTAGGGGTTCATAAAGAAATTGTGGACCAAACCACCAGGTTTTATTTTCAATTAAATCACTGGCCAATGTACCCCTAGAAGCACAGTCTGCCGGATTAAGTTCAGAGGGAACGTAATTCCATTGAACTGGATTCCTAAATCTCTGAATTTCTGCAACTCTATTTGCCAACGTATACTGTCCAAGATGATGGTGGTTTCTGAATCCAACTCAAAACAGTTGAACTTTCACACCAGTAGTAAATTTCATCAATGTTTACATCGGACAGTGATTCTTTGTCACTTTGGGCAAGTTGCACCTGGAGTTTAGCACCGCAGAGTTCTAGTCTGGGTAAAGAAACTGTTTTTACTGGTGATATTTTGGATTTGGACTGCAGGATATTTACAAATATGCCTTCAGAATTAGTAACTCTACAGCATCATAAGCTGTAGTAGATGCATCGCAAAAGCAATGCAATTCCATTCGAGATTCATTTGACCATTGAATCCGCCGAGGAATTTTTAAGTTTGTGAGTTGAGCTAGAGACGATTTATGTTTTAGCCACTGCTTTTCAATTTGGAGTGGGACTGGTTCATCCCAGTCTAAGCCATTTTCCCATAATTGTTTGAAATAGATTTGGAAACTACCGTGGACGGTGTTAACCATCCTAAAGGATCGTATAACCTGGCTGTTTCCGATAAGATTGAGCGTTTTGTAACTATCACAGCATTGTCAATATTAGCACAGAACGAAAATGTGTCATTATTTGTATTCCGTTGAATACCAAGAGTTTTGACTACATTATCTCTATCAAATTTTAATGTAATAGATGGTTCTCTGTACTCCTCAGGAATTTGTTCCAAAAGCTCTTTGGAATTGGTAATCCATTAGTTTAGTAACCATTTCTTCTTGTTCCCAAAAAGATTTTAAAATGGTTTCTAAATTAGCATTATGTATATGGACCCTGTTCGTCGATATATTGTTACTGTTTCCCGAAAACACCCAACCGAAGTGAGTATTTTGAAGGAAAAGTCCATTATGTGTAAACGAACCTGAAGCTAATTTTATTTCAGAACAAACGTCTGAACCTAAGATATATCAATAGGATTATAATTGAAAAACCATGGATCTGCTAAGCTATCATTTGCAAGATTAGGCATAGAAACAAATTCAGATGATGGATCTGGAGTATAAGAAGAAAGAGTTGGTAAGACCAGGGCTGAACATGAAAGAACTGGTTCCTGTTTTCTAGAAAACAAGTCTAGGTCTACCAAAAATTTGGACAAATTCTCGTTCCCATTTCCAATACCTATCACTTTGCAGTGGGATTTGGTTTTCTTCAAGCCTAAAAGTTGTACAATTGTTTCGGAAATCAAACTAGCCTGCGACCCTGGATCCAAGAGTGCACGTAAAGGAAAATAACCACGATTTGTTCGAACAATTAATCGAATTGTATATAAAAGCGAAGAATGAAATGTACTAGCGTTATGTGTTGTGACCTGAGACTTTGTATTACGACTAGCATTAGGTGTAGATGTAGATACAGCGTTAGGTGTAGAAGAAGATATAGTTGAAGGCTGTTCTTCAGTATGAAGAACTGTATGATGATGTTGTTTGCAGAAAATGCAACGAAATGAGGAAGTACATTTATTGTGATCATGACCGATCACAAAACAATTGCGACTAGCGAAGATGCAAAAGAATAGGATCCCAGCTTTGGGTGTCTATTTTAAGATTCTTGAAAGAAGATAAACATTCTTGTGTAGAGTCAAGTATAGTTTTAATTGATTCAAATCCACCATCGGATTTGGGTATATTGAAAAGTTTTAAAATTAAATTCCCAACAAGAATTCGCTTATTGTGATATCTTGCTTCTAGAATTTTCCACGCGGAATCATAATTTGCCTCAATGGCAGAAATAGTTTTGATTAAATTAGCAGCTTCTTCAGAAAGCGTTCCCTTTAAATAATAAAATTTTTTAACCTTGTTTGGTGAACCAATAATTATGTTAAGTAATTATGTCGAGAAAGGTAAAGTCAAAAATCAAACGAATAGTTTTAATAAAATTCAAAATTTATTTAGAATTCTAGAATTGATTTACACTGTATACTTAGCGAATTTTGATGTTAATAGCTTCAAGGTTTTTAGGAAACAGAACTCTTTAAGTCTAACAACTTTACTTGTACCAAAAAAATTCGAACTGATTTTAATATACATTAAGTTATTTCAATGTTTAAAAATATTAAAATCTCTTTAGGAAAAAATACCGCTAAATAACGAGTGAATTACTACTTAACAAATTTTACATTACAAATTAAGACCGAGTAATTACATTCGATTGTAAGAATGTAACTAACTAGTAATGTAAAATAAGAGCGAGTAATTCACTCTTTGTAATAAAATACGTAAAGTAAGAGTGAGAATATATACTCGTTTATAAGTAAATGCATAAAGCCACTGCGAGTAACACACTAGTTTGTAAATATGTATGCATAACTGGCAATTATGAATTTAGGGCATTACACTTCGAACCAATTCGAATAGATACACAAGAAAAATATGATAATATAATATGTATGATGAAAAATTAAAAATAATGTAAATATAATGTAGTTAGTGTCAAATACTAATTTGTTAATTAATTTTTGACATACATACATACATACATACATACATACATACATACATACATACATACATACATACATACATACATACATACATACATACATACATACATACATACATACCTACATACATACATACATACATACATACATACATACATACATACATACATACATACATACATACATACATACATACATACATACATACATACATACATACATGCATGCATTATCTTTATCAAATTTTAATGTAATAGATGGTTCTCTGCACTCCTCAGGAATTTGTTCCAAAAGCTCTTTGGAATTGGTAATCCATTTGCGAAGATTACAACCGCCATTTTTGAGTAGCAAGCATAATTCCTTTTGTAGAGCAAGTACATTTTCGAAATTATCTGCACCTGAAATTATGTCATCGACATAAGAGTCAGATATGGGAACCTTATAAGATTTTGGAAAGTCTAGTTGAAAACCATGTGCAAGTTTCTGCAGCACACGAATTGCTAAATATGGGGCCGAAGTGGTACCATATATTACAGTATTCAATTCGTTAATAGAAATATTTTCGATTGGATTGAATCTCCAAAGAATTTGTTGATATTTTCGATGATCAGTGCAGACATCAATCTGTCTGAACATCTTTTCAATATCTGCACTGAATGCTTTTTTATGCCTCCTCCATTTAGTAATTATAGCAGGAAGACTGTTCTGAAGTGCAGGACCAGGAGAGAGTTCTTCGTTTAGAGAACTTCCGTCGAAGACAACTCTCAATTTGGTCGCTAAGCTATTCATTTTAAAAACACCGTGGTGTGGCAAAAAATATGAATTAGGGCGAATACCATCTGGATATTTTCCAATTTTGGTCATATGACCTAAAGATTCATACTCTTGCATGAAGTTTTTGTAACTTTCAACAAATTCAGGTCTTTTAGTAAACGTTGAAAGCGTTTAAAACGTCATTTTCGATATTAGGCTGAGCATGATCATTTAAAATAGATTTAAATGGAAGATATACCATATATTGACCAGAATCAGTTCTACTAGTTGTGAAATTAAAATAATCTTCTCATGCCAATTCTTTATTTGAAAATTTTCTTTTAGTAACCATTTCTTCTTGTTCCCAAAAAGATTTTAAAATGGTTTCTAAATTAGCATTATGTATATGGACCCTGTTCGTCGATATATTGTTACTGTTTCCCGAAAACACCCAACCGAAGTGAGTATTTTGAAGGAAAAGTCCATTATGTGTAAACGAACCTGAAGCTAATTTTATTTCAGAACAAACGTCTGAACCTAAGATATATCAATAGGATTATAATTGAAAAACCATGGATCTGCTAAGCTATCATTTGCAAGATTAGGCATAGAAACAAATTCAGATGATGGATCTGGAGTATAAGAAGAAAGAGTTGGTAAGACCAGGGCTGTACATGAAAGAACTGGTTCCTGTTTTCTAGAAAACAAGTCTAGGTCTACCAAAAATTTGGACAAATTCTCGTTCCCATTTCCAATACCTATCACTTTGCAGTGGGATTTGGTTTTCTTCAAGCCTAAAACTTGTACAATTGATTCGGATATCATACTAGCCTGCGACCCTGGATCCAAGAGTGCACGTAAAGGAAAATAACCACGATTTGATCGAACAATTAATCGAATTGTATATAAAAGCGAAGAATGAAATGTACTAGCGTTATGTGTTGTGACCTGAGACTTTGTATTACGACTAGCATTAGGTGTAGAAGTAGATACAGCGTTAGGTGTAGAAGAAGATATAGTTGAAGGCTGTTCTTCAGTATGAAGAACTGTATGATGATGTTGTTTGCAGAAAATGCAACGAAATGAGGAAGTACATTTATTGTGATCATGACCGATCGCAAAACAATTGCGACAAGCGAAGATGCAAAAGAATAGGATCCCATCTTTGGGTGTCTATTTTAAGATTCTTGAAAGAATATAAACATTCTTGTGTAGAGTCAAGTATAGTTTTAATTGATTCAAATTATAACATGCTTTGCCGGATTATCCTTAGCCGGTTTCCAGGAAAAATAACTCAACACTTGAAAGCGTTTTATTTTCTTTAATAATTTTTTTATTTAAATTAGAAATTTAGTACAAAGTTAGTTTTAAGAAATTTAAGAAACAAAGACGAACGCTATTACTCGGTCTCTGGTTATACTTAGACTACCCCCGACTTATTCGTTGTCGTGGCCTTTTTTGGAAAATTTTGTGGAAGTTAGTGTGTTAGTGTTAGTCACTATACGCCTGGGAACTATGGTCATTAGTATCCCCGTGCGCTACAACTAATGTCCCTGGAGAGCTATGGCCATTGTGTACCAGTAGACTCCTGTGTACCACTACTTGAGTTGTCTTTGGGTGTCTGGGTTGTATGGTGACTAGTAAAGCCGTTTTGTACTTGTACTAGTCGTCCGTACACCCGTACGACCAAAGCTCAACTGAAGTGGTGTGACAATTACAAAAGAATTTAATGCGTAGTAGTGATAACATGTTAAATACATCTACAATGAATAATTTACAAGAGATTATAAATTTATACTTAAAGTGTATTGGTAAATACATTAGAAATAAACTTACAAAGAGTACTTTTCTTCAGAGTGATCTCTGGAGAGTATAACTGTTATACATTCTCAATTGATGTTAACACATTCAAAATAAGAGTAATAGCATTCATTCTAACATATGGGATAAAAATAACTACTAAGTTCAATTAATTATTCAAAATAAATTTCATTCATGAACAATACATAATATAAATGAGATAAATTTCTATATGTATGCAAATAATAAAAACAGAATAATTTACACCATTCAATGAAAATAAATTAATATAAACTTCAAGTATATAGAAGTTGTAAGAAATTCAAAAATGTATAGAATATATAGAATAGAATATACTATATTATAAATATGTAACGAAACTTCGTTACATCTCCCTCCTGGTTTTCTTTGCGAAACTTAGATCTTGGTATCGTTCCTAGGTTTTGGGAAGATGTACTTTCTGTTTTCAACAATGACCCAAACGTCTAACGAACAGCGGATGTGGATCATTACTGTGTTTCCATCAAGAACTTGCCGAAAACTTGCACGCTTACCGGGACCAATGGGCTGGATTGTAGATAATACCTTGCATATTAGTTGGCTCTTAAAGTCTCGTTCTACTTCCTTGTCAATCTCAAGTTCTTTAACCAATCTAGATAGGATGTCAGATTTGGGAGTGGGGTGTATTTTAAGCCCGGATGGTTGGAATGGTGGCAATTCCACTACGGAGGTAATTTTTACTTTTCCGGCCGGTGATTTCAATAGAATAGTTCTTCGTTGATTTCTGGCCTCACCATACATTGTCTGTCGGAAACGTAGGCAACTTTTCTCGAACTTATCTTCAGTCATCTTGAGGTTCTGTGTGGTATTGTTTCAAATCTTTCAAATGTGCTTTACTTTTCTTTCTCTTATTATCTGGATCAACAAGTTCAACTATAACCGGTGATATAAATCTGTTAACCAGGTACGGGCCGTCAAAACGAGGTGCTAATTTTGCTGCAAAATAATCACTAGCTTTAGATAACACATGACTTCTTACCGACACCAAATCTCCTTCCCGTGGTGACCACTCTCTGCGCCTTAAATTATTATCTACAGCGTTTTGAAGATTAAATCGAACAGTTTGGAAAACCTCTTGCAAATGATTGAATTTGTCTTCTGGACTGGGATTGTCGTTTTCAGCATCCCCATCTATTCTCTCATCGAATAGGGTACTTGGAAGCCTCGGTTCTCTTCCGAGGGTTAAGTATGCTGGACTGTAATTGGTAGATGCTTGTTTGCTGGAGTTGATGGCCAACGTTAACTCTGGTAGATTTTCGTCCCATTTTCTTTGATTTTTCTGTGCATATTGTGCGATCATCGTTTTGATTGTTCTGTTGGTTCTCTCAACTGGATTTTCTTGCGGGGAGTAAGGGGCAGTGAAGGTTTGCTTCACCCCTAAGGACTTAAAATACTTTTGGCATTCGCGACTCGTGAACTGAGATCCGTTATCTGTATGTAAAACGCGGGGAACTCCGAAACGAGATAATATTCGATCACGGAAGGCTTTTATGAACGACTGGGTTGTGGCTTTTCTGACGGCTGTAAATTCCGACCACTTTGTAAATTTATCATGGAAGACGATCAAAATTGTATTACCGTGTAAGGACCGCGGCAGAGGCCCAACGAAATCGGCACATATTGTATGACATGGGGAAGAAACTGGAGAGGAATGCATTTTACCTGCTGAAGCTTGCTGAAGTGGCTTAAAACGTTGGCAAGTTTCACAATTCCTCACATACTTGGTAATATCACGGAAAATACCCGGCCAGTAGTATAACATAGTGACCCGGGCTATAGTTTTATTAACGCCCAAATGACCGGCGGTGATGTCGTCATGGCATTCTTTTAAAACGTGGCTTCTATTCATCTTGGGAACTACCAACTTCCATGGAACTGAGTCATGGTCATCGTAAGAGGATGTGTCGAAAATATGTCTTCTTAAATTTCCTTGGTCATCGAGGGCATAGTCAGGGAGATTTCCAGGATCGTGTTTTACAGCTTCAACCTTTTTCTGGTACCATAGATCATTATGGCTGGACGCCTTAAGAAGCATCTGTACGATGGGAACTCGATTTTCCGACGGGAGTGGGAAGCGAGATAGCGTATCTGCGATAACATTTAATTTGCCTTTGCGGTACCGAATTTCATACTCAAATTGCATTAGTTCCAGCGCCCATCGTGCAATTCTTCCGGAGGGAGTTTCAATTGAATTCAACCACTTTAATGATTGGTGGTCAGTAACAATGATGAAATGGTAGCCTTCGATATAATGTCGCATCTTTCTGATTCCCCAAATGATCGCCAGGCACTCTTTCTCCGTCACTGTGTAGTTCCGTTCTGGAGCTGTTAAGGTGCGACTAGCGTAGGATATTATTTTCTCGCCATCGTCAAACTCTTGGGTTAGGACGGCTCCCAACCCGACGTCACTAGCATCTGTCTGTAAAATAAAGGTACGAGAAAAGTCTGGACATGTGAGGGCAGGAGCTTCTATTAATTTTTGTTTTATTTCTTCGAAAGTGGCTTTTTGCTGGGCACCCCAAACCCATTTCTTATCTTTCTTTAAAAGATCGTTTAAAGGATTAGTTAAAGTAGAAAAGTTAGATATAAAACGCCTATACCATGCAGCTGTATTGAGGAATGACCTTAATTCCTTATGAGTAGTTGGATCAGGGATAAGCGCCACCGCCTTAACCTTGTCTGGATCCGTGTGAATTCCGTTTTCGCTTATAACGTGACCAAGATACCGTATTGTTTTCTTTGCAAAAGTACATTTATCAGGATTAATGCGTAATTTAGCTGCGACCAATCGATCCAAGACAGTCTTCAAATTACGTAGATGCTCTTCTAAACTGCTGCCCAGGACCACAATATCGTCGAGGTAAGCGAAGGCGAATGAGTCCAGTTCTGGACCTATTACTGTATCCAATGCCCTCTGGAAAGTTGCCGATGCCGAATGTAGGCCGAAAGGCATCACACACCACTGGTATAGACCGCGTCCCGGAACGATAAACGCCGTATAAATTTTACTTTCTGGGGCCATGGGGATCTGCCAATATCCGTTGCGTAGGTCAATGGTACTAAAATATTTACTATTTCTCAACTTTTCTAGTATTGAGTTTATCTGGGGAATGGGATATGCATCCCGAATGGAATGCTCATTTATCTGCCGGAAATCTACACATAATCGCCATTCGTCGTTCTTTTTACGTACCAACACTATGGGGGAACTGTAAGGGCTTTTAGAAGGTTCAATACGCCCATCTCGTAAAAGTTCATCTATCTGACTAATAATTATTTCTTGCATAGCGGGATTCCTGGGGTAATACCTCTGACGTAAAGGCCGGTTATGCTTCATTGATATGACATGTTGAGTTATGTCTGAAGGGCCGTTAATAGTTTCAAAACGGGGTAGCTCGCTTTCTAAAAACTTGACTATCTGCTGTTCTATTGGTTGTCCATCAATAGGCTAGACGCTTGTCTGTAAAGAACTATTCAAAGCGTTATGGGAATGAAGGAAAATATCTGTATTTAGCACCGTTGGTTTAGGAATGATGTGAATTTCGGAACCCGATTCATGTAAGAAGTTAATACCAAGTATTATTGGGTCCAAAGTAGCCCTCAAAACCAAAAAATTGTGCCTGTACACAACCCCATTCATTACAAACCAAATACTTACGGAACCTTCTACTAGAACCTGAGATTGATCCGCTAAATGCAGGGTACTGAATTCGGCTGCAGCAATTGGAATTTTAAGTTCTTGTACGAGTGACATCTGTATACATGAGTGGGTGGCACCGGTATCGAAAATCGCGCATATCTTTTTATTTCTAATCATGATGAAGGTTCGTAATCGGAAGTCGTCATCGGGGGTAAGTTTAATAGGGAAAGGCACTGTTTTTAGAGATCTTCTCCCCTTCCCCTTGCTGGAGGATCTCCGCTTGAGTTTTCCGCAACAGCACGACAGCAATCTATAGTCCTGACGCCTCTTTTCTTGCAGTTCTAGCAAAATAGCACAGGGGGGTTTGAACAATTAGCTCTGTTGTGTCCGGTTTCTCCACAACGATAACACACATACCTGCTGATATTTGGAGCAACCACTGTCTGTACACGATGGACTGACTTCCTTTGCTTATTCTCCTCTGCCCGTATATTCTCGTACTCTTGAGCCATGACGATGAGTTCTCTTAGGCGGTTGAATTCTCCTCGTTTGATGTAAATCTTGTATTCGGCTCTACAATTTTTGTAAATCCGCTCCAACTGCTCATTTGACGTTAACTTGGTCAACCTCATCAGTGACTGTAACTCGGTTACATAGTTGACAAAACTTTCATTGTTTCGCTGTAATCGATTGCGTATAGCGTCATCCAAATTCTCGAAAAATCGATTTGGAAGAAAGAAAAGCTTAAAATCTTCAACAAAGTCTTGGTATACCTTCCAGTCAATTTTATTATTGCGATACCACGCTAAGGCATAACCTTTCAGGAGTTCGGGCATAAAATTTAACAATGTATTTGTAGGGATAGAATAGCAGGTGGCTAGCTCTTCAATTCTTTCCAGAAAACATAGCGGATCTTTTCCGCCATCGTATTTAACGCCCCATTTCCGCACTTTATCGCAAACATCTGACAAGTTTAGAGAATTATTTACGTTTTCTTGACCCCATCGAACTGGAGATGTATTTCGAGACACGTGACTAACGGGAACTTTCAATTCTTTACTACCTTCGAAACTTAACCTCAAATTTTGTATGTACGCCTCGTGTTCGGGAGAAATATCGTCTCTATCCAAATGGCTCCTAAGGCGGCTGCGCATTTCTTCCACACTTCCTTCATCGCTTATACCTAGATCTCTGAGACACGTACACAGAGCATCCTTTTTTAACAGATTTATAAAAGCACGACTCATGTTTTATGGATTCACTAGCTGATGGTGGTATTTTTTTTTTATTTTGATTTATTTATTTTTTTTTTATTTCATTAAGGAAATTAATGTCCCTGCTCGGGCGCCATTTATAACATGCTTTGCCGGGATATCCTTAGCCGGTTTCCAGAAAAAATAACTCAACACTTGAAAGAGTTTTATTTTCTTTAATAATTCATTTTTTTTTGATTTAAATTAGAAATTTAGTACAAAGTTAGTTTTAAGAAATTTAAGAAACAAAGGCGAACGCTATTACTCTGTCTCTGGTTACACTTAGACTACCCCCGACTTATTCGTTGTCGTGGCCTTTTTTGGAAAATTTTGTGGAAGTTAGTGTGTTAGTGTTAGTCACTATACGCCTGGGAACTATGGCCATTAGTATCCCCGTGCACTACAACTAATGTCCCTGGAGAGCTATGGCCATTGTGTACCAGTAGACTCCTGTGTACCACTACTTGAGTTGTCTTTGGGTGTCTGGGTTGTATGGTGACTAGTAAAGCCGTTTTGTACTTGTACTAGTCGTCCGTACACCCATAAGACCAAAGCTCAACTGAAGTGGTGTGACAATTACAAAAGAATTTAATGCGTAGTAGTGATAACATGTTAAATACATCTGCAATGAATAATTTACAAGAGATTATAAATTTATACTTAAAGTGTTTTGGTAAATACATTAGAAATAAACTTACAAAGAGTACTTTTCTTCAGAGTGATCTCTGGAGAGTATAACTGTTATACATTCTCAATTGATGTTAACACATTCAAAATAAGAGTAATAGCATTCATTCTAACATATGGGATAAAAATAACTACTAAGTTCAATTAATTATTCAAAATAAATTTCATTCATGAACAATACATAATATAAATGAGATAAATTTCTATATGTATGCAAATAATAAAAACAGAATAATTTACACCTTTCAATGAAAATAAATTAATATAAACTTCAAGTATATAGAAGTTGTAAGAAATTCAAAAATGTATAGAATATATAGAATAGAATATACTATATTATAAATATGTAACAAAACTTCGTTACAAAATCCACCATCGGATTTGGGTATATTGAAAAGTTTTAAAATTAAATTCCCAACAAGAATTCGCTTGTGATATCTTGCTTCTAGAATTTTCCACGCGGAATCATAATTTGCCTCAATGGCAGAAATAGTTTTGATTAAATTAGCAGCTTCTTCAGAAAGCGTGCCCTTTAAATAATAAAATTTCTGAACCTTGTTTGGTGAACCAATAATTATGTTAAGTAATTATGTCGAGAAAGGTAAAGTCAAAAATCAAACGAATAGTTTTAATAAAATTCAAAATTTATTCAGAATTCTATAATTGATTTACACTGTATACTTAGCGAATTTTGATGTTAATAGCTTCAAGGTTTTTAGGAAACAGAACTCTTTAAGTCTAACAACTTTACTTGTACCAGAAAAATTCGAACTGATTTTAATATACATACATTAAGTTATTTCAATGTTTAAAAATATTAAAATCTCTTTAGGAAAAAATACCGCTAAATAACGAGTGAATTACTACTTAACAAATTTTACATTACAAATTAAGACCGAGTAATTACATTCGATTGTAAGAATGTAACTAACTAGTAATGTAAAATAAGAGCGAGCAATTCACTCTTTGTAATAAAATACGTAAAGTAAGAGTGAGAATGTATACTCGTTTATAAGTAAATGCATAAAGCCAGTGCGAGTAACACACTAGTTTGTAAATATGTATGCATAACTGGCAATTATTAATTTAGGCCATTACACTTCGAACCAATTCGAATAGATACACAAGAAAAATATGATAATATAATATGTATGATGAAAAATTAAAAATAATGTAAATATAAAGTAGTTAGTGTCAAATACTAATTTGTTAATTAATTTTTGACATACATACATACGTACATACATACATACATACATACATACATTCATACATACATACATACATACATACATACATACATACATACATACATACATACATACATACATACATACATACATACATACATACATACATACATACATACATACATACATACATACATACATACATACATACATACATACATACATACATACATACATACATACATACATACATACATACATACATACATACATACATACATACATACATACATACATACATACATACATACATACATACATGCATGCATACATTATCTCTATCAAATTTTAATGTAATAGATGGTTCTCTGCACTCCTCAGGAATTTGTTCCAAAAGCTCTTTGGAATTGGTAATCCATTTGCGAAGATTACAACCGCCATTTTTGAGTAGCAAGCATAATTCCTTTTGTAAAGCAAGTACATTTTCGAAATTATCTGCACCTGAAATTATGTCATCGACATAAGAATCAGATATGAGAACCTTGTAAGATTTTGGAAAGTCTAGTTGAAAACCATGTGCAAGTTTCTGCAGCACACGAATTGCTAAATATGGGGCCGAAGTGGTACCATATGTTACAGTATTCAATTCGTAAATAGAAATATTTTCGATTGGATTGAATCTCCAAAGAATTTGTTGATATTTTCGATGATCAGTGCAGACATCAATCTGTCTGAACATCTTTTCAATATCTGCACTGAATGCTTTTTTATGCCTCCTCCATTTAGTAATTATAGCAGGAAGACTGTTCTGAAGTGCAGGACCAGGAGAGAGTTCTTCGTTTAGAGAAGCGCTGTCATTGGAATGAGAACTTCCGTCGAAGACAACTCTCAATTTGGTCGCCAAGCTATTCATTTTAAAAACACCGTGGTGTGGCAAAAAATATGAATTTGGGCGAATACCATCTGGATATTTTCCAATTTTGGTCATATGACCTAAAGATTCATACTCTTGCATGAAGTTTTTGTAACTTTCAACAAATTCAGGTCTTTTAGTAAACGTTGAAAGCGTTTAAAACGTTATTTTCGATATTAGGCTGAGCATGATCATTTAAAATAGATTTAAATGGAAGATATACCATATATCGACCAGAATCAGTTCTACTAGTTGTGGAATTAAAATAATCTTCACATGCCAATTCTTTATTTGAAAATTTTCTTTTAGTAACCATTTCTTCTTGTTCCAAAAAAGATTTTAAAATGGTTTCTAAAGCATTATGTATATGGACCCTGTTCGTCGATATATTGTTACTGTTTCCCGAAAACACCCAACCGACGTGAGTATTTTGAAAGAAAAGTCCATTATGTGTAAACGAACCTGAAGCTAATTTTATTTCAGAACAAACGTCTGAACCTAAGATATATCAATAGGATTATAATTGAAAAACCATGGATCTGCTAAGCTATCATTTGCAAGATTAGGCATAGAAACAAATTCAGATGATGGATCTGGAGTATAAGAAGAAAGAGTTGGTAAGACCAGGGCTGTACATGAAAGAACTGGTTCCTGTTTTCTAGAAAACAAGTCTAGGTCTACCAAAAAATTTGGACAAATTCTCGTTCCCATTTCCAATACCTATCACTTTGCAGTGGGATTTGGTTTTCTTCAAGCCTAAAAGTTGTACAATTGTTTCGGAAATCAAACTAGCCTGCGACCCTGGATCCAAGAGTGCACGTAAAGGAAAATAACCACGATTTGTTCGAACAATTAATCGAATTGTATATAAAAGCGAAGAATGAAATGTACTAGCGTTATGTGTTGTGACCTGAGACTTTGTATTACGACTAGCATTAGGTGTAGAAGTAGATACAGCGTTAGGTGTAGAAGAAGATATAGTTGAAGGCTGTTCTTCAGTATGAAGAACTGTATGATGATGTTGTTTGCAGAAAATGCAACGAAATGATTAAGTACATTTATTGTGATCATGACCGATCACAAAACAATTGCGACAAGCGAAGATGCAAAAGAATAGGATCCCAGCTTTGGGTGTCTATTTTAAGATTTTTGAAAGAAGATAAACATTCTTGTGTAGAGTCAAGTATAGTTTTAATTGATTCAAATCCACCATCGGATTTGGGTATATTGAAAAGTTTTAAAATTAAATTCCCAACAAGAATTCGCTTATTGTGATATCTTGCTTCTAGAATTTTCCACGCTGAATCATAATTTGCCTCAATGGCAGAAATAGTTTTGATTAAATTAGCAGCTTCTTCAGAAAGCGTGCCCTTTAAATAATAAAATTTTTGAACCTTGTTTGGTGAATCGTTGTGGTGAACGAGGGAAAAATATATATCCCGAAATGGAATCCATTCGGTATACTCTCCACTAAATTTTGGCAAAGATATTTTTGGAAGCCTTGTATCCGAATTAATAGTAGAATCGGAACGATTGTTAGGTGCAACAAATGTACTAGTCATGGGACTATTAGTGGCTCCATGCTCTGAAAGTGAGTCAATCAACTTGCCTTTGAAGGTTAGAAATGTTTCACTAAATTCGAAATAAATATCATCCTTCATATAGGGAACAGTTTCCTTTTTAATTGACTCCTCGTGTGTTTTGCGCACTATTACGTCATATTGGCTTTCAAATTTATTAGAAATATAATCTAATTTTTGGTGCCAATGAATTTAAATAGCCAAAAGTCTTTTCACTTATAACCTTTTGTTCAAAACGTGTTTCCAATTTTTTAAGTAATTGGAATAAATCACGTTGTTCTTGAATTAAATGGCTAGACTCATAGTTATTTAAGACAAGTAAGAGTGGTATATTCGGCTTTGCCGAATCTTGGATACCCTTCACCAATGGTGTTCCAAAAGTAAAGTACAAAATCGTAAGAATATATTGTTAATTATATAGTTTCTGATTACTGACTTAGTTAAACCCCACACAAATGCTTGATATGTATATTAATTTTCTTTTGTTTATACTAAATGTAATTCCTAGCAATATTAAGCTATGTCGGAAAACGAAAAGCTTTTCGGTGGCGTCATCATCAAGAATAGTTATGGATATTTAAGCCAGTCAGTAGCTTCGATATATGTGTCTATTTTACGAAAACTTAATAAAAGATGCTTCAAAATGTAGATGACCTTAAATTATAGTAAAAGTTCTTGATTAGTTATGTAAAACTTTGAAGTTAGCGGACTGATTTAGGTCAAAGCTTTAACAATGATTGTCAATGTAAACAAGCCTTAGAATTATAGGGTATAAACTCTTAGTTTTAGATACATACGTGAAATATATAGCTTTTAAATGGAATTAAGATGAATACTTCATCAATAATATTTGGGATGTATTGTTCTTTCGATCTGTCCGATGGATGTGTGGAAAGTTTTGCTCTAGTTCATTGTGCAATTATTATGTGATTTAATTTATCAGTATTAAAGTGATTCCCGGTAGGGGTTATATTGGAGATTTCACTAAATGTGAACCGAGCTCGACCATTTTCAATACCGAACTTTTCAAGAGATCAGAAATACTTTACTTACAACGTCTTTATACTAAATGTCATCATCGTATCTATTATAATTTGTCATTTATTAGCTACTAAGAAATTGCCTCAGGCGAAATTATACGGAAGCAATTGTCAAACGTGAACGGATTTCTCCCAATTGCAATTAAAAAATTTAAATTTTCGTTGATATGTGAGATACATACATACATATGTAAGTTTTGAACGGATATCATGTACTCAGTTACATTTTTGTACTTCCTAGGAAGATTACCTATAATTTGATATATAATACATTCTCAAATGTTCAAAAGTCAGACACAAAATTAAGATAAATGCAGTGTGTCTGTCTGCTAAAATCAGATTTGTGGAGCTCCTGGAAGGTATAAATATATGCATTTTACACAAAATTTTAGGATATCGTAAATTTCATCATTGTCAATCAAAACTTAAACACTAAATTTACCACAAATTACCGAATGCATCAGAGTTTAGGTAATCCCCTGCGAAGTACGCTATTAAATTTCATCAAAATAAACATCTTAGATATCGACAAAACAGGAGCTCCAAAAACTTGACTACAACAGAAAAGAAGGACAGACAGGTAGACGGACGGACGGACGGACAGACAAACAGACAGACGGACGTCGCGAAATCGATTCTCCTGCCGATTCTGAGTCGATCGATACAATTTGAATGGTATTCATAATCAGATTTGTAGAGTTTATACATCAGATTTTAGGAAATCCTCCCACAAAGAACGCTGTCAAATTTCATCACAATCGATCTATAAACACCTAAGATAACGCTGAAACAGTACTTACAAAATGTAAACAAAATTTCTTAGACACGTACTTTGGGGAATTTGCATCACATCACAAGTTTTGTTTTGGCGATATCTCAGTGGCTTATAGACCGATTTTGATGAAATTTACAGAGTGCTTTGGGGAATCATTTCAAACAATCTGATGTATAATATATTATCACATGTACACAAGGAGTATATTTTTTCTCTTGTTATTCAAAAGTGTGTTTCAATCAAAAATTTTAAAATTTTCGTCTAATTTTTGGTATTTTTTCAATATTTTCGGTGTTTATAAACCGATTTTAATGAAATTTAATAGCGTTCATTGCGGGAGAATTTCCTAAAATCTGATATATAATTTATGTAGGTCCATTCTCCAGGGGCTTCAGAAACTTGATTTCAACAGACAGACGGACGGACAGACAGACGGACATCGCTTAATCGATTCTCCTCCCGATTCTGAGTCGATCGGTATAATTTTATGAGGTCTACGATCACTAATAAAATTACAAACGGAATCACAAACTGATAATACCCTTCACCTATTGGTGAAGGGTATAAAAATTACACGTTAGGAAAATTTATTATATTTATTTAAAAAAATCACCACACTTTAAATGATTCACAATTTGTTTTCTTTAGAAAATTTTGTATTTAAGAAGTCTTATCGAAATTTTTCGTACGATTCAAAATTTCTTTCTAGAAAATATATTTGGGAAATCCTTGCGAATTCCCCTTTTAAAGGTTCACAATTTTCAACTAATTTTATAGAAAAGGTATTTGGGAAATCTTGGTGAATTCCCGGGTTTCGGCACCAATAATTATGTTAAGTAATTATGTCGAGAAAGGTAAAGTCAAAAATCAAACGAATAGTTTTAATAAAATTCAAAATTTATTCAGAATTCTAGAATTGATTTACACTGTATACTTAGCGAATTTTGATGTTAATAGCTTCAAGGTTTTTGGGAAACAGAACTCGTTAAGTCTAACAACTTTACTTGTACCAAAAAAATTCAAACTGATTTTAATATACATTAAATTATTTCAATGTTTAAAAATATTAAAATCTCTTTAGGAAAAAAAAACGCTAAATAACGAGTGAATTACTACTTAACAAATTTTACATTACAAATTAAGACCGAGTAATTACATTCGATTGTAAGAATGTAACTAACTAGTAATGTAAAATAAGAGCGAGTAATTCACTCTTTGTAATAAAATACGTAAAGTAAGAGTGAGAATATATAGGGTAGAAGGGGGAGCATTTGCCACTTTTTTTTAAAAAGTGCTCTAGGTTTCATACCGTGAGAGTTATCACAATTTTTTTGTTCTTCATAGGTACCTATATATGTTGGCTTTAAACTGTGTTGGTTCAGATTGCTTACGGGTTTTCTTTATGTATCAAATTTGAAAAATAGCAAATTAACTAAAAGTGGCCAATGTGCCCCATCCATGGGGCACATTTGCCAATAAGTTTCGCACAAAAAAGAAGTAAAAAATTGTTGTTATAAAGTAAATTTTTATTTCTATAAAGCTTTAATATACAAAACAAACAAAACAAAAAATTAATTCAAGTTCATTTTACATGGATAAATTAAACAAAACAGTAAAAAATTCAAAGATCAAAATTTAAACTATTGGGCCTCTGTTAACATTGTACTGTGACATATCAACATTAAAAAAAAAAAATGTTAAGATGGAAGATGGATTGGGCCTTGCAACCAAAATACGATATCATTTTTAGGGATATTACAAATGTCGGGCTCAAAAAAAATGTTGACGAGTTGCTTTGTTATATGTATATGGCAAATGTGTCCCAGGTAGAGTCGTTAGATGTAAAGAACTATTTTTCACATAAGAAATAGATTTATTGACAAAAGCTTAAAATATTTGTTTTCAATACTATATTGTTTATTAAACTAATGAATAATTTCTCAGGATAACAAAAAAACTAAGGAAAATATTACAAAAATACTTGTAGCAAAATAATTTTTCAAGATCTGCTGAAACAATAAATCACGCCTGATGTTTTAAATACGAAAGCTACAGCAGTCAAAATTTGAGATATACAATATCAATGATAAACGAATATAAAATCTATTACAGCATCAAAAAAGATAAGAGTCAGATATGAGAACCTTGTAAGGTTTTGGAAAGTCTAGTTGAAAACCATGTGCAAGTTTCTGCAGCACACGAATTGCTAAATATGGGGCCGAAGTGGTACCATATGTTACAGTATTCAATTCGTAAATAGAAATATTTTCGATTGGATTGAATCTCCAAAGAATTTGTTGATATTTCCGATGATCAGTGCAGACATCAATCTGTCTGAACATCTTTTCAATATCTGCACTGAATGCTTTTTTATGCCTCCTCCATTTAGTAATTATAGCAGGAAGACTATTCTGAAGTGCAGGACCAGGAGAGAGTTCTTCGTTTAGAGAAGCGCTGTCATTGGAATGAGAACTTCCGTCAAAGACAACTCTCAATTTGGTCGCTAAGGTATTCATTTTAAAAACACCGTGGTGTGGCAAAAAATATGAATTTGGGCGAATACCATCTGGATATTTTCCAATTTTGTTCATATGACCTAAAGATTCATACTCTTGCATGAAGTTTTTGTAACTTTCAACAAATTCAGGTCTTTTAGTAAACGTTGAAAGCGTTTAAAACGTTATTTTCGATATTAGGCTGAGCATGATCATTTAAAATAGATTTAAATGGAAGATATACCATATATCGACCAGAATCAGTTCTACTAGTTGTGGAATTAAAATAATCTTCACATGCCAATTCTTTATTTGAAAATTTTCTTTTAGTAACCATTTCTTCTTGTTCCCAAAAAGATTTTAAAATGGTTTCTTAAGCATTATGTATATGGACCCTGTTCGTCGATATATTGTTACTGTTTCCCGAAAACACCCAACCGAAGTGAGTATTTTGAAAGAAAAGTCCATTATGTGTAAACGAACCTGAAGCTAATTTTATTTCAGAACAAACGTCTGAACCTAAGATATATCAATAGGATTATAATTGAAAAACCATGGATCTGCTAAGCTATCATTTGCAAGATTAGGTATAGAAACAAATTCAGATGATGGATCTGGAGTATAAGAAGAAAGAGTTGGTAAGACCAGGGCTGTACATGAAAGAACTGGTTCCTGTTTTCTAGAAAACAAGTCTAGGTCTACCAAAAATTTAGACAAATTCTCGTTCCCATTTCCAATACCTATCACTTTGCAGTGGGATTTGGTTTTCTTCAAGCCTAAAAGTTGTACAATTGATTCGGAAATCAAACTAGCCTGCGACCCTGGATCCAAGAGTGCACGTAAAGGAAAATAACCACGATTTGTTCGAACAATTAATCGAATTGTATATAAAAGCGAAGAATGAAATGTACTAGCGTTATGTGTTGTTACCTGAGACTTTGTATTACGACTAGCATTAGGTGTAGATGTAGATACAGCGTTAGGTGTAGAAGAAGATATAGTTGAAGGCTGTTCTTCAGTATGAAGAACTGTATGATGATGTTGTTTGCAGAAAATGCAACGAAATGAGGAAGTACATTTATTGTGATCATGACCGATCACAAAACAATTGCGACAAGCGAAGATGCAAAAGAATAGGATCCCATCTTTGGGTGTCTATTTTAAGATTCTTGAAAGAAGATAAACATTCTTGTGTAGAGTCAAGTATAGTTTTAATTGATTCAAATCCACCATCGGATTTGGGTATATTGAAAAGTTTTAAAATTAAATTCCCAACAAAAATTCGCTTATTGTGATATCTTGCTTCTAGAATTTTCCACGCGGAATCATATTTTGCCTCAATGGCAGAAATAGTTTTGATTAAATTAGCAGCTTCTTCAGAAAGCGTGCCTTTTAAATAATAAAATTTTTGAACCTTGTTTGGTGAACCAATAATTATGTTAAGTAATTATGTCGAGAAAGGTAAAGTCAAAAATCAAACGAATGGTTTTTATAAAATTCAAAATTTATTCAGAATTCTAGAATTGATTTACACTGTATACTTAGCGAATTTTGACGTTAATAGCTTCAAGGTTTTTAGAAAACAGAACTCTTTAAGTCTAACAACTTTACTTGTACCAAAAAAATTCGAACTGATTTTAATATACATTAAGTTATTTCAATGTTTAAAAATATTAAAATCTCTTTAGGAAAAAATACCGCTAAATAACGAGTGAATTACTACTTAACAAATTTTACATTACAAATTAAGACCTAGTAATTACATTGGATTGTAAGAATGTAACTAACTAGAAATGTTCAAATATAATTGAACATAATTTTATATTTTTTATTTTCTTAGAAGTGTCATTGTTAAAAATCAAGAAAACATTCTTTGAGATAACAATTGATATTTTTAAAGAAATACTTATCATTAAAGATATAATAAAAACTAAAACTATCACTTGTGTGATAAGATTTTTTTGTTACTACTTGTGGGTTCATCTCTAAATAACCCCACAGAGTGATAAGCAATGAATACATGCGTAGCATTAGGCACGCATGTGTTCTCTTTAGATTTAAGATTTAAATTGTTAGTTCTTAAGATTAAATATTGTAAATAAAATTTAGTACTTTACAACTACTCAAATTATAAAGACTTTTTTTTTAAGAGTTCTTTACATTGGTCCTTCGAAGAAAAAAAAACTAGCAATAGTAAAAATATTCCTTCGAGAAACAAAAAACATACAAAACAAATTCAAAACAAAAATCTAAAAAAAAATAAAAAATTTTAACAAAACACTGTAATAAAAGATGGCAGGAAGAGTTTTGTTATATAAAGCTCAACACCAAATCGACTCTGAGATCAGATCGATTTTGGAAAAAGTTAAAAACAAATCGGTCAGAAGAGCAGCGGTTGAAGAAACCAGAAAAAGCTTGACCAAAAAATTGGACGAATTTGAGGAAAATCATCAAAAATTGCTGAAACATGGAGCAAACGATGATCAATATTTCCGAGAAAAGGTGTATGAGAACATAATGTCCAAAGCAGATTCAGCACTAAGGGAACTACAAAAAATAATTGACGATCCTGAAGTGGAGGTTGTGGATGACAACAACAAAAAAAAGTTTGCGAAGATGCAAGAACAACATCAACAAATTCAACAACAACAAATGGAAAAAATTCAACAACAACAACAAATGGAAAAAATTCAACAACAACAACAAATGGAAAAACTTCAACAACAGATGCAGCAAATACTAGGGATGTTGGAGGCGAAAAACGTCAACGAAACGGAAGAGAAGAAAACTCAAGAAATGCCGGATGCCAAACTAAAGGTATTATTAAGGCAATTCAGAAGAAAAATATTTCAACTGATTGAATCTCTTGAGGAAGAAGAATGCAATGAGAAGTCCTTTGCATTAGAGAAGAAAATATCAGCTTGGGAAGAACAAATGAAAGAAATAAGGCAGATATACTCGGAGTTGTCGATCAACTACCTGATGGGCAATGAAATCGAAGAAGAATTCGAAGACTTAGAAGGTCGGTATAAAATAAAAAATAAAGAAATAATTGACAAAATAACCAGATGCAGTGAAAAACCGAAGCATATAGCGTTAAAAAGCATTGAAATACCATGCTTCGGAGGAAAGGTGGAGGAATGGAATTCATTTCATGATTTGTTTATGAAGCTAATTCATGAAAATCACAAACTGTCAGAAGTGGAAAAATTATACCATCTTAAAACTAATTTAAAGCATGAAGCTCTTAAGCTAATACAGCATTTACCAATTACTGAGAGTAACTACAGTGCAGCATGGGAAATATTAAAAAGCAGATTTGGAAATAAAAGAATTTTATTCACAAAACTAGTGGATAAGATTTTAGACCAGCCAAATGTTAACAGTTCATCAGCAGAAAGTCTAAAGAACCTTTTAGACACTACAAATGAAGGCATACAGTCGCTAAAAGCCATGGGGATTAAGTTAGAAGATGCCAATCCCTTTATTGCCAGAATAATAATTCGTAAACTGGATAAAGATGGTTTAATTCTATATGAACAAAACACAAAAAAATCCAAAGAAATTCAACAGCTAAATGACGTGATGGAGTTTATAGAGCAACACTACCAGAAGCTTCAACCACAAAGAAGAGCAGCAACTACAAACAATATCATGGAAAATCAACAACTTATTTTACAGAAAAGAGCAATTGTTTATTCTGCCAAAAACCAGGACACAACACCACTATATGCAAACAACTATTGGCGTTACCAGTTAATAAAAGACATGAGTGGGTCAGAAGTAATGAGTTTTGCTTCAACTGTCTCAAACATAAAAAAGACAAAAAATGCAAGAGTGAAAACAGATGCCAAAAATGTGGAAAATTTCATCACACGATAATTCATTTTGAAAAAACAACAGAGAAGGCATCAATGAATACAAACGCATTAAGCAGTGTATTGCTTGCTACGGCACAAGTAAAAGTAAAGTCTCTTCATAACGAATTCGTGACACTAAGAGCTTTAATAGATCAAGGTTCTCAAATAACTACAATAAGTGAAGAAGCTGTTCAAATGTTACAATTGCCCAGAATTAAAACGGATGTCAAACTTCATGGACTAGGACACACGGTAGTAGGAGTAGCTAAAGGCAAAGTAAATATAGAAATACATCCCAGATTTATAAGTAAGGAAAAGATAAAAACAGAAGCGTTAATTTTACCAACATTGGCATCCACCCAGCCCGAGATATCATTTAAATATGATGTTGAGAAATGGAAGAATTTCACGCTAGCAGATCCCAATTTTAACAAATCTGAAAGAATCGACATGGTCATTGGAGCGGATTTGTATTCCCAAATATTAGAAGATGGAGTATTTCGAAAAGAAAAAATCGTAGGACAGAGCACAAAATTTGGATGGATCCTCTCTGGAGTAATAAAAGTGAAAAAAGTAAACAACAAAAGAAAATCCGTAGCAACAACCAGCATTGAGAGGTTTTGGGAGATCGAGGATATTCAAAACGAGGAAGTTTTAAGCGAAAACGATCAGTTCCTACAACTTTATGCAGATACAACACAAAGAGGAGATGACGGTAGATTTATTGTCAGACTACCATTTATCGAAAAAGTCGAACTTGGCGAATCGTATAAAAGAGCAATGGCTCGACTAATAAGTCTCGAGAAAAAGCTGAAGTCAAATCCATCGTTGAAGGCAGAATACTCCAAAATAATAAGTGAATTGTTGGAAACTGGCCATATGAAAAAGGTAGATACTTGTAAAGAAGGAAAGTACTACATGCCACATCAAGCAGTAATAAGGGAAAGCAGTCTGACCACAAAAGTTAGAGTTGTGTTCGATGCATCCTCAAAGACATCAAATGGTAATAGTTTAAATGACGTGCTAAATGTTGGTCCAAAGCTACAAAAAGATATATTCGATATTATTACAAGATGGAGGTCCTGGAGGTATGTTATATCTGCAGATGTAGAGAAAATGTTTCGTCAGATAAATATAAACGAACTTGATCAAGAATACCAGTATGTTCTATGGAGATATCATCCAAGTGAAGCAATCGGGGAGTATAAGTTAACAACGGTTACGTACGGGACAGCATCAGCGCCATTCTTGGCAATACGAACATTGATGGAAATTGCAAATCACTGCAAAAATAAAGATATTGAAAAAATAATAAAAGAAGATTTCTATATGGACGATTTGCTGACGGGAGCAGACACTTTACAGCAATGTAAAGACATACGAGAAGAAATTTCCAAACACTTAGGAAAATTTGGATTTCACTTACGAAAATGGATTTCAAATCATGAAAAAATTGTGCAGCACTACAATGGAGAAAAAAATAATGAAATTCTTAGTATCCAAGAAGATGAATGCTTAAAAACTTTAGGATTACAATGGAATCCTACAATGGATTGTTTCTCCTTCAGTATGCAGCTAGAAGAGGAGGCAGTAGTAACCAAGCGTGTTGCTTTATCACGTTTGGCCAAAATATTTGATCCCATAGGATGGTTAACACCAGTGACGGTAAAAGCAAAACTTTTTATACAACACTTGTGGAAGCAGCAAACTGATTGGGACGAACCATTGGATGAGATTTTAACGAAAGAATGGATAACATTTGCAAAGAATTTATCATCATTAACTGAATTAAAAATAAGCAGATGGATACAGCAAACAAATAAAGTATCAGTAGAACTTCACGGGTTTGCGGACGCATCAGAGAAAGCCTATGCCGCAGTGGTCTATGCAAAAATAAATTCTACTGTAACAATAATAGCTGCAAAAAGTAAGGTCAACCCAATTAAAAATAGAAAGACGCTTCCGAAATTAGAGCTAAGTGCTGCTCACTTACTTGCAAAACTAATTTTCAAGATAAAGGGAAGTCTTAGCTCAAATGCAACAATATATGCTTGGAGTGACTCCATGATTACGCTAGCTTGGATAAAAAACTGTAAAAATAAGGACAAATTTATAAGATCGAGAGTATCAGACATACTTTCATTTATTCCAGAAGCACACTGGGAATATGTGAGGTCAAAGGACAATCCGGCAGATGTAGCATCAAGAGGGATAACACCAGAAAAATTAGTTGCGGAAAAAATCTGGTGGGAAGGTCCCGAATGGATAAAAAAGGAAAAACATCAGTGGCCATTACAGAAACCGGTAGAAGTACTTATAGCAGCCACGAATGTTTCAAAACAAGAAAATTATTTATACAATATCATAAATAAATTTTCTTCCTTCACCAAAGCTAAACGCGTTTTGGCTTACTCTTTACGCTTTGTGAAAATGCTGAAGGGAAAAAGGAACTTTCCTCATTATTTAACCAAAGAGGAATTGGAAGAATCTGAGATTTTAATAGTAAAACTTCATCAAGAGCATGAATGGCCTACGGAAATGCAGCAGTTAAAAATTAATAAAATGGTAGATCAAAGAAGTAACGTTACACCCACAGTTGGATTTAAATGGAGTAATAAGAGTAGGAGGAAGACTCGAATTTGCAAATTTACCTTACAACAGCAAGCATCCTATGATTATACAAAAATCAGATTTAGCCGATATGATTATACAATATATACATGCATATACAATGCACGGAGGAAATCGTTTGATGGAGAGTACTATTCGGAAAAAATTTTGGATTTTATTGCAAATAAAATGCTCAAACGGGAGAGGACAAAAATCAATGAAAGGGTATGTCGCCATTTTTGTATGCATGACAACGAAAGCAGTTCATTTGGAAGCGGTTAGCAGTCTTACTACAGAGGCGTTTCTTGCAGCACTTAGAAGATTTTTTGGAAGAAGAGGCAAATCCAGTGATATATACTCAGATAAACAAATTTTGTGGGAGCAGCAAGACAGCTTGAAAAAGATTTTATTGAAGCTGTTAAAAATAATTCAAAGTTAGCACCTATCTTGGAAAACGACGAAATTAAATGGCATTTCATTCCCCCGGCAAGTCCACACATGGGTGGAATATGGGAAGCCGCAGTAAAATCTATGAAGTTTCACTTAAAAAGAATAATAGGCGAACATAAGCTCACGTACGAAGAGCTAAGCACGCTACTGGCTCAGATCGAAGCGGTTTTAAATTCACGACCCGTTTATGAACTAGCTAGCAATCCAGATGATCTAGAAGTTTTAACACCAGGTCATTTTTTAATAGGACGAGCAATGATAGAGAGTCCAGCAAAATATGAAGAAACTACAATAAGCTGCTTGGATAGATGGAAGTTGCTGCAGAAAATGAAAAATCATTTTTGGAAGCAGTGGAAAAATAACTATCTAGGGACCTTGCAGCAAAGAGCAAAATGGAAAAAAACGTATCCGAACATTGAAAATGGGCAAATTGTAATAATAAAAAATGAAGAGTCTCATCCCGCTCGCTGGCCGTTAGGTAGAGTAACGGAGGTTCATCCAGGAAAAGACGGAATAGTCAGAGTAGCTACCATCAGAACGCAGAACGGCATAACAAAGAGGCCAACAAACAAGTTATGCCCATTAGAATATCAAAATGATGGAGTATATCAACAAATTAAGGATGCTGATACAACTACTGCTCAAGTCAATATGACAATAAAACAACCAAAAAAGAAGAAAATGTATTTACCAATAATATTATTGTTGAACTTGTTGTTTATAGTTAGTACACAAGCGTTAACAAAAGTGGAAACAATAAAAGAAAATTCAGTGATTTATTTGGATCCAATAAGTCACATAAACGTCGTATCGTCTTCTTGGAATATAATTATTTATTATGACATGAAAACGTATTTTGAAACCTTGGAAACAGCAGCCGACGTACTTAAGAGGTCTAGAGAAATATGTCCCAAAATCGACACTTTTAAAGAACAATGCTGGAGCGTATTAAATAACATGGAGTATAAAGTCAACAAAATAAAAACCACCAACGAGTTATTCAACATAGGTTCCAGAAAAAAGAGAGAGGCTCCGTTTAAGTTTATAGGGTCTTTGTATCATATTCTATTTGGAATGATGGATGAGGACGACCGACAGGCTCTAGAAGAGAACATGAAATCACTGTTGGAAAATCAAAATAATATAAAAGAATTATCCAAAAGGCAGACATCGGTGGTTGATTCTACGGTAAACCTACTTAAAAGAACAACAGAAGAAGTAAACACTCACTTTGAAGAAATAAAATCAAAGATCCAAAATATAAGTGATATTGTAAAAGAACGTCATTTTGAATATAGAGAATCCATACGGTTTTTTATGGTGACTAAACAGTTACAGGAAATCATAGAGGAGTGTGACAGTGTACAGAAGGAAGCCATAGATTTGTTGCTAGACATAAACAACGGAAAGATACATCCAGTATTAATAAGTCCACAACAACTACAAGCAGAAATTAACGCTATAAGATATAAAATTCCTGAAAGGTTTATGTTGCCAGGAAAACGAAGCGGTACAGAGCTGAAAGAGATATGGCATCTTTTAACTGGAACGGGCACATTTTTAGGAAACCAACTCATTATTGATTTGAAAATACCACTATTTAATCGTCAATCATCACAAATCTACAAAATAATTCCAGTTCCATTTATTAAAGATGAGATTGTATTAACGGCAAAAATTAAAGCTCCATATATTGTGTATAATTACGAAAAGGACGCCTTTCATTACTTAGCAGATGCAGTGCTGAATGAATGTAAACGAACTTTAAGCAAAGAAATTGTATGCGAAGAAAATATTCCATGGATAGATGCCGTGTCTAATGAATGTGAGTTATCACCTTTAAAACCACACACTGTTCTCAACTGTTCATATAACGAAGTGGATGCCGTTCCCTTTTGGATGGAGCTAAGCACCAGAGGCAATTGGCTGTTCAAGGTTTTTAAGAACGCATCAGCACATCTAAAATGTCAAAACGCTCAGCAAACAATCATGAACCTTCCTCGCCAAGGTATTCTAAGTTTAGACGAGGACTGTACCGCGAGAATTGAAGAGATTACGTTGGAGGCCATGCACAACGTTCAAGCAAGGGTTAATAATAAATTCCACGCCTTTCTAACAAGAGATGTCGAAACAGAGGAAATTCAAGCGATAAAACCATTGGGAAATGTTCTGTTAAATCACAGTCGAGTGATTTCACAACTAAGAGACCATATCGATGAGTTAAAAAAGTATAATATCGAACTGAGAGGCATTTCGTTTCATCATGTGACTGGGCATACATCTTTATTATTAGTAATAGTCATTATTATAATTCTTATTATTTTATTGATAAGACGTATGATTAAATTAAGACAAATAGATTTAATCACTTTCTCCCCCCCGCAGAATGTTCAAATATAATTGAACATAATTTTATATTTTTTATTTTCTTAGAAGTGTCATTGTTAAAAATCAAGAAAACATTCTTTGAGATAACAATTGATATTTTTAAAGAAATACTTATCATTAAAGATATAATAAAAACTAAAACTATCACTTGTGTGATAAGATTTTATTGTTACTACTTTTGGGTTCATCTCTAAATAACCCCACAGAGTGATAAGCAATGAATACATGCGTAGCATTAGGCACGCATGTGTTCTCTTTAGATTTAAGATTTAAATTGTTAGTTCTTAAGATTAAATATTGTAAATAAAATTTAGTACTTTACAACTACTCAAATTATAAAGACTTTTTTTTAAAGAGTTCTTTACAAGAAATGTAAAATAAGAGCGAGTAATTCACTCTTTGTAATAAAATACGTAAAGTAAGAGTGAGAATATATACTCGTTTATAAGTAAATGCATAAAGCCAGTGCGAGTAACACACTAGTTTGTAAATATGTATGCATAACTGGCAATTATGAATTTAGGGCATTACACTTCGAACCAATTCGAATAGATACACAAGAAAAATATGATAATATAATATGTATGATGAAAAATTAAAAATAATGTAAATATAAAGTAGTTAGTGTCAAATACTAATTTGTTAATTAATTTTTGACATACATATATACATACGTACATACGTACATACGTACATACATACATACATACATACATACATACATACATACATACATACATACATTCATACATACATACATACATACATACATACATACATACATACATACATACATACATACATACATACATACATACATACATACATACATACATACATACATACATACATACATACATACATACATACATACATGTGATTAAAAAATTTTTATTTTTTTTGTACTTTTTTTAACCCATATGTATCTTCAAAACTAATAAACACAGAAACATATTTTATATCGCAACCGCTAGATATTAAAAAAGAACTAAATACGTATTTGGTACTTTTACGATTAATGGGGTACAAAAGGGTAAAAAGGGAAAATATTCAAGTGTAGGTTTTTTGCTTTTTAGTTATGGATATCTTTTAGGCTAATGAAGCCAGAAGTATAATTTATTGACTGGCAGATTGACATTGAAAAGAAATAAGCTACGTGTTTGGTACTTTTTTAATTTTGGGGGTAAAAATCGGTAAAGTATATCTTCTAAACCAAAAGTGATAGAAACAAAAACTAAATTGGTCTGAGATTGGCACTTAAAATTAAGGAACACATGTTCGGTACTTTTATGAAGTTCAACCTCTTAGAAGGTAAAACAGGGTAGAAAAGGAAGAAATTAGTAACATCATATCTCCGAAACCAACATCGATGCAAACAAAGTTGAAATTGAATTTAAATCGGCTGGGAAAATAAGGGGATACGTGTTTGGCACTTTTTTGGAATTGGCACTAATAACGATATAAAAGGGCAAAACTCTTTTGAACTAATAAACATAGGCACATAATTTATATTACAACCTATAGATATTAAAAAAACAATTAAATACGAATTTGGTTTTTTTGCGATTAATGGGGTACAAAAGCGTAAAAAAGGGGAAAATATTCAAGAGTAGGTTTTTTTGCTTTTTAGCTATGGATATCTTTTAGACTAATGAAGCCAGAAGTATGACATTGAAAAGAAATAAGCTACGAGTTTGGTACTTTTTTATTTTGGGGGTAAAAATCTGTAAAGTATATCTTCCAAACCAAAAGTGATAGTAACAAAAACTAAATTGGTTTAAGATTGGCACTTAAAATTAAGGAACACGTGTTCGGTACTTTTTTGAAATTCAACATCTTAGAAGGTTAAACAGGGTAGAAAAGGGAGAAATTAGTAACATCATATCTCCGAAACCAACCTCGATGCAAACAAAGTTGAAATTGAAATTGGATCGGCTAGGAAAATAAGGGAATACGTGTTTGATACTTTTTGGAAATGGCACTAATAAGGATAAAAAAAGGGTAAGAACTATATTTTAGTACTTTTTTTAACCCATATATATCTTTTGAACTAATAAACATAGAAACATAATTTTTATCGCAACCGATAGATATTAAAAAACAATTAAATACATATTTGGTACTTTTGCGAATTAATAAACAGGGTAGAAACGGGAGAAATTAACAACTTCATATCTCCGAAACCAACATCGATGAAAACACAATTGAAATTCTCTTTGGATCGGCTAAAAAAATAAATGGACACGTGTTTGGTACTTTTTTTTGAAAATGGCACTAGAAGAATAAAAAAGGGTAAAAACTATATTTTGGTACTTTTTTTAACTTATATGTATCTTTTTAACTAATAAACATAGAAACATAATTTACATCGAAATCGATAGGTATTAAAAAACTATTAAATGCGTATTTGGTACTTTTATGATTAATGGGGAAAAACAGGGTAAAAAGGGGAAAATATTCAAGGGTAGGTTTTTTGCTTTTTAGCTATGAATATCTTTCAAGCTAATGAAGCCAGAAGGATAATTTATTGACTGGTCGATTGACATTGAAAAAAATAAAATACGTGTTTGGTACTTTTGAATTTTAGAGGTAAAAATCAAAAAAAATATATCTTCTAAGCCAAAAGTGATAGAAACAAAAACTTTGTGGGTCCTTTTGTTAATTTGTCAGTTTTGGGTATAAAACAGGGCAAAAAAGTGAAAATTAGTAACGTCATATCTCCGAAATTAAAAGCGATAGGAACAACGTTGAAACTTGCTTCGGATTGGCTGGAAAAAAGGGGACACGCGTTTGGTACTTATTTGAATATGGTGCTAATAAGGGTTAAAAAAGGATAAAAACTGTATTTTGGTACTTTTAACCTATATCTTTTGAAATAATGAACATAGTGACACATTTAACGTCACAATCGACAAGTAATAAAGAATTATTAGACAAGTATTTTTTAGACAATTATTAGACAAGTACTTTTACGATGAATGAGGTACAAAAAGATAAAAACGAGAAAATATTGAAGGGTAGGTTTTTTAAACTATGAATTTCATTTTGGCTAATGAAGCCAGAAGTATAATTTACAGACGGGTCGATTCATATTGAAATGCATAAGATACGTGTTTGGTACTTTTTTAATTTATTTGTTAAAAAGGGAAAAAACGGTTACGTAATATCTTTTAAGCTAAAAGTGATAGAATCAAAAATTTAGTTAGCCTGGAATCAGCACTAAAAATTAAAGGACACGGTTTCGGTCATTTTTTAAAATTCAGCCGCTTAGGGGTAAAACAGGCTAGAAAATGGATAAATTATAATAACATCATATCCCCAAAACTAATATCATTAGAAACGATGTTGAAATTGGATTTAGATCGTCCGACAAAAAAAAAATGGGACACGTGTTTGGTACTTTTTTGAAAATGGAAATAATAAGGGAGAAATATCGTAAAAACTATATTTTGGTACTCGATAACGCAATATCTTTCTTAACAAACATTAAATTGGTCTATGGTCAGCACTAAAAATTAAGGAAATCGAGTTCCGTGATTTTTTAAAATTTTTCCGTTCATGTGTAAAACAGGGAAGAAAATGGTACAAATTAGTATCATATCTCCGAAAATAACATAGATAAAAACAATGTTGAAGTTGAATTTGGATCGGATAAAAAAATAAGGGGACATGTGTTCGGTACTTTTTTGGAAATGGCACTAATAAGGGTGAAAATGTTTAAAAACTATATTTTGGTACTTTTTTAACCCATACGTATCTTTTGAACTAATACACATAAAGACTCACTTTGTGCCACAATCAATAAGTATTCAAAAAAAATATTAAACATGTGGTTGGTACTTTTACTATAAATGGGGTTCAAAAGGGTAAAAACTGGAACATATTCAAAGGTAGGTTTTTTATTTTTTTAGCTATGAATATGATTTAAGCTAATGAAATCAGAACTATAAGTGTTTGGTACTTTTTTCAATTATATCTTCTAAACCAAAACTGGTAGAAACAAACATGGTCTAAGATCAGCACTTAAAATTAAGGGACAAGTATTCGGTACTTTTTGCAAATTAAACACTTATCAAATACGTGTTCGGTACTTTTTCGACTAATGGGATAGAAAAGGACAAAAACGAGTAAAAAATTTAAAGACAGGTTTTTTCTTTTTAAGCTATGCATATTGTTTAAATCAATGAAGGTAGAATAATAATTTATAATTGATTGACATTTAAAAAATATGAGACAGGTGTTTGGTACTTTTTTCAATTAAGGGGTTAAAAACAAACATTAACAAAAATGGATTAAAACCAGCAATAAAAATATAAGGACACGTATTCGGTATTTTGTAAATTTGGCCTACTAGAGGTAAAAAGCGGGTAAAAAGGAAATTTTTGTAACGCTAAATATTCAAAATTTAAATTGTGTTAGCAATCAAAATTGGATTAGCTACGCAAATAACGGAGGAGTGTTTACTACTTTTCTGAGAATGACACCAGTAGAGGGTAGGTGCTTATTTTGACCTATATGTATCTTTAGAACTAATACATACATAATTTTAATTATATCGGAATCGATAAGCAAGTAAAAAATAATTTTGGTAAATTTTGTAACTTTGTTCATTCAAATTGTACCGCTAACGAAGTAGCGGGTTATAAAGCTAGTATTTCATAAGACTTTACAAGGTAATATTTATTTATCGAATAAATAAGAATATTCTTAAAATAAAACCTTGTGTTATTACTTATTTTTATTGGAAAATTTTGGATTGGAGCTAAATGCAAATAAAAGAGGGTAAAAACTCGAATTCAAAAAATGTTTATTGTCCCCTTTATCACCAAGCCACAGAAATAATTCGTATTCAAGTAATTTGAACAAGGACTAATATTTTTTGTTAATAAAATCACTCCTACGTCAATTATGAACATATTCTTGTACATACATACATAAGTAATAACTTTTTATTTATATTATTTTTTCTTAGTATTTTGTTGACTTCAAGCTGGTTTCGAATGATGGAAATTCATCGTCTACTTATGCCAACAACTTTATGCAGTACATGGGATTTGCCTCCCAGATACCTAATTTAATATTTAACTGGATAAATATTTTTGTTCATTTAGGGTAAATAAAACTTAAAAAAGTATTATTTAAAAATATATTATTTGTATTATATGTTTCTAGGGGTGATCTAACCACACGCATAGTGTACAGTATTCTTTTTGAACTTGTAATTTTTATTATTACGGTATTACTAGCGATAATGGATTCTTCTAACTGGCAGGATGTTTTTTTCTGGATTACAATGATAAGTGTAGTGCTATTAAATAGTAAGTATTTTAATAAATTTATTATATCGTTACAAGAATTAAAAAACGCTGTAGCTGACAAAAAATCGATAATACGTTTTTTTGTATAACTTTTATCAGAAAAAAATACTGCGTCGATTGGCCTCGGTCCCACATTTTTATGATAAAAAAAATTAATTTACGCCGTCTCTGTTTTGAAAAATAACAGTGCACAGTGGGATGGTTTAAAAATAAAATATAAATAATTTGAACAAAATTTTATATGGATATAGCAGAGGTGTTGGGGGCTTAAATTTTAAACCTGGAGAGCCTAGATTCTACTGGGGCGGCACAATCGGCCCCAAAGTAATTGTCATTTCTCAACCGATTTGAAAAATCATACTATATAACAAATACATATATAGGTCACAATCTACAAAAAACATTGCTACTTGCCTATGCTATCTCTTAATAAAAAATAAAATTTAAATTTTTGTCCCATACTGTACCGATTTTTTACTAATATCTAATCTATATATAAACCGATTTTTTTGGGGTTTCTAAAAAAAATAACAAAATTTAAATATTTTACGAGCAAGAAGTGTATTAAAAGCTTAAATATGTAAAAAGTTATGAGTGCTTAAAGTTAAATTAAATTATTAAAGGCAAATCCCGGTATAACGAACGATATAATGTCAGGCCCATTCGTTATACTGAAAAATTCGTTATATCTCGAAGTTTTTTTTTTAACTTTCTCTTTTTTATTAGATTAACAAAAAATCATTAATTTCATACAAAATTATAAAAGAACAAAAAAAAAATATTTTTAAATTCAATATAAAAATAAAAAAACAAAAAACTGTGATAGTTAGAGTTATGTATGGTTATTAATAAGATTTGTAGAGCTACCGCAATTGGAAAAAATCGTTAATTGAAGTTTGTTTTCGATTAATTTGTAGATTTTTTTCGACTGTTTCTTCCTGAATTTCCTTATTACCATCGATTTTGAATAATCAATGTTATTTTCTTGACACCATTTAATACAAATGTTAAAGCTCTTGATTGCATCAATGTGTCTTATTTTTGTTTCAGTGTTATCAATAGGTTCTACAGACTCAATATTCTCTTCTTCTTCTTCTTCGATTTCACATTCATACCTGTCATCTCTATTCCACTCATGTACATTATTTATGCTAAAATTTACCTGGAGAAATTTGACTCATTAAAAAAATAAGTTTAAGAGCAGTTGAACTCTTCTTACGTCAGGAAAGACTGAAGTTAAAAGTCGATAACTGCGTCGCATGCTGACAACTTCATCCCTCTGCAATAACTCTGCTAATGGAATATCATCTTCTTCGTCGAAATCGGCATTGTTTGGTTGCAAAATTTTATTCCAACATTTGACTAAGGTATCCTGTTTTAAATTTTCCCAGCCAAGACTAATCATTAAGGTTGCATCAAAAAGATTAAAATTTTTTAAAAACGAGACAATATCATCTGTTCCTGATGAAATAATTTTTGACAGAAGACTGTTTCTGTAATGTAACTTAACCAGATGAATCACATTTTGATTCATAGGTTGGATAAGTGGTGTAACATTTGGAGGCATGAATATCGTCCAGATTTTACCATCTTTTGTGGTTTTTTACTAATTGTTCCTCAGGAGGGTGACTAGGAGCATTGTCGAGAATTAATAAGGCCTTTATTGGAAGGCTTTTTGCTTCTAAAAATGTTTCCACCTATTGAAGTTATGTACCGATTTGTGGTGAAAACAATAAATGAAACCATACTATCATTAACCCCTTGACGTATCAATCTGCGCAACGAAGTTCGCTTCCAACTGTTCGCACACAAGTTGCACTAAACAAACCGGTTTTGATGCTTAAGAACAGTCGCAAAACGAGTATGACTCGTGATAATCATGTTAGGCACATAAATAGTACCACGAGTCGGACTCGTGATAATCATGTTAGGCACAGAAATTGTACCACGAGTCAGACTCGTGGAAATACGTCAAGGGGTTAAAACTGTAACTTACCTCAGGCACGAACATTTCAAAAAAACCATAACTTAAAAATTTCAGAATTCATCCAAACCTTGTTTGAATGGATATAATTTAAGGGAAGGACTTTGTTGCGAAACGATGGTGGTTTTTTTGCTTTTCCAAGAAGAAGGGGCTTAATTTTTTTAGTACCAGATGCATTAGCGCAAAGTAAAATGGTAACTCTTTTGATATTTTTCTTCCAGGTGCAGTAGCTTCTCCAGCATGTACAAATGTTTTATCTGGTAACATCTTCCAATACAGGCCAGTTGCATCTGCATTAATAAGCGCATCCTTTGTTAAATTATGTTCCTTCACAATCTTTTCTAATTAATTTTTAAACGGGTTTACTAAATCAGATCTTGATGATAATTTTTCTCCTGATTCCTTAAGAAGTCGAATTCCGTATCGCTTTTTAAATCTGGACAACCAGCCATCACTTGCATGGAAACCACCACTGGAAGCTCTTTTATGTATTTCTATAGCTTTCGCTTTTAATGCAATTCCGTTTATAGGCAAATGTTTTTTCCTTTGATTGAGAAACCATCTATAGAGCTCCTTTTCCATAATAGGATACTCACCATTTCTTAAAGAACGACGTTCTTTTAAGCCATTGTTGGTTGTTTCCAAATTAGACACAATTTTTGCTTGCATTTTCTTTAGTGTACATATTGATGATTTCGGAATTCCATATTTGACTGAAATTTCACGAAGGCTTATACCTTTTTTACAATCATCCAAGATTTTTACTTTTTCTTTCAAAGAAATTCTTCTTCTCTTTCCCATTTTAATTTAACTTTAACACGTGCACAGCTCAAAATGTAATAAAAAGACTCACAGAAATTTGTTTTAAAACAAGTTGTAAAAAAAAAACTAACGGTACCTTAACGTCTTTTTGCTTTGACATGCTTTGCTGTTAAGGTTTTGCTTATTTTTTGGTATTCGTTATATAGGGCAGAAATGTTCTAAGACATTCGTTATATAAGGTAGCTAATGATAAAATTTTTGTTTATATGTAGTTTGTTCTTTATTTTTATTTACCATTCGTTATATCGAGTATAAAATATGTTGAAAGTTCGCTATATAAGGTAGTCAATGTAAAATATTGCAACGTTCGTTATATCGAATTTTCTTTAAATCGGGATTCGTTATGTATTTAAAAAATTTAAATATTTTTCCCCTCTTTTTAATTAAAAATTATTTTTAATGTTTTTTATGGCCCGTTTGTGTAATTAGTTTTTTCCAAATCGCACGTCATATGAGTAGAAAATTTTTAATTGCGTTTTTGTAATTAAAATGTCAGTTCTGATTGAGTAAAAAACGTAAGAACAAAAATATTTTACAAATATATCGTTTTTTAAGTGAATTTCACACGTTCTTTGAGTCAAAAACAGACAATCAAAAATATCAATCGTTTACAATTTCATTTTCTAACTTAAAATATTTGCTATGAAAATAATTAATATATACTTTATTGAATAAAAAATACCTTTTAGAATAAAAAGTACCTTTTAGAATAAAAAGTACCTTTTAGAATAAAAAGTACCTTTTAGAATAAAAAGTACCTTTTAGAATAAAAAGTACCTTTTAGAATAAAAAGTACCTTTTAGAATAAAAAGTACCTTTTAGAATAAAAAGTACCTTTTAGAATAAAAAGTACCTTTTAGAATAAAAAGTACCTTTTAGAATAAAAAGTACCTTTTAGAATAAAAAGTACCTTTTAGAATAAAAAGTACCTTTTAGAATAAAAAGTACCTTTTAGAATAAAAAGTACATTTTAGAATAAAAAGTACCTTTTAGAATAAAAATTACCTTTTAGAATAAAAGTACCCTTTAGAATAAAAAGTACCTTTTAGAATAAAAAGTACCTTTTAGAATAAAAAGTACCTAGAACTCAACTAGGACGGAACTAGAACTGAACTAGAACTGAACTAGAACTGAACTAGAACTGAACTAGAACTGAACTAGAACTGAACTAGAACTGAACTAGAACTGAACTAGAACTGAACTAGAACTGAACTAGAACTGAACTAGAACTGAACTAGAACTGAACTAGAACTGAACTAGAACTGAACTAGAACTGAACTAGAACTGAACTAGAACTGAACTAGAACTTTTTATTCTAAAAGGTACTTTTAGAATAAAAAGTACCTTTTAGAATAAAAAGTACCTTTTAGAATAAAAAGTACCTTTTAGAATAAAAAGTACCTTTTAGAATAAAAAGTACCTTTTAGAATAAAAAGTACCTTTTAGAATAAAAAGTACCTTTTAGAATAAAAAGTACCTTTTAGAATAAAAAGTACCTTTTAGAATAAAAAGTACCTTTTAGAATAAAAAGTACATTTTAGAATAAAAAGTACCTTTTAGAATAAAAAGTACCTTTTAGAATAAAAGTACCCTTTAGAATAAAAAGTACCTTTTAGAATAAAAAGTACCTTTTAGAATAAAAAGTACCTAGAACTCAACTAGGACGGAACTAGAACTGAACTAGAACTGAACTAGAACTGAACTAGAACTGAACTAGAACTGAACTAGAACTGAACTAGAACTGAACTAGAACTGAACTAGAACTGAACTAGAACTGAACTAGAACTGAACTAGAACTGAACTAGAACTGAACTAGAACTGAACTAGAACTGAACTAGAACTGAACTAGAACTGAACTAGAACTGAACTAGAACTGAACTAGAACTGAACTAGAACTGAACTAGAACTGAACTAGAACTGAACTAGAACTGAACTAGAACTGAACTAGAACTGAACTAGAACTGAACTAGAACTGAACTAGAACTGAACTAGAACTGAACTAGAACTGAACTAGAACTGAACTAGAACTGAACTAGAACTGAACTAGAACTGAACTAGAACTGAACTAGAACTGAACTAGAACTGAACTAGAACTGAACTAGAACTGAACTAGAACTGAACTAGAACTGAACTAGAACTGAACTAGAACTGAACTAGAACTGAACTAGAACTGAACTAGAACTGAACTAGAACTGAACTAGAACTGAACTAGAACTGAACTAGAACTGAACTAGAACTGAACTAGAACTGAACTAGAACTGAACTAGAACTGAACTAGAACTGAACTAGAACTGAACTAGAACTGAACTAGAACTGAACTAGAACTGAACTAGAACTGAACTAGAACTGAACTAGAACTGAACTAGAACTGAACTAGAACTGAACTAGAACTGAACTAGAACTGAACTAGAACTGAACTAGAACTGAACTAGAACTGAACTAGAACTGAACTAGAACTGAACTAGAACTGAACTAGAACTGAACTAGAACTGAACTAGAACTGAACTAGAACTGAACTAGAACTGAACTAGAACTGAACTAGAACTGAACTAGAACTGAACTAGAACTGAACTAGAACTGAACTAGAACTGAACTAGAACTGAACTAGAACTGAACTAGAACTGAACTAGAACTGAACTAGAACTGAACTAGAACTGAACTAGAACTGAACTAGAACTGAACTAGAACTGAACTAGAACTGAACTAGAACTGAACTAGAACTGAACTAGAACTGAACTAGAACTGAACTAGAACTGAACTAGAACTGAACTAGAACTGAACTAGAACTGAACTAGAACTGAACTGGAACTGAACTAGAACACGCTTCGCTATTTCTGTTTTAACTAACGGAATTTCAAGTTCATTGTGTAAGTTGGTGTTTTTAACGTACCACGGGGCGCCAGTAATTATTCTTAAAAGTTTATTTTGCCGCCTTTGTATTTTCTCAATATTTGAATCTGAGGCAGTTCCCCACAATTGAACTCCGTAACACCATATTGGTTTAATAATAGAGTTGTATAGAAGAATTTGGCAATCTAGGCTAAGTCTAGAGTTTTTACCAATTAGCCAGTTAAGTTGGGCTGACTTTAGTTTAATTTGGGTCAATTTGGCATCTATGTGACTCTTCCACGTAAGCCGGCGATCCAAGTGAATACCCTGGTATTTCAGTTCTGATTGTTGGGGGATAGATTGGTTATTAATTTTAACTGGAGGGCACGAGTCTCTACGCAATGTAAAGGTGATATGAATGCATTTTTGTTTATTCACTTTTATTTTTTTCTATTTGAAATATGTGGTTCTGTAAATTCTTAGATGCTTCAACCGGGTTTTCATTAATACTTAGAATGGCAGTATCATCTGCAAATGTGGACGTGTTTGTATGTATATTTGTAGGCATATCAGAGGTGTATATAATATAAAGAATTGGTCCTAATATGCTGCCTGGGGGAACACCAGCTTCAATAGGTTGTGGAGTACTCAAGAAATCTCCTTCTTTAATAATAAATTTACGATGGGTGAGGTAGCTATCTAGGAGCATGTATATGTCTATGGGGAAAATTTGCTTCAATTTGTAAATTAAACCTTCATGCCATACCTTGTCAAATGCTTGTGATACACCAATGAAGAGAGTAGAGCAATATTTATTTTCTTCAAAAGTTTTTTGAATTGCAGATACAAGTCTATGTGTTTGTTCAATTGTACTATGCTTTCTTCTAAATCCGAACTGATGATTGGGAATGTATCCGATTTCATCCAAAATTTGCGTTAATTTGGTAACTAACAGTTTTTCAAATAGCTTTGACATATTAGATAGAAGACTTATAGGTCTATATGACTCTACTTTTGGGTGATCTTTGCCTGGCTTAGGAACCATAGTAATTAATGAAACATTCCATTCTGAAGGATAGTATTTTAGATGTAGAATTGCATTAAAAATAAATGTTATTATTCTTATTACTACTAAGGGTAGCTCTTTTAACATTTTATTGCTCACTTTGTCAAATCCAGGTGCTTTTTTGGGGTTTAAGTCAAGGATAGATTTTATAACCTCCCGAGTCTTAAACCTTATCGTTGTTCTACATCGTAGCTGCATCATGTCATTTGATATGTTGGGGGTAAATACATTTTCCAGCCTCCACTCGTAGTTCTCAAAGGTGGTTTACGAATGATAGGACTTTTATAGCTTTTGGCAGCTCGCCATAATGAATAATCAGATTGTGGGGTCGCATCTAGTCCTTTTAGGTAAGTTTCCAGGGATTCAGCTTTTTGGGATGCTAGTAATTAGTGATTTTATGCAATTTCGGAATCTGTTTTTAGATTAGGGGGATCTACGAATTTGCCATTCTCTTCGACCTCTTCTTTTTTCAGCCAAAAGCCGTTCGACATCGGCTGAGTATATTCTATTACACCTGACTTGTCGAGAGGGGAATGCAGCATGCTGTGGGGGTTGAGGTAGCTTGATGTGAGGGGGTAGTACACCATATTATCTTGTGGGTAATGTAGCATGCCGTTGGCGGTATTGAGTAGCATGTTGCTATTTTGTTATTAGATTAACAAAAAATCATTAATTTCATACAAAATTATAAAAGAACAAAAAAAAAATATTTTTAAATTCAATATAAAAATAAAAAAACAAAAAACTGTGATAGTTAGAGTTATGTATGGTTATTAATAAGATTTGTAGAGCTACCGCAATTGGAAAAAATCGTTAATTGAAGTTTGTTTTCGATTAATTTGTAGATTTTTTTCGACTGTTTCTTCCTGAATTTCCTTATTACCATCGATTTTGAATAATCAATGTTATTTTCTTGACACCATTTAATACAAATGTTAAAGCTCTTGATTGCATCAATGTGTCTTATTTTTGTTTCAGTGTTATCAATAGGTTCTACAGACTCAATATTCTCTTCTTCTTCTTCTTCGATTTCACATTCATACCTGTCATCTCTATTCCACTCATGTACATTATTTATGCTAAAATTTACCTGGAGAAATTTGACTCATTAAAAAAATAAGTTTAAGAGCAGTTGAACTCTTCTTACGTCAGGAAAGACTGAAGTTAAAAGTCGATAACTGCGTCGCATGCTGACAACTTCATCCCTCTGCAATAACTTATTCTAAAAGGTACTTTTAGAATAAAAAGTACCTTTTAGAATAAAAAGTACCTTTTAGAATAAAAAGTACCTTTTAGAATAAAAAGTACCTTTTAGAATAAAAAGTACCTTTTAGAATAAAAAGTACCTTTTAGAATAAAAAGTACCTTTTAGAATAAAAAGTACCTTTTAGAATAAAAAGTACCTTTTAGAATAAAAAGTACCTTTTAGAATAAAAAGTACATTTTAGAATAAAAAGTACCTTTTAGAATAAAAAGTACCTTTTAGAATAAAAGTACCCTTTAGAATAAAAAGTACCTTTTAGAATAAAAAGTACCTTTTAGAATAAAAAGTACCTAGAACTCAACTAGGACGGAACTAGAACTGAACTAGAACTGAACTAGAACTGAACTAGAACTGAACTAGAACTGAACTAGAACTGAACTAGAACTGAACTAGAACTGAACTAGAACTGAACTAGAACTGAACTAGAACTGAACTAGAACTGAACTAGAACTGAACTAGAACTGAACTAGAACTGAACTAGAACTGAACTAGAACTGAACTAGAACTGAACTAGAACTGAACTAGAACTGAACTAGAACTGAACTAGAACTGAACTAGAACTGAACTAGAACTGAACTAGAACTGAACTAGAACTGAACTAGAACTGAACTAGAACTGAACTAGAACTGAACTAGAACTGAACTAGAACTGAACTAGAACTGAACTAGAACTGAACTAGAACTGAACTAGAACTGAACTAGAACTGAACTAGAACTGAACTAGAACTGAACTAGAACTGAACTAGAACTGAACTAGAACTGAACTAGAACTGAACTAGAACTGAACTAGAACTGAACTAGAACTGAACTAGAACTGAACTAGAACTGAACTAGAACTGAACTAGAACTGAACTAGAACTGAACTAGAACTGAACTAGAACTGAACTAGAACTGAACTAGAACTGAACTAGAACTGAACTAGAACTGAACTAGAACTGAACTAGAACTGAACTAGAACTGAACTAGAACTGAACTAGAACTGAACTAGAACTGAACTAGAACTGAACTAGAACTGAACTAGAACTGAACTAGAACTGAACTAGAACTGAACTAGAACTGAACTAGAACTGAACTAGAACTGAACTAGAACTGAACTAGAACTGAACTAGAACTGAACTAGAACTGAACTAGAACTGAACTAGAACTGAACTAGAACTGAACTAGAACTGAACTAGAACTGAACTAGAACTGAACTAGAACTGAACTAGAACTGAACTAGAACTGAACTAGAACTGAACTAGAACTGAACTAGAACTGAACTGGAACTGAACTAGAACACGCTTCGCTATTTCTGTTTTAACTAACGGAATTTCAAGTTCATTGTGTAAGTTGGTGTTTTTAACGTACCACGGGGCGCCAGTAATTATTCTTAAAAGTTTATTTTGCCGCCTTTGTATTTTCTCAATATTTGAATCTGAGGCAGTTCCCCACAATTGAACTCCGTAACACCATATTGGTTTAATAATAGAGTTGTATAGAAGAATTTGGCAATCTAGGCTAAGTCTAGAGTTTTTACCAATTAGCCAGTTAAGTTGGGCTGACTTTAGTTTAATTTGGGTCAATTTGGCATCTATGTGACTCTTCCACGTAAGCCGTCGATCCAAGTGAATACCCTGGTATTTCAGTTCTGATTGTTGGGGGATAGATTGGTTATTAATTTTAACTGGAGGGCACGAGTCTCTACGCAATGTAAAGGTGATATGAATGCATTTTTGTTTATTCACTTTTATTTTTTTCTATTTGAAATATGTGGTTCTGTAAATTCTTAGATGCTTCAACCGGGTTTTCATTAATACTTAGAATGGCAGTATCATCTGCAAATGTGGACGTGTTTGTATGTATATTTGTAGGCATATCAGAGGTGTATATAATATAAAGAATTGGTCCTAATATGCTGCCTGGGGGAACACCAGCTTCAATAGGTTGTGGAGTACTCAAGAAATCTCCTTCTTTAATAATAAATTTACGATGGGTGAGGTAGCTATCTAGGAGCATGTATATGTCTATGGGGAAAATTTGCTTCAATTTGTAAATTAAACCTTCATGCCATACCTTGTCAAATGCTTGTGATACACCAATGAAGAGAGTAGAGCAATATTTATTTTCTTCAAAAGTTTTTTGAATTGCAGATACAAGTCTATGTGTTTGTTCAATTGTACTATGCTTTCTTCTAAATCCGAACTGATGATTGGGAATGTATCCGATTTCATCCAAAATTTGCGTTAATTTGGTAACTAACAGTTTTTCAAATAGCTTTGACATATTAGATAGAAGACTTATAGGTCTATATGACTCTACTTTTGGGTGATCTTTGCCTGGCTTAGGAACCATAGTAATTAATGAAACATTCCATTCTGAAGGATAGTATTTTAGATGTAGAATTGCATTAAAAATAAATGTTATTATTCTTATTACTACTAAGGGTAGCTCTTTTAACATTTTATTGCTCACTTTGTCAAATCCAGGTGCTTTTTTGGGGTTTAAGTCAAGGATAGATTTTATAACCTCCCGAGTCTTAAACCTTATCGTTGTTCTACATCGTAGCTGCATCATGTCATTTGATATGTTGGGGGTAAATACATTTTCCAGCCTCCACTCGTAGTTCTCAAAGGTGGTTTACGAATGATAGGACTTTTATAGCTTTTGGCAGCTCGCCATAATGAATAATCAGATTGTGGGGTCGCATCTAGTCCTTTTAGGTAAGTTTCCAGGGATTCAGCTTTTTGGGATGCTAGTAATTAGTGATTTTATGCAATTTCGGAATCTGTTTTTAGATTAGGGGGATCTACGAATTTGCCATTCTCTTCGACCTCTTCTTTTTTCAGCCAAAAGCCGTTCGACATCGGCTGAGTATATTCTATTACACCTGACTTGTCGAGAGGGGAATGCAGCATGCTGTGGGGGTTGAGGTAGCTTGATGTGAGGGGGTAGTACACCATATTATCTTGTGGGTAATGTAGCATGCCGTTGGCGGTATTGAGTAGCATGTTGCTGGGGGAATTATGCAGCATATCATCTGGGGGGTAATAAAGCATATTGTGGGGTGTTAATGAAGCGTGTTGTAGGGGGGATGATGCAGCACATTGCCAGGGGGCTAAAGTAGCATGATGGTTGGGGGTAATGTAGCATGTTGCGGGGGATTAGCGAAGCTTGTTGTGGGGGTGTAATGTGGCATATTGCCGGGGACAAAAGCGGAGTTTCGTATGGGGGATGGTGTAACATGTTGCCGGGGGGTAATGTAGCATATTGTTGGGGGGTAGTAACGTATCTTGTTCTCGGTTGATATTGTAGATTGTTGTGGGGTTGCAATGAATGTTATATTTGAGTAAATACTTTTTGACAAATATAAGGAATAGTTACCTTTTTTATTTAGAAACCAAAATTTCTGTGAAAAAAATAGAAAAAGCTTTTGAATTTAAATATATTGGCAACCAAACAATTTGAAAACAAAAAAAGCTCAACGTAACATAACGTAAGCCAGATGAATATTTTCTAAGAACTCAATTTCTTATGAACCCGTCTGCTTTCGAAACGTTCGCTTCAGAAATCACCTTAGTTATAAGAACCTACTATTAGTTATCCAAAAAATTTCTTAAGGAACATAAAACGTTTATAAAGTTAAAAATTAAGTTAAAAAATGACTTCTTATTTATACGGTGTTAGTACCAGAGTCTCTCGAATTAGACATATTGTTTACATAAATTTAAATTCTTCATCTTTTTATAATATTTTTGTATGGAGAACACAATTTCGTTTAGATTGATATACACTGCCCATCACAACTATAACCGCACCCCTTTTAATGTAAATATTTCGCAATAAAAGGAATTAAATATTTTAGTATAAGAGAAAATAAACGAAAACTTATATTTTGTAATAAAAATTAATTATTTATTTACTTCAGTTTAATAAATATAAATAATTTCAATACAAACAGCTGTTTCATAACTATAACCGCACTTTAAAAAATTTAACAAAATTCTCTACTTAAATTGTCAATTAAACTAAAAAATATTTGTAATAATGGGTGGGGCCTCCTTTATTCTCAATAAGCTCAAAAATTCGATCTGGCATACTTTGTATAAGTTTTGTCCTCATATCTTCAGCAATTGTTCGCCATTCATCGATGATTGCTACTTTTAGTTCGAAAACATCTTTGTATTGTCTATTTTGGGCATAAACACGGCGGACCAATATTCCCCAAACATTTTCTAATGGGTTTTGATCCGGAGAACAGGCAGGCCACTCAATAATTTTAATGTTTCTTAATTTAAGCAATTCAATATTCTGACGACTCTTGTGTTTTCTGGCTAAAAATTAAAGTTTTTTCAGCCTGGGCTTCCAAGAAAGGCAACAGTTTTTTATTAATGTTTATGTATTCTCCGGAATTCATTAGAGTGCTTGGAAAGGCCAATCAAGCAATGCATCGCTGCAAAAAGCTCCCCATATCGTTAAGGAACCGACACAAAAATTTCGTTTTGAGAAATATCGTGGTTCCTTCCGCAGATTCCTCCAATATCCACTTAAACCATCAGCACCGTCAAGATTAAATTTTTTCTCATCTGAAAAAAATCGCCTAAAAGAGAAGAAGAGATGAATTATAATACATAAAAAAAATGTTCTTACCTGTTGGTTGCAAGACTTTCTTAGCGAATTCCATATGGGCTTCCTTGTACTGCATGAGTAATCTTGGGACAGTCATTGTCCGATTGTCTGATTAATGTTCCAGACTCATTTAATATTCTACTTATTGTGGAATTTGACACTTTTACGCCAAATTCGGCAAAAATTTGAGAAAGGCTTTTCATAGAATTGCTTGCAGCTTTTACAATTCTGAGCCGATCTTTTTCAGATAACTTTCTTTTGCACCTCCGGTTTTATTTTTGTCATGCTGACTTTGGTTTTTGGCAAAAGCAAGCTAATGTAAGTTGACTTAAAACTGAAAATTTTGCTTCAGTATTGCTGTATTAGTATAATCTTTCAGTTAGTTGTATATAAGCTGCGTGAATAAGAGCAATACTGAGGAATAATTTTAAGCTTTAAATAAAATTACATTGTACATACATTTTATTTGGAAATATAGACTTATTAAATAACAATCTAAAGGAAATTGTGTCCATACAAAAATATTATAAAAAGTTGAAGAATTAAAAAAGCAAATAACACTTTTGGTAGAAAACAATGAAAACACCCTAAATGTTTGTTTTATCTGCATTAACAATAATAGATTAGAAAAATTATTCATCAATACATTTGAATGAAAATTTGCTGTGATATAAAACTTTTTAAGGAAAAAAAATACAAAAATGATCAAAGTTGAAATTTTCGTAAACAATAGGTTTAATTCGAGTGACTCTGGTACTAACACCGAATGAACAAGAAGTTCTCTTTTTAACTTAATTATAAACGTTGTAAAGTTTTTTTCCATAAAAAAATAAACATGTTAGATGTTCATTTAGAAAATTTTTTAAATAACTAAAAAACATTAAAAATACTTTTTAGCCAAAAAAAAAAGGAAAAATTGGTATATTTTTTAAATACTAACTTTAAGCACTTATAACTTTTTACATAGTTAAACTTTTAATACACATCTTGCTCATAAAATATTTGAAATTTTGTTTTTTTTTTAACTTTAAGTTAAGAAATCGGTTTATATATAGATGAGATATTAGTAAAAAATCGGTACAGTATGGGACAAAAATTTAAATTTTATTTTTTTAAGTCGAATATCTTTTAAACCATAAGCGATAGCATAGGCATGTAGCAATGTTTTTTTTTTTTTTTTTGAAGATCTTACCCTATATATTTGTTATATAGTATGATTTTTCAAATGAGTCCGAGGTGCAATACTTTGGGGGCCGATTGTGCCACCATTGTGCTGGTTAAAAACTTAAGCTCCTTAACTAGTTTTGAGATGAATTTTTTAAAGCCACTATATTAAAAATAATACGTTTTTTAAATAATGTTCCTAAGTTGCATAGTTTTTGAGATATGAATTATATTTTCATACAGATTTTTTGCCTCTCTTGAACATTTTATGCTTTGTTATAGCCCATTTACATTATTAGTTTTTATGTGTTTTCGAAAATGAAAACACCATTGAAAACTTAACCGTTCACATTCTTTAAATTTGTTGATGAGTTTTTGGGGCAAATTAATTTATCAATCGCGATTAACTTTGATAAACTAACACTAAATACAAATCTTATTGCTAGATTTCACTAAAAACAATAAAATTTCGATATTTTTTCACATTTTCAATTTTATTTTAGAAATTTTAAAAATTAAAATTTTGTTTTTTTTAGTTTTTTATTTTAAACTGACATTTATTTTTGTAGTTTTCCTATTTTTCTACCTTAGAGTTGTAATAAAACGGTTAAACTCTGTGTTGTATCGGTATTTTAAAAGTTTTGAAATGAGTTTTCGTTGAAAACTAACACACAACGAATTTTCATTTTGTATGTGAAAACCTATGTTTTCAATATAGTTTTAAGACGAAAACTACTTTTAGTTTTCTAGCTTAATGTGAATGAGCTATTAGTTACAGCGTTCTTTAATTCTTGTGTCACACAAGGGATGGTTTAAAATGGAAATAATTCTGTAATATCTAAACCGTTGGGCGGATATTAAAAAAAAAATTATGTGGATATAGCAGAAATGTTGTGGAGCTAGATTGTACTGGGGAGGCACAATCGGCCCCCAAAAGTAGGGCACCCCCAACTCATAAATCACTTAAAACGATATATAATTGTCATTTCCCAACCGATTTGAAAAATCATACTATATAACTAATACATAGGTCAGGATCTACAAAAACATGCCTATGCTATCTCTTACGGTTTAAAAGATATTCGACTTAAAAAAATAAAATTTGAAATGTTTGTCCCATACTGTACCGATATTTTACTAATATCTGAACTATATATAAATCGATTTTCTCATTCAAAGTTTTCCAAAAAAAAGAACAAAATTTTAATAAGAATAGATTTTGGATAAGAAAAATCATCTATGTATATATATATTATAAATGTTCTTGTAAGTTGATTTATTTGTTTGTTTAAAAGAGGATCACGCCAGATTTTCATGAAATTTTGAAGGTGGTTATAGGATATATTTTGTCTCAAAACCTGGTCCAGAAAGGGCCCAAATAGGGTAAAGAGTGCAACAAATGGTGCAAAATTTAATATTTATCATTGAAAAAATTCAAAAGAATCGGAGCAGGGGATGGCCCCATCCCCGCTACAAATACAATACCTATGGGTAAATTAGGTTAGGTTAGGTAATAAAGGAGGTGTCAAACGACACCTTCACTCGGAGACCCCAGGGGTCCATTGTGATCCTTTACTAGAGAAGGAGGAAGAGCAAGAATGAAGATAGAGAAAGAGAAAAGATAGTAGAAAGTTGTAGAGAAAACTACCCTATCTAGGCCAGTTGAGACCTACAATATCATTCAACCTACACTGTTGTAGATCCTGTAGGTCAGCAATCTGCTGCCTAAAAATTTGAGTCTTAGGTTTTGCAGCCTTGACAGTGAGAATGTGTTCTACCGACTCGGACGAATCCTCATCTAGACATAGTCTGTGATTCGGCGATTACCAGATATATGTCCAGGTTGCTGTTTCCTCTGGTTCTTAAAGCCTTTATGCTGGTTCGGGATGCGCTGTGGTTGTCCAAAAAAAAAAAATGATATAAAACACTGTGGCTCTTGAAGTTGTTTAAAATTTCCTTTTATTTAATTCCTTTTCTTTTGTTGTTTAAATTATAATTTACCTTTTATTTTTATGTTAGTTTATTTAATTTCTATTTAATTATTTAATTTAAATTTTTTTCGTTATTTAGGCTCCTGTTGTTCCTTTGGTTGCTCAAAAAGTAATAGAAACCATGTATCTCCTGTTGTCTCGTTTTCACCTTCATAATTTGCATTTATGGCAGGCATGGGCAGAAAACGAATTTCTAAGCAATTGCTTGCAAAACGAATTTCAAATATATTCTTATGCTCTTTAATTTAGTCGTCATTCAACCTTTGACGAATGCACATGAGTGGCGGGTGTTATTAGTTTTGTTATTTTTGTTGATATTTTTTGTTGCTGTTTTTTCATATACACTGCAAGACTAAATGTATATAAATATTTTTTTAACGCTAAACATAAATAAAACCATTTTATAGAAAACATTTCATATTTTTTTTTGTAAAAAATAGATTTTTATTTTCTTTATAGAAATATACACTTATATAAAAATAAGTTTTTCTATAGAAAAAATAAGTTTTTCTATAGAAAAATAAGTTTTTATATAGAAAAAATAAGTTTTTCTATAGAAAAAATAAGTTTTTCTATAGAAAAAATAAGTTTTTCTATAGAAAAAATAAGTTTTTCTATAGAAAAAATAAGTTTTTCTATAGAAAAAATAAGTTTTTCTATAGAAAAAATAAGTTTTTCTATAGAAAAAAATAAGTTTTTCTATAGAAAAAATAAGTTTTTCTATAGAAAAAATAAGTTTTTCTATAGAAAAAATAAGTTTTTCTATAGAAAAAATAAGTTTTTCTATAGAAATAATAAGTTTTTCTATAGAAAAAATAAGTTTTTCTATAGAAAAAATAAGTTTTTCTATAGAAAAAATAAGTTTTTCTATAGAAAAAATAAGTTTTTCTATAGAAAAAATAAGTTTTTCTATAGAAAAAATAAGTTTTTCTATAGAAAAAATAAGTTTTTCTATAGAAAAAATAAGTTTTTCTATAGAAAAAATAAGTTTTTCTATAGAAAAAATAAGTTTTTCTATAGAAAAAATAAGTTTTTCTATAGAAAAAATAAGTTTTTCTATAGAAAAAATAAGTTTTTCTATAGAAAAAATAAGTTTTTCTATAGAAAAAATAAGTTTTTCTATAGAAAAAATAAGTTTTTCTATAGAAAAAATAAGTTTTTCTATAGAAAAAATAAGTTTTTCTATAGAAAAAATAAGTTTTTCTATAGAAAAAATAAGTTTTTCTATAGAAAAAATAAGTTTTTCTATAGAAAAAATAAGTTTTTCTATAGAAAAAATAAGTTTTTCTATAGAAAAAATAAGTTTTTCTATAGAAAAAATAAGTTTTTCTATAGAAAAAATAAGTTTTTCTATAGAAAAAATAAGTTTTTCTATAGAAAAAATAAGTTTTTCTATAGAAAAAATAAGATTTTCTATAGAAAAAATAAGTTTTTCTATAGAAAAAATAAGTTTATCTATAGAAAAAATAAGTTTTTTTTAGAAAAAATAAGTTTTTCTATTGAAAAAATAAGTTTTTCTATAGAAAAAATAAGTTTTTCTATAGAAAAAATAAGTTTTTCTATAGAAAAAATAAGTTTTTCTATAGAAAAAATAAGTTTTTCTATAGAAAAAATAAGTTTTTCTATAGAAAAAATAAGTTTTTCTATAGAAAAAATAAGTTTTTCTATAGAAAAAATAAGTTTTTCTATAGAAAAAATAAGTTTTTCTATAGAAAAAATAAGTTTTTCTATAGAAAAAATTAATTTTTCTATAGAAAAAATAAGTTTTTCTATAGAAAAAATAAGTTTTTCTATAGAAAAAATAAGTTTTTCTATAGAAAAAATAAGTTTTTTTTTAGAAAAAATAAGTTTTTCTATTGAAAAAATAAGTTTTTCTATAGAAAAAATAAGTTTTTCTATAGAAAAAATAAGTTTTTCTATAGAACAAATAAGTATTTCTATGGAAAAAAATAAGTTTTTCTATAAAAAATAAGTATTTCTATAGAAAAGAATGTACTTTTTATCGAAAAAGGAATTTTTCAAAGGAAAAATATATTCTTTCTACAATAAATTGTTTTTTATAAAAAAAAACTTCCATAAATGTTTTCTACATACTACTTATTTTGTAATTTGTGCTGCATATTTAAAGACAAAAAATACGATACTCCGCCACGCATGCGAATGTCTCGCTTGTTCAGCGGCAACTGAATAAAATATCAATAAGCAAGCTAAATAATGTCAATTCGTGTTTCTGCCAGTGTGTCCACTCTTCGTTACTCTCTGCCAAAGAGAACAACTGTATTTTACTCTCTGCCCATGCCTGATTTATGGGCTACTGCGCAAACTCACCACACTACGTATGGGTTTACACAACTTTAATTTATATTGCAATAGGGAACCACACTATATCAAACATGTTGTCTATTCCATACATAGTGTCTACACCAACATACCGCCGGCCTTGCAATATTAGTGCACCATATAAATATAAAGATGACACTTATCTATTTATAAAAGAAAAATACTGATACTTGATACTTAAAAATAACCAACGGACAAAATAAATGTTCTTCTTTTTATGATTAATTAACGGAAATTCATTTATATTTAATTTATGTATATAATAAAAAATAATAAGGAAAAACTTGAATTTAATTTAACAATTCATATCAATTTTTTTTGTGTTTAAAAATGGAATGAGAGAAAAAAAGAGATAAGAAAAAAAAGGGTTATTCGCGTCTCTTAGAACTGACAAAGGTACGCCGAAGGCACAAATTGCTTCTGCTTTCAATCGAAATTCTCATTTATCGCTTCCCCAAAGAATGCGAAGCCAGGTCGTCCTTTAGCAGGACCCAGTAGAATTTGATGTTGAACATCTGCTCCCAAAACTAAATGAAATTCAAGACTTCGATGCCAGTACAGATTTGCATCGTCCTGATTGCTTCCGTCTCCCCGTTCCACTGAGAATTTCGGGCTGCGACCAAACAGAGAATCTTCAACAACACAAGTCACTGCGATTCGCCGCCCTTGCCGGCTGCTGCGGTGGAACACCTCGAAGTTCGCTTTGCCGTGACGAATTTCACAGCCAAGTTTTTCGGCTTCCCGGCGGGTAATTGCCGATCTGGCAGCGGTGGGGTCGATCACAGCCCGGGTACTTCTCTCAGGGGCTCTTGGACGAGTCACTACTCGCACTTGCGCCGTCATTTGGATCCAGAGTCGACCTTCAGGCAATGGGTGCAGCCAGCTGTTGTGGTCCTGAAGGCATCGGCGGAATCGATCAATGCTTTTGCAGTTGGCTCGAGTGTGGGACTGCGCTAGACAATTATAGCATAACGCATGTTGAGCAACGATGCGAAGCTTCTGCTCTACCTCCATCACCATGAATCTAGAGCATTGTCGAATGGCGTGGATCCGATTACATAATGGGCAACAATATTCCAGGTTGAAACCGTCTGCCATTTTGTCTCCTCTGAAAACGAAAAACAATATGAAAAATGAGATACGAATAACAAGATAATTTTATAATAATGCATTTTTAGATGTCTCGTTAGGCAAAAGCACTAACTTGTGTATCGGCCGAGAAATTATCCCATTTTGAGTTTTGAGCTCCGCTACCCGTACTTTACCATCGGTACCTGCATAAACTTTTACTATGCGACCTAATCGCCAGTCAGTGGGACTACCCATCTCATTTTTTACAACCACAAGGTCATTCTCCTTTAAATCTATTTGAGGTGTTTGCCATTTAGTGCGTTTGAGCAACTCTTTTAGATATTCTTCTTTCCAGCGTCTACATATTTCTTCCTGAAGAGCTTTTACTTTTCGCCACCGATTCACTAAGCTTAAAGGGGAACTTAATTCTTCAGGTTCAGCTGGGCCAAGAAGAGCTGATCCTATTAAAAAGTGTCCTGGTGTTAGAGCCGATATTTCTTCTTCGAAAGTAAACTTCATCTGACCTGCTGATTTTTTCAAATGAGTTTTAAGACTTTTTACGCCAGCCTCCCATAACCCTCCCATGTGAGGAGCGGCCGCCGGTATGAAACTCCATCTTAACTGCTGTTGACCGTAGTTTTGAACAGCTGAATCACGTACGTCTTTTAGAACCTTTTCAAAGTTTTCCCCTTCTCTAGATGCTCCTACAAAGTTTCTCCCGTTATCGGAAAACAAACAATTTGGACAACCTCTGCGAGCGACAAAGCGAGATAAAGCAGCAAGAAAAGCTGATGTCGTTAGGTCACTAACAGCTTCCAGATGTACCGCCTTCACCGAGAAACAGACAAATATACATATATAACCTTTACTAATTCTAGTATACCGTCCAGTGAAGCTCTTAATTTCAAAGGGGCCGGCAAAATCAACCCCGGTATTAGTAAATGGGCGAAATAGAGTAGTTCTTTCCTTTGGTAATTCTGCCATAATCTGTGACTGAAGCCTTTGCCGATGCAGAATGCAGATTTTGCAGTTGTGAACTACAGTTTTAATAAGGTTTCGTGCTTAATTGATCCAGCATTCTTGACGAAGGGCTAACTTGTGGACAAATTCGACATAAAGCCGAGCTAACCTACTACTGTACGCCAGAATTATAGGATGGCGTTCGTTATAGGTAAGGCGAGTTGTGGATCCGAGACGACCATTAGCGCGAATTGTATTGTTTTTGTCAAGAAATGGGGTCAGAGTTAATAAAGAACTACGAGAGCTAAGTTTCTTTTTCGTTAAGAAGCAACTAAACTCCTCAGCAAAATGAAGTTGTTGAGATAACGAAAATAATCGATTCCGGACAAAGGACAATTCTTCGGCAGATATTCCTTTCGAATCATAACATGATTCCTTAATTTTTCTTGTACGTTGGTAAAATCGAAACATGAACGCTGTCACTCGATATGCCTTGGGTAGACTAGAAAACCGATCCAGAACATCTTCCCTTTCAGACGATCTAGCAACAAAAACTTGACGTTCCTTTGACTCTTCATTAGTTACATAATTCGATAAATCCTGGGGCCACGACGATTTATTCTTTACCATCCAGTCTGGACCATGCCACCAAAGTTTGTTGTCTTTAAGATCCGAAGGAGTCAGCCCCCGGGTTGCTAGATCGGCTGGGTTTTCGTTTGACGGAACATGGCCCCAATTTTTGTTTCCAACTTTTTCCAATATTGTTGCTACCCTATTTGCCACAAATGTCTTCCAGGTGCAAGGCTGTTTTTTCATCCAAGCTAGAACTATTGTTGAATCGGACCACATATATAAATCATAAGTTTTTATATCAAATGAAGGAATTGTGTTATGAACCAAATTCGCTAAGAGTACTGCTCCACATAATTCAAGTCTTGGTAATGAAGGCTTTCTGACAGGGGCTACTTTTGTCTTACTTATGAGTAGATTGGAAAAAATTTGGTCACCATTGGAAATTTTTATATACAATGAAGCCGCATAAGCTAATTCTGATGAGTCACAGAATCCATGGAACTCAATTTGAGAAGTAGGAACATAGTGAATCCACCACCACTGGTTTAATGGCGTCGTCCCAGTCTATCTTATCTAACCACATTTGTTGCATTAAAATTTTCGCCGTTACTATTATTGGAGCCAACCATCCTGCTGGGTCAAAGAGCCTAGCAATTATTGACAAAACCTCCCGTTTAGTATAAGACGAGTTTAACAAAATTTTCTCAGTTGAAAAGTAGAAGAAGTCCTCCTAGGCATTCCAACGTATACCAAGAGTTTTTGCGTTGCTTTTATCATCGAGCGATAAAAAAGAAGAATTGAGAAGATGCTCTTAGGGCAAATTTTTTAAAATTTGGACCGAATTTGAAGTCCATTTTCTTAACTCGAACTTTGCAGTTTTTAAAATGCCAATTAACTGGTCTCGTGCAACCAAAGCGTCCGGAATTGAGTGAGCTCCTACTAGAGCATCATCAACATACATAGACTCTCGAAGTATTTTCGAACCAAGTGGGAAACGTAGCTCTTCATCGTCAGCTAGTTGTAAAATAGTTCTTAGAGCCAAATATGGAGCACAGTTAAGGCCAAATGTGACTCTGTTTAACTGAAAATCTTCTATTTCCCTTTCATTCGAAGTACGAAAAACAATCTTCTGATATTGTCTATGTTCACTGTTAAGTAAAATCTGGCGGTACATTTTAGAAATATCCGCATTAAAAACAAACTGGTAGAACCTCCATTTGAGAACAAGGGTTACCAAATCAACTTGCAAAATTGGTCCTACATGTAACAAGTCGTTGAGACTTTTACCACTAGATGACTTACTGGAGGCATTAAAAACTATCCTCAACTTTGTAGTCGTACTCTCGGGCTTAAATATTCCATGGTGAGGTAAATAATAACTTGAACTACGATTTAAGCTCTCAAGCTTTTCCATGTGTCCCATAGTTATATATTCTTTTAGGACCTCATCATATTGCTTTTTAAAGTCACGATTGCGGAATAACATTTGCTCATTTCTTAAATATTGGCTGATAGCAATATGCCTATTTGGACCAAGTGCTTTAACATCGCTCTTAAAGGGCAGACTAACAACGTATCTCCTTTCAGAGTTCCTAGTGGTAGTAGAGCTGTAAATCTCCTCGCACTTTTTATCCTCTTCTGATAAAATTTTCTTACGGGAAACCTCTTCTAACTCCCAAAATTTAGTTAATTGATCATCTATTGATACTCTTGTCATATGAGACATCCCTAATAATCGTGGGGAGCTACTGGGATTCGGACCAGTCACTATCCAGCCAAATATTGTTTCTTGAGCAACAAGCGTTTCAAATATACCATGCTGGACTCCTCCACGAAGAATTGAGGGATACAAATCTCCTCCTAATAATAAGTCGATATCGCTACTTTCATAAAATTTTGGATCTGCATAATTTAAACAAGGCAACTTTTTGTGTTCTATAGAACCTAATGAATGAGTTGGTACACTTCCGGTTACACGGGGCACAACTAAAGCTTGCACATTTAGTGACTCTTCCTGATTTAAGAGAGATACAATAACAAATGTTGCCATCTTAGATGATCTGCTTATGACATCTCCGCCTAGACCAGTAACTTCTGCAGATATAGGACTAGTGGGCAACCTCAATAATTTTTGAATTCTCTCCGAAATAAAGCTTTCATCCGAACATGGATCTATAAGAGCCCTTACTTTATAGTGAGACCCAAAACTAACAATACTGACCCATGCTGTGGCCAACATAACTTTTTTCGATACCGTAGTGTGATGTGACTGAACAACTCCCGAAGGGCCAGGGTTATTGGTGGACTGAGATTGTGAATGTTGATTTCCACTATTGCTTGTAATGGGTGTTTTTTTTAGAGGTATAGAACTTCGAATTGAAATAAAACACAAGAAAATCGTTTTAATGTCCATTAATTTGGCTTTATTGGAAGGATAATTTTATACCATTAATGTTTAAATATGATTTCGGACATGTGGCCGCTGCGGCTGGCTCGAATAAAGCCAATTCTACAGGTCCAATTTTCAACTACTTTTCCGAGCATATGGGGCCGTATGTTGGCAATAACGCCACGAATGTTGGCTTCCAAGTCCCCTAACGTTTCTGGTTTGTTGGCGTAGACGAGCGACTTCACATATCCCCAAAGAAAATAATCCAGTGGTGTCAAATCGCACGATCTTGGTGGCCAATTGACAGGTCCATTCCGCGAAATTATGCGCTCATCGAATGTTTCCTTCAATAAATCAATTGTGACGTGCGCTGTGTGGCATGTAGCGCCGTCTTGTTGGAACCACAACTCATCCACATTCATGCCATCCAATTGGGGAACAAAATAGTCGGTTATCATGGCTCTATACCGGTCTCCATTTATGGTAACTGACTCTCCAGCATTATTTCGGAAGAAGTATGGCCCAATGACTCCGTCAGCCCATAGAGCACACCAAACAGTCAGTTTTTGTGGATGTAATGACGTCTCAAGGGTCTCATGTGGATTCTCTTCACTCCAAATGCGGCAATTTTGCTTGTTGACGTAGCCATTCAACCAAAAATGAGCCTCATCACTGAAATTTTGCGATGAAAATCAGCATCGAGATCAATCTCATTTTCGGCCCATACACCAAAATCACGACGCATTGCATGGTCTCGCGGCTTTAATTCTTGCACAAGCTGGATCTTGTGAGGTCGCAAGCCAAGATCTTTGCGCAAAATCTTCCATAAAGTTGATAGACAAAGCTCCAATTGCTGTGCACGGTGGCGAATCGATTCATTCGGGTCCTCTTCAACACTTTGCTCTACAGCGGCAATTGTTTCTTCGGTGCGCACTGTTCGACGTAGCTGCGGATGCGTATTATCACATAGAGTAAACGTAGTGCAAAAACGATCCATGGTAAACCGAATTAATTGCTCTCATGGACGATTATGTCGACCATAAAATGGACGGAGCTTGCGGTAAACTTCGCGAACTGAACCATTATTTTCGAAATAAATTTGCACGATTTACAAGCGTTGTTCTTTTGTCAACCTGTTCATGATGAAATGGCAAACCAAACTAAATATTAATCACTTGACAGCTGACAAAATGGCCGCCAGTTAAAAAGTGATGCCAACTTAAAGTTCTATACCTCAATAAAAAACACCCGATACTTGTATTTCTTCTTATGAAATCTCTATGCAATAAAGTATGGTGTTTTTTCTTGTATTTAGAGCAACTATTTTGGCTACTGCAATTACCATACATATGCCCAATTGTAAGACAATTAAAACAAAACCGAAATTTTTTCAAAATTGACACTCTATTTTTATGATCTAGTTGTAAAAATTTGCTACAAGAACTAATACTATGATTCTCTTTACACAGCTTGCATTGACTTGAGTCTAGTTTTGTATAGTGGGCCTTATATTGTTTCGTTTTATTTTGATTAACATTTGAGCTTGTTTGGGAACCACTGGTATAATCAGTATTTGAAGCTATAATGTCAGAAACGCTCTTAAGGACATGAAATCTATCAGTTAAAAAATCGTTGAGTTCGTCCCATTTGGGAACCTCTGTTTTATTTTTAACTGACTGCTCCCAAAGATTTAAAGAAACCTCACAAAAACGCGATGAGCATTGAAACACGAAAATTGGGTCCCATGATGCTATATCAACATTGTATAATTTTAAAATTGCCATACAATTGTTGACTTCCCTTTGGAGCCTCTTTATTTCGAATGCTGATTCTTTTTGACATAGCGTTAAGTTAAATAGAACCTTTAACTGATTATTAATTAAACCCCGTTTGTTTTCGTATTGTGTCTTCAAATTATTCCATGCAATATCGAAATTTTCATTCCTGAGAGCTACATTTCTATTTATATCTCTAGCCTCCCCTTCAGTTTTTCGGAACAAATAAAAAAGTTTTTCAACTGGACTGAGCCTTGAATTATTTATATATATAGCAGTAAACATATCCCTAAATGTGGGCCACGATACATTATCTCCATGGAAAATACCAGTATCACAAGGACGTATGCTTATGGAACCACCAAAGTTGGGAACCTCTGCTATATTCTTGCCTTGTTTTGTTTCACCTAATTCTTGCTCGGCTCTGGACAACAAATTTATGCACTTAACATATGTTTTCCTAACCTGCTTATATTTTGTTTGGACCATTATCAATTCTTTCTTTTTTTCCACTGTTTCAACCGAGCATATATCGTAAAATTTTTTAAAGTTTTCCCAAAGCTTCTTAATTTCTTCCTTCTCAAAATCGAAACCACTTTTCGTGTATTGTTTGAGATCTTGTTCGTTTGAAATGGCCTCAAAAGTCATTATTTCATCGGCTCCTCGTATAAAATTCTCTAGAGCCGCCATTTTGTTTTATATGCCACTAGCCAATCACAAAAAAAATTTAAAAGTTCAATAAAAAAAACTTGGAAAACTAGAATAGGCAACAGTAAAAATCCCCACAAAAATAACTCCGAAAAATTAATTTTATTAAATCCAAAAAAAATAAACTTAATAATAGAGATACACTTTTATCTAATTTTCCTCCATTACAAAAAGGCACCAACAAATAAAGTAACGGTTTCGGCAAACATAACCTCACTTTATTGAGACACACGTTTGAGACACAAGTTTTGAGACACCAAAATTTTATTTAAAAATGTAAAAAAATTACGCACCTTATTAAAGATTCGGCGATTACCAGATGTATGTCCAGGTTGCTGTTTCCTCTGGTTCTTAAAGCCTTTATGCTGGTTCGGGATGCGCTGTGGTTGTCCAAAAAAAAAAATGATATAAAACACGGTGGCTCTTGAAGTTGTTTAAAATTTCCTTTTCTTTTGTTGTTTAAATTATAATTTTCCTTTTATTTTTATGTTAGTTTATTTAATTTCTATTTAATTTAAATTTTTTTTAATAAGATCTCGTTCACTCGTTATTTAGGCTCCTGTTGTTCCTTTGGTTGCTCAAAAAGTAATAGAAACCATGTATCTCCTGTTGTCTCGTTTTCACCTTCATAATTTGCATTTATGGGCTACTGCGCAAACTCACCACACTACGTATGGGTTTACACAACTTTAATTTATATTGCATTAGGGAACCACACTATATCAAACATGTTGTCTATTCCATACATAGTGTCTACACCAACAGTCTGTAGAGGTCTGAAATGCTGCTGTCCCACCTATGTAACCTCGAATTTAAGGCCCAATGTCCCGTAAGGAACCCTATACATCTTCTTAAGCTTGACCTATTTAGGCCTAATAGAAGCTTAGTTCCATTACTATCCGGTTTAGGCCATAGAGCTCTAGATGTCCTACACATAACCATGTTACCCCACAGTCTTGTGGTTTCCTGGCTAGTCCAGGACTTAATTTCCCAGATAAAAGTGACAGATAGGAGGAGCCAAATCCGACACTCTTTGGCTTAAGTCTAGACTTGAGCCTTGTCTGGCAACTTCGTTGCCAACGATGTCCAGCACAATCTAATCCTATAGCAAAGAGATAGCTCAAGAAGAGCTCACACTACAACCCCGCAACGCCTTGAGCGCGGCCTGGCTATCGACATATATTGTCACCTCACTGTTTACAGCTCTAAGACTCCTAAAGGACTTCCAATTTGTTTTTCGGGGATTCCTATAGGGACTCTGTTTGACTCTCTAAAAATTGACAGAGAAGGAGATCAAGCAATGGTCAGAGAAGGAACATTCGCTTGATACCTTCTAGTTTTCGATAAAATTGTCCTTCGCGTCTGTCAATGTGATGTCTAATACTTCCTATCTTTTGTCCTGAAAGTGGGCGCGTGGGCAGATCCTAAGATGGTTATTAGTAATGAAATCAAAGACTGACTCACCGCGCTCGTTGATGTTGCTACTACCCCATTGGTAGTGATGGACATTGGCGTCACAGCCCATGATGAAGGTGTTGTTTTTCATGGACTCTACCTCTCGAACTTAGCTACGCTCTGCCTGTGCCTCTTGAGCTTCATCCTCTCGTTCGTGTCGAGCAGCATAGGGTCCTTATCGGCCATCTATTTAAGATAGGCCAAGGAAATCCTAGTGCCGCTCTTCGCCTTGGCGAATTTAGTTCGGCCGAGTTTTGCTTATCCTGTGGCGGTGCAACCTCCACAGCGTCCTGCCGAATCAAGCACAATAACCTCAGAGACCTGAGTAGCGTCAGTGGTGTCGCTGCAGTCAGGTCGATCTGACTGGGCTTCCGGAACCAGTTCAGTCTGGCTCTCCTTCCCCGCTGCTGCCACAGGTTCCAGGGTCCATCTAAACCCTGATCCGAGGTCGGTGTCGCTTTAACATCGACAACTGTATCAGGATCCAGAGAGACCTCTGTTGTACGACGTGTGATAGCCGTGGATTCAGCAGAGCCAGGCTGAACCTTCTGGGTCTCTCCAACCAGCAGATCCCTAGAACCCGAAGGAAATCTCGACTGAGAACAGCCGGAGTTTGAGATAACAGTTACCTCAAACTCCGAATCCGACTCAAGCGAGACGTCCGCCAGGGTCTGTATGGCTCCGGTGGTATGAGAGGAGTCCAGACCCCCCATCTCTTCTAAGTCCGTCTCTCCTGATGGAGTATATCCGCGTTAATGTCACTAAACATGGTCAGTTCGTCAATTTCGTTCCTTTCTGGTGAGTCCCGTCTCACCCTGAAGCTGTCCTTCAAGGAAGCCCTGTCCGAAGTACTTTTGTTTTTTGGTTTTTATTTGTTTGCGAAATTTTGATTCCCACGAGTGTAGGGGAACCGAGGTCGCTCGTGTCATAGCCCCTGGTAACGCGAGAGCGACTGGATACTGACGGAGGCGTTAAGGTATCCGCCAGGCACCGTTGAAATACAGTGTGTTAGTTTAAAGTATTAACCCACTACTACCTGTTTGGTCCGCGTTAGATATTTAATTTTTCTCCTACCACCCACCCATGGAAAGGGGTTCCTCGCCACCTATTTATGTGGCTGGTTCCCCACCCATGAATGGGAGGCATTCCCCTATCCGCCACCTGGGGACGCGCTCTCTAGGGATTAGGTTCCCCCGAGGGTAAATTGAATTTGGTGATTTTTGAAATGTAGATAAAGTTGTACTAACAAGTTTCAATCGTCAACATCCCATTTTAAAACTTAGTCTGAAAAGGGGTCCAAATAGAGAATCGAAAATGGATACATCTATCTATCTATCTATCTATCTATCTATCTATCTATCTATCTATCTATCTATCTATCTATCTATCTATCTATCTATCTATCTATCTATCTATCTATCTATCTATCTATCTATCTATCTATCTATCTATCTATCTATCTATCTATCTATCTATCTATCTATCTATCTATCTATCTATCTATCTATCTATCTATCTATCTATCTATCTATCTATCTATCTATCTATCTATCTATCTATCTATCTATCTATCTATCTATCTATCTATCTATCTATCTATCTATCTATCTATCTATCTATCTATCTATCTATCTATCTATCTATCTATCTATCTATCTATCTATCTATCTATCTATCTATCTATCTATCTATCTATCTATCTATCTATCTATCTATCTATCTATCTATCTATCTATCTATCTATCTATCTATCTATCTATCTATCTATCTATCTATCTATCTATCTATCTATCTATCTATCTATCTATCTATCTATCTATCTATCTATCTATCTATCTATCTATCTATCTATCTATCTATCTATCTATCTATCTATCTATCTATCTATCTATCTATCTATCTATCTATCTATCTATCTATCTATCTATCTATCTATCTATCTATCTATCTATCTATCTATCTATCTATCTATCTATCTATCTATCTATCTATCTATCTATCTATCTATCTATCTATCTATCTATCTATCTATCTATCTATCTATCTATCTATCTATCTATCTATCTATCTATCTTACACCAATTTGTAACAATTGTTTCCAGTTTCTAGAATTGGTGAGTATTGGTGCATCGTTTCTCGTTCCTGTTATAGGTTTGTTATTGTTACTCTCTGAAAATGAGTAGGTATAAGTAGTTACTTCTTGTTACTTTGTTTGGTTTTTCTTGTTACTTTTGTTACTTGGGCAGATAACAATTGTTACTTCTTGTTACTTTGTTTGGTTTTTCTTGTTATTTTTGTTACTTGGCAGATCAAAATTGTTACTTCTTGTTACTTTTGTTACTTGGGCAGATAACAATTGTTACTTCTTGTTACTTTTGTTCCTCAAACAGATAACAACTGATACATGTAGGAAATAAATTTCATACATGCAGTAAAGATTTTGTTTAGGTATAAAATTTATGAAATATAATTCATAGTAGATTGTAGGAAGTTTTTTGTTATTAATTTATTAATTCTGAGCGGATTCTGACGGAATTTGGAATATGAGACGAGGAGTTAGGCTTTTAGAATAATGTTTAAACGTTTAAGTGGGCTCTACAGTAGTTCAAAGGCAACCACATCGGGTGTTTAAAAAGCAACTTATATTTTGGAAAAAACTAAACTAAAAAAATAGGACAAAGTAAACCACATCAGGTGTATAAATACATCTTATAACAATTCACTCATTGATTTTGGGAAAACTAAACATTTTTTCAGGACGATTTCAATTTAATTTAAAATTTTTTTTTTTAAATTTTGCTGCACGAATACTAAAAATTTGAATTTTTTAAAGTTTCTTGTAATTATTTATTCTTTGTAACAAACTATGAATACTTGATATTATTTTTCATGGATTTTTAAATTTATTAATTTTTTAATTCATTCGACTCTGTACAATAATCACAAGATTGCATGAAATTCCTATTTTTGGTTCTCCAAAAATCAAACTTTTTTCGCGAAAATTCAATACAAAATTATAATATAAACAAAAACTAAATTTCGCAAAAAAAATATTTTGAGCAAATAAAAATTCCTGTATTTTAATAATTTTGTATTGATTTTTCACAAAAAAAGACTGATTTTTGAAAAAAAAAAATTACATTTTTTGTACTTTAGCGTACAAATTTAAATCGCGAGTACGAGTGCTAACGTGGCTAATGCCACTAAACAATTTATTATATATTGAATATTATTTGATTTTATTTAAATATTAAAAAATTAATAGTTTTTCAATAATTTTATTTCAAACAAAATTCCTAAAATATCAAAAAAAAATGTATTTCAAACTTTTTGTCTTGACTTATTTCACTCAAACCAAATAATCAAGAATAAAATTTATTTCATACAATATTATAGAATTTTTCAATCTTTAAACACTTAATTCAAATAAATTTATATGGGCAAAAAACAAACAGTTTTAGTTCCTTTGAAACCGACTTTCAACTCGAATAATTTTGTACTCTTCAACCCCCAAGACTTCAGGTATACTGAACACAATTTTTTAGTAGCGCAAGTTTGCGCTTCTAAGCGTATTTGGCATGCAAATTTAAAAAAACGTAAAAAAATCGATTGAAGCAATTTCATTTTTTCCATATTTTGTCTTCTTCTTTAGTTGTTTCAACGAAATAGACAACATACTTGGGGATAAATTAATTACCCTTTTTAATTTTAATTTCGTCACTTCTAACACTACTTAATGGCTGACAAAATTTGAAGCTCGTTTTCGCATATTTTTTGGCCACTTCAATGAATTCCAAAAGATGGATAAGGATTAATAGATCTTTCAGTTTCGCATCTTTTGATATATATCTCATTAATGTGCTTCATATATCATATGTATAGGTTAAGATTTAAATACATATTGTAAATTTCTGAAAAAGAAAGGTTCAATAATTAAAAATACATTAAAAAAAATATAGGTATTAGGCTGTTGCACAAGTACATTTAATTTCAAAAACATTTGCTTTTTTAAATTTTCTCATAGTAAATCTAAGTACAAAGCAAATAAATGCAAGACAAAGAAAAAACAAGACAAAATTGTACTCACTTTATACTCTCTTATACCATTTGTATTTACTTATTTCTCACTAGAAACAAATCAAAATAAATTTTGTATTTGTTAATATACTGTAAGACTTACAGTGGAAGCCTAAGATAGGCACAAAGAGAACAGAGCAAAAAACCAAGGTAGAGTTGCCGTTTTTTTATTTTTAACTTAAATTGGTATTATTTTTCATTGTGTTGTTCTCATGTTTTAAAAAGAAAGAAGTTTTCTTTTCCATTTTTCTATAGCAAAATATGTCTATTGAAATTTTTTCTAAAGAAAATTATTTCTATCGAAAATTTTTTTATAGAAAAATATTTTTATCGAAAATTTTTCTATATAAAAATATATCTATAAAATTATATTTCGATAGAAAATTTTTTTGTAGAAAAATATTTCTATCGAAAATTTTTCGATCTAAATATTTTTCTAACATGAGAATTACACAATGAAATATAATACTAATTTTAGTATTTAAATTAATTTTAGACATTTTTATTTTAACCGTCATAATTTCTGCGCACATAGCGTAAAATCATTAACGAGAATGGATTTTAAATCAACTAAGCTCTCTTAGTAGAACCCCAAAAAAATTTAGTGTTTTTTTTAACTCCGAAAATTAAAACTATTTAATTTTTGCCTATATGTTTTTGGATTTGTTAAATAAAACAACAAAATAATAACATTTTTTGGTGATAAAATTTATAAATAAATAAAAGATAAATAAATTCGTTCAGCATAATTTTTAAAGATTTCAAAATCAAATTGTAATTATCAGTCTTTTTGTGACCGCGATCGCTATCAGACGTGTATATTACCATTCCTTAATTTCAATAAAATCAAAACCCAATTTAAAAAAAATATAAAAAAACATTTATGAGTAAAATCATATTTTGAACTGTAAAATCAAGTGAAAAAAAAAATTATTACCAAAAAATTTAACAAAAGTGCATCAACAGAAGTTGTTCGCAATACTAAAGTGTTTTTGCACAAAATATTTGCGACAACAACAGCGCATAATATCAGGCATTCTTTCTATACAAGAATTTGAACATTCAGCATAAACAAAATTTACAATCTTGAATATTATTAAACCAATGTATAAAAACAACATACACTACCAGTATGGAAACTGGTGAAATAAACCTCAGTGATGATACCAGCAGCGAAGACAATGATTTAATTTGGCAAAGTGTACCAACAACAAAACGCAAACAGCTCGAGTCACCTAAGCTACATCAGCGCAAAAGAATAAATTTTACTAACGAACCAAGCACATCAAATAGCAACAAATATGCAGCTCTCAATATGGATGATGATGAATGTGAAGCCCCTGAAACAACACCTAAACCTCCACCAATTTATATACCAAATGTCCAAAATATTAGTATTATGTTTAAAAAAATTAGTAATTTGATAACTTCTAATGAATTTAATTATAAATCTTTAAGGGAAGGTCAGGTACGTTTAATGATCAAATCAGTGGACTCCTATCGCAAAGTTGTTAAGTATTTAGATGAGACAAAAATTAGCTTTCATACATATCAACTGAAGCAGGACAAAGCTTATAGAGTCGTAATTAAAGGTCTTCACCACACTACTCCAATAGAAGATATTAAAGCCGAATTGATATTACTAGGTCATCAAGTTAGAACTGTGATTAATGCTAAAAGTCGTGTTACAAAGGAGCCATTGTCAATGTTTTTCGTAGATTTAGACCCAAATGCAAATAATAAAACAATTTATGATATAAAACATATCAATAAGGCTTTGGTTAAAATCGAACCACCGTTAAGAATAAACGATTTAGTTCAATGTCATCGTTGCCAGCAATTCGGGCATACCAAATCGTATTGTAAAAAACCTTACAGATGTGTAAAATGTGGCATGGATCATCCAACTTCCGAGTGCACTAAACCTCTTGAAACTCCTCCCCGTTGTGTTCATTGTTTAAATAATCATACCGCAAATTAAAGGATGTAAAGTGTATCAAGATCTCATCTCAAGAAGACCGTCAAGACAAAATCGTGTTTCAACATCACAGAATCACTATCATTTCACCGTAAATTCAAATGAATATCCAAATTTGAATGGTAATTTTTCAAGCCCACCCAACAATCATTTCAATGTGTCATACTCCGAAGCGGTTAGAAGTCCCGATTCAAACTTTATTACTCGATTAGAGAAGCTAGAAAAACATATTGAGAATCTCATGAATATGATGACAGTCATAATGGCTAAATTATGCAAATAAATCTTAGAATAGCAATATGGAATGCTAACGGACTTTTTAGTCGTAAAGACGAAACTGAATTATTTCTTAAAAGTAAAAACATCGATATATTTTTAATATCAGAAACACATTTCACAACAAAAACTTACTTTAAAATAAATGGATTTAATACCATAGTGGCTTATCATCCCGATAATAGGGCTCATGCAGGAGCAGCAATTTTAGTAAAATCTACGGTAAAGTATGAAACATTGAAACCAATTGAAGAACCATATTTACAGGCAGCTGGTATCAAAGTTAAGTGTGACAATTACTTTCTTAATATCTTTTTAATATACTTCCCACCTCGACATAGTGTGAAATGTGAACAATATGAAGATTTCTTTAGCAAACTGGGATCAAAATTCATTGTTGGTGGAGACTTTAATGCTAAACATCCATGGTGGGGGTCACGTTTAGCAAACCCAAAAGGAAGAGAGCTCTTTAAATGTATCTCAAAAAACCACTATTCATCTCTTTCAACTGGTAAGCCAACATACTGGCCAAGTGATCCAAATAAAATTCCAGATCTTTTGGACTTTGTTGTATTTAATGGTATATCAAGATCTTTGTTAGATATCTTGGATAGTGATGAACTTAGTTCAGATCATACCCCATTCATAGTCTGTTACAATACTCATATTGAACTTCAGGTAACAAAACATAAAATATTTACTGAAAAAACTAATTCTCAGCAGTTTGCATCGTATATTGAAAACAATATTAATCTTAATGTTGCAATAAAAACGGGAGATGAGTTGGAAGATGCTATAGAAGCATTTTCTAATCTAGTCTGTGAGGCAGCATTCGTATCCACACCAATAAACGAATCACCAAACGGCAATAATGTGAAGTTATCCAATGAAATTAGAAATTTACTAAGAAATAAGAGGTATTTGCGTAGAATATACCATAGAACCAGAAATCCCCTAGACAAGACAAACTACAATAATGCATCAAATTATCTAAAAAGGCGAATGAAAGAAATTAAAAATGAGTCTGTAAATGATTTCTTAAAAAATTTAGATGTTTTACAACAAAATATCTTAAGCACCCAACTAAAAGAAATGTACCTGTAAAAGACACTAGTGGAGAATGGTGTAGATCTGATCAATCTAAAGCCAATGCATTTAAGGAACATTTGGAAAATGTGTTTCAACCATTTAGCTTAAACCAGCAAACTGATAAGGATGAAATTGATCAATTCCTGGATGCTGCTTGTCAAATGAGCTTTCCCATAAAACATATTTCCCCCGCTGAAGTTGAAAACGTTATCAATAATCTCAATAACAAAAAAAGTCCCGGATATGACAGTATTTCTTCCAAAATAATGAAATCTTTACCCAAAAAATCTAAAATATTTTTAACTACCTTATTTAATTCTGTTTTAAGGTTAAATTATTTTCCTTCTCAGTGGAAATATGCAGAAATTATTATGATTCCAAAACCAAACAAAGATGAACATTTAGTAAACTCATATAGACCTATAAGTTTACTACCAATACTTTCCAAAATGTTTGAAAAGTTATTGTTAGAAAGGATGTTACCTATTTTGGAATCAAATAATATTATTCCAGAACATCAGTTTGGATTCAGACATAAACAATGTCACAGGATTGTAGATGTAATTTTAAATGCACTAGAACGAAAACAATATTGCTCGGCTGTTTTTATGGACATACAGCAAGCCTTTGATAGAGTATGGCATTCAGGCCTATTATATAAACTTAAAAAGTTACTTCAAGCTCCTTTTTATATTCTTTTAAAATCATATTTAAGCAAAAGAAAATTTTATGTTAGAGTAAACAACGAACAATCTTCCTTTGGTTTGATTGACTCGGGTGTTCCACAAGGAAGTGTATTGGGGCCAGTACTTTATACAATTTATACCTCAGATATGCCGGCAATGGATGGTTTGACTGCAGCAACGTATGCTGATGACACAGCTATAATGGCCTCTAGAGATATACCGGCTGAAGCTTCTCTTTTAACACAAAATGGATTAAATCTCATTCAAGAATGGTTAAACAAATGGAACATAAAGGTAAATGCAGAGAAGTCTGCTCACATAACATTTACATTGAGAAAAAACAATTGTCCTCCTGTAATACTTAATGGAACAACTCTTCCACAAACTACAAATGTAAAATATCTGGGACTTCACTTAGATAGGCGATTGACATGGAGTGAGCACATTAACGCAAAAAGAAAACAACTAAACCATAAAATGAAGAAAATGTTTTGGCTTTTGGGGCCTAAATCATCATTAACGTTGGAGAATAAATTAATGCTATATAAATCGATTTTAAAACCAGTTTGGACATATGGTGTGCAGCTTTGGGGAACTGCTAGTAATTCAAATATAGAGATTCTCCAAAGATATCAGTCGAAAACGTTGAGAATAATTGTAAATGCTCCATGGTTTGTTAAAAATAAAGTAATACATCATGATCTTGATATACCTACGATCAAAGAAGAAATTAATAAATATAGTGATAGATATCTAAACAGGCTAAGCCATCATCCAAATATTCTAGCCATTAACCTTTTAAATGATTCAGATGAAATAAGAAAATTCAGAAAATAGTATTAAGTTTATTGTATATATGTATATATATTTTTTTTATTGGGTTCACTGGAGCTCGATAAGTTAAGTCATTATTTAATTTAAAAAATTTGCTTAATGTTTCTTTGGAAAATAGATCGCAAATAAATGAATATTACAATAAAAAAAAAAATTGTAATTATCCTGAAAATTTTTTGTTTTTCCAAAATCCCGATGGTTTACTTTGACCTACTGTAGAGCCCACTGTGTAAGACCTACTTAAAATTTTAATTATTATTCTGAAAGCCTGATGATATTCCAAATTTCGTCAATATCCGCCCAGAAGTTTAAAAGTTATTAAATTAATTATAAAAAACTTCCTACACCCTGCAATTTTTTATTTTTCATTAATTTTATACCTAATCAAAATCTTTACTGCATGTATGAAATTTAACAAAAACTACCTACATGTATCAGTTGTTATCTGTTTGAGGAACAAAAGTAACAATTGTTATCTGCCCAAGTAACAATTCTTATCTGCCTAAGTAACAAAAGTAACAAGAAAAAAAACAAAGTAACAAAAGTATCAAGAAGTAACTACTTATACCTACTCATTTTCAGAGAGTCACGCTCTCCAACACTTCTGCTATATCCACATATAATTTTTAAAATCCGCCTAACGGTTGGAAAGTTACAGAATTATTTCCAATCTATTTTTAAACCATCCCACTGTGCGTCGATATAAAAATTAAATATTATCTAATTTAATTTACGTAGTGGCCAATGGTATCTATCAAAATACTATTTATGGGATGGTTGCTACCCTACCCATCAAATACACTGGTGCTGTAGTTTTGGGTTCTAACATCAGTGGATTATTTGCTGCAATAGTACAGATCTGCAGTTCTTACATATTTTCATCATATAGAACTTCAGCAATTTACTATTTTATAACTGCAATGCTTATACTCTTGGTTTGCTTTGATACATATTTTGCGCTTCCATTAAATGTAAGTATGTGCATACTTATAAAAAATATTTTTTCTTTACGTCAACTCCATATAGCAAAATTCTGTTGCTTTGTTACACTTATTATTAGTATGTAATAGGGAAGACATACAGATACTCTTTTTGCGTATTAAATAAAACATTTATTTAATAATAACTAAAAAAATATTCTTTATTCTTCATACTGAACAGCAAAGTGTTGCCAAATGGTAAAAACCCACCGCAAACGCTGAGTTCTTTTTTGCGAGTTTTGGTCCAGTTAGTAAATGATATTTTTGTAGAAACAGTGTTTTTTTAGGAAAAAATATTAGTCGTTAGTTATATTATAATAAATATAATAGAAAATTGTTGATTCGGTATGAATAAATAATCACAGTTAATATATAAAATTTATTTGATATTATAGTAGGTACATATCGAACCCTTAGATTTGAATAATCGTAAACGACATTTCGCTAAATATCTCTTAAACTATTAGAGATAGCGTAGTGCAGTAAGCATATTTTTCTTTCTTTTTTAAGTAGTTTTCGAACGTGTTAAAATCTTTTCGATAGCTTTTTATTTTCCTAATGTTATACGGACCAATAAATTTTACATACAATGGTGCTCACCTTTGGCCCAGTGTAGAAATCACTGTGCTAAAAATATACATGTTTTTAAAAATTGGTCTAAAACTCTAACTACCCATTGGCCGATTTCTGCATATTGTCCCACAATTCGCCCAGAAGTTTAAAAGTTGAATTGAATTAAAACTAAAAAACTTCAAATAAAGTACTTTGCATCATAACTTCTAAACAATTTCGAAAACATTTAACTAGTTTGTCGGAAGTAGCAATCAAACAATGAACAAAAAATGCTGTGCACCAAAATATTGTCCGTTTTTCTTAAATAAAGATTTTTTGCCGCTTATGATCCATATTTATGCTATCGTTTGCGATCATTTTAATCTAAGGCCTCGATATTATGTATTATTAATAATTTCTTTTATACGATATGTTAGATTAATTATTTATATTAGGGGTAGTCGTTTAAACTACTAAATGCCTCTTATACCTCTTAAAGCTTAACGGTCTTATGCAAAAAAATTTAACAACGATTGGTAAACTAAAGTTAAGCAAAATTCCTTAAAGTATTATCCTAAAACGATTGTTAGCTTAACAAACCGATGTTAATCTTTTGTTAACATCAAATAATTTAAAGTAGCTGTCTACATAATTTAAAGCTACTTTAAATATTTTACTGTTTTGACAAATAATATTTTGTGTAAACTTTTAAAGAAAATATTTAAGTTTTCAGACTTTTCTAATAAAAAATAATATTTTTGCTAAATTTAGTTATCATATTTTTTCTAACTTGCTAGTTTTTTTCGGGGGTGGGGAATTTATAAATTATAATTTCTATGATTTTTCATACTCTATTTTACATATTTCATACAAAAATTAAACTTTTCAAAGAAATAGATAATATAAATTCAAATTTTTAACAAAAAATTCGTGCTTTCAACAAAAAACAGACATCGGTCAATGAAATTTTCAAAAAACATTACAGTGATGTATATATACTCAACATGAGTTAAAAGTACTCGATTTTTAAATAATCGGTTGAAACCCTTAATAAAAATTTGTCTATTTATTATTTTACTGTATTATAAATGTGCTTTTATATAACATAAACATAATTTTACATTAAGAAAAGAAGAAAAATGTTATTTTATATTAAAAACATACAAAACATTATTTAGAAATTCGACTACCCAGAGGAAACAATGAATAATTAATTCGTTGTTTTGTATATTTAACTATAAAGAGACAAGAGAGAATGATGATGTCGCCAGCATTAACATGTAAAATTGACTTGACGTATTCATTAGTAAAAGAACTGTTTTTGGATACTATTTTTTAACAATCGTTTGTTAGCCTTAAAGTATTTGGTAACTAACGTGTTCTTTAAGCAATATTTAAGATTTTTTTTAACATAAGACCGTAAATGTTTAAGACATATTAAAATATGTATCAAAAATTGTATAGAACTTTTTTATACGAGGCTATTAAAGTTTTAAGCAACAATTTTGGCTCTTAAATTGTTTATTAAACATACGAGATGGGTTTAGCATAATAGTATTTTTAATGTGTTTCAAATATTTCATAGAAAATAATTTTATCAGGGCAACACTGTTCTTCGATAAAAAATAAAAACTGAAAAAATCATTAAAATTTAAAATTTTGGAACAATTAATAAGAAATTATAATGACAGAGGTAAGAAATACGTGAAAACTATTTTCTATGTAAATTAAAACAGCTCGAGTCACCTAAGCTACATCAGCGCAAAAGAATAAATTTTACTAACGAACCAAGCACATCAAATAGCAACAAATATGCAGCTCTCAATATGGATGATGATGAATGTGAAGCCCCTGAAACAACACCTTAACCTCCACCAATTTATATACCAAATGTCCAAAATATTAGTATTATGTTTAAAAAAATTAGTAATTTGATAACTTCTAATGAATTTAATTATAAATCTTTAAGGGAAGGTCAGGTACGTTTAATGATCAAATCAGTGGACTCCTATCGCAAAGTTGTTAAGTATTTAGATGAGACAAAAATTAGCTTTCATACATATCAACTGAAGCAGGACAAAGCTTATAGAGTCGTAATTAAAGGTCTTCACCACACTACTCCAATAGAAGATATTAAAGCCGAATTGATATTACTAGGTCATCAAGTTAGAACTGTGATTAATGCTAAAAGTCGTGTTACAAAGGAGCCATTGTCAATGTTTTTCGTAGATTTAGATGAGTTGGAAGATGCTATAGAAGCATTTTCTAATCTAGTCTGTGAGGCAGCATTCGTATCCACACCAATAAACGAATCACCAAACGGCAATAATGTGAAGTTATCCAATGAAATTAGAAATTTACTAAGAAATAAGAGGTATTTGCGTAGAATATACCATAGAACCAGAAATCCCCTAGACAAGACAAACTACAATAATGCATCAAATTATCTAAAAAGGCGAATGAAAGAAATTAAAAATGAGTCTGTAAATGATTTCTTAAAAAATTTAGATTCTACACAAAGCGATTAATATAATCTTTGGAAAGCAACAAAATATCTTAAGCACCCAACTAAAAGAAATGTACCTGTAAAAGACACTAGTGGAGAATGGTGTAGATCTGATCAATCTAAAGCCAATGCATTTAAGGAACATTTGGAAAATGTGTTTCAACCATTTAGCTTAAACCAGCAAACTGATAAGGATGAAATTGATCAATTCCTGGATGCTGCTTGTCAAATGAGCTTTCCCATAAAACATATTTCCCCCGCTGAAGTTGAAAACGTTATCAATAATCTCAATAACAAAAAAAGTCCCGGATATGACAGTATTTCTTCCAAAATAATGAAATCTTTACCCAAAAAATCTAAAATATTTTTAACTACCTTATTTAATTCTGTTTTAAGGTTAAATTATTTTCCTTCTCAGTGGAAATATGCAGAAATTATTATGATTCCAAAACCAAACAAAGATGAACATTTAGTAAACTCATATAGACCTATAAGTTTACTACCAATACTTTCCAAAATGTTTGAAAAGTTATTGTTAGAAAGGATGTTACCTATTTTGGAATCAAATAATATTATTCCAGAACATCAGTTTGGATTCAGACATAAACATGGTACACCAGAACAATGTCACAGGATTGTAGATGTAATTTTAAATGCACTAGAACGAAAACAATATTGCTCGGCTGTTTTTATGGACATACAGCAAGCCTTTGATAGAGTATGGCATTCAGGCCTATTATATAAACTTAAAAAGTTACTTCAAGCTCCTTTTTATATTCTTTTAAAATCATATTTAAGCAAAAGAAAATTTTATGTTAGAGTAAACAACGAACAATCTTCCTTTGGTTTGATTGACTCGGGTGTTCCACAAGGAAGTGTATTGGGGCCAGTACTTTATACAATTTATACCTCAGATATGCCGGCAATGGATGGTTTGACTGTAGCAACGTATGCTGATGACACAGCTATAATGGCCTCTAGAGATATACCGGCTGAAGCTTCTCTTTTAACACAAAATGGATTAAATCTCATTCAAGAATGGTTAAACAAATGGAACATAAAGGTAAATGCAGAGAAGTCTGCTCACATAACATTTACATTGAGAAAAAACAATTGTCCTCCTGTAATACTTAATGGAACAACTCTTCCACAAACTACAAATGTAAAATATCTGGGACTTCACTTAGATAGACGATTGACATGGAGTGAGCACATTAACGCAAAAAGAAAACAACTAAACCATAAAATGAAGAAAATGTTTTGGCTTTTGGGGCCTAAATCATCATTAACGTTGGAGAATAAATTAATGCTATATAAATCGATTTTAAAACCAGTTTGGACATATGGTGTGCAGCTTTGGGGAACTGCTAGTAATTCAAATATAGAGATTCTCCAAAGATATCAGTCGAAAACGTTGAGAATAATTGTAAATGCTCCATGGTTTGTTAAAAATAAAGTAATACATCATGATCTTGATATACCTACGATCAAAGAAGAAATTAATAAATATAGTGATAGATATCTAAACAGGCTAAGCCATCATCCAAATATTCTAGCCATTAACCTTTTAAATGATTCAGATGAAATAAGAAAATTCAGAAAATAGTATTAAGTTTATTGTATATATGTATATATATTTTTTTTATTGGGTTCTTAATGCTTAATGTTTCTTTGGAAAATAGATCGCAAATAAATGAATATTACAATAAAAAAAAAAAATTGTAATTATCCTGAAAATTTTTTGTTTTTCCAAAATCCCGATGGTTTATTTTGACCTACTGTAGAGCCCACTGTGTAAGACCTACTTAAAATTTTAATTATTATTCTGAAAGCCTGATGATATTCCAAATTTCGTCAATATCCGCCCAGAAGTTTAAAAGTTATTAAATTAATTATAAAAAACTTCCTACACCCTGCAATTTTTTATTTTTCATTAATTTTATACCTAATCAAAATCTTTACTGCATGTATGAAATTTAACAAAAACTACCTACATGTATCAGTTGTTATCTGTTTGAGGAACAAAAGTAACAATTGTTATCTGCCCAAGTAACAATTCTTATCTGCCTAAGTAACAAAAGTAACAAGAAAAAAAACAAAGTAACAAAAGTATCAAGAAGTAACTACTTATACCTACTCATTTTCAGAGAGTCACGCTCTCCAACACTTCTGCTATATCCACATATAATTTTTAAAATCCGCCTAACGGTTGGAAAGTTACAGAATTATTTCCAATCTATTTTTAAACCATCCCACTGTGCGTCGATATAAAAATTAAATATTATCTAATTTAATTTACGTAGTGGCCAATGGTATCTATCAAAATACTATTTATGGGATGGTTGCTACCCTACCCATCAAATACACTGGTGCTGTAGTTTTGGGTTCTAACATCAGTGGATTATTTGCTGCAATAGTACAGATCTGCAGTTCTTACATATTTTCATCATATAGAACTTCAGCAATTTACTATTTTATAACTGCAATGCTTATACTCTTGGTTTGCTTTGATACATATTTTGCGCTTCCATTAAATGTAAGTATGTGCATACTTATAAAAAATATTTTTTCTTTACGTCAACTCCATATAGCAAAATTCTGTTGCTTTGTTACACTTATTATTAGTATGTAATAGGGAAGACATACAGATACTCTTTTTGCGTATTAAATAAAACATTTATTTAATAATAACTAAAAAAATATTCTTTATTCTTCATACTGAACAGCAAAGTGTTGCCAAATGGTAAAAACCCACCGCAAACGCTGAGTTCTTTTTTGCGAGTTTTGGTCCAGTTAGTAAATGATATTTTTGTAGAAACAGTGTTTTTTTAGGAAAAAATATTAGTCGTTAGTTATATTATAATAAATATAATAGAAAATTGTTGATTCGGTATGAATAAATAATCACAGTTAATATATAAAATTTATTTGATATTATAGTAGGTACATATCGAACCCTTAGATTTGAATAATCGTAAACGACATTTCGCTAAATATCTCTTAAACTATTAGAGATAGCGTAGTGCAGTAAGCATATTTTTCTTTCTTTTTTAAGTAGTTTTCGAACGTGTTAAAATCTTTTCGATAGCTTTTTATTTTCCTAATGTTATACGGACCAATAAATTTTACATACAATGGTGCTCACCTTTGGCCCAGTGTAGAAATCACTGTGCTAAAAATATACATGTTTTTAAAAATTGGTCTAAAACTCTAACTACCCATTGGCCGATTTCTGCATATTGTCCCACAATTCGCCCAGAAGTTTAAAAGTTGAATTGAATTAAAACTAAAAAACTTCAAATAAAGTACTTTGCATCATAACTTCTAAACAATTTCGAAAACATTTAACTAGTTTGTCGGAAGTAGCAATCAAACAATGAACAAAAAATGCTGTGCACCAAAATATTGTCCGTTTTTCTTAAATAAAGATTTTTTGCCGCTTATGATCCATATTTATGCTATCGTTTGCGATCATTTTAATCTAAGGCCTCGATATTATGTATTATTAATAATTTCTTTTATACGATATGTTAGATTAATTATTTATATTAGGGGTAGTCGTTTAAACTACTAAATGCCTCTTATACCTCTTAAAGCTTAACGGTCTTATGCAAAAAAATTTAACAACGATTGGTAAACTAAAGTTAAGCAAAATTCCTTAAAGTATTATCCTAAAACGATTGTTAGCTTAACAAACCGATGTTAATCTTTTGTTAACATCAAATAATTTAAAGTAGCTGTCTACATAATTTAAAGCTACTTTAAATATTTTACTGTTTTGACAAATAATATTTTGTGTAAACTTTTAAAGAAAATATTTAAGTTTTCAGACTTTTCTAATAAAAAATAATATTTTTGCTAAATTTAGTTATCATATTTTTTCTAACTTGCTAATTTTTTCGGGGGTGGGGAATTTATAAATTATAATTTCTATGATTTTTCATACTCTATTTTACATATTTCATACAAAAATTAAACTTTACAAAGAGATAGATAATATAAATTCAAATTTTTAACAAAAAATTCGTGCTTTCAACAAAAAACAGACATCGGTCAATGAAATTTTCAAAAAACATTACAGTGATGTATATATACTCAACATGAGTTAAAAGTACTCGATTTTTAAATAATCGGTTGAAACCCTTAATAAAAATTTGTCTATTTATTATTTTACTGTATTATAAATGTGCTTTTATATAACATAAACATAATTTTACATTAAGAAAAGAAGAAAAATGTTATTTTATATTAAAAACATACAAAACATTATTTAGAAATTCGACTACCCAGAGGAAACAATGAATAATTAATTCGTTGTTTTGTATATTTAACTATAAAGAGACAAGAGAGAATGAAGATGTTGCCAGCATTAACATGTAAAATTGACTTGACGTATTCATTAGTAAAAGAACTGTTTTTGGATACTATTTTTTAACAATCGTTTGTTAGCCTTAAAGTATTTGGTAACTAACGTGTTCTTTAAGCAATATTTAAGATTTTTTTAACATAAGACCGTAAATGTTTAAGACATATTAAAATATGTATCAAAAATTGTATAGAACTTTTTTATACGAGGCTATTAAAGTTTTAAGCAACAATTTTGGCTCTTAAATTGTTTATTAAACATACGAGATGGGTTTAGCATAATAGTATTTTTAATGTGTTTCAAATATTTCATAGAAAATAATTTTATCAGGGCAACACTGTTCTTCGATAAAAAATAAAAACTGAAAAAATCATTAAAATTTAAAATTTTGGAACAATTAATAAGAAATTATAATGACAGAGGTAAGAAATACGTGAAAACTATTTTCTATGTAAATTAAAACAGCTCGAGTCACCTAAGCTACATCAGCGCAAAAGAATAAATTTTACTAACGAACCAAGCACATCAAATAGCAACAAATATGCAGCTCTCAATATGGATGATGATGAATGTGAAGCCCCTGAAACAACACCTTAACCTCCACCAATTTATATACCAAATGTCCAAAATATTAGTATTATGTTTAAAAAAATTAGTAATTTGATAACATCTAATGAATTTAATTATAAATCTTTAAGGGAAGGTCAGGTACGTTTAATGATCAAATCAGTGGACTCCTATCGCAAAGTTGTTAAGTATTTAGATGAGACAAAAATTAGCTTTCATACATATCAACTGAAGCAGGACAAAGCTTATAGAGTCGTAATTAAAGGTCTTCACCACACTACTCCAATAGAAGATATTAAAGCCGAATTGATATTACTAGGTCATCAAGTTAGAACTGTGATTAATGCTAAAAGTCGTGTTACAAAGGAGCCATTGTCAATGTTTTTCGTAGATTTACACCCAAATGCAAATAATAAAACAATTTATGATATAAAACATATCAATAAGGCTTTGGTTAAAATCGAACCACCGTTAAGAATAAACGATTTAGTTCAATGTCATCGTTGCCAGCAATTCGGGCATACCAAATCGTATTGTAAAAAACCTTACAGATGTGTAAAATGTGGCATGGATCATCCAACTTCCGAGTGCACTAAACCTCTTGAAACTCCTCCCCGTTGTGTTCATTGTTTAAATAATCATACCGCAAATTAAAGGATGTAAAGTGTATCAAGATCTCATCTCAAGAAGACCGTCAAGACAAAATCGTGTTTCAACATCACAGAATCACAATCATTTCACCGTAAATTCAAATGAATATCCAAATTTGAATGGTAATTTTTCAAGCGCACCCAACAATCATTTCAATGTGTCATACTCCGAAGCGGTTAGAAGTCCCGATTCAAACTATATTACTCGATTAGAGAAGCTAGAAAAACATATTGAGAATCTCATGAATATGATGACAGTCATAATGGCTAAATTATGCAAATAAATCTTAGAATAGCAATATGGAATGCTAATGGACTTTTTAGTCGTAAAGACGAAACTGAATTATTTCTTAAAAGTAAAAACATCGATATATTTTTAATATCAGAAACACATTTCACAACAAAAACTTACTTTAAAATAAATGGATTTGATACCATAGTGGCTTATCATCCCGATAATAGGGCTCATGCAGGAGCAGCAATTTTAGTAAAATCTACGGTAAAGTATGAAACATTGAAACCAATTGAAGAACCATATTTACAGGCAGCTGGTATCAAAGTTAAGTGTGACAATTACTTTCTTAATATCTTTTTAATATACTTCCCACCTCGACATAGTGTGAAATGTGAACAATATGAAGATTTCTTTAGCAAACTGGGATCAGAATTCATTGTTGGTGGAGACTTTAATGCTAAACATCCATGGTGGGGGTCACGTTTAGCAAACCCAAAAGGAAGAGAGCTCTTTAAATGTATCTCAAAAAACCACTATTCATCTCTTTCAACTGGTAAGCCAACATACTGGCCAAGTGATCCAAATAAAATTCCAGATCTTTTGGACTTTGTTGTATTTAATGGTATATCAAGATCTTTGTTAGATATCTTGGATAGTGATGAACTTAGTTCAGATCATACCCCATCCATAGTCTGTTACAATACTCATATTGAACTTCAGGTAACAAAACATAAAATATTTACTGAAAAAACTAATTCTCAGCAGTTTGCATCGTATATTGAAAACAATATTAATCTTAATGTTGCAATAAAAACGGGAGATGAGTTGGAAGATGCTATAGAAGCATTTTCTAATCTAGTCTGTGAGGCAGCATTCGTATCCCACACCAATAAACGAATCACCAAACGGCAATAATGTGAAGTTATCCAATGAAATTAGAAATTTACTAAGAAATAAGAGGTATTTGCGTAGAATATACCATAGAACCAGAAATCCCCTAGACAAGACAAACTACAATAATGCATCAAATTATCTAAAAAGGCGAATGAAAGAAATTAAAAATGAGTCTGTAAATGATTTCTTAAAAAATTTAGATGTTTTACAACAAAATATCTTAAGCACCCAACTAAAAGAAATGTACCTGTAAAAGACACTAGTGGAGAATGGTGTAGATCTGATCAATCTAAAGCCAATGCATTTAAGGAACATTTGGAAAATGTGTTTCAACCATTTAGCTTAAACCAGCAAACTGATAAGGATGAAATTGATCAATTCCTGGATGCTGCTTGTCAAATGAGCTTTCCCATAAAACATATTTCCCCCGCTGAAGTTGAAAACGTTATCAATAATCTCAATAACAAAAAAAAGTCCCGGATATGACAGTATTTCTTCCAAAATAATGAAATCTTTACCCAAAAAATCTAAAATATTTTTAACTACCTTATTTAATTCTGTTTTAAGGTTAAATTATTTTACTTCTCAGTGGAAATATGCAGAAATTATTATGATTCCAAAACCAAACAAAGATGAACATTTAGTAAACTCATATAGACCTATAAGTTTACTACCAATACTTTCCAAAATGTTTGAAAAGTTATTGTTAGAAAGGATGTTTCCTATTTTGGAATCAAATAATATTATTCCAGAACATCAGTTTGGATTCAGACATAAACATGGTACGCCAGAACAATGTCACAGGATTGTAGATGTAATTTTAAATGCACTAGAACGAAAACAATATTGCTCGGCTGTTTTTATGGACATACAGCAAGCCTTTGATAGAGTATGGCATTCAGGCCTATTATATAAACTTAAAAAGTTACTTCAAGCTCCTTTTTATATTCTTTTAAAATCATATTTAAGCAAAAGAAAATTTTATGTTAGAGTAAACAACGAACAATCTTCCTTTGGTTTGATTGACTCGGGTGTTCCACAAGGAAGTGTATTGGGGCCAGTACTTTATACAATTTATACCTCAGATATGCCGGCAATGGATGGTTTGACTGTAGCAACGTATGCTGATGACACAGCTATAATGGCCTCTAGAGATATACCGGCTGAAGCTTCTCTTTTAACACAAAATGGATTAAATCTCATTCAAGAATGGTTAAACAAATGGAACATAAAGGTAAATGCAGAGAAGTCTGCTCACATAACATTTACATTGAGAAAAAACAATTGTCCTCCTGTAATACTTAATGGAACAACTCTTCCACAAACTACAAATGTAAAATATCTGGGACTTCACTTAGATAGACGATTGACATGGAGTGAGCACATTAACGCAAAAAGAAAACAACTAAACCATAAAATGAAGAAAATGTTTTGGCTTTTGGGGCCTAAATCATCATTAACGTTGGAGAATAAATTAATGCTATATAAATCGATTTTAAAACCAGTTTGGACATATGGTGTGCAGCTTTGGGGAACTGCTAGTAATTCAAATATAGAGATTCTCCAAAGATATCAGTCGAAAACGTTGAGAATAATTGTAAATGCTCCATGGTTTGTTAAAAATAAAGTAATACATCATGATCTTGATATACCTACGATCAAAGAAGAAATTAATAAATATAGTGATAGATATCTAAACAGGCTAAGCCATCATCCAAATATTCTAGCCATTAACCTTTTAAATGATTCAGATGAAATAAGAAAATTCAGAAAATAGTATTAAGTTTATTGTATATATGTATATATATTTTTTTTATTGGGTTCACTGGAGCTCGATAAGTTAAGTCATTATTTAATTTAAAAAATTTGCTTAATGTTTCTTTGGAAAATAGATCGCAAATAAATGAATATTACAATAAAAAAAAAAATTGTAATTATCCTGAAAATTTTTTGTTTTTCCAAAATCCCGATGGTTTACTTTGACCTACTGTAGAGCCCACTGTGTAAGACCTACTTAAAATTTTAATTATTATTCTGAAAGCCTGATGATATTCCAAATTTCGTCAATATCCGCCCAGAAGTTTAAAAGTTATTAAATTAATTATAAAAAACTTCCTACACCCTGCAATTTTTTATTTTTCATTAATTTTATACCTAATCAAAATCTTTACTGCATGTATGAAATTTAACAAAAACTACCTACATGTATCAGTTGTTATCTGTTTGAGGAACAAAAGTAACAATTGTTATCTGCCCAAGTAACAATTCTTATCTGCCTAAGTAACAAAAGTAACAAGAAAAAAAACAAAGTAACAAAAGTATCAAGAAGTAACTACTTATACCTACTCATTTTCAGAGAGTCACGCTCTCCAACACTTCTGCTATATCCACATATAATTTTTAAAATCCGCCTAACGGTTGGAAAGTTACAGAATTATTTCCAATCTATTTTTAAACCATCCCACTGTGCGTCGATATAAAAATTAAATATTATCTAATTTAATTTACGTAGTGGCCAATGGTATCTATCAAAATACTATTTATGGGATGGTTGCTACCCTACCCATCAAATACACTGGTGCTGTAGTTTTGGGTTCTAACATCAGTGGATTATTTGCTGCAATAGTACAGATCTGCAGTTCTTACATATTTTCATCATATAGAACTTCAGCAATTTTCTATTTTATAACTGCAATGCTTATACTCTTGGTTTGCTTTGATACATATTTTGCGCTTCCATTAAATGTAAGTATGTGCATACTTATAAAAAATATTTTTTGTTTACGTCAACTCCATATAGCAAAATTCTGTTGCTTTGTTACACTTATTATTAGTATGTAATAGGGAAGACATACAGATACTCTTTTTGCGTATTAAATAAAACATTTATTTAATAATAACTAAAAAAATATTCTTTATTATTCATACTGAACAGCAAAGTGTTGCCAAATGGTAAAAACCCACCGTAAACGCTGAGTTCTTTTTTGCGAGTTTTGGTCCAGTTAGTAAATGATATTTTTGTAGAAACAGCGTTTTTTTAGGAAAAAATATTAGTCGTTAGTTATATTATAATAAATATAATAGAAAATTGTTGATTCGGTATGAATAAATAATCACAGTTAATATATAAAATTTATTTGATATTATAGTAGGTACATATCGAACCCTTAGATTTGAATAATCGTAAACGACATTTCGCTAAATATCTCTTAAACTATTAGAGATAGCGTAGTGCAGTAAGCATATTTTTCTTTCTTTTTTAAGTAGTTTTCGAACGTGTTAAAATCTTTTCGATAGCTTTATATTTTCCTAATGTTATACGGACCAATAAATTTTACATACAATGGTGCTCACCTTTGGCCCAGTGTAGAAATCACTGTGCTAAAAATATACATGTTTTTAAAAATTGGTCTAAAACTCTAACTACCCATTGGCCGATTTCTGCATATTGTGCCACAATTCGCCCAGAAGTTGAATTGAATTAAAACTAAAAAACTTCAAATAAAGTACTTTGCATCATAACTTCTAAACAATTTCGAAAACATTTAACTAGTTTGTCGGAAGTAGCAATCAAACAATGAACAAAAAATGCTGTGCACCAAAATATTGCCCGTTTTTCTTAAATAAAGATTTTTTGCCGCTTATGATCCATATTTATGCTATCGTTTGCGATCATTTTAATCTAAGGCCTTGATATTATGTATTATTAATAATTTCTTTTATACGATATGTTAGATTAATTATTTATATTATTTATATTGTGGTAATTAAAGGCATTGATAGCTCGGTTCCTATTGATGAAATTAAAAACGCTCTTGAAGTTGAAGGCTATGAAGTGAAGTCTGTCCAAAACATATTAAATAAGAATAAAATTCCTCAACCTCTTTTCAGAGTTGAAATATCGTTTAATTCTTCCCAACTGAAGAAGGGTCAATCTCATCCTATCTTTAACTTAAGATATTTGCTTAACCGCAGAATTACTGTGGAAGAGCCACTTAAACGCAGAGATCCTCCTCAATGCCAAAATTGTCAGGAGTTCGGGCATACCAAATCCTATTGTAAATTGCCCACAGTATGTGTAATATGTGGTGATATACACAAGACTTCCGAGTGTCCTAATCCTAAAACCGACTCAACAATAAAGAAATGCAGTAATTGCGGGCAAAACCATACAGCCAACTACCGTGGATGTCCCGTATTTTTACGTCTTAGACAACAAACCTCCTCATCTCGTAGAACTAATTCCGCTCAATACCAGGGTTCCTATTTTCCATCTCTTCCTACTATTCCGGACCGCTCATGCAATGGTTCACAGCAAAATAATCCCCCACTTCCAATGAGCTTTTCCTACGCTCATATGGTTAAAGAGGGTCCGCCAATTCAAAATAAAGAATCCCAAAACTCCATTGAGAAGCTCATTGAAACAATGAATAACTTCATGTCCAACATGCAAAATATGTTCCAAGAGATGATGAGAAATCAAAGCATGCTTATGCAAATTTTGTTGGAAAGAAAATGAATCCTTTAAAAATATGTTTTTGGAACGCAAACGGCCTTAGCCAGCACAAAAGGGAAGTTGAGCATTTCCTGAACGAGCAGGAAATAGACGTTATTCTAGTCTCTGAAACGCATTTTACTCCAAAAAATTGTTTCAGAGTAAATGGTTTTTTAACTTATGACACTAAACATCCAAGTGGCAGAGCATGTGGTGGCACAGCAATACTAGTACACAATAAAATAAGGCATTTTCCATTGCCAAATTACGAAAAAGAATATATTCAGGCAACATCTATAAATCTCATAGATTATAGAATTACATTGTCTTCAATATATTGTCCTCCAAGACATAACATTAAGAAAGATAAATTTAATGATTTTTTCAATACACTTGGCTCAAGATTCATAGCGGCTGGTGATTATAACGCGAAACACACATTTTGGGGTTCGCGTCTTATCACACCTAGAGGAAGACAGCTATTATGTGCTATTTCTTCACAGAAGTTGGACGCTGTATCTGGTGGTCAACCAATGTATTGGCCCTCTGACTTAAATAAGATTCCCGATATAATAGACTTTGCCGTCATAAAAAATATAAAAAGATGCCAATTATCCGTCTGCTCATCATTAGATTTATCATCCGATCACTCACCCTCTATTATAACTTTTTATGACAATTCCAGTGGAATCCAAGAAGAAAGACATTTTTACCCAAACAAAAGGACAAACTGGTTAAAATACAAAATGTATGTGAGTTCCCATCTTACATTGAATGTTCCTCTAAAGACCTCTACAGACATCGATTCCGCGATAAATGTATTTACAGATGTCATCACAAATGCGGCTTTCGTGGCAACACCAATTTTTAAAACCAAAAAAAAGATATTCCAGAACACTTCCGAAAGTATCCAAGCTCTTGTAAACGAGAAAAGAAGGCTTAGAAGACGTTGGCAAGAATGTCGATCCCCTGCCTTAAAAAGTCGTTTAAATGATTGTCAGAGAAAACTCAAAGCCGCACTGAAGATTAATCAACAAAAATCTCTTGATACATATTTAAAAAACTTGGATTCCTCTAAGGAAAAGAACTACAGCCTGTGGAAGGCTGTTAAACACATGCAATGTCCAATTGTATGTGAGTCTCCAATTAGGCTCGAAAACGGTTCTTGGGCAAGAGATCCACATGAAAAAGTTGATGCTTTTGCCAATCACTTAGAAAAGGTTTTTACTCCAAACGAAACAGACTCTAACATAAGTCCTGATATTATAGACAACAACGTGCTTTCTCCATTGAAATTTCGCCTTCCATTGCTTCTATCAAACATACATAAACTTGACCTTAAGAAGTCTTCTGGAATTGACAGAATTTCTCCGTCAATGATTATCCATCTTCCAATTTCAGCTACAAGAATTTTATTATTTATATACAACGCGATTCTTCGTTTGGGATATTTCCCAATGTCCTGGAAAATATCAGAAATCGTTATGATTCCAAAACCAGGCAAGGACATTACTCAAGTTTCATCTTATAGGCCTATAAGCTTACTTTCGATTATCTCGAAATTGTTTGAAAAGCTACTTATTTCTACTTTAAACACAATCATAAATTGGATGGATATTATTCCAGATCATCAATTCGGTTTCCGCGAATGTCATGGTACAGTTGAACATAGAATAACAACAATGATCAGGAAGGCCTTCGAAAATAAACAATACTGTTCCGCCTTGTTCATCGATATTTCACAGGCATTCGATAAGGTCTGGCATGAGGGACTTGTAAGCAAAATTGTAAATCTGCTTCCAGCAAGTACACATAAGCTCTTAAAAAGTTATTTGTCCAATAGAACCTTCCGAGTTCGATCAAAAGATGAATATTCTTCTCCTAGAAGAATCGCTGCTGGAGTTCCACAAGGTAGTATATTGGGTCCCTTGTTATATATTATCTTTACAGCAGATATGCCAACGAATGCTCAAACATACACATCCACTTTCGCAGATGATACAGCATTCATTAGTATTCATTCCGACCCCAAAATTGCTTCTGCATTTTTACAATCCCATATTCATGAGCTTCAAGCATGGCTGAACAGATGGAAAATTAAAGTAAATCCGACAAAGTGCGTTCATGTAACGTTTACTCTAAGGAGAGATAACTGCCCTGCAATTAAGATTAACAACGTGACCATCCCCGAGAGTTCTCACGTTAAGTATCTTGGTGTTCATTTGGATCGCTGCCTTACATGGTCTCATCACATTGACAGCAAGATAACTCAGATAAAATTAAAATCCGCTGAACTAAACTGGCTTATTGGCACACAATCTGCTTTAGAGTTAGACTACAAGGTCCTTTTGTATAAAACGATAATTAAACCAATATGGACCTATGGTATTCAGCTATGGGGAACGGCTTCTACCTCGAACATCGCCAAATTACAGAGACGACAATCCAAGTTGTTACGTTTAATAACCTGCGCCCCTTGGTATATACGAAATAACAACATTCATAAAGATTTGAATGTTCCTCTTGTCCAAGAAGAGATTAGAAGGTTCTGTACCAAATACATCTCCAAGCTGCACGTTCACCCAAATCACCTAGCAAGGCAGCTTTTGCACTTTGAAGGTCATCAACGTCTAAGAAGGATGGATACCTTGGACCTGGTCAGCTAGGACCTTTTTTTTATCTATTGTCACTGAACAATTTCCTATTAATTCGAATAAATAACAAATAGAGTTGCACTGGCAATCTCTATATAATTTCCGTTAGATTAAGATTTGATTACTTATTGTTATTTTCTTAACAGAAAGATTCAATAATAAAATACAGGCTTAAAAAAAAAAAAAAAAAAATTAGGGGTACTCGTTTAAACTACTAAATGCCTCTTATACCTCTTAAAGCTTAACGGTCTTATGCAAAAAAATTTAACAACGATTGGTAAACTAAAGTTAAGCAAAATTCCTTAAAGTATTATCCTAAAACGATTGTTAGCTTAACAAACCGATGTTAATCTTTTGTTAACATCAAATAATTTAAAGTAGCTGTCTACATAATTTAAAGCTACTTTAAATATTTTACTGTTTTGACAAATAATATTTTGTGTAAACTTTTAAAGAAAATATTTAAGTTTTCAGACTTTTCTAATAAAAAATAATATTTTTGCTAAATTTAGTTATCATATTTTTTCTAACTTGCTAGTTTTTTTCGGGGGTGGGGAATTTATAAATTATAATTTCTATGATTTTTCATACTCTATTTTACATATTTCATACAAAAATTAAACTTTTCAAAGAAATAGATAATATAAATTCAAATTTTTAACAAAAAATTCGTGCTTTCAACAAAAAACAGACATCGGTCAATGAAATTTACAAAAAACATTACAGTGATGTATATATACTCAACATGAGTTAAAAGTACTCGATTTTTAAATAATCGGTTGAAACCCTTAATAAAAATTTGTCTATTTATTATTTTACTGTATTATAAATGTGCTTTTATGTAACATAAACATAATTTTACATTAAGAAAAGAAGAAAAATGTTATTTTATATTAAAAACATACAAAACATTATTTAGAAATTCGACTACCCAGAGGAAACAATGAATAATTAATTCGTTGTTTTGTATATTTAACTATAAAGAGACAAGAGAGAATGATGATGTTGCCAGCATTAACATGTAAAATTGACTTGACGTATTCATTAGTAAAAGAACTGTTTTTGGATACTATTTTTTAACAATCGTTTGTTAGCCTTAAAGTATTTGGTAACTAACGTGTTCTTTAAGCAATATTTAAGATTTTTTTTTAACATAAGACCGTAAATGTTTAATAGTATTATAATGTATTTAGTATTTTTAATGTGTTTCAAATATTTCATAGAAAATAATTTTATCAGGGCAACACTGTTCTTCGATAAAAAAATAAAAACTGAAAAAATCATTAAAATTTAAAATTTTGGAACAATTAATAAGAAATTATAATGACAGAGGTAAGAAATACGTGAAAACTATTTTCTATGTAAATTAATTTGTTCCATTATAACCATTAGCTTTTGGAAACGAAAGCGTGATAAGCCTACACACAAATCAAAATCATACGGAAAAATAATTAAGCATTAAGTTTACGAGGTGCGTTTGTTTAACATTATTGCTAAATAGAAATCATTTAAGAGTTGCTAAAGTTAGTAGCTTGAACGAGCACCCTTATTATAGTTTTCTATTTATGTGGACATTGCTATTAATTTAGATGTAATAAATTAATAGAAGACACAAAACAATAAAACGAGATTGCGACCAGCGCAAAATATACATAGAACATAAACAGACAATACAAATTAACGTATTACAGATATATTAAAATTACAAATCGGGGCTTTTGCGTAAAATTTTAAAGTTTGATTTTGAAAGTAATTAAATATTAAAGAAAACATTTTGAGATCAATTGAGTTTCAATAAATGTTTTATGTTGAAATTTTGAATATTGAGAGTATTTAGGTAGTTGACAAAACGTTGTCGAAAGGGCCAACTATCTTTGGGGCAGTGGAACGGTAAATTGTGTTGTGTTTGTATATATCCACAGGTGCAGATGTTGTCATTTGTAATGTTAGTTATGTAGAGTGAGTTATTTCAAGTCTATTAGAGTAATTTTGTGTCGGAAAAATCCTCCTTGAACCATGGGACATTATTAAGAGTTGGAGCAAGGTGTAAAGATGTCGTCCCTTACTGGAATTATTCCATTTATATTGCCATTTTGACAAGATCGATGAGGTTACTGATTACAAGAAAGCTAATACATCTTTGTTGACTTTATTAAACAAAGCGATTTTGTCTGCATATTAATTTCCATTGGGGATCCATAAAAAGTGAATTTCGATGTTTCTTAATTTAAGCATATATAAAAGGCTTCTAATCTCGTAGGACTGACTTACTATCAGACAGTATCAGTGTTGCCAACTTTTTATTTCGATTAAACCTACATATGACGAAAAAGGTCTTTTTTTCCTACATTTGAATAAGAAAATCCCCTACAATTGCAACTACGTTTATAATGCAAGTATTTTTAATTATTTTCACTTTTTTCTTCATTTGATACATATAAATTTAATAACATAGGTCAACAAGAATTTGCGGAACGAGATTTGGTCCCCAAATTTAGATGGTGTTAATATAACTGCAAAACGGCAAATTCAAGAATAATTTTATTTTTAAATCTTCGTAACATTTTTCTTAATCCGCTTAGTCCTTTAAGAGATATCATAGAATTTACATTCCATCCATTTTTTACTTTATTATGCAAAACCAAAAATTTACATGAAGTTAGCATAGAGTTTAACCATAACAAGCAAACAAAACCTTGAATAACGAACTGCTAAATACTTCTTCTGTGAACAGCTGATTAGCGTCAATTATTTGTAAACAAAGGAGTTTAAAAAAATATAAAATTTAATTTTAATTTACTGATCTTTTAGTTGACTTTACTAATTTTATTTCTTTTAATGTGGGTTCTTCCAGTTTAAACAATAAAATCTCTTTATTTCTATTTAAATCTCTTTATTTCAAAATAAGTGGTTATTTGAGCAAAAATAGTAGTTTTAGCAGTGGCATCACTCATTTTCAGAGTTGACTTTTTTTAAAGTTGGCAAACAGTTAAAATTGAGTTTGAATAAACATTATGCCAAGAAACTGCTAAGACAAATCTATATTCTAGTTAGCTTATCAATAGGTCGCGTAAGTTCTCCATTTTTAGTTTTAACTCTCGCTACTCTCACTCTGCGCCTCGGGTTACCACCAGAACTCTCTCCAAAGACCGCCAAAACGTCTGATTGAGTCCTCAGATAAGCCTCCAACTCCTGGAGTACGTAAGCCTGTCCTGATCGTCTGGATGCGATCCTTCGGCAGCGCTAGTATGCTCTCTCCGATTAGCAGATGTCTCCGTCGCTGGGATCGCTGCTGAGTGTTGCGATGGGCCTGGACTGCCTCTACCTTTACCTGTAGCTCCTTTACGGTCAACAAAAATCCGCTTAACGGTTGGAAAGTTACAGAATTATTTCCAATCTATTTTTAAACCATCTATTTAAATCTCTTTATTTCAAAATAAGTGGTTATTTGAGCAAAAATAGTAGTTTTAGCAGTGGCATCACTCATTTTCAGAGTTGACTTTTTTTAAAGTTGGCAAACAGTTAAAATTGAGTTTGAATAAACATTATGCCAAGAAACTGCTAAGCCAAATCTATATTCTAGTTAGCTTATCAATAGGTCGCGTAAGTTCTCCATTTTTAGTTTTAACTCTCGCTACTCTCACTCTGCGCCTCGGGTTACCACCAGAACTCTCTCCAAAGACCGCCAAAACGTCTGATTGAGTCCTCAGATAAGCCTCCAACTCCTGGAGTACGTAAGCCTGTCCTGATCGTCTGGATGCGATCCTTCGGCAGCGCTAGTATGCTCTCTCCGATTAGCAGATGTCTCCGTCGCTGGGATCGCTGCTGAGTGTTGCGATGGGCCTGGACTGCCTCTACCTTTACCTGTAGCTCCTTTACGGTCAACAAAAATCCGCTTAACGGTTGGAAAGTTACAGAATTATTTCCAATCTATTTTTAAACCATCCCACTGTGCGTCGATGAAAATTAAATATTATCTAATTTAATTTACGCAGTGGCCAATGGTATCTATCAAAATACTATTTATGGGATGGTTGCTACCCTACCCATCAAATACACTGGTGCTGTAGTTTTGGGTTCTAACATCAGTGAATTATTTGCTGCAATAGTACAGATCTGCAGTTCTTACATATTTTCATCATATAGAACTTCAGCAATTTACTATTTTATAACTGCAATGCTTATACTCTTGGTTTGCTTTGATACATATTTTGCACTTCCATTAAATGTAAGTATGTGCATACTTATAAAAAATATTTTTTCTTTACGTCAACTCCATATAGCAAAATTCTGTTGCTTTGTTACACTTATTAGTATGTAATATGGAAGACATACAGATACTCTTTTTGCGTATTAAATAAAACATTTATTTAATAATAACTAAAAAAATATTCTTTATTCTTCATACTGAACAGCAAAGTGTTGCCAAATGGTAAAAACCCACCGTAAACGCTGAGTTCTTTTTTGCGAGTTTTGGTCCAGTTAGTAAATGATATTTTTGTAGAAACAGTGTTTTTTTTTAGGAAAAAATATTAGTCGTTAGTTATATTATATATATTTAATAGATAATTGTTGATTCGGTATGAATAAATAATCACAGTTAATATATAAAATTTATTTGATATTATAGTAGGTACATATCGAACACTTAGATTTGAATAATCGTAAACGACATTTCGTTAAATATCTCTTAAACTATTAGAGATAGCGTAGTGCAGTAAGCATATTTTTCTTTCTTTTTTAAGTAGTTTTCGAACGTGTTAAAATCTTTTCGATAGCTTTTTATTTTCCTAATGTTATACGGACCAATAAATTTTACATACAATGGTACTCACCTTTGGCCCAGTGTAGAAATCACTGTGCTAAAAATATACATGTTTTTAAAAATTGGTCTAAAACTCTAACTACCCATTAGCCGATTTCTGCATATTGTCCCACAATTCGCCCAGAAGTTTAAAAGTTGAATTGAATTAAAACTAAAAAACTTCAAATAAAGTACTTTGCATCATAACTTCTAAACAATTTCGAAAACATTTAACTAGTTTGTCGGAAGTAGCAATCAAACAATGAACAAAAAATGCTGTGCACCAAAATATTGCCCGTTTTTCTTAAATAAAGATTTTTTGCCGCTTATGATCCATATTTATGCTATCGTTTGCGATCATTTTAATCTAAGGCCTCGATATTATGTATTATTATTAATTTCTTTTATACGATATGTTAGATTAATTATTTATATTAGGGGTACTCGTTTAAACTACTAAATGCCTCTTATACCTCTTAAAGCTTAACGGTCTTATGCAAAAAAATTTAACAACGATTGGTAAACTAAAGTTAAGCAAAATTCCTTAAAGTATTATCCTAAAACGATTGTTAGCTTAACAAACCGATGTTAATCTTTTGTTAACATCAAATAATTTAAAGTAGCTGTCTACATAATTTAAAGCTACTTTAAATATTTTACTGTTTTGACAAATAATATTTTGTGTAAACTTTTAAAGAAAATATTTAAGTTTTCAGACTTTTCTAATAAAAAATAATATTTTTGCTAAATTTAGTTATCATATTTTTTCTAACTTGCTAGTTTTTTTCGGGGGTGGGGAATTTATAAATTATAATTTCTATGATTTTTCATACTCTATTTTACATATTTCATACAAAAATTAAACTTTTCAAAGAAATAGATAATATAAACTCAAATTTTTAACAAAAAATTCGTGCTTTCAACAAAAAACAGACATCGGTCAATGAAATTTACAAAAAACATTACAGTGATGTATATATACTCAACATGAGTTAAAAGTACTCGATTTTTAAATAATCGGTTGAAACCCTTAATAAAAATTTGTCTATTTATTATTTTACTGTATTATAAATGTGCTTTTATATAACATAAACATAATTTTACATTAAGAAAAGAAGAAAAATGTTATTTTATATTAAAAACATACAAAACATTATTTAGAAATTCGACTACCCAGAGGAAACAATGAATAATTAATTCGTTGTTTTGTATATTTAACTATAAAGAGACAAGAGAGAATGATGATGTTGCCAGCATTAACATGTAAAATTGACTTGACGTATTCATTAGTAAAAGAACTGTTTTTGGATACTATTTTTTAACAATCGTTTGTTAGCCTTAAAGTATTTGGTAACTAACGTGTTCTTTAAGCAATATTTAAGATTTTTTTTAACATAAGACCGTAAATGTTTAAGACATATTAATATATGTATCAAAAATTGTATAGAACATTTTTATACGAGGCTATTAAAGTTTTAAGCAACAATTTTGGCTCTTAAATTGTTTATTAAACGTACGAGATGGGTTTAGCATAATAGTATTTTTAATGTGTTTCAAATATTTCATAGAAAATAATTTTATCAGGGCAACACTGTTCTTCGATAAAAAAATAAAAACTGAAAAAATCATTAAAATTTAAAATTTTGGAACAATTAATAAGAAATTATAATGACAGAGGTAAGAAATACGTGAAAACTATTTTCTATGTAAATTAATTTGTTCCATTATAACCATTAGCTTTTGGAAACGAAAGCGTGATAAGCCTACACACAAATCAAAATCATACGGAAAAATAATTAAGCATTAAGTTTACGAGGTGCGTTTGTTTAACATTATTGCTAAATAGAAATCATTTAAGAGTTGCTAAAGTTAGTAGCTTGAACGAGCACCCTTATTATAGTTTTCTATTTATGTGGACATTGCTATTAATTTAGATGTAATAAATTAATAGAAGACACAAAACAATAAAACGAGATTGCGACCAGCGCAAAATATACATAGAACATAAACAGACAATACAAATTAACGTATTACAGATATATTAAAATTACAAATCGGGGCTTTTGCGTAAAATTTTAAAGTTTGATTTTGAAAGTAATTAAATATTAAAGAAAACATTTTGAGTTCAATTGAGTTTCAATAAATGTTTTATGTTGAAATTTTGAATATTGAGAGTATTTAGGTAGTTGACAAAACGTTGTCGAAAGGGCCAACTATCTTTGGGGCAGTGGAACGGTAAATTGTGTTGTGTTTGTATATATCCACAGGTGCAGATGTTGTCATTTGTAATGTTAGTTATGTAGAGTGAGTTATTTCAAGTCTATTAGAGTAATTTTGTGTCGGAAAAATCCTCCTTGAACCATGGGACATTATTAAGAGTTGGAGCAAGGTGTAAAGATGTCGTCCCTTACTGGAATTATTCCATTTATATTGCCATTTTGACAAGATCGATGAGGTTACTGATTACAAGAAAGCTAATACATCTTTGTTGACTTTATTAAACAAAGCGATTTTGTCTGCATATTAATTTCCATTGGGGATCCATAAAAAGTGAATTTCGATGTTTCTTAATTTAAGCATATATAAAAGGCTTCTAATCTCGTAGGACTGACTTACTATCAGACAGTATCAGTGTTGCCAACTTTTTATTTCGATTAAACCTACATATGACGAAAAAGGTCTTTTTTTCCTACATTTGAATAAGAAAATCCCCTACAATTGCAACTACGTTTATAATGCAAGTATTTTTAATTATTTTCACTTTTTTCTTCATTTGATACATATAAATTTAATAACATAGGTCAACAAGAATTTGCGGAACGAGATTTGGTCCCCAAATATAGATGGTGTTAATATAACTGCAAAACGGCAAATTCAAGAATAATTTTATTTTTAAATCTTCGTAACATTTTTCTTAATCCGCTTAGTCCTTTAAGAGATATCATAGAATTTACATTCCATCCATTTTTTACTTTATTATGCAAAACCAAAAATTTACATGAAGTTAGCATAGAGTTTAACCATAACAAGCAAACAAAACCTTGAATAACGAACTGCTAAATACTTCTTCTGTGAACAGCTGATTAGCGTCAATTATTTGTAAACAAAGGAGTTTAAAAAAATATAAAATTTAATTTTAATTTACTGATCTTTTAGTTGACTTTACTAATTTTATTTCTTTTAATGTGGGTTCTTCCAGTTTAAACAATAAAATCTCTTTATTTCTATTTAAATCTCTTTATTTCAAAATAAGTGGTTATTTGAGCAAAAATAGTAGTTTTAGCAGTGGCATCACTTATTTTCAGAGTTGACTTTTTTTAAAGTTGGCAAACAGTTAAAATTGAGTTTGAATAAACATTATGCCAAGAAACTGCTAAGCCAAATCTATATTCTAGTTAGCTTATCAATAGGTCGCGTAAGTTCTCCATTTTTAGTTTTAACTCTCGCTACTCTCACTCTGCGCCTCGGGTTACCACCAGAACTCTCTCCAAAGACCGCCAAAACGTCTGATTGAGTCCTCAGATAAGCCTCCAACTCCTGGAGTACGTAAGCCTGTCCTGATCGTCTGGATGCGATCCTTCGGCAGCGCTAGTATGCTCTCTCCGATTAGCAGATGTCTCCGTCGCTGGGATCGCTGCTGAGTGTTGCGATGGGCCTGGACTGCCTCTACCTTTACCTGTAGCTCCTTTACGGTCAACAAAAATCCGCTTAACGGTTGGAAAGTTACAGAATTATTTCCAATCTATTTTTAAACCATCTATTTAAATCTCTTTATTTCAAAATAAGTGGTTATTTGAGCAAAAATAGTAGTTTTAGCAGTGGCATCACTCATTTTCAGAGTTGACTTTTTTTAAAGTTGGCAAACAGTTAAAATTGAGTTTGAATAAACATTATGCCAAGAAACTGCTAAGCCAAATCTATATTCTAGTTAGCTTATCAATAGGTCGCGTAAGTTCTCCATTTTTAGTTTTAACTCTCGCTACTCTCACTCTGCGCCTCGGGTTACCACCAGAACTCTCTCCAAAGACCGCCAAAACGTCTGATTGAGTCCTCAGATAAGCCTCCAACTCCTGGAGTACGTAAGCCTGTCCTGATCGTCTGGATGCGATCCTTCGGCAGCGCTAGTATGCTCTCTCCGATTAGCAGATGTCTCCGTCGCTGGGATCGCTGCTGAGTGTTGCGATGGGCCTGGACTGCCTCTACCTTTACCTGTAGCTCCTTTACGGTCAACAAAAATCCGCTTAACGGTTGGAAAGTTACAGAATTATTTCCAATCTATTTTTAAACCATCCCACTGTGCGTCGATGAAAATTAAATATTATCTAATTTAATTTACGCAGTGGCCAATGGTATCTATCAAAATACTATTTATGGGATGGTTGCTACCCTACCCATCAAATACACTGGTGCTGTAGTTTTGGGTTCTAACATCAGTGAATTATTTGCTGCAATAGTACAGATCTGCAGTTCTTACATATTTTCATCATATAGAACTTCAGCAATTTACTATTTTATAACTGCAATGCTTATACTCTTGGTTTGCTTTGATACATATTTTGCACTTCCATTAAATGTAAGTATGTGCATACTTATAAAAAATATTTTTTCTTTACGTCAACTCCATATAGCAAAATTCTGTTGCTTTGTTACACTTATTAGTATGTAATATGGAAGACATACAGATACTCTTTTTGCGTATTAAATAAAACATTTATTTAATAATAACTAAAAAAATATTCTTTATTCTTCATACTGAACAGCAAAGTGTTGCCAAATGGTAAAAACCCACCGTAAACGCTGAGTTCTTTTTTGCGAGTTTTGGTCCAGTTAGTAAATGATATTTTTGTAGAAACAGTGTTTTTTTTTAGGAAAAAATATTAGTCGTTAGTTATATTATATATATTTAATAGATAATTGTTGATTCGGTATGAATAAATAATCACAGTTAATATATAAAATTTATTTGATATTATAGTAGGTACATATCGAACACTTAGATTTGAATAATCGTAAACGACATTTCGTTAAATATCTCTTAAACTATTAGAGATAGCGTAGTGCAGTAAGCATATTTTTCTTTCTTTTTTAAGTAGTTTTCGAACGTGTTAAAATCTTTTCGATAGCTTTTTATTTTCCTAATGTTATACGGACCAATAAATTTTACATACAATGGTACTCACCTTTGGCCCAGTGTAGAAATCACTGTGCTAAAAATATACATGTTTTTAAAAATTGGTCTAAAACTCTAACTACCCATTAGCCGATTTCTGCATATTGTCCCACAATTCGCCCAGAAGTTTAAAAGTTGAATTGAATTAAAACTAAAAAACTTCAAATAAAGTACTTTGCATCATAACTTCTAAACAATTTCGAAAACATTTAACTAGTTTGTCGGAAGTAGCAATCAAACAATGAACAAAAAATGCTGTGCACCAAAATATTGCCCGTTTTTCTTAAATAAAGATTTTTTGCCGCTTATGATCCATATTTATGCTATCGTTTGCGATCATTTTAATCTAAGGCCTCGATATTATGTATTATTATTAATTTCTTTTATACGATATGTTAGATTAATTATTTATATTAGGGGTACTCGTTTAAACTACTAAATGCCTCTTATACCTCTTAAAGCTTAACGGTCTTATGCAAAAAAATTTAACAACGATTGGTAAACTAAAGTTAAGCAAAATTCCTTAAAGTATTATCCTAAAACGATTGTTAGCTTAACAAACCGATGTTAATCTTTTGTTAACATCAAATAATTTAAAGTAGCTGTCTACATAATTTAAAGCTACTTTAAATATTTTACTGTTTTGACAAATAATATTTTGTGTAAACTTTTAAAGAAAATATTTAAGTTTTCAGACTTTTCTAATAAAAAATAATATTTTTGCTAAATTTAGTTATCATATTTTTTCTAACTTGCTAGTTTTTTTCGGGGGTGGGGAATTTATAAATTATAATTTCTATGATTTTTCATACTCTATTTTACATATTTCATACAAAAATTAAACTTTTCAAAGAAATAGATAATATAAACTCAAATTTTTAACAAAAAATTCGTGCTTTCAACAAAAAACAGACATCGGTCAATGAAATTTACAAAAAACATTACAGTGATGTATATATACTCAACATGAGTTAAAAGTACTCGATTTTTAAATAATCGGTTGAAACCCTTAATAAAAATTTGTCTATTTATTATTTTACTGTATTATAAATGTGTTTAGTTTATGCTTTTATATAGCATAAACATAATTTTACATTAAGAAAAGAAGAAAAATGTTATTTTATATTAAAAACATACAAAACATTATTTAGAAATTCGACTACCCAGAGGAAACAATGAATAATTAATTCGTTGTTTTGTATATTTAACTATAAAGAGACAAGAGAGAATGATGATGTTGCCAGCATTAACATGTAAAATTGACTTGACGTATTCATTAGTAAAAGAACTGTTTTTAGATACTATTTTTTAACAATCGTTTGTTAACCTTAAAGTATTTGGTAACTAACGTGTTCTTTAAGCAATATTTAAGATTTTTTTTAACATAAGACCGTAAATGTTTAAGACATATTAAAATATGTATCAAAAATTGTATAGAACATTTTTATACGAGGCTATTAAAGTTTTAAGCAACAATTTTGGCTCTTAAATTGTTTATTAAACATACGAGATGGGTTTAGCATAATAGTATTTTTAATGTGTTTCAAATATTTCATAGAAAATAATTTTATCAGGGCAACACTGTTCTTCGATAAAAAAATAAAAACTGAAAAAATCATTAAAATTTAAAATTTTGGAACAATTAATAAGAAATTATAATGACAGAGGTAAGAAATACGTGAAAACTATTTTCTATGTAAATTAATTTGTTCCATTATAACCATTAGCTTTTGGAAACGAAAGCGTGATAAGCCTACACACAAATCAAAATCATACGGAAAAATAATTAAGCATTAAGTTTACGAGGTGCGTTTGTTTAACATTATTGCTAAATAGAAAACATTTAAGAGTTGCTAAAGTTAGTAGCTTGAACGAGCACCCTTATTATAGTTTTCTATTTATGTGGACATTGCTATTAATTTAGATGTAATAAATTAATAGAAGACACAAAACAATAAAACGAGATTGCGACCAGCGCAAAATATACATAGAACATAAACAGACAATACAAATTAACGTATTACAGATATATTAAAATTACAAATCGGGGCTTTTGCGTAAAATTTTAAAGTTTGATTTTGAAAGTAATTAAATATTAAAGAAAACATTTTGAGATCAATTGAGTTTCAATAAATGTTTTATGTTGAAATTTTGAATATTGAGAGTATTTAGGTAGTTGACAAAACGTTGTCGAAAGGGCCAATTATCTTTGGGGCAGCGGAACGGTAAATGGTGTTGTGTTTGTATATATCCACAGGTGCAGATGTTGTCATTTGTAATGTTAGTTATGTAGAGTGAGTTATTTCAAGTCTATTTATTAGAGTAATTTTGTGTCGGAAAAATCCTCCTTGAACCATGGGACATTATTAAGAGTTGGAGCAAGGTGTAAAGATGTCGTCCCTTACTGGAATTATTCCATTTGTATTACCATTTTGACAAGATCGATGAGGTTACTGATTACAAGAAAGCTAATACATCTTTGTTGACTTTATTAAACAAAGCGATTTTGTCTGCATATTAATTTCCATTGGGGATCCATAAAAAGTGAATTTCGATGTTTCTTAATTTAAGCATATATAAAAGGCTTCTAATCTCGTAGGACTGACTTACTATCAGACAGTATCAGTGTTGCCAACTTTTTATTTCGATTAAACCTACATATGACGAAAAAGGTCTTTTTTCCCTACATTTGAATAAGAAAATCCCCTACAATTGTAACTACGTTTATAATGCAAGTATTTTTAATTATTTTCACTTTTTTCTTCATTTGATACATAAAATTTAATAACATAGGTCAACAAGAATTTGCGGAACGAGATTTGGTCCCCAAATTTAGATGGTGTTAATATAACTGCAAAACGGCAAATTCAAGAATAATTTTATTTTTAAATCTTCGTAACATTTTTCTTAATCCGCTTAGTCCTTTAAGAGATATCATAGAATTTACATTCCATCCATTTTTTACTTACCAGTATTATGCAAAACCAAAAATTTACATGAAGTTAGCATAGAGTTTAACCATAACAAGCAAACAAAACCTTGAATAACGAACTGCTAAATACTTCTTCTGTGAACAGCTGATTAGCGCCAATTTTTTGTAAACAAAGGAGTTTAAAAAAATATAAAATTTAATTTTAATTTACTGATCTTTTAGTTGACTTTACTAATTTTATTTCTTTTAATGTGGGTTCTTCCAGTTTAAACAATAAAATCTCTTTATTTCTATTTAAATCTCTTTATTTCTATTTAAATCTCTTTATTTCAAAATAAGTGGTTATTTGAGCAAAAATAGTAGTTTTAGCAGTGGCATCACTCATTTTCAGAGTTGACTTTTTTTAAAGTTGGCAGACAGGTAAAATTGAGTTTGAATAAACATTATGCCAAGAAACTGCTAAGCCAAATCTATATTCTAGTTAGCACCGGCCACATTGAAGGACCAACGGTCATTTATTATCTGGAAGCATAGCCAGCTTATCAATAGGTCGCATAAGTTCTCCATTTTTGTTTTAACTCTCTCACCAGAACTCTCTCCCAAGACCGCCAAAACGTGTGATTGAGTCCTCAGATAAGCCTCCATCTCCTGGAGTACGTAAGCCTGTCCTGATCGTCTGGATGCGATCCTTCGGCAGCGCTAGTATGCTCTCTCCGATAAGCAGATGTCTCCGTCGCTGGGATCTCTGCTGAGTGTTGCGATGGGCCTGGACTGCCTCTACCTTTACCTGTAGCTCCTTTACGGTCAACAAAACCTTGTCTACTGTCCCGACGAGAAGGCCTTCGGAAGATTTGACGATCGCTTCCCATAGGCCGCCAAAATTTAAAACTCGTGGTGGGATGAATTGAAAGCTGATTCCTTGTTGGCAGCGTACCGTTCTACTTCTTCGGCATTGTTGACCATTGCTTGTCGAAGCTCCTCTAGCTCTCGACTGGTACCTATACTAAAGAATGTCGGAAATAACCTTCTTTGGTACACCTCTCCTGTCTATACAAAGAATAAAAAAATTTGAAGAGAGATCAGTTACCAATTCAATGTGTACAGCCTATTTGAACGGGCGTAGAGTTCCTCTCACCCTATCAGCAGGCAAATTCCCCATTATTTGATTCATTAGTTTAGGTTTGTATCGAAAACAAACTTTCGTACATTCTTCTCTAGCATTTATCAACCACATTCTGTATCGCAAAATGGCTACTAAAGCCTTTGTGCCAGCATGACAATTTGTAATGTTCAAATGTCTTAAATAAATGGTGATGAAATGCGAGTTCTTTGACATCAAGAAGGGAAATTTCGCATCGTATGCAATTGGTGCATGCCCGCTGACCCTAAGTAGTGACTTCTTAGTATTGGAGTTCTATATTCGGCTATGCCGAACCTTTAATACCCTTCACCAATGGTGTTACAAAAGTAAAGTACAGAAATGAAAGAGTTTTTGGTCGATTACAAGTATGTATGTTTCTGAAGACTGATTTAGGCGAGTCCTACAAAAATACTAATATATGTATATTGCTTTTCTGATCTGAGAAAGTTTCAAGAATAACAAGCCATTTTTTAAAATAAGAAGCACAAAAAATAAGCTCTAACTAAAATATTAATAAAAAATATAATTTGGGCTTAAAAAATAAAAAAAGTCATCTGATCTTACAAATCGGACTTTGTTTAATAAGATTTAAAGTTTATTTAATTTTTCACATATTTAAACAAAAAATATATAATAAAAAACCCCAACAATGACTGAATGCAGTACATGCTGCAAGTCAGTGATTATGGGTGAATCCGGTGTTAGATGCCAGGGAGTGTGTAATAAGGTATACCACTCCACTAAGAAATGTTCGGGTGTGGACCAGTATTCCTTTGGAATGCTGGATTCCAATAACTTTATTCGATTTTTGTGTGATGACTGTATGCAGTATATAAGCAATATAGATCTAGTGCTCGGTGAGATACAAGATGGTGTACGCGTTAACAAACAGAATTTAATAGAATATAAAAGAGAATTTGAATCATCGTTGAGACAGAACGAAAATGAAGCAACTATGAACAAAGATTAAAAATTCTGGATAAAACTCAAAAATCTTGTGAAAAAAACTTTGATGAAATTATAAAACTTGTTAGCAATGTAAAAGAACAAGGAAATAAAAATCAGGAAATGTGTAACAATGTAGAACAGAGCAATGTAAAGATGTGTAACGAAATAAAAAGAGTAATTAAAGAGACAAATGTCAAACAGAACAAATTATCATTTTCAGATGCATTAAAGAATAATACAGTGTTGCCAGAGATAAAAAATCAAGTTCCCCTAATAATTAGACCCAAGGAAAACCAAAATATTGAAAAAACAAAAGGCGATTTAAATAAAAAAGTGTATCCTGGAAATTTTAAAATTACAAGAATTGAAAACAGGATAAATGTAACAATTGTGATACAGAGTGAAAAAACAAACGAAAGAGAAAAAATAAAAACAGCTATAGAAACTGAAATGAGTGAAAACTATGAAATCAAAGTTCCAAATGAATTAAATATGTCGATTGTTATAACTGATATGTCGCTTAAATATGAAAATAAAGAAATAATTGAAAAAATTAAGAAACAAAATAAAATTTTAGAAAATAGCCAAATGCAAATAAAAAAATTTGTGAAGCAAAGAGGAACAATATATATTTATAACGCAAAATTGATAATAGATAATGAAACAAAAAATAAATGTGGGATGGGAAAAATGTAGAGTTTTTGATGGAAATGTAATGGATTCAATCATAATTCTGTAAACTGCAGGAATAATGTTTAAAATACCACGGAAACCACAGCACGAAGTAATGTAGGGAAGAACTAATAAGTAAATGTATTTACTGCATAAAGAGTAACGACAAGTAAGAGTGCTATGTTCGGCTATGCCGAACCTTAAATACCCTTCACCAATGGTGTTACAAAAGTAAAGTGCAGAGTGGAAAGAGTTTTTGGTCAAGTACAAGTATGCATGTTTCTGAAGACTGATTTAGGTGAATCCTACAAAAATATTAATATATGTATATTGATTTTCTAATCTGAAAAAGTTTCAAATCTCGATAATTAACACGCCTCATACATTTAATTGTTAGGCGATAGATATGAATAATACTTTAATTAGTGAATAAACTTGTTTTATATTGGGTCTACATTTTGGAGGAAAGACATATTCGGAATGCTGAAATCAAGTTTGATGAGCTTCTAGATGGCATGACGACATAACTTATATGTATAGGTATTAGATGTTAATGGTGTACTACGAAGTACACCATTAAATTGCAACATATAGTTCTACTTACAACTGAGAAATAGCCAAAGCTCGAAATTCTATGCTGAATTACAATTTTTTTAATTTCTATAAACACCAGGGATATCGCCAAAATTCGATGAGAATTAAAATTTTTGTTAATAACTGTATTTTTCAAAATAACTATGTTTTTTTAAAAAACTATGTTTTTTTTTTAAAAAATTTTGAACTGTATATCAAATTTTAAGAAATCATTAAACGCAACACACTATTGAATTTCATCGGTAGATCAGTAACTGAGATATCGCCAAAGCAAAATAGAAAAAAGAAATAGAAAAAAAATTAAAAAACAATATTTAAAAAAAAAATCGAATTATATATCAGATTTTAGAAAATACTCCATTGCAGCATGCTAATGAATTTCATCAAAATCGGTCTATAAACACTAGAGATATCGCCAAAATTCAAAACTCGATGAGAATTTAAAAACATTTTGTTTAAAAATTGTATTTTTGATAAAAAAATTTTAATTTTTAAAAAAAAAAGTTTTTTGAACTGTACATTAAATTTTAGGAAATCCTTCAACGCATACTATTAAATTTCATCAAAATCGGTGGATCAATAAGCGAGATATCGCTAAAGCAAAAGATATCGATGTACGCAAGTTGACATATTTATTATTTTTTTAAATAGTATTAAAAAAATTTTTGAATTATTTATCAGATTTTACAAAATACTCCAACGCAACATGTTATTAAATTTTATCAAAATCGGTCTATAAACACCAGAGATATTGTCAAAATTCAAAATTCGATGAGAATTTAATTTTTTTTTAACTGTATATAAAAAACAAAAAATAATTTCGTCAAAAAATTGTGTTTTTTTAAAAAAGTTTTTTGAACTGTATATCAAATTTTAGGAAATCATTCAACGCAGCACACACAATTCAATTTTATCAAAATCGCTAGATTAATAACTGAGATATCGCCAAAGCAAAAGTTATTGATGTACGCAAATTGACAAATTAAAAAAAATTAAGAAAAAAAACAGTATTTAAAAAAAATATATTTGAATTAGATATCAGATTTTAGAAAATACTCCAACGCAACATGCTATTAAATTTTATCAAAATCGGTCTATAAACACCAGAGATATCGTCAAAATTCGATGAGAATTTATTTTTATTTAAACTGTATTAAAAAAAAATAATTTCGTCAAAAAATTGTGTTTTTTTTTTAAAGTTTTTTGAACTGTATATCAAATTTTAGGAATTTAGTCACAATCGCTAGATTAATAAATGAGATATCGGCAAAGCAAAAGATATCGATTTACGCAAATTGACAAATTTTAAAATAAAAAAAACAATTTAAAAAAAAAAAACAATTTGAATTAGACATCGGATTTTAGAAAATACTCCAACGCAACATGCTATTAAATTTTATTAAAATCGGTCTATATAATAATCTGAGATATCTCCAAAATTCAAAATTCGATGAGAATTTAAAAATTAAAATAAATGTGTTTTTCAAAAAAAGTTTTGAATTTCGTCAAAAAACTGTGTTTAAAAAAAAAAGTTTTTTGAACAGTTTATCAAATTTTAGAAAATTATTTAACGCTGCACACTATTCAATTTCATCTAAATCGGTAAATCAATAACCGAGATATCGCCAAAGCAAAAGTTATCGATGTACGCAAATTGACAAATTTTAAAAAAATATTTAAAAAAAACAGTATTTAAAAAAAAATTTGAATTATATATCAGATTTTGGAAAATACTCCAATGCAACATGCTATTAAATTTCATCAAAATCGGTCTATATATTGCCAAAATTCGATGAGAATTAAAAAAAAAATTTAATTCGTCATCGAAGTTTAGTATTTTAGCGATATCTCGGGTGTTTATGGACCGATTTTAATGAAATTAAATAGAGTGTTGCTTAGGGAAACTTCCTACGTACACCCACCAGTAGCTCCACAAACTTTATTTCAACAGACAGACGGACAGACAGGCAGACGGACATGACTAAATCGACTCTCCTGGCGATTCTGAGTCGATCGGTATAAGGGTCTAAGGCGAATAATGGAAAAATTACAAACTGAATGACAAACTTATAATACCCTTTAACCTATTGGTGAAGGGTATTATAAGCAGGGAATATATATAAATAAACTGAAAGTTAAAAAATAAGTGATGGGCTTAAATCAATAACAACTAAAGGATATTCAAGGCATATATACAAATGTACAAGGTTTGGTAATTAATTTTAATCAGGTCGAAGCCATATCAGAGTTAGAGAAACCACATTTTATAGTACTGTCGGAAACCCATTTGACAGACAAGATGGAGGAATCTGAAATGCAATTAAAAGAATACAGCCAATTTGTCAAATTCTACAAGAACAGGTGGAGTGATGATATATTATTTATGGGAGGTGAAAGTTTTATTCGAAAAAATGTGCGATTTCAAGTATATATTATATACATGGTTAAATATAAACAATTATCGATGATATTAGTGGGAGTTTACCGTTCACCGAAAAGTGCAGAATCTGAATTTTGTGAAATATTTGAAGGAATAATCGAAGAAATTAGTGAAAAAAAAATTAAATAAGATTTGAAGATACAGAAATTTTATAAACGCAGTTTTTTAATAAATTATCTAAAGAATTTAATACTATGTTTTTATACCCTTCACCAATAGGTGAAAGGGTATTATAAGTTTGTGATTCCGTTTGTAATTTTTTTATTAGTGATCGTAGACCCCATAAAAATTATACCGATCGACTCAGAATCGGGAGGAGAATCGATTAAGCGATGTCCGTCTGTCTGTCTGTCTGTCTGTCTGTCCGTCTGTCTGTCTGTTGAAATCAAGTTTCTAAAGCCCCTGGAGGATGGACCTACATAAGTTATATACCAGATTTTAGGAAATTCTCCCGCAATGAACGCTATTAAATTTCATTAAAATCGGTTTATAAACACCGAAAATATCGAAAAAATACCAAAAATTAGACGAAAATTTTAAAATTTTTGATTGAAACACACTTTTAAATAACAAGAGAAACAAGATACTCCTTGTGTACATGTGATAATATATTATATATCAGATTTTAGGAAATCGTTCCCCAAAGCACTCTGTAAAATTTTATCAAAATCGGTCCATAAACAACTGAGATACCGCCAAAACACTAAATTTGATGTATCGCAAATTGCCCAAAGTACGCATTAGGGAATGTTTGTTGAAAAAATGAAATGCAGAAATAGGAAAAACCATCCTCGTAGAGCACGGACATACATACATTTTATATCAGATTTTAGGAAATTCCCCCGCCAAGCACATTATTAAATTTTATCGAAAGCGGTCCATAAACAACTGAGATGTCTCGAAAACACTACTTGTGATGTACAGCAAATTACCCAAAGTACGTGTCTAAGAAATTTTGTTTACATTTTGTAAGTATTGTTTCAGCGATATCTCAGTTGTTTACGGACCGATTGTGATGAAATTTGACAGTGTTCTTTGTGGGAGGATTTCCTAAAATCTGATATATAAACTCCACATTATAAATACCATTCAAATTGTACCGATCGACTCAGAATTGGCAGGAGAATCGATTTCGCGACGTCCGTCCGTCCGTCCGTCTACCTGTCTGACCGTCCGTCCGTCTACTTGTCTGTCTTTTTTTCTGTTGTAGTCAAGTTTTTGGAGCTCCTGTTTTGTCGATATTTTAGATGTTAATTTTATTTTTTATTTTTATTTGTCATATAATTAATTATAATTATCTATCTATTATAACAGATACGATGATGACATTTAGTATAAAGACGTTGTAAAATATCGTTATTCAGGGCGATAGCGCCTAAAATAAACTTTCTAGAGAGACAACATTTGACAAAAGTATTTCTGATATTTTGAAAAGTTCGGCATTGAAAATGGGCGAGCTCGGTTCACATTTACTGTTATCTCCCATATAACCCCGACCAGGAATCACTTTAATGCTGATAATTATAATTGCACAAAGAACTAGAGCAAAACTTTCCACACATCCATCGGACAGATCGAAGGAACAATACATCCCAAATATTATTGTTCAAGTATTCATCTTAATTAGTTAACTACAGATTAATAAGTAAATCTTCAATAAATTTTCCGCCAAAGCTGATATCCATTCACTTGAAAACTATATATTTCACGTATGTATCTAAAACTAAGAGTGTATACCTTATAATTCTAAGGCTTATATACATTGACAATCATTGTTAAAGCTTTGATCTAAACCAGTTCAGAGTTTTAAATAACTAATCATGAACTTTTAATAGTTGGATAATTCGTATGAATTAAAGTACACAACCCTCACTGGGCACTGTGTTTTTGGGTTACTTGGTAACTTAATCTTTATCAAATCGATGTGCTCTTGCAAATCTAAGGGCATTTACATTTTGAAGCATCTTTTCTGCATGGTTTATCTGGTCTATCGATTTTATTAAATGTTCGTAAAATAGACACATATCACTTTAGAATCGAAGTGACGCTGCCTTCGACATCAGCCACCTGCCCAACCTAACCTTTAGGTCCATAACAATTTTAGATGATGACGCTACCAAAAAGCTTTTCGTTTTCCGAATCTTAATTTTAAAGATTCTTTGCATATAATACTAGTATAACCATATATTGCTTACATACATAATATACATATGAAGCATTTGTGTGGGGCTCAACTAAGTCAGTAATCAGAAACTATATAATTATCAATACATTCTTACGATTTTGTACTTTACTTTTGGAACACCATTGGTGAAGGGTATCCAAGATTCGGCAAAGCCGAATATACCACTCTTACTTGTTTTTAATTAAAAGATTTTTATAAAATTATATTAAATAAAGCTTTAAAAAGCGATTTAAATGAAAAACGACTTAGGGCCTCTCTATATTAAAGTAACGATATACAGTAAGTAAAAAAATAAAAAAATTACAGTACCTTTGATTAATTAGAAGGTGCTAAATGACACCTTTTTTTAAATTTTTTGATTTGAGCAAGTCAATTAGCACCTTTTCCATAAAGGAAATAATATGAACATTTTTCTTGTTTAACTTAAATAGAATGATTTAGTTTGTGTTTTTAATGTCAATAGCATTTAATATTTTTTTGCAAAAGAAACATTTGAAATTTTTACAGTCTGACTTCGTTACTGTAACTTAATCTAATTAAAAAAATTATTTTCTTAGGCTTTTATCACACGAAATCAAGTTTGAAGTCTTACTTTGTTACTGCTTTTATAAAATATATAGAATTGTATAAACCGGTGATTTTTGAAAGGAACTAAACACATTTTTTTTAATTTTAGAATGAACTTTGATCAATTATATAATTTTCATTTTGTTGGATGACTTTCCCCATCTTTCCGGCAATACACTCATAGAACTTTTGGCCTTTATCTATAAAAAACTGAACCAAATGCGATTTTATAGCCTTGTCATTATCGAAGACCAAAACAAAGACCAAACAAATGGAAGTCAGACGGTGCAAGGTCAGGGCTATATGGTGGATGCATCAAAAGTTCCCAGTCAAGCTTTCTCAGTTTTTGGCTTGGTGGAATATGACACCTTTACGATTGACCTATTCTGGCCGTATCGCGTTGGCATACAGCCATCAGTTTGTGTTTTTAATGTCATTTGTCCATGTGTTTTCACAATAGACATCCGAATTAATCGATTGGTTCATTGAAAGCAGCTCAAAATATACCGCACTCTTTCAATCCCACCTTCTTCTTTTGAAAAATATCAGCCTTTGAAGTGGTTTGTGGCGTTCATCATGCTTGGACCATGATAGTTTTCGATTGACGTTATTGCAAACTTTCCCTTTTTCTTCTGCAGTTATGATTTGCTTTAAAAACGGATCATGTGCGTTTAAGATGCATATCACAAGCGTTTAAACGGTTTGTTAAATGATTTTTTTTCAATTCATGTGGTAGCCAAATATCAAGTTTTTTTTACGAGTCTAAGACGTCGTATATGGTTATGATTTTGGTATACTCAATTTCTCTCCAATCACTCGTTCAGTTACATGACGATCCGATTCGATTAAAGCCTTGATATCGTCATCATCAACTTCACTTGGCGACCTGAACGTGGCTTATCTTTTAGAGAAAAATCTCCCGAACGAAATTTGACAAAACAACTTCGACACTGTGTTTCTTTTGAGGCTTTTGTGGAGCCAGGACGAATGCTTTCTCAACTGTGGATACTAACCTCCTCGTGGTATCACCTGGGGAACTATGTTAATGTAGTAAGCCGCAAGTTCTCCCATAAGAACTATAAAAATATAGGTTAGGAAGTCGGGCTAATAACCCACTCCTGGAAAAACAGTTACCACGAAAATGCTAAAATTAGAATAAAAACGGAAGATAACGTCCGAAACTTAACTGGAAAGACAAAGTGGAGGAAAATCTTTCAAAGCTAAGAAATTGGGGAATTTGCGCACTCGTTGAGATAGTGAACGGTGTCATTATCCAATTGTATGTGTAAAGTTTCTAAAATGTTTTTCTCTATTGTTATTTAATGTTTAATAGCTGCATTCAACAAAACATAATTCATAGTCACATTTCCGTTTTGTGTATGAACATCCGTCGCATTAAAATAAAATTTTTATCGGAATTTCAGTATCTTTAACTTGCACTCTCCTCATTCAATTTTTGGATTTTACGGGCATTTTCTTGGAATATTCCAAGTCACTATAGAAATTTTAAGCAAAACAAATGTCAAGTACGGCAAAAATTGAGGACTAACAAACAGCAAGCTCAGATTAGCAACAATCACATGTGTAAATGGCACTTTTGCGCACGAATTTTGACAGCTATGTACATGGCACTTTTGCGCATCAACACAAAAGCATTTGAAAAAAAATAGTTGGCACAATTTTGTTTTTATCAATAAAGAAAACTGTGATATAAATTGTATATTGAAAAGTGAGCGATCTATCATAACATCTGTGATATTTAATAATATAGAGCATTAATCCAATAGTAAATAGTATAAAGGAAATTAGACATAATATATAATATATATATATATTTTTTTTTTAATATAATATATATATATATACTGTAACCTGTTTTTGTGCGGTTATTCGGGACCGTACAAAAAAAATCGCACAAAAGAATTTTCTTTTGAATAATTTTTTTTTTGCGGTGACCGCACAAACAAATGTTTCTTCCTCGAAATTTTTAAAAGTGTTAAAATTTGATTATGAGGTTGTTAATCATAATAGTGATTTTTAAAAATATAATAATAATAACTTCAACTTTATTTGAAAAGTATTACAAACATTTAACACTTATTTTACAATAAATATCCATTATTTTTTTTCTTGTAAAAATTGTTTATTTTTGGTTGAAATTTCTCAAAAACAAAAAATAAACCATTTGCCAAAAACAAATGAAAGCTCTTAAACTTTGGACCCGATGCGATCCCATTTGGCTCAAATTTTCGGAATAAAGCTTTTAGACCTAGTGTCATAACATTCCGTTGAAAAAGCCATAAAATTCGAACAAAAATTATTTAGATACAAGAAATTGTCACCCACGTACATATGTACGTAAAAATGTTACAGACGAAAGTTTTCTGTACATGTATGATTTTATTTATTTTTAATCAAAAATTTCCTATAAAAATATAATTAAAAAATTCTACAAAATAATAAATTTTTTGAAAATATTCTATATATATATACATATATATATATATATATCTATTTATATATATAAGCTATTTATTTTATATAAAAATTCATCATGATGAACATAGGGCATATACGAAATCTCTCCATTGGGAACGGTCATTGGCTAGGGACTTGATTTTGTTCCACGTTTTATATAACTTCGCTCCTTCTTGATTTACCATTCTGATCCATGTATTACGTGGATGTCCTGGAAGGCGGTGTCCTTTAGGATTCCAATCAAGAGCAGCTTTAGGTATTTCGCCAGTAGGTCTGCGTAAGATACGTCCTATCCAGGACCATTTTTGACGTCGGATTTGGATTTCAATTGGCTGGCAGGAAGCTAGTTGATAAAGTTCTTCATTGGACACCCATTATGGCCAGTAAATACGTAGTATTTGGCGAAGACAGCGGTTGACAAACACGTTTAGTTTATTTTGGGTGTACATTGTAGTACTCCGTGTGGTGCTGCTATATAACAAGACAGATTTCACACTGCTGTTTAATATGCGGAGTTTAGTGCGTTTGGATATATTGGTTGAGCGCCAAACTTTGTGCAGAGTGGAATGCAGCTCTGGCTTTATTTATGCGTTCTTGTATATCAGCGTTCGATCCACCATCCTTTGATTCCATTTATTGTGAGTGGTGTTAAGTTATTGGTTCCAATTCCCATAGTTTTTGTTTTGTTGACATTTATTTTGAGGCCTACCTTTCTGGCATTGATGTCAAGACAGTGGAGTTTTTGCTGGATATCTTCGAAGCGATGTGTTAGCATACATAAATCATCAGAAATTCCATCACTATCAACTGCTTTGTTGTTTTTTAAAGAGCATAAAACTGAAAATATTTCTGTATAAGAAGGTGGCGATGTGGAAATTTCTCTGCTAGAGTTCCTACATCTAGCAAGCCATGTACAAGTATTAACATCGAAATTTTCTTCCTCATTTTGGGATGATGTAGAGCTGAAGAAATTTCGCCAACGTTCTTGCCATCTTGATCTTTAAGCACCGATGTCTGTTTAACGGTCTTACCACCAAGGTTATTGATAGCTGAGTAAACCCCTCGCATGTTACCAATATTTGACGCCTGTTCGGCTTCATCTGCAATAGAGTTGAAATATCCAAGGTTTTTTGTTGTTTTTGCTGATACCCAGAACTTTCTTAGCTGAACGGATACATGTTTTAGATATTTCCGACCACGATTGGCGTTCCAGAGTAGGAAGATTTTCATTTATATCAGCATTATATCGGGCGGCCATTTCAGGATTTTTAAGGCGGGATATATTAAATGTTGGGTTGGATTTGGAAGAAGTATTTACTGCCGCAGGTCGTAGTTTGAAAATGCCTACCAACAAATGGTGATCTGTATCCCGACGCTGATACAGATCCGCGTCTTGTTCTAACGTCTAAAAGGCATCCAAGAAATTCCATCTTGGATGCCTTTCCGAGTGACCCCATCATTTGACTATTTGTGAATATCCTTATGAATTAACTTTGTTCCACCGATGAACAGATGATGGCGAGAGCACAAGTCTACCAATCTTTCGCCATTTTCGTTCCTAATTTGCCCAAATCCTTGTTCGCCCATAACAGAACGTAAATTGGAATTATTAGAGCCGACTTTGGCGTTAAAGTCGCCGAGCAGATTTTTAATATCACCACCAGGGATTCTATTCATTATGCTTTCAAGTTGGTTATAAAAGTGGTTCTTGGAATCATCGCTGTCTGGCTCCATAGGGGCGTAGAACATTATGATTGTTATTTTGCGGAACTTTGAGTTGAAGCGAGCAGAAATTATACGGTCGGACACAGTAGTGTATTGTAATAATGCTTTATTTGCCGTTGGCGACAGAAGGAGACCAACGCCGTTTTTACACATAGTGGAGTTGCCAGAGTAGATAAAATAGTTTCCGTTTTGTGTGCGGATAGAACCACTATTCAGCCGTCTAACCTCACTAAAAATTGGAAAATATCAACGATAACACCTATTGAAAATGTTAAAAAAACGTATAAATGTGAGGAATTCAGGCCAATGAACTCATTAAAAATATGTGAAAAAAAATTATTTAGAAACAAACAATATTTTATCAAAATATCAATCGGGATTTAGAACTAAATTTTCGTGTGAAACCGCGGTTAACTTCGTTATTAATATGTAGCGTGTATGCGATATCTACATTGCCGATTGGCAGCATACCTTGAAATAAATACAAATACATACTTATGCCGCACAGTGGTTTACGGACGCTTTTTTTTTGGAAATAATTCTGTAACTTTTGAACGACTGGAGATATTTGAATGGTGATGGCATGGTGATAGTCAACGAGTTGGTTTTCAAAAGCGCTGGTCCACGAGGGGTCGGGAGAGTGATTGATGGACCTTCAAAGTCGGGTGTTCGACTTTTTTAAAAATTCGCCAAAAATCCATTTATGGATGGCTTGAAAATAAATTTTAAACTTAAGTTGTCCTTGAAAAGATCTACAAAAAATACGCTAACATGTGTAGGTTATCTCCTTTGGGTTTCGAGATATTTGGGTAAAAATAAATTTTTGGGTTGATTTTTTACCTATTTTTATACCCTTCACCAATAGGTGAAAGGGTATTATAAGTTTGTGATTCCGTTTGTAATTTTTTATTAGTGATCGTAAAATTATACTGATCGATGAAAAGCGGTCCATAAACAATTGAGATATCGCCAAAATACTACATTTGATGTACATCAAATTGCCCATAGACCGTGTCTAAAAAATTTTTTGCTTACATTATGTAAATATTGTTTCAGCGATATCTCAGGTGTTTATGGACCGATTGTGATTGACATCGTTCTTTGTGGGAGGATTTCCTAAGATCTGATGTATATACTCCACAAATCTGATTATGAATACCATTCAAATTGTACAGATCAACTCAGAATCGGCAGCAGAATCGATTTCGCGACCTCCGTCCGTCTGTTTGTCTGTTAGTCTACCTTACTGTCCGTCCGTCCGTTCGTCTACCTGTCTGTCCTTTTTTCTGTTATAGTCACGTTTTTGGAGCTCCAGTTTTGTAGATATCGCAGGTGTTTATTTTGATGAAATTCAATAGCGTCCTTCGCAGGGGATTTCCTAAGTCCTGATGCATTCGATAATTTGTGGTAGATATAATTTAGCATTAAGCGATATCAATATCTGATGTTATCAATATCCTAAAATTTTGTATAAAATCCAGGAGCTCCACAAATCTGATTTCAGCAGACAGACACACTGCGTTTATCTTAATCTGTATCCATCCATTCAAAAGCTATATATTTCAAGTATGTATCTAAAACTGAGAGTGTGTACCCTATAACTTTAAGGCTTGTATACATTGACAATCATTGTTAAAGCTTTGACCTAAATCAATCTGCTAACTTCAGAGTTTTACATAACTAATTAAGAACTTTTACTAGTTGGATAATTCGTACGAATTAAAGTGCACAACCCTCACTGGGCACTGTGTTTTTGGGTTGCATGACAGAATACTTAATCTTCATCAAATCGATGTGCTTTTGCAAATCTAAGGGCATCTACATTTTGAAGCATCTTTTCTGCATGGTTTATCTGGTCTATCGAACTTTATTAAATGTTCGTAAAATATGTGTCTATTTTATTTCGAAGCTACTGGCTGGCTTTAATAAGCATTCTCTACTTGTAGTCTAGTAATCATTATCTTTCACAAAGGGACCACTTTAGAACCCAAGTAAAGCTTCCCTAGATATCAGCCACCTGCCCAACCTAACCTTTGGGTCCATAACTATTCTAGATGATGACGCAACAGAAAAGCTTTTCGTTTTCCGACTCTTAAATTTAAAGACTCTTTGCATATAATACTAGTATAACCAAATATTGCTAGGAATTACATTAAGTGCTTTTGGAACACCATTGGTGAAGGGTATCCAAGATTCGGCAAAGCCAAATATACCACTCTTACTTCTTTTAATCTTTTTTTGGTCTGGTGGACGCATCTGAGGAGCAAAAATTCTTTAAGAATATTTGTTAAATTTGTAATAAAATTCTATACAATTTTTGTGTAGAATTTTGTAGTCGGTTATAGATATCTTCTTTCGTCTCAAAGTTAAAAATATTCAAAGTTGAAACTTAAAAAAATTTTCGCTTTTTTTGAGTTTTTCCTTAAAAGATAGCTATATTTTTTTACCTCTCCAAAAAATGCCAATTTGTAAAAAAAAATTAGTTTAACAAAAATTTTTCAAAAGGCAAAGAACCGATTTGAAAAAAATTATAATGTTTATATTTTCTGATAAATCTGTTATTGATTAGAAAAGTTTTTTCTGAAACGCGCTGCAAATGGAGTCAGTGTTGCCATATTTGTAAAAAAAAAACTCTTTTTTTAAAACCCCTTTTTTCCGAGTTGTGAATTGGGAAATTGTACAGTTAAAATTGGGATTGTCGTTCAAAAGTTACAGAATTAAAAAAAGCGACCGTAAACCACTGTGTGCCGGTAATACTACCGTATGCACTTTTATCGTGGAAATTGATTGTAATTCCGTTTCACGTAAAATAATAAAACGATATCAGATACCTATACCTTTCTTGCTTGGTCAGAATTAATTTCATATTAAAGTTTAAGTACTTTTAGTAATAAAATTTAATTAATAAAGAAACAGCAAACAGTGCGGAGCGGCCACACTGGGCTAAAAACTAAAAATAAATTTATTCGTTTTTTTTTTCATAACTAAATGGCAATTTACTACATGGCGATCCTGCCATTAAACTAAAAATGATCATAATTTTGATAAATAAAAAAATCAGAAAAAGAAAATTTGAATACATTTAAAATTTTGACAAATAAAAATAAAACCATTAGAAACAAAGAGAATTTTAAACAAATTAAATGAGAAAATTAATTGGAAATGTTAAAAAAAATTTGTATTCAGATACAGAGATTAAAAAAAACACTGTGAGAGATGCAATAAATTGAAGATTTGAAGATCTTGTATATTAAAGAAAAATTTAAACCAAATCAATGTGAAAACGAACAGAATTAATATAAAAATAAACCAAGAGCAATATATTTTTGAAATAATAAAGAAAAAAACAAAAGAGAAATGAAATAAATTTGAATGTACATTGAAAAGTATTTAAATAATTAAATAAAAAAAATTCTTAAATAATAATCAATGAAATTTAAATAAATAAAAGTTAAATGAAGCCTGCTTTTGAAAATGTTGAAGATGTAACTCAAGATGCCGTATGTTACAAGATTGCAGTTGACAAAATAGCCGTGTTTTAGATGTGAACTCGTATATCAGCTATAATTTTTATCCATGGTTTGTATATAATTCAATTAATTTTTAAATATGTAGTGAATATTAGAATTTTTCGTAAAAGAAAAACTTCCCATTAAAATTACCTTTAATAATTATACCCTTTACCACCATAGGTGGAAAGGGTATGATAAGTTTGTGCTGATGTATGTAACGCATAGAAATATTTGTCTTAGACCCACCTTTTAGTATACCAATAGAATCTTAGAATCACTTTCTGAGTCGATTTAGCGATGTCCGTCCGTCTGGCTGGCTGGCTGGACCCCCATGTAAACCTTGTAATCAAACTACAGGTCGCAATTCTAAAGATAATTTGACGAAATTTCGCACAGGTCATTTTTTTGATAATGGGACCATGGCTATTGAAGTTCGTCAAAATCGGTCCATTATTTATGGTACCTCCCATAGGTCCCACTTCCCGGAATTGATATATCAATATCAATATATGAAATTTAAAACAAATACTGCTTATGTAAACTTAAATCACTGTACCAAATTTCGTTGAAATCGGTCCACATTTGACCATAGCTCCCATACAAACTCTTTTTTAAAAACGCACTAAATGAAACAAAAACGCTCGTAAATCCAAGGATAATGAGAATTTCAAGTTTATTTTTTGCACACATAATTTTTGTAGCAACTGTAATCAATTTGACAATCGGTCCACATTTAACCCTAGCTCTCATATAAGTCCAAATGACGGAAACAGCTTAAATATATAAGTTTTGACAAAATGTTTGTATGATGCCAAAATTTAGCAAATATTTGTCTTTATAAAGGAAAAATATCACCTTTAATTAGTGATGAAGGGTATCGTATGGTCGGGCTTGATCGACTATAGCACTTTCTTACTTGTTTTTTAATAAATTTTCATAAATATCAATTACATAAGAAATAATTTTAATATAAACAAGTAAGAGTGTTATATTCAGTGTTAATAAAACTGAAGTCAAAATTCCAAAAGTCGCAAAATTTTTACTTTTCAATGCTGTTGCTTTCCTCCACTTTTTAAAATTTCAAATTGTTTCAATTTTAACTTTTGCAAAAACACGAAAGCGAAATCAAAAGTCAAAGAGAAAAGTTATTTCTAAACAGTCGTACAAAACATAAAACATTAATCGGGTTGAAATTTACAACTTCGTCAACTTTTGGTTTTAATAAGTAACAAAAGCAATGTCAAAAGCAGCGCCTTCGTTTCCAAAAGTTTTATTCAGTCGCTGTTGAATGGTTTTCGTTGTTTTGATTTTTTTCATTCTGAGTAGGTAAAAGCAGACAAATATTTTTTAATTTCTCTAACTTTTTTGACACAAACATACTCACTCACCTATAGCCGTTGTATTTATTTTTTTAAAACAGAGAAACAGGTACCCTGTAGGAAATGTCAATAGTGATTCACTATTGATGATAATGTACATAGTATGTATGCACAATAAACATTTAAGTTAAATAATTTAATATGGGGTCAGCGTTGCACAGTGGGTTGAAAAATATTTTATGGGAAATAATTAAACAATTTCTGTAAATTTTTTGGGATTGTGGATTTAGTGGTTCCAAAATATGTATACGGTTCTCATATCCTAATAAGAATTCCTTAATAGTTGGACAAAAACCTCAAAATATAGTTCGATAAAAAAAGTTAATCAGTAAAATCAGCAATTTAATTTTCTTTTTCTTTTTTTATTAAAAATAAATAACTAAAAAGTAAAAATTCCATTTTGGTATCACTGTACCAAATTTCGTTGAAATCGGTCCACATTTGACCATAGCTCCCATACAAACTCTTCTGTCAAAACGCACTAAATAAGGCAAAAATCACTAAAACACTCGTAAATCTGAAGATAATGAGAATTCTGATCATTTTTTGCATACATAATTTTTGTATAAACCGTAATCAACTTGCTTAATTTCAAGGTAATCGGTCCATATTTGATCCTAGGCCCCATATAAGCCAAAATGACAAAAACAGCTTAAATATAAAAGTTTTGAGAAAATGTTTGTATGATGGCAAAATTTAGCAAATATTTGTCTTTATACAGGAAAAGTACACCTTTGACCATAGTGGTGAAGGGTATCGTATTTTCGGGCTTGACCGACTATAGCACTTTCTTACTTGTTTGGGTACGATCTGGGAAAGTTTTTATCGTTATAATTTTTTTTTAGAAAATAGATAACGATATTTTGGTTTATGTAGGCTTAGTGCTATATGAAATATACTAGGTCTGCAAGATGTGCAAGGTTTACTAAATCGAAGAAATCACTGTGTGCAACCAGTTACCTAACTATATAAAAAAGACAATTGGCTATTCGCAGAACAAGCGTTAGTGCTACCTTTACTATTGACATTTCCTACAGGGAACACAGGCAAGTAGACGAATTTCGTCATCTTATTTTACACATGCATTTACCGATCATACACACAAATATATACTATGTAGATGTGTTTACGCAGAAGAACAAAAAAGTGAGCATCCGAAATGAATTAACTTTTCTGTATTTGAAAGTTATGACTTACAACTTTCAAACACAAAAAAGTTCTTCAGTTCGACTGCTCGTGACTTTCAAAAGCAACGAGGCTGCTTATGTTTTTACTTTTGGCACTCTTTAAAAGAAAGGCAAAATCAAAATTCAAATTTTTAAAACAACCACTGCCAAGTGTTTTTCTCAACTGTCTGTCATTCGTTTCTTTGTTTAGCTTCGGATGGAACTTTTGTTAATTTTAGAAAGAAAAGCGAAAGCAAAATCCAAGTAAAGAAAAGTTGTAGCAGTTTTGCGAACGCTGGTTATATTCGGATGTGCCGAATCTTATATACCCACCATCAAGTTGTGTTAAATTCAGAAACAGGGTGCAGCTAATTCCAAATCTGAACCAAAACTGAAAAAATCGCTAAGCTAATTTTTATTGTTCGTAAAACCTTTGGATTAAATTCGGTTGCCGTAGCTTTATAGTTCAACATTTAAAAATATTTTAGTGGTTTCCGCAGTATTTACTTTGATCAAAATTCTGTCTCATAACCTAATATAGTTTTACATTAATAAGTTGTTAAATACTTTTCGTTATGTTTAATATTTATTTAGGCTAAACACGTTAATAGTAATACTGCAGATCCATATATTTCGTTAGGAGTTCCTAATGCATTCATCATATATAAAGTCTGGGCTGAACATTGATTGATGCCTACCTAATTTCATAGGTGCAATCTTAATATAATGAATGCACCTCCAAATCTTTTTGATTGTAGATATAAAAAGGGGATGTTATATATATAAGAATTATAGCCAAATGTTGACCGATTGTAACAAAATTTTACACACTGGCTGGTATATATATAGAGCTTATTCTTGCAAAATTTAGTGGCCATAGCTATCATAGTTTGTAATTTAATAGCTTTTAACTGGCCTTTGCTAAAATTTTTGGTTTCCATGAGTTTTTTTTTTTTTATATGAAAGCTAAAGTCAAATATGGACTGATTCCTATAAAATTTGATAAACTGATCAAAAATTGCATAAAACTTCCCTATTTTAAATTTTGCACACTGGCTGACATTGACATAAGACTTCCTTGTACTTAATTTAGTCGTACTAGCTTTTGTAGTTAAGGAGCTACCACGATTTTGATTCTTTTTGATGGTGGGTATAAAAAAATTAATTTAGTATATCTAGCATACTTTAAAATATAGTAAAGAAAATGGGGAAACAACAATCAAAGATAAATAACCCCAGTGCAAATGTTATTAATAAATAACATAAAATAAATAAATGAAAATGAAAATTAAAATTGAATATTGTTTGGTAATAATCACTATTTTGATGACCTTTAATTTTGCTTTGCATATTTACGCCTTACACAACAAGAGACTTAAAAAGAAATATTTGAGTAGGGCAAATAAAATTTAAATATTTTTTTTTTTTCATGGATTGGCAGGATATAGTTCAGAAAATAGGTTTAATAAAAGAAGAGTTTGACAAATCTTATAAATGCTTGAATATAGATAGAAACACAAAGGAAGAAACAATAATAAAACACATTGGGATTTTATGCGACAGGCTAGAACAGATCAGGATTTTACTAAATGTAAATTATAACAGACTTACGACACCACATAAGACAGCTGCTGAAAGTTTTTTCTTGGACCTTAGGACCAAAATTCTCATTGTATCGTCAAAGAAGGGTGTTAAGATGAAATTACCAGACACACTCCGCGAAGAAATAAAATACTCAGTAAAAACTGAAAATTCAGAGACTTGAAATAGAGAAGGTTCCAATAACTTCCAATAAAATGGCACAAACAGTCGTTGACTTTCTGAACACAGCTTCAAAACTGGTCACAGAATTTGACGGAAAATCCGAAAATCTGCTTTCCTTCATAGACTCATTACAGTTACTAGAATCCATCAAAGGTAACCATGAGTCTGTCGCAATCTCTTTGATAAAGCGCAAGAAATTTAATAAGTAATGAACAGACTGTTGCTGAAATAATAAATAAACTAAATAACTCAGTGAAAGGCGAGTCAGTTGAGGTACTGACAGCAAAAATAATGAATACCCGACAAAATAAAACAGCAAATAACTATTGCAGTGAAATAGAGAATTTAACTAGATCATTAGCAAATGCCTATATATTGGTTGGTTTGCCATGAGAATTGGCAAATAAATATTCAACACAGGTTGCAGTAAAAGCATTAACTAAAAATTGCTCAATTGATAAAGTCAAACTGATAAGGTCAATTCAATAACATGAACGAAGCCGTCACTACATTTGTAAATAGTTGCACTGAAGCAACAGGACAACAAAACGCTATATTATACTATAGGCGAAAACCCACATATAACAATTATCGTGGAAACAACAGAAGATTTCGTGGTAGAAACAATTATCCACGAAACAATAATAATAATAACAATAATAATACTAGCAATTACAATAATAGAAATAGACAAAGATATGACAATAGACACTACGTACGTACAACAAACTCAAATGGTGGAAACAACAGAAGATTTCGTGGTAGAAACAATTATCCACGAAACAACAATAATAATAATAATAACAATAATAATACTAGCAATTACAATAATAGAAATAGACAAAGATATGACAATAATCGTGGCAATAGACACTATGTACAACTATGTACAAATGGAAATAATTCGGAAAACTCCGAAGACCCCCCAGGATCAACCCAGTGAATCGCAAAGTGTATAACTTAAACGTCAACTTATGTTTCTCTATACAAATTTATGCAGACATTTTAAACACCACAATAACGCTACTAGGCGACACAGGTGCTGACATTTCGTTGGTAAAGATAAATACTCATAAATCAATAACAATTAGCATAATAGGAAATGGTCAAATACAATCACTAGGAGCAGTATCCCTAGAAATGAAAATAAAAATTGTATAGTGCCACATTATTTCCATGTAGTAGAAAACAATTTCCCTGTACCATGTGACGGAATAATAGGTATGGACTTTATTAAGAGGTACAATTGCATATTGGATTTTAATGACGAAAATTGCTATTTTATCACATGACCGTCTAATTTGACACATAGTATATCTATACCATTAACTGATAACCAAAACGAAATTTTTTTACCGCTAAGGTCGGAGGTAATTCGGAAAATTAATTTTGCAAACGTTAAAGATGATATAATAGTACCAAACCAAGAAATTTTACCAGGTGTTTTTATTCCAAATATGTTAGTAAAATCAAATAATGCATTTATTCGCTTTTTAAATACTACCAATAATATAGTTACAGTTAAACAAGATAACATACAAACCGAGAATATTTCTGATTACCAGATAATCACACAAAATTTAAACAAAAATGCAGATAGAGATTCTAAAGCAATAAACTTAGTAATGAAAAATTTCCCAGATCAATTCGACACGACGTTAACTAGAATCGATGATATCCTAGACCAACTTGGCAGAGCAAAATACTTTTCTTGCTTAGATTTAATGTCAGGTTTCCACCAAATTAGTTTATAAAAAAACTCGAGAGACTTAACGTCATTCTCAACAAACAATGGTTCATACGGGTTTACTAGACTACCCTATGGCTTAAAAATAGCACCTAATTCTTTTCAAAGAGTGATGACGCTTGCATTTAGTGGTTTAAAACCAGACCAGGCATTCTAATATATGAACGACTTGGTCGTAATAGGATGTTCTGAGAAGCACATGCTTTCCAACTTAATTGATGTTTTCTATCTATGTCGCAAACACAATCTAAAGTTACATCCAGAAAAATGTTCATTTTTCATGAAAGAGGTTACCTATCTAGGCCTCACGTGTACAGATAAAGGATACTACCAGATGACAGTAAAATGATTGCGACTTTGCATTCAAGTACTTAAAGAAAGCATTAATGAGTCCAACTCTGCTCCAGTATCCTGATTTCACCAAAGAATTTTGCATAACGGCAGATGCAAGTAAACATGCATGTGATGCAGTCCTTACTCAAGATTATGAAGGCAAACAACTACCATTCACCATAGGAAAAAGTAATAAATCAACCATTGAACAAGAATTAACTGCCATACATTGGGCTATCACACATTTCAGACCATATATTTATGGAAGACATTTCTTAGTACGAACCGATCATCGACCACTTTCTTATTTATTCTCAAAGAAAAACCCCAGTTCTAAGTTAACAAGAATAAGACTGGATCTGGAAGAATGTGATTTTACAGTTGAATACCTGCGGGGGAAAGATAATTATATCGCAGACGCATTATCACGAATTTCAATAAATTATTTATTTATTTAATAGAATAGAAGTTACAAAATTTCTTACTCACTAAGGAAACAAATATTGCACGAAATGGCTTTGCCTTATATCTTAAATATTAACAAGTTTCAAGAAAAAACTTATAGGTTGTATGCATAATTTATAATTAATAACTCTGAAGGAAAACTATTAATAAAAACCTTCAATATGAAAAAAAACAATAATTAATAATTAAACAAGCAAAATTCATAAAATATACATTATGACAATAATTTAACAATAGATACAATAACATTAAAGTTAATAGAGTGCATAAATAAGTGGATTTACAGAAAATCCACATTTTGTTTCAAAACGAGAGTTTAAGGTTTCAATACCTTTTAAAACGGTTTTGGTGTTGCTGATCAAATGCAATCTAGAGGTAGAAAAATGCCATGGTAATTTAAGCGCCATTTTCAAAATTTTGTTTTGAGGTATTTAATGGAATATTATTTACGATTATTTAAATCTAAGAGCTCGATGTATTGTGTTTTTTTATTTATTTTTTTGCGTATTTTTGCTTTTTTTAAAAATTCGTTTGCAACAATGTGTATATCACATTGAACACTAAGGGGTTAGCTTTCTATTTATATGTTAATTGGCTGCATATGTTTGCATATTTAGTCTTAAATCTTAAACAAGTAAAATTATTTAATAGTCATATTGTAGAAATTAACTTAACGCAGCCTGTTGTACTCATTGTAGATTTAAGGCAAAACATACATATATACATATATTTGCCGCTGTTCTATATACCGATGAAAGCCGAAATTCTGGGCTACGGTCCCGAGTAACCGCACAAAAACGGGTTACAGTGTATATTTTTTTTGCTGAATTTAACCTCTACCGCATACAACGCCAAAATGCCTTTCATACTAAGTCATTTTTTACCCCTCACCAATAGGTGAAAGGGTATTATAAGTTTGTCATTCAGTCTGTAATTTTTTCATTATTCGTCTTAGACCCCATAAAAATTATACCGATCGACTCAGAATCGTATTACCCATCGAATTTTGAATTTTGGCAATATCTCTGGTGTTTATGGACCGATTTTGATGAAATTTAATAGCGTGCTTCGTTGAAGTATTTTCTAAAATCTGACATATAATTCGATTTTTTTAAATGCTGTTTAAAAAAAAAATTGAAATTGCCAATTTGCGTACATCGATATATTTTGCTTTAACGATATCTGAGTTGTTTATATACCGATTACGATGAAATTTAACAGTGCTCTGCGTTGAATGATTTCCTAAAATTTGATATACAATTCAGAAAACTTTCTTCAAAAAAAAATGATTTTTTTTACAAAAAAATATATTTTTTTCACAAAAAAAATTTGCGGGACATCGAATTTTGAGTTTTGGCTATATCTCAGATTGTTATACACCGATTTTGATGATATTTAATATCGTTTTGCTTTAGTGGATTTCCTAAGATCTGACATATTATTCACGTCAGTATACTATCCGCAAATTGAGGAATTTTAAACAAATTGAAGAATTTTATACAAATTAAAAAAATATAATTTAAAAGGAAATATAAAATTTTAATTCGGCATCGAATTTCGAGTTTTGTGTATTGAAATTTGATAATAAACTTCATAGAATACTATTAACATCCAATATTTAACTTATGTCGGTATGCCATCCAGGAGCTACACAAACCTGATTTCAGTAGACGGAAATACGATGTACATTAGGGTGTCCCTTATATGGCAAAAAAAAAATTTTTTTTAGAATTCCGAAACGCATACCCTCCAATTTTTTTATAAATGCTAAAATGTACTTTAATATGAAATTTCATATCTGTAACATGATTGCAACCCGTGGCGACCGAGCTCTAAAGTTTAATAAAAATGGTGTTTTGGTCTGATATTTTGGCTTGATCTAAAACTAATTAAAATGCAACAAATAAAGTAAATATGAGTAAAACTAAAAAAATATCAATACAAACTTTTATTTAAATATTTACAAATTATAATAATAATGAATTAGGGTAACTTCTCTTTAGTGTAGTTTTTTTACAGTCTGGATACAGATTTCTATGTTCCTGAACACAACGCAACAAAAACTGTTTTTGCTCTTCTTCAGCCGTGATAAGGCCATTAAAATCTTGCATTAATTTAACAGCTCTTTCAGCAGTGTCATTTACGACCTTCAAACGACTTAATCGTCTTCTAGCTTCCAGAAAAGCAGGATTGTCACCCCACGAAGATACGTCTTCCCGAAGAAAACTGTCATCGATCTGTAGTCAAGATAGAAATCGTTTGCTTCTTTGAGTCACAAAATCATCCAGCGTCATATCTGAAATAAAGAAAAAACCATTAAAATAAGCAAAAACTAAACCACAAAACTTTGAAAAAGAAACAAGAAAATATTAAGTACTTACCAAACAAATTTTACGTAATTTCTTCCTTCGATGGGACATAGCGTTTAGAGGAATCTGAACTTTCGTCTCTGTTTAAATTATTAATCATTTTTGTCTTGGTTTTGGTTTCAACTTCTTCATCAAAAGTGATAACATGACTGTTTCTTCACACAAATACCATAAATGATGAATAAACTTGCTTATGGATGCCTTGGAACTTGTCGCGTCTACTTTTTCATATTCTTTTAGAGCTTTCAAAAAGGACAAGTCTTGGTTAGGTGCTTTAACTACCATTGTACATTCGAGCCAAGGTTTGGTATACAAGGTGACGATAAATAAACAAACATCTTGTAGAGCATTTTTGTCCTTTGCAGTAATTTTAAGCGATTGAAGCAAACATATTTTTATAGAATAGATTGCTCTCGCCATCCATCGCGCTTGATGCAAAGCTCCGGGGGGCCTGAGTTTTAGTTTATTCTCTGTGTCTCCTCCTAAGAACACAACGCATAGTTCAACTAATTCGCGGTAATCGTCTCTAACAAAAGATTTTTCCAGTTCAGTCTTATAAAAAGTTAACAAAGATGTAATGTTTGTCTTAGCAATATGTGCTTTAACGAAATTTAGAGGTGACTCAATGTTATCAGTGTTAATATTTTTCCAATTATCTCTTTGTTCTCGGGAATATTTTAATCAGAAAATATAAGATTAAAAAAACACAGAGTTAGGGGTTTTTCACAAAATTTTAATTTTTATTTATTTAATATTATTTTCGGGTTAAGTTGGTATTTTTACGTACCGTTCGGGTTGGGTTTACAAGAGTAAGTGACTTTGACAATATGTAATAATAGAAAAAGAGCGGATTAATTTGCGCCAAAGGAATACATAGAAAAGGCCACTGAACAATAATTTGACAGGTGGCCTTTTACACTATGCGCGTAAACATCCCGCCCCCTTGCAATACTGCAACAAGGAAGGCTAAGAAAAACGCGGGTCAAACGTGAGCTGAAAACAGAGTTTACGATTTGTAACAATTTTTTAGATAAATATAATAGAATAGGATGATGGGTTCTGCATTGATACAGGGTAGAAACTCGATGTGGCACTGGATTAGGCTCTCGCTCAGGATGACCATGGACTTCGGGTTCGGTGTAGTCTTCAGATGACGCTTCGGGTGACTGGGGGGAATAAAATCTTGGGGTAAATAGAAAAAAAAATAAAAAGTGTAGATCTTTCTTTTTATGTTAAAAAAAATTCATTTATATATTTTTTTTGTATTAAAATAAAATAATTAAAAAAAAATTAGGGTGCAATATGACCAGACATAACATTAATGATTATGGTAGCCGGGGTAGAGTTTTGTGGCTGCAGTTGGCGTTGTGGTTGTTGTTGTTGGTGCTGCTGACAGGAGCAGGAACAGCCCTGGTTATTGGCGCCGGATTTCTTGGCGCCCTTCTTCCCTCTCTTGTTCCTCTTCTTCTTCGGAGCCTTAGTACTGCCGCTTGCATGAGTAACACTGTTTTGCACGGGTTTCTGGGTATTTCGTTGCCTTTTATGTCGGTGGAGAAGCGTGTGGTGCTCGGCACAACACTCCATGCACCTTTCACGGCTCATACATTTCGACACCATGTGAGTGTGTGCCAAGCAGTTGAAACAGTATTGAAACCGTTTTACGGTTTCCCACCGCTCCCCCACCGGCATTCTTCGAAACTTAGGGCAAAGTCTCAGTGCGTGCTCACTTTTGCATAAGCGACAGTCCCTAAGGCTCTCGTCACGGGGTGGGCGCTTCTCCTCAGCTGAGGATTCTTCTGTTTTGCGGTGAACCTCTAGACGTCGGGATGCCATTTTTACTGCAGAGCGGAAAAGAAAAAGACGTAGAAGAGAGAAAAAAAAAAGACAATCAGTGGGTTTCTGAATCGGGTAAGAGAACTAGCCTCACGATAGGCCTAGTAAAAACGCCTGAAGCCGTTCTCACATCCGCAGTACGGACTTTGCTATCTTGTCCTACATAAGTTTTCTCTATATGACCTAGCCGCCATTCATTTGGGGGTAAATTATCCTGACGGATCACAACTAAGTCGCCTACTTCAAAATCTTTTTGTGGGTATTTCCATTTTACTCTACGATGGAGTTCCTTAAGGTATTCCTCCTTCCATCTCAAAGCAAATTGGTGGTGAAGCACCTTGAGCTTTTGCCACCTATTGGCAATACTCAAACGAAGATCAGAATGATCGGGTTCAGGGGGTGTCAAAAGTGGTGCTCCTACCAAAAAATGTCCTGGGGTTAATGGAACTAAATCTGTGGGATCCTCACTCATTGCCGTTAAAGGTCTCGAGTTAAGGCATGCTTCGATGCGGGTTAACATCGTTACAAACTCCTCAAATGTGAATTTCTGCACACCAGAAATTTTACGTAAGTGAGTTTTTACACTCTTTACGCCGGCTTCCCACAAGCCGCCCATATGAGGAGCTCCGGGGGGTATAAAATGCCATTCCACTGGCTGAAAACTGTTTCGTACTAATAGTCTATTTCTCATATCGCTTAAAAACTGCTTTCGGTCAACCTCAAGTAAATTAGCTGCACCGACGAATGCGGTTCCATTATCGGAGTACAAATGTGCCGGACATCCTCGGTGTGAGAAAAAACGAGCGAAAGCCGCTAGGAATGTTTCCGTCGACATATCACCGGTTACCTCTAAATGTATTGCTTTCGTTGCAAAACATACGAAAACCAGAACATAGCCTTTGGTGATTCGACAACCTCTACCAGCATATGATTTTATGTCGAACGGACCTGCGAAATCTAGTCCGGTGTGTGTAAACGGTCTCGACAGAGAAGAGCGTTCAGGGGGTAAGGCAGCCATAATTTGCTGACCGGACTGTTTTCGATATATGGTACATTCCTTACAGTTTCGAATTACTGTACGAATCAAGTTTTTCAATTTCGGGACCCAAAACTCACTTCTCACTAGCCGGAGCATTAAAGAATGTCCACCATGAGCAGAGCATTTATGAACATGTTCCACAAATAAACGGGTAAATCGTGCAGAATACGGCAATATTTTTGGATAACGTTCATCATATGTCAAACCTGGTGACCGAACTAGTCGACCATTTATTCTGACATATCCTTTTGAGTCTATAAACGGGTTGAGTGTAAGCAAATTACTCCCCTTTGACAACGGGTTACCTTTAGAATGTTGGTTATATTCTGGGATAAACATTCGTTGACATGTTAAAACTAAACGATCTCGAGTGAATTTCATCTCAGAATGGGTTAACTCTAAAGTGTTGTGCGAATATTTCCTGGTTTGCAAATATTCGAAACACCTGAAACAATACGATAAAACACGCATCGCATGGGGTAAATCTGAAAATCGCTCGAGTATGTCGTACGATTGTTCAATCTGCGTAGAATATGTTTGAACTTCTGGGTTTATATGATTGATATGGGGTTGTTGAGGCCAATTTTCTCGGGGTTGACGCAGCCACTTAGGACCGTGCCACCATAAAGAATTATCGGCTAGGTCTCGGGCTGAAGTTCCACGACTTGCCAAGTCCGCTGGATTGTCTTTAGAATCAACGTGAGACCAATTTTTAGTACCAACTTTCTTAAGGATCAAAGCTACTCTATTCTTGACAAAGGTTGGCCAATGACACGGGGGTTTTTTGAGCCAAGATAAAACTATAGTAGAATCAGTCCATAGATAAACCTTTTCCTTGTCAAGATTTAATTGACTACACAGGGATTCTACCATATTCGCCATCAAAGCCGCTGCGCAAAGTTCTAAACGGGGTAATGTTTCGGACTTAACTGGAGCTACCTTTGTCTTTGACGCTAGCAAATGTGACGTTATATTATTTGATGATAAATTTCTTACATAGAGTGCTGCACCATATGCCTTTTCAGATGCATCGCAAAATGCATGAAGTTCAATTTCCTGATTTGGGTGAAAATTAACCCATCTGGGTATCCTAATTTTTTCAATATTGAAATAATCATCTAAAAATGTTCGCCATTGAATTAAGGTAAGGGGTTTTAAACATTCGTCCCAATCTGTCTTATCTTTACATATCTGTTGCATTATGATTTTTGCAACGATAATCTTCGGTGATAGCCAACCGGCGGGATCAAATAATTTTGCAATTTCAGATAAGACAGCACGTTTAGTAACAAAATCCCGATTTGGCTGCGTAACAAGTTTAAAATAGAAGCTGTCGTGATCAGCGTTCCATCGCAAGCCAAGGGTTTTAGTCGTACTTGCATCAGAAATTCTCAAGAAGTCCGCATTAAGCAGATTCTCGCAGGGTAAACCCTCCAGTAGACGTATATGATTAGCCGTCCATTTTCGCAAAACGAAACCAGCCGATTCGAGAACATGGGTTAGCTCATTGCGTCTCCTGAAGGCATCTTCTAGCTCATGGGAGCCAGCTAGTACGTCGTCGACATACATTTGGGTTCTCAGAATTTCCGATGCTAAAGGATTCAGGGTTTCATTATCATTTGCAAGTTGAATTAGGGTTCGAATCGCTAAATACGGTGCACAATTTACACCAAACGTGACCGTATTTAACTCATAATCCTGTACGTCTTCATCGGGATTCGAGCTATATAATATTCGCTGGAATGGGGTTTGGTCGGGACGAATTAAAATCTGGCGATACATTTTCTCGATATCTGCATTGAAGACATACCGAAAAAGTCTCCAACGCAGAATAAGAACTGTTAGATCTGCCTGTAAAACAGGCCCGGGGTGTAACAAACTATTCAAACTCACGCCGTTGGAGGAAGGGTTAGAAGCATTAAATACTACTCTTAGTTTAGTAGTGGAACTTTCGGGTTTGAACACGGCGTGATGGGGTAAATAATACGATATCGTATTTGTATCTCGGGATTCTACTGCCTTAGTTTGTCCTAATTCGAAATACTCGTGTATCACACTATCATAAAGTGATTTCATATCAGGGGTTTTCAAAAGACGCGTTTCATTTCGTTTGAACTGACACAAAGCACTATTTCGAGAATCGCCTAATGACACTTCATTTGAGATATCTCGTCGAAATGGGAGTGAAACTACATAGCGACCATCGGGGTTTCTATAGGTCGTAGTCCGGTAAAGTTCTTCACAATATTCTTCAGCTTCGGTCAACTTTGTTGCTTGTGGAACTTCTTCAAGTTCCCAAAACCGAGCAATTTGGTTATTCAGTTCTAGCTGATTGCAGAATGATGCAACTGAATGTAGGGGCTTACGTTGAAAAACTTCACCAGTAACTATCCAACCAAAGACTGTTCTCTGTGCGATCAAGTTGCCATTCGGATGTATTCTAACATCCGTAGTTAAAATCTTTGGATAAACGTTTCCTCCTAACAGAATGTCCATTCGGGTACACATGACGTCGGTCATTGTAATCTCGGGGAAATTTGAGGTTACCATGTTAGCTAGAGAACACGATGTCAACTGACCGGTTATTTTCTCAACTACATATGCTTGAATTTGAAGTTTGAAATCGGGGTTGATCGGCGATCCGATCGTAAAAGCACACATTGTAGAAGATTTTCCAGCTAAGCAATCCATCATGCCTGTGACACTAGTCATAGGCACTGAAAATGTGGGAATAGCAAGCTTCCTTTGTAACCTCTTTGAAATAAAGGTACCTTGCGATCCAGGGTCAACTAGAGCTCGGGCCGCACATTTGATGTCGTTCATCAGAACAAAACAAGTTGCTGATCCTAATAGGACAGTGGAATCGGGGTAAGAGTTCAAATGTGCAGAATATGTGTGAACATTCCGAGCCGCTTCTGAAGTTGAAGGGTTAAAATTTATCGGGGGTTGAGATGAATTGCTAGTGGAGTTCGGGTTTGAAACGGGTACTGTGTACTGGTAAGGTACATTAGTAGCAGAAGCTACTGGAGCATGGGGTGTGGTAGGTGCAGGAAATTGTCCCTGTTGCCTAAAATCCTTGTGAAGCATCGAATGATGCTTCTTTTTACACAGAGAACAAACGTGAATACTTTTACAATTTTTAAATTCGTGTGATATTGCCAGACAGTTCGAGCAGCATTTAAGCCTCTTGACTGTCGCGAATCTTTCATCTACACTCTGATTCATAAACGCTTGACAAAGTCTTAATGGATGTGGGCCTTGGCAGAGGTAACAGCGACTTACCGTTGGAGTTGTATTGGTATTTGTCGCAAAACTTTGTACTTTTCTCGAATCATTTTGGGGTTTTTTCGAGACATTAAAACTTTGGCCTTTCCACTGATTTCGGGAATTAGCAGATATGTTCTGGGTTTGAACAGGGTTCGAATGCGACTGCCTAATGTCTGAAATTGATTCGAGCGTTTTAAACCGAGCAGTCAAAAATTCATCCATATCTTTCCACTTTGAAGTTTCGGAGGAAGATTTCTTAGACTGCTCCCAAAGACTGAGAGTGTTTTCTGGCAACTTTGTGGCGCAAATATAAACTAGGATAACGTGGTAAAATATCTCGGGAGTAACTTCCAGTAACGATAGATTGGTTATACAATCATTAATCGTTCTTTGTAAATTTTTAATATTCGGACCTGTTTCTTGACCAACGGATTTAATGCTCAAAAGAGTCCTTAGCTGTTCGTTAATGAGGGCAGTTTTGTTTTCATAAGTGTCAACCAATTTCTTCCATGCAATTGCATAGCCATCATTGGTTAACGGTACAGTCTGTATGACATCATGAGCATCTTTTGCGGTTTTTTGTAATAAATAGTAAAGTTTTTGAACAGGGGTTAAACGAGTGTTGTTGCCATACAACGCTGAAAAAATGTCACGAAATGAGGGCCAGCTCTTATAGTCACCGTAAAAAATGGGGGTATCACATGGGGGTAAATGAACTAAAGGTGACGAGCCTAGATCTTTCTCCAATAATTCAGCCTTGGCAGCGGCTTTCAATCTGTCTAAATTGGAGTTAATCAAAGAAAACCCGCGAGTATATGTACAATAGGAAGTCATATACTTGGCTTTTATTTCCACGATTAATTGGCTTTTGAGCTTGCTAGCCTCAATCAACAGACTGTCATATATTGATCGAACAGCTTCCCATAATCTGTTAAGTTCTTTTTCATGGCTCATAAGAGAACCAATACTGTGATCATTGATAGGGATAATGGAAACATAGGCTTCGAAATCAGCCAATCGATCACAATTAAGAATTAAGGCAGATATATCCATTTATGATCTTAAATTATAGGAAGTAATCTTGACAAAAAACAAAGAAAATCGAGAAAAAAAAAGATAAAAGGCTAAAAAAAGACTTCAAAATATGGGGTTACTTTGATTAAAAATCAAAAAAATATATAAAATCCAAGACCAAATTTTCAAAAAGTGAAAAATATTTAAAATAAAATCGAAAATGGATAAAAAATCAATAAAATTCAACAAATTTTCACTAGAAAAAGGCCAAAAATTTCAAAATAATGAAGAAATCAACAATAAAGTCAACAACAAAATCGATTAAAATCAGCAATAAAAATCGAATAAATTTTTCAAAAAATAATAAATTGGGTAAAATTCAAATTTATTATAAATAAATTTAAATAAAAAACAGTTAAATTAGCTCAAAGTTTGATATACTGAAAGTAATTTCACTTATTGTTCGCTTTTTCAGAATAAATTAACGGGTAACCGGGTTAAAATTGCAATATTTATCAAATTCACGATCAAAAAATTAGTCTAATTACAAATTTCTTTCAGTGTAAATTACTTTCGTTTATAAAAAGTATAAAAAAACAAACTTTGAAAAGCACTAGCACTGCAAACTTAAACGGGTACTCGCTTTGGGTTTCACAAATTGTTAATCTTCGAATAAAAATTAATCTCAATTATTTATTGAAATAATATTCAGTAAAAAATGCACAAAATTATTTAATTAACAATAATTAAATATAAAAAATGGGTATAAATGCACTTTATTACCGAATAATAATGAGTAACCGGTTTAATCGACCGAATAAAAAGTTGCAGCACTAGCGGCGTGTGTGTGAGTATGAGCAAGCAAAGCAAAACAAGTAAAAAAGAAAAAAACACCAACAACCACACAGTGTATATTTCGCTTGTTAATATTAAATGAATATCACTCTCACTGATCACTGGATTTTAGTTAAAATAACAACAAATTATTTTGTATTTTCTTTTTAATATTTTTTATTTATTTAAAGGTACTGAAAACACTTAAATAAAAAATATTTTTAATGCGTGTCCGTCTGTTTTTGTTTACTTTTATTTCTTATTAAATGGGGGTATTAATTTAAAGCTTTCTGTTAGCAGCAGAAAACTGTTGTTAACAGCAATAAAAGGAATAAAAATTACACCAACAAAAACACTTTAAATTTATGAAAATTTTTTAAATAAAATAAAATACGACACTCGCGATTAAAATAACAAAATATTAGTATATTTTATTTAAGAAAAATGACAAAATAACACTCGCGTGATCAGAGTAATATAAAGGAGAAAAATAATAAAAAATACACTTGCGTAAACGAATTTGTGTTTTGCCGACGGCAAATTGCAATTTGTATGTAGGGGTTTGTTTGCACTTGTTGGTTTGTTTTCTTTTATTTTACCACACACTTTCACACACTTTTTAAATAAATTAAAGAACGTACCTTTTTTTATTGATTTTGGGTTGAAATTAAAAAATTAATAAAAGAAAACCTGGATTGGGATCTTGGAAAAAAACGGGTAAATCTTCGGGGGATCTGCAAATAAAACATATTTTCTTATAAAATATTCCACAAACAAGGGGGTTCGGATTTATCCGGTGAAGGACCAAAAAATGTTCTCGGGAATATTTTAATCAGAAAATATAAGATTAAAAAAACACAGAGTTAGGGGTTTTTCACAAAATTTTAATTTTTATTTATTTAATATTATTTTCGGGTTAAGTTGGTATTTTTACGTACCGTTCGGGTTGGGTTTACAAGAGTAAGTGACTTTGACAATATGTAATAATAGAAAAAGAGCGGATTAATTTGCGCCAAATGAAAACATAGAAAAGGCCACTGAACAATAATTTGACAGGTGGCCTTTTACACTATGCGCGTAAACACTCTTAACGTTTTGAAAATTGGAATATCTGGGCTACTTGTAACATGTTTTACCTTGGTTTCAAAAACATCTTTAAGGACCAACTCATAAACATGATGAAGACAAGCAAAAAGCAGCAATTCCCTTTCTAAAGTCTGCTCCAGAATAGCACAATCTCCACTGAAATGGCCAGTATTGGAAGCTGTTGTATCGCAGCACATTATCTGTACTTTGTCATGGAGGGTCCAGTCAAAGAGAGCAGTTGAAATGGCTTCCGCTTGATGTTTTCCAGAAGAACTCTCTAATTTCGGTACTGCAAGAAGCTGTTCTCTATCGTCAAATGAAGCAATAATTGGCAAGCGTTCTTCTTTTGAACTTCGTACATGCAATCCAGGTAATAGTTTTCCATCCCAATGAACTGTGACTACGTCAGGCAAATTATTCTTTAAATCAGTTTTTATTGCTTCTGCCCTAGATTTTCTCGCTTGAGTACGAATTCGCTGAATCGAGGATTTGTTTATAGGGAAATCATCGCTGTTCAGACCAAGCGCTTCTACAACCGCATGGAGAATGTAAACTGAGTCTCTTATGCTTAATTGGCATCGATCTAAAGCTGCTACCAGTTTAGGAGTTATTAAACTTTTCGTGCCTCTTTTAAAACTTTTTTCAGGGCAAGGAATTTGAGTACTAAGTTCAGAGTTCGAAATCTGTTCCTCATCCGAATTCTCAAGACATTCCAAGTTATCTATCGAAGAAGTAGATGCAACAGCCAATAACTCCCTTTGTTTTACCTTTCTTTCTTCTTCTTTCAATCGTCTTTGCCTAACTCGTTCTTCTTTCTCCGCCAATTTTTTGTCAATTCCACCTAAGCATCCCGGTCGACCTGGCTCTCTCTGTTTCCTTAAGAAATCTTTGTCTTCCTCTATCTTCATTCTGTCAAAGGCATCTTCATGTGCAACATCAAATAAGTTATCAAGGTCTTTTACAAAATTATTTTCACGATTCTTGAAAGTCAGCTGAGTTTCCTTACAGTTTTTTTGCAGCTCCCTCCAAACATGATATAAATCAACAAGTTTCTTCACGCAGTTAGGGATTGCCTTCGTAGGAATTCTGGCTTTTTCCCAAAATATAATGCACTCTCTTATAACAAGATTCGCACTTTCACTAACAGTCAGCTTGACTTCACGAATATTGTAAAATAAAACGGTGAGAACTTGTCGATTAGGTAATTTTGCACCATTTATCTGGTGGCTTGGCAGTCCGATAAGGAAAATATTTTGTTTATCACTTCGTAATTCGACTGACATTTTTTTAATAATAAAACCGCACTTTATGAAACACACTATTGGAATAGCAAATTACCATCGAAAAAAGACATTCATTTGCCAGCTGAGTAAAAAGGGGAATTACCTTTTTAGATAGACATATATAATATATATGAAAGCTCATTTTCTTGAAAGGAATGAATACGAAAGCTGCATCATGATATAATAATCAAAGCTATCTTAACAATATTTTGTCATGATATGAAAATCACTTTTATAAAATCTATATAGTTATGTATAGTTATTTTGACAAAATTCAGAAAATTTATACATACATATGTATTAACTAAAAAATTCCAAAAAAAAGGAGTTTTGGAACAGCGAAGCGGACCAGGTTCTGCTAGTTTCATATTAAATATAAATTAACATTATTAAAAATTACTAAAATAAAAAAACACAACAGTAAAATAATAAAAATATTGAAAATTGAATAAAATACGTACAAATTATAATGACTTATAACAATATTGACCAAAAATTACCCATACTTACAACAATTAACTTTGTCGCAAGTCGGCACGGGTTATCATTCTAATATCAAAGTAAATTTTTTTCTGGAGCCTTCTATGATTATTTCGAAACTTTTTAGCGGGTATGCGCAAAAAAATATTGAGGTCCAAAAATAAGGGACACCCTAATGTACATATGTCTAAAATTAGTGGTATGACTTTTGAACATAGTGTAATTGGGTGAAGCAGCCCAAGCACCTGTTCCAATAGATTTTTAACATCAATTTTAAAGTTTTAAAGAACAAATATTTATTCAGATAAAGTTGTTGATGTTGAAATTCCTACAATAAAATTAGTGTTTACATAAATAATTTTTTAAGAGCACAAATAAAAATATACAAACTTTTTTAGTATGGAATGGGAGGAAGCTTCAGTGATTATTCGCACACGAGTTCTGTGGTTTTAATACCATTTTCTTTTCGAAGCAGACTTAAATATACCACTTTCGCGCCTGGAAATATGACTTTTTCTTTTACATAAAATAAATAGACAAAAGTCAAACTGACACTAGCATAAAGCTCACCCCTATAGCCTAATTACTATCGATAAATACACAAAGAAAAATAATTGATATTAAATTAGCTTAAGATTAACAAAGCTGTATAACAAGTGGCGATAACACTCCCCCTCAGTAAGATGAGAAATATTCGAGGCTTACTCTAACTTCTGAGCCACGTCTAATAGCGCTAACTTTGCAGCAGGCCTCTCTAGAACACCAGATTTTGTCATTACTTTGGCTTTTCTTACTTGACCATCATCAGCACGGAAAACTTCAATAATTTTTCCTCTAGGCCACACGTTCCTTGGACTCATAGGGTCAACCAGATCACCAACTTCCAGTGGTTTCACCTTTTCGTGCCATTTAGAGCGGCATGTTAACGTTGGCAGAAACTCTGTCACCCACCTTTTCCAAAACTTCTCAGCAAATAATTGAGAAGATAGATAATTTTGTCGCAACACTACTCCTGTATCCTCGTATAAAGCCAACGGCTTCAAACCATTGGAGCTGCCAATCAAGAAGTGATTTGAAGTGAGGGCTTCATCATTTTCATCTATAGGCCATGAGACTTCGGGCAATCTTAAAAAATCTGGTCCTTTAAACCATCTACTAGAATCGGATAAATTTGGATTTGCGGTCCACTTCGTGGCGTCATCAGCTACATTTAGTTTTCCGGGAATCCATCGCCATTCTTCTATCTCGGTCAATTCTAAAATCTCACTCACACGTACAGCGACAAATTGATGATATCTCCTGTGATCAGAACGTATCCAACTAAGCACAGTTCTTGAATCTGACCAGAATACCCTTTTATTTATTGTTATAGTATGGTTTTCTATTATGTACTTTGCAAAACGTGAACCAATGAGGGCTGCCAACAGTTCCAGCCTAGGTATGGTAGTTAATTTTAACGGTGACACACGGGTTTTCGATCCAATCAATGATATGACTATACTTTCACCAGATTTTATTCTTAGATATGATACAGCTGAGTAGTCGTTTTCACTTGCATCAACGAAGGTGTGGATATCTACAACTGTATGAGAATAATCAGGTATATGTTTTAAATAACATCTGGGAATTTTTAATTCTTTTATCTGCGGTAGATATGACAACCGCCGTGGTATAGCAGGTAAGACATCCGCCTAGCATACCAGAGGCCCAAGTTCAATCCCCGGCCAGATTCACTTGAAAAAAATAAATTTTCAAAAAAGCGGCGGTTCACCTCATAACTCAGCTAGCCACTGGTTATTGAGTATTAGGCTATGAAAAACTTCTCTAACTAATGCATTCGCCGTTCGGAGCCGGCGTTAAAACGTAGGTCCCTTTCAATGAGTTTAAAAATAGAATCGGATGCAGCTCATTGTCTGAGAGAAGTACCCCTTGTTCCAATTGGAATGTTGTCGGGGAATTATATATATATATATATATATATATATATATATATATATATATATATATATATATATATATATATAGATATGACAACCACTTTTCCCAGTTTTTTGCTTGTGGGGCCAAAATTGGCTCATCCCATCCTACGCCACTTCGCCATATATCTTGCAGTGTTATTTTTAAATACATTAAAAAATTACCTACCAATCCTAAGGGGTCATAAACACTCATTAGTATTTTTAAAATTTCTCTTTTTGAAGGATATTTTTTACCATTGAACAGATCGCTTTCTAAAATTGATGGGGAAATTTTAAACGTGATGTAATCATTACTGGTTTGCCAAAATATGCCAAGAACCTTTTCGGAGTCTTCGTTTCCGATGTTTAGACATTTCCCTGAGGATTGATAAGTGTTCATGTTTCCTAAAAGAATATTATTATTAGAAACCCAGTTTCTCAAATTGAATCCCGCTAAGCTATGAATGTGATGAACTTCTTTGGCCAACTTAAGGGCTTGTTTTGTGGTGTCTGTAGAATACAAGAAATCATCAACATACTGATTTTTTTCTATGGCATCTGCAGCTTGTGGATATGCGTTTTTATATTTAGCATCATTTAGGTTTTTAATATACTGGGAGATACAAGGCGAGCATGTAGCACCAAAAGTCATTACGTTCATGACATAGACGTCAGGATCTTTTGTTGTGTCGCTACGCCATAAAAACCTCTGTGCATGACGATCTTCCTCCCTGATATAAATTCTGTGAAACATTTGCTCTACATCAGCGGAGAAAGCAATTTGCCTTTGCCGAAATTTAAAAAGTATACCTGGAAGTGAAGTTAGTAAATCGGGGCCTTTTAAAAGCATTGAGTTCAAAGATACACCACGGGACCGAGCAGCGGCATCCCAAACTATACGAGTTTTAGTTGGCTTGTTTTTATTGAGCACCGGAAAACCCGGTAAATACCAAACATTTTTCCCTCCTTCACAGAAATTGTTAATTTTTGAAATATAATCTTTTTCCAGATATTCTTTAATAATTTTCTCAAATTTTTGAAAAAGTTCAGGATTTCTTTGTAGAGTTTTTTCCAACGATATTAACCTTTTCAAAGCCATGGTATAACTTTCAGGAAGATCTAAATCATCACAACGCCATAACAGTGCGGTCTCATATCGTCCGTCAGCCCTTTGTATAGTATTTTTATCTAATATCTCAATTGCTCGTTGATCTTCAGTACTAAGAATTTGACGTGCCTCAGTTATACCGCTAGTTTCTAATGCATAAAATTGTTTAATTAAATTACTTAAATTCGAATCATTACATTCGCATACATGAAAACAAGTAAAATGTTCACCACTTTGTTCTCCGTCCATATTTCCACATAAAACCCATCCTAGGCGGGTACGAATGGCTGTAGGTTCTCCTTTACGTCCTTCTTTAATGCGGTTGGGAGTACATATATTTATGTTATTCAGTCCTATTAAAATACAGGTACAGCATTTTTATAATTTTCAATGGGTAAACCCTTTAAATGTGGAAATATTTGGCTCATATTTCTTATTTCTTCATTTATATGTAGAAGAGAATTGTGTTTTATACGACAATCATTCACACCACATACAATATTGCTTTTGCAAAGCCCATAATGTTTTCGTAAACACAATTTACAGAGGGTAAATTCTCTTATCATGTTCCATCTCCCATTTCGATCTGCTGATAGAAATCTCTCACAATTAGAAACAAATTTACAATCGCCGTCACATACCAAACATTTGTTTTGATTTTGATCAGAATGTGTATGTATGTATGCATTTTTTGCTTTACCTCGTGAGAACGGTTGTGTTGATGTGGGTGCTGTGCTGCTTTCGGATATGTTAATGCTACTAGCAGATACGCCGACGTCAAAAAGCCAGTCAGCAAATGCAGAAAGATTTGTATTCCTGTTTTCTTTTAACAACTGCATTTTAAACGTACCCCACATCAATTGTAAATCTGGTGACATTTTAGTTATTAAATCTTGTAAAGCGATGAATTGTTCAATTCTTCATATAAACCACAGGCCTCTATTATTGTTTTCAAGCCTTTTACTTCCACAGCAAAACAGGTAATTGATTCCAATTCATTGCTATATGCAGGGGAAACTAATTATATTTTATTTCTTATAGCATTCAATAGTTTCTCTGGCTGTCCAAATAAAAGTTTGAGTGTTGAAATCGCTTCTTGCACGCAAGTGGGATGAATCAGTATATGTTGCACGGATCTTAATGCATCTCCACATAGAGCTCTTTGAAGTCTAACTAAGTTTTCGGCATTTGTCAAACCGCAGACAGAAGTAGACCAGTAGTACGTGGAAATAAACAGAGGCCATTCTTCATGATTGCCCGAAAAATTAGGGAGCTCTTTTGGCACAGTATGTCTGGCATTAATTTGTTGTGATGTGAGATTTATGTGGCTACTATTGGCAAAATAACCATTAATAAATGTTGGTGTGGCATTAAATGCCTGTTGATTAGGTAAACTCTGGGAATATTGATTAGTATTTGAATAACTTGCAACTTGAGGGCCGGTAGTGTAACCAGTAGTGTAAGTGGATGGATTATTGAATGTGTAATTACCAAATGCGGGATTTTCTGCTGATTGGCCATTAATAAATGTCGGTGTGGGATTAAATGCCTGTTGATTAGGTAAACTCTGGGGATACTGATTAGTATTTGAACAACTTGCAAATTGAGGATCGGTAGTGTAACCAATAGAGTAAGTGGATGGATTATCGAATGTGTAATTACTAATTGTGGCATTTTCTGCTGATAAAAAATTCGGTGGTTGATGAAAAATGTTGTTGTTATTACGAGATGAAGAACTTGTTGCTACTATTGGTTGGGTTAATGTTGAATAAACTATTGTTGAGGTTATGTTATCGTTGACGGCGGTGGTTCGCATACACTGATTTGATTGTTGTGGTAAGACAAATGTTGTGGCACCTACGCTTTCAGTGGTATTACTTACGGTTATGCTTGGTACTGATAATGCTGTGTTAGATAAATTCTGTTCCATTAATGGCTCGTGCACAGATTTATCTAATGGTATTGAAATGTCATCTTGTGATTGCTCTAGTATTTCGTACTTCTTTCGTAAGTATTCCTTTTCGAGAAGCCTTTCTTCTTCTAGTCGCCGTAATTTCAGCTGTTTCTTAGCATTGGCTGTTTTGGCTGCAGTCTGAAGCAGGTGACATCGGTGGATCTTTTATTGTGCAGTCTCTTCAATTCCAAATTTCACTGTCGCGTGTTATTTTAGCGCATTCAAGGTGGAATGGTGAGTGGCAGTTTTTGCATTTGACGACATGATTAGATGCGTGCTGGTGACAAATTTGGCATATTTCAGAATTGCTGACGCCAGCAATGTTATTGTCGTTCATGTGTGGTGGTTGACCCTGTGGAATTGAAGGATCCATATTAGCGTACTTACGTGTGGAATAAGAACTAGATCAGAAATTTTCAGAGGTTTTTCAGCAAGTAAATTTCGTAAAGCGTAATTTAAAGAACACCATAAAAAAGAATTTCAATGTAATTGGGTGAAGCAGCCCAAGCACCCTGTTCCAATAGATTTTTAACATCAATTTTAAAGTTTTAAAGAACAAATATTTATTCAGAAGAAGTTGTTGATGTTGAAATTCCTACAATAAAATTAGTGTTTACATAAATAATTTTTTAAGAGCACAAGTAAAATTATACAAACTTTTTTAGTATGGAATGGGAGCAAGCTTCAGTGATTATTCGCACACGAGTTCTTTGGTTTTAATACCATTTTCTTTTCGAAGCAGACTTAAATATACCACTTTCGCGCCTGGAAATATGACTTTTTCTTTTACATAAATTAAATGGACAAAAGTCAAACTGACACTAGCATAAAGCTCACCCCTATAGCCAATTACTATCGATAAATACCAGAGTGTGCAAACAAACGAAACCCTTTGCAAACATTCGTAGAATGTAAAGACAGATTCAGCTTTACTTCAATCGTTTTGTTTCATGAACTAAACAAAACAAATTCATTTGAAAATCAAAGAGCAAAAAAACAAACAATATTCTTTGTGCTCATCTTCTTTGCTTCAGTTTACCATATCAATCGTACATTTAAGTACAAAACATCCTCAGAAATGTTTGCGAATGATTAGTTTTATATTATCCTAAGGTAAATATCACGATCATTTAAGAAACTCGTAAAAATGAGTATCAAAAACATTCAGTTGGACGTTAACGAAGTTTGCTTTGTTTAAGAAAAGACAATAAGAAAAATACAAGAAACAAAATCAAAACCCAATTTATAGCAACAAAATTTACAGTTTACCTCATTTCAATATGTAAATTTTTCTAGAAACAAAAATTTGTTTCTCTTTCTGATTTCTACTGCTATACGCTATTAAATAAAAAAAGATCAAATCACTCAGCAAATGTTTGCGAAACGGTTTTGTTCTAAGTTTTTCGGTTTTGCTCTCTTTGGTTTTCTTTCTAGCAGAGTAAGTTTAAATAGCATTCGTGTTTTGTTCGTGTACAAATAAAAAAACAAATCATTTTGTCAACTTTATTATCATTATTTGTATTTTGTTTCTGTTTTATACTCTGCAAAGACAGAAATAAAACAAATTCAAATGTTTGGTTTCGTTTGTTTGCACACTCTGATAAATACACAAAGGAAAATAATTGATATTAAATTAGCTTAAGATTAACAAGCTGTATAACAAGTGGCGATAACACATAGTGATTGCACATTATTTGCGACATATAATAAGTATATTTATATTAAATTGTAGTTGTTCAATTCAGTATTGTTGAATTAGGTTAAGCTAGTTTGCTTAACCTCCGTTGATGGTTTCTAGGTAATGTACCAAGAAGGCGCTTTGTTATTTTGTGGGTTTTGATTTTTCAAGGAGATGCTCCAAGAAAAGTGATTTATCCAACACAAGCACTTAAACTTGGTTGGTGGCTAATAACGCAAGCACTTGAAACTTGGCAATTTAAGGTTGTTGCACTAATTTCGTGCAGTCATATGTATGTATGTAGATTTATGCAAACTCACAGACGTACATAAGACAGAAATTTAATGTGAGGGTTTGAACATACACCCCGCCGTTGAGCCATGCTCAACAGATTACAAATCAAAACAACCTCAAATTACCTTTATTTATGTATGTTTACATTACTATATTTATGTTAGAGTTAAGTGACTGATACTGCAAAGTCTTGGGTTGAAATATGTTGACGTACCGCCGCACAGTGGTTCAGAATCGTTTTTCATTGGCCAAAACTCTGTAACTTTTTAACTATTAAAGATTTTTTAGTAGTTCTTTTTTTAATCAATAGATAACATCTGTAGCTTTTATTAAGATCGGTACAGTGGTTCTTAAGAAATTTAAGCTTGAAATTCAATTTTCGATTTTTTTCATTTTTATTTTGTTTCAAATCTGCCAACTCATTTTTGACCCACTTCCTCTTAACCGATTTGGCTCAAATTTGGGCCACAAGTCGTCCTTGGATAGCAATTTAATATTTTGTTTATTTCTCGTTGAGGTATTTACAGTATTTTTATTAGGGTGGCCCTAATTTTAATTTATGCTTAATAATACTTACATATTACCTAGTTTTTTTTTTTAATAAAATAATGTAACATAATTTTTCTTTAAACATATATTTATTATTTTTTTTTTTTATATGTTTGTACTTTATTATTGAATCTTTCTAAAAAGAAAATAACAATAAGTAATCAAAACTTAATCTAAAATTATATTATATAGAGTTTGCCAGTGCAACTCTATTTAAGATTTATAACGAATTTGAAGAAAATTAGTGAGTGGCTAGGTCCAAGGTATCCATCCTTCTTAATCGTTGGTGGCCTTCAAATTGCAAAAGCTGTCTTGCAAGAATATTTGGGTGAACATGCAGCTTGGAAATATATTTTGTACAGAACCTTCTAATCTCCTCTTGGACTAGTGGAACATTTAAATCTCTATGGATATTAATATTTCTGATATACCAGGGAGCACCAGTTATTAAACGTAAGATCCTTGATTGTCTTCTCTGTAATTTGGCAATGTAAGAAGCAGAAGCCGTTCCCCATAGCTGAATACCATACGTCCATATTGGTTTAATAATTGATTTGTACAAAAGGACTTTGTAGTCTAACTCCAGAGCAGATTGTGGGTCAATGAGCAAGTTTAGTTCAGCGGATTTCAATTTAATCTGAGTTAACTTACAGTCGATGTGATGGGACCAAGTGAGACGGTGATCTAAATGTATGCCAAGGTACCTAACGTGTGAACAGTCGGGAATCGTCACGTTGTTAATCATGATTGGAGGACAGTTATCTCTTCTCAGAGTAAACGTTACACGAACACACTTTGTAGGATTTACCTTAATTTTCCATTTGTTCAGCCATATTTCCAGCTTGTGAATATGGGATTGTAGTAGTGCAGAAGCGATTTTGGGATCGGTATCAATACTAATAAATGCTGTATCATCTGCGAATGTAGATGTATATGTATGTGCATTAGTTGGCATATCTGCTGTAAAGATAATATACTACCCTGTGGAACACCAGCAGCAATTTTCCTAGGAGAAGAATATTCATCTTTTGATCGAATTCGGAAGGTTCTATTGGACAAATAACTTTTTAAGAGTTTATGTGTACTTGCTGGAAGCAGATTTACAATTTTGCTTATAAGTCCCTCATGCCAGACCTTATCGAATGCTTGTGAAATATCGATGAACAAGGCGGAACAATATTGTTTATTTTCGAAGGCTTTACGGATCATTGTTGTTATTCTATGTACTTGTTCGACTGTACCATGACATTCGCGGAAACCGAATTGATGATCAGGAAGAATATCCATCCAATTTATGGATGTGCTTAAAGTGGAAATAAGTAGCTTTTCAAACAATTTCGAAATAATTGAAAGTAAGCTTATAGGCCTATAAGATGAAACTTAAGTAAGGTCCTTACCTGGTTTTGGAATCACATTGTCATCCATAATATAAGAGCCTATGTCACTATTTGTTTCGTTTGGTGTAAAAACTTTTTCTAAATGCTTAGCAAAAGCATCAACTTTTCCGCAAGGATCTCTTGCCCAAGAACCGTCTTCGAGCCTAATTGGAGACTCATATGCAGTTGGACATTGCATATGTTTAACAGCCTTCCAGAGGCTGAAGTTTTTTTCATTAGAGGAATCTAAGTTTTTTAAGTACGTATCAAGAGTTTTTTGTTCATTGGACTTCAATGCGGCTTTCAATTCTTTTTGACATTGGTTAAGACGACTTTTAAAGGCAGGGGAACGACATTCTTGCCAACGTCTTCTTAGCCTTCTCTTTTAATTTACTAAAGTTTGAATATTTTGTGGAGTATTTTGGAATAGCTTATTCTTGGGTTTAATGATTGGTGTTGCCACACAGGCTGCATATGTGATGGTGTTTGTAAAAATATTTATTGCAGACTCGATATCTGTAGAACTTGGAATATTCAGTGGGAGATGGGAACTCACATACATTTTGTATTTCAACCAGTTTGTATTGCTGTTTGGATAAAAATGTCTCTGTTCATGAACTACACTGGAAATTTCATAAAAATTTAAAATAGAAGGTGAATGGTCGGATGATAAATCTAATGATGAGCAGACGGATATTTGGCTTCTTTTTATATTTTTTGTAACGGCAAAATCGATCAAATCGGGAATCTTATTTAAATCGGAGGGCCAATACGTTGGATGACCGCTAGATACTGCGTCCAGCTTATGCGAAGAAATGGTACTTAATAGCTGTCTTCCCCTGGGCGTAATAAGGCGAGAGCCCCAAAACGTGTGTTTCGCGTTATAATCACCAGCCGCTATGAAGCTTGATCCAAGTGTATTGAAGAAATCAAGGAATTGATCTTTTTTAGTGTTATGTCTTGGAGGACAATAAATTGAAGACAATGTAATTTTATAATCTATTAGTTATGGATGTTGCCTGAATATGTTCTTTTTCGTAATCTGGCAATGAAAAGTGCCTAATTTTGTTGTGTATAAGTATAGCCGTACCACCACATGCTCTGCCACTTGGATGTTCTGTACCATAAGTCAAAAACCCATTTATTCTGAAACAATTTTTTGAGTAAAATGTGTTTCAGAGACCAAAAATACATCTATTTCCTGCTCGAGCAGGAAATGTTCAACTTCTTTTTTGTGTTGGCTGAGGCCGTTTGCGTTCCAAAAACATATTTTCAACATATTAATTTTCTTTCCAATAAAATCTGCATAAGCATGCTTTGACTTCTCATCATTTCCTGGAACATATTTTGCATGTTAGACATAAAATTGTTCATTGTTTCAATAAGCTTTTCAATAGAGCTTTGAGAAACGCCTTTTTGTATTGGTGGACCCTCTTTGACCATATGAGCATAGGAAAAACTCATTGGAGGTGGAGGAATATTTTGTTGTGAGCTAATGTTTGAGCGATCTGGAACAGTGGAAAGCGATGGGAAAAAAGCACCCTGATATTGAGCAGCATTAGGTCTACGCGATGAAGAAGTTTGCCTAAGACGTAAGAATACAGGACAACCACGGTAATTAGCAGTATGATTCTGCCCACAGTTGCTTCACTTTTTGATCGCAGAGTCTGTTTTAGAGTTAGGACACTCTGAGGTCTTGTGTATATCGCCGCATATAACGCATACTGTAGGCAATTTACAGTACGATTTAGTGTGCCCGAATTCCTGACAATTTTGGCATTGAGGAGGGTCTCTGCGCTTAATTGGCTCTTCTACAGTTATTCTGCGGCTAAGGAGATATCTTAAATTAAAGATGGGGTGGGATTGGCCCTTTTTCAGCTGGGAAGTATTAAAAGAAATTTCCACTCTGAAAAGTGGTTGGGGAACTTTATTTTTATTCAGAATATTGTGAACGGACTTCACTTCATATCCTTCGACTTCGAGAGCGCTTTTTATCTCGTTGATAGGAACAGAACTATCAATACCTTTGATAACAACAATCAGGCCTTTAGCACTTTTTAATTGGAATGTATAGTAATTTTTATTATTTGAATCAAAATTATCAATTACCTTTCTATAGTTCTTTTCTAAGTAGACTTGGATTTTTGTTTCAAATACATTTCCCCTTCGGATTGAAACAACATGGAAGTTATCTTTGCCTATAATTTGGGATAAATTATTAACTATAGCATTATTAGTTTGCTCTCGCAGGTATATAGGTGGAGGTTTATATTCCTTAACTGTGCCATTTGTCTGATTTTCATCTTCGGTGGTGGCGAGTAATTGAAAACGGTTTTGACTTACCGACATATTTCCTACTGTTGAACTATTGGATACTTTTGCCTGTTTTAGGGTAGGTTCCTGGCACAAGACCGGGGCTCGATTTACGCTTTGTAGTAGAAAAATACCGATCAATACCCGTTTGGATCTTTTGATTAATTTTGTTATTAAAACTATTACCACTAGTTGTATTATCGATAGAATTAATATAACTCAAATTAGGACATTCATTCACAGACTGCTTGGATGCGTCTATTTTTTTGTCACTGACTGTGTTGACAATGTTTTGATTTTGTATGTTTTCGTTTTTTCTATCATTCGCACTAGTAATTGTTTTTGTTTGACCTGGCGCAAATGTAACTTTGTTTATCACACAAGTACTTGTTGTTGGTTGATTTGGCGCAAAACCAACATCGATTGAGTTGAACGAGGGAGAAAGTGATCTTGATCTCTCAATTGGTTTTGCTGTTAAGTAGCTTTTATTAAACTCTTTATCATATAAATTTTTGGTTTCACTCATCTCTGTTATAGAAATGTATGCATTTCTACCATTGACGGAGAGTCTTCGATTTTGTTGTTGATTATCACTCATGCACTTGATTATTATGTTAAAATTTTTTTTGGTTTGTTTAACTTTTTTTTCTTTTACTTATTATTAAATATTCTCTGTTTTCCACACATTTTAAATTCACTTATATATTTAAAAATCGTCTATTTTCGATACAATATATTTAAGTTAATTGTTGCTTTTTTAATATAATTATTTAGGGTTTCTTAAAGGAGGACCCAAAAAATCACGACCGTCTCTTAACAGAGAGAACTAACACAACATTGTAGATAAATAAAATAATATTTAATATTGATATTTGTATACTTTATTGCACTCAAATGTTAAATGCAAATTATAATTATTGTTTATTTGGCTGGAATATTTCTTGTAAATATTTTATATTCTGCTCTGTATTACTGCTGTCCTGTAGCAGTGCTTTAACTTCGGCACTTAGGTCCGATTAACTTTCCATTGACTTCGAATGCTAGAGATGAATGGATCTGATGTTGCTAATAATATGTGAAATAAGTCTTCATTTGTTGAACTTCGTGACGTTTTTCTGGTATTATGTTCTCTGTAAAATCTGTAATCCTTATTTCTTTTTTCCTTGGCATAATCACCAAATTGTTTAGCATTAATTTGTTCATTGCACACAAGTACTTCAGTAATTGTTTTAAATCTTGAAATAAGATATATATCAACACCTGTTATATCAGATGTAGTTTCGGGATCCAAAAATAATCTTCTTGCGGTATTGCCATCGTTTGTATTGCCTGATCCTTGTTTTGGTTGATCTATAATTAACCCGTGTTTGAGAAATGCATCTTGAACTTGCTTCTTTTTCAATTTTCTTTTCTCTTTGTTGGTGTCATTATTTCTTACTGATCCTGAAGATCCGAAGTCCAAATCATAGCTAATTTTCAGTATGTGTTCCATAAATCTTATTCTCGTATGTAGCGGTGATAATCCAAATTTAAATGCATCAATACTATCTAGTGACTTTGTGGGTTCTTGGTTTAACTGACTTGATGTTGCTTTACATATAATACAGCTGGATGAAGCTTTTGTATCAGTCAAAGCCTGGGCAGTTTTTCCGTCTATCATTGAAAGTATTAATTAATAATTCAATTTAATAGTATGTTCATCTATCTCTAACTCTAATGGCTTTATTGTTGAAATTTGAGCTCTGATGTCACTTATTTTATTCTTAATGGTATCATGAGTTTCCTTTTTAAATTCAAATTTTATTGGTCTGCAGTACTTCGTGGACGATGGAGTATGATTTTTCCAAATAAAATTTGTTTGCATTGTGCTGGAATAAGGTTCCGAGTCTTCTAAGTTTTTTATTAATCGCAATGGCACAAATGACACCATGAACATATCTGTGTCAGAAATATCTTCACATAAAAATTGTTTTTGTCCTGAAGATCCATCGCATCCCCATTTACAAAAGAGAGTTAAATTGCAGTTTCCATGTTTTTTTAAATCACTTCCTTTAAGTGATTGCAGCAACCTTTCAGCTGTATGATCAAGTAGAGCTTGCAGTTGTACCTGTGCAGAAATTGGTGTGATTTTCACAGATTCCTTTGGAGGATAGCACTCCTTTTTAGCTGCAATTATGTGATGATATGACGGGTATAAATTTAAGCCTTTTTCGATCGCACGCAATCTGAGTTGAGTATACTGGTGTTTTGTTAGCTTTAAATCCAGAAATAATGCAAGTGCTTCCTCGTTTGTAAACTGTTTTTCCTCGTTTGGTGTTGGAATGCTTTTAAGAACCCGTTTTGTTCTCACCGGACTAGCAGAAAGGACTTTCTGAATGATATCCACTTTCGCTAATTGTTTTTCTGATCGAAGTTTATGCAGAAAACTATCTCTAATGTTTTCACACCCGATTTCTTCATTTAAATTCTTCAGTTTTTGTCTCTTAGATCTATCGCTACAGTTATCTAACGGTTTTTGTGGTCTTCTCCCATCATTTGTTGTTTCTGAAATGATCTGGATACGGAGTTCACCTTCTAACCAATTCGCAAAGCGCTTGTAAAATTTACTTTTACTAAAGTCAACTTCCTTGTAGTATCTATTCAATGTTTTGACGAAATTAGATACTTTGTTTTTTATTTCCAGTTGTGTTTCAATGTAGATACTATTTATATTCAGTTTTGTTTGAATATGGCTTAGAACACCATCTTTATTTTTAAAATATTCTTCGGCCAATTCTTTATAGGTGAAAGTCTCCATATTTTAATTTAGCCGAAAATAATGTACTTTTAAAGGGCTTTGAAATAAAACTTCGAAATATTTATCAACCTTTTTAAATCGAATACTTGTTCGAAACTAACATTTATTTCCAAATTATTGTCCTTATATCATGCTTTGATATTATTATACTTTACCTAGGTAGCTGTCCATAAAATCAAATGGAAAATTGTACCTGCTAAAATTCATCCTGTATTTCACTGAAAGATATTTTTTCATGGAATTTTTAAAATGCAGTGAATAAATTTAGGAAGTTTTATTTAATGTCATAAAAGACCAATTATAATCATTTTTAAGTATAATAAAACCCTTTAACGCTGATGAGTAACAGGCTAGGTAACATTCCTTAAAAAATGGAATATTTTAACTGTTAAAATTTATTCTGTACTTTACTGAAATACATTTTAAAGGTTTTTTCCCTATAATTTTTAGCAGGTAATTGAAATATCTGTGCAAAATGAAATATTTTCAAAATTCTTTGAAAAATTCCCTAAAAGAATTCAGGGAAGTTTTTTTTAAGATACCAACCATTTGAATAAAAATTTAAACCACTAATAACTTTCCTCTTATTGAAATAACTATCTGCAATTTGTATTTATGACAGTGAATGATTTCTAAAATAAATTTACTAGTAATTTTGATAGAATTTTTCTTGTAAAAATGTTGAGTATTTTCATTAAAATAAAAAAAGTGTTCTACGGGCGGGACCGGGCGGGTGCAAAAGTATATATAGGCTTAATGGGAACACTCTTGGATTTCGATTTTTGTATCCATTTGTTTCTTTAAAAGTTATACACTACTAAACTTGAAATTTTATGAGTATATGGTGATTTTAAATTTTTTACATAACACCTTAACTACAAATTATACAGGGTGCGCAAATACCATTTGTTAAAACCAACAGTCCACCCAACATAACAAAAAAAACCGCAGCCCATTAACATTAATAGTTTTCAAGAAATCGTAATTAATATGAGATCAAAAATTGCAATTTTTCTTTCATTTCTAAATTAACCAAAATTCCTTGGCTTTAGCAGCATGCCCACTACAGCGAATATTTTGACCAAATTTTTTGGCCACCTTAGTTTCCATATGTTTTCTTTCTAATGGTATAAAAATTTTAAAAATCTATGTCAACAAAAAATATAGGTTTTGGCCAATGAATTTGATTCTGATTCCGTGCGCCGGCTGTGGTGTTTGTTGATTTGGATTAAACCCTTTACAACGTGCCTTTTTCCAAGTAACTATCATGCTGATTATGATTGCGAGGGTGAGGGCGATATAAGCAACGGTTCCGTGGTGATATTGTATGTGTTTGATTTGTGATGGAAGCTCATCTGATATCTTTTCATGTAATGCGATCTGTATCTCGGAGATATTTTTAATTTGGTCAGCATACACGTTATTCTGGACCTTCTCAAACTGGAATGCACCATGATAAATAATGTCACTAAGATTACTCATTGCTATGTAGGATGTTTGAAGAGATGTTGGGACGATCTGATGACCTTTGATGATCATAGAGTTGAATTTAATAGTGCAATCTGACGTTATTTTTAGGAGGCCAGATCTTTTTAGGGTTAGCTGAGATTTTTCTTGCCCGCATACTGCACTTATTCGCGAAGGCTGCTGCATTGTAAATAGACATTGATTACTGGACTCCAACTGTGTAAGAAATATGCTGTCAGCAGCAGAAATGATGTTGCAACTCTTTTGAATATCATGGTTAAGAAGTGAAAGCTCGTATAGGCATTTATCAGCCTTTGCGTTGTATTTTGATTGCTTGTGTTGACAAAGAAATTTATCCTTTTTTATTGTTGCACATGTGGTCCATTTATGGCGAGAAAGTCGCATGGTCTTATGGCAAGCATTGAGTTATTTATTATGCAGGCCATACACCCTGCGACTGTTTGTACAACTTTAACTGTAATCGAGTTGTGCTCTTTGCTTACGAACAATACAACTTCATTACAATCTCAATATACAATTTTACTTTGAAAGAAGAAGGTGTTAGAAAGATGGTATCTGATATAATTGTTTGTGCTTTAATTGATGAGGTTTTGGAACAAGAAATCGAAGATGAACCCCAAAAAAGACGTGGAAAAAAGAGAAAGTGGTCAAAGGAGTGGTTAATACAAAAAAAAACTTATTCAAATAAAGCACTTTTAAGAACATTGCAGGAAAATGAACCAAGGGATTACAAAAATTATATGAGAATGTCGGACGAAATATTTAATGATCTTTTGTCAAAAGTAACTATTCATATACAGAAGCAAAACACAATAATGAGAAAGGCAATTCCTCCTAGCACTCGTTTAGCGCTAACGCTACGTTTTTTGGCAACAGGATGCTCATATGAGGACCTTAAATTTTCCACGGCTGTTTCTCCACAATCGATAGGAAATATTGTTATAGAAACTTGCGAGGCTATTATCAAAGTTTTAAAGTCATTTATTAAGGTAAGTAATAAAAATGCATGTAATAAGTATAAAACGTATCTGATTTAAAACTTTTTACTTGTAGCTCCCTCAAACTCCTACAGAATGGCTGGATGTGGCTGACAAGTTTTATGAAAAATCCATGTTTCCTAACTGTGTAGGAGCACTCGATGGAAAGCATGTCAACATAGTAAGGTCCCGCCATTCAGGATCATTTTATTTCAACTATAAAAAAACATTTAGTGTTGTTTTAATGGCTATTGTAGACAGCGACAGCAACTTTTTGATGGTGGATATTGGTGCGAATGGCAGGATCTCTGACGGCGGCGTATTTTCCAACACAAAGTTCTTCGAAAAGCTCGAAAATGAAGAACTTAATTTGCCCAGCCCGAGACCTTTGCTGACTGATCAAGAACCAATGCCTTTTGTGATTGTTTCCGATGCAGCGTTTGCTTTGCGAAAAAATGTTTTGAAGCCTTTTGGCCATTCCAACTTGACAGAGGATGAGATGCTTTATAATAGAACATTAGCCTCCGCTAGAGTAAAGGTAGAGAACGCTTTTGGGATCTTATCTTCTCGATTTCGCATACTACGCACTACAATCAATTTGTGTCCAGAAAAGGTCACAGTACTTGTCCTCGCATGTTGTTATTTGCATAATTATTTGCGTCAGCAAACGATGACCAATATGGAAACTCTGGACAACTTTGTAGAATTGCCAAGAATGGAGCAAACTACAAGCAGAAATTCAACTAATGAGGCAAAAGAAATAAGACAAAAATTTTGTGAAGCAATAAAACAATTAAAAACAATTTAATTAAAATATAATGTTTATTTTATTCACGAACTAAAAATACATTTCATTCAAAAACATAAAAAAATTAAAAATACATTTCATTTATATTACTTAAAAAAAAACAAATAAATACATAAATAATATACATAAAAAATTCACATTACATTTTCCGCTTTATTAATTTAGTCCTCGTGCATATTTACTGATATTGGGAATCATTCAATAATTCGGAGAAGTCGCTATAAGTACGTGAAGTACACTGCTGTATTTGTCCTGGAACAACATTTTTATAACTTTGTGAATTGTTAGAAACAGTCTCTGGCACAAATATTACTGAATCGTTAGTGTGATCGCTGTATACTGGGGTACTGCTAATAGTACGTGGTGTACTAGTTCTTGAAATATAAGGTCTCTCAATATGGACAAAATGTGGCGCTTTTACTAAAGATTCATTGGAAATACTTTGCACTATGTTATAGGACAATTTGTTTAAGCGTGCCATCATCAAGATGTCATCGATAGCTCGTTTGGCGAGTAATTGTTGATTTGGATTAACTTGCCGGTACATGCAAGCCCATCCATTTGCATAAATGGCAGCCTCATCTTCGACGTTTCCAATTTTGGACGATGACCCCAAATATTCACTCGCTCTTTTGAGGAATTCAATTCTTGCGTTAGCTGCAGTTGTTTTCTTGGAAGTTTGTTTTTATACCCTTCACCAATAGGTGAAAGGGTATTATAAGTTTGTGATTCCGTTTGTAATTTTTTTATTAGTGATCGTAGACCCCATAAAAATTATACCGATCGACTCAGAATCGGGAGGAGAATCGATTAAGCGATGTCCGTCTGTCTGTCTGTCTGTCTGTCTGTCCGTCCGTCTGTCTGTCTGTCTGTTGAAATCAAGTTTCTGAAGCCCCTGGAAGATGGACTTACATAAATTATATATCAGATTTTAGGAAATTCTCCCGCAATGAACGCTATTAAATTTCATTAAAATCGGTTCATAAACACCGAAAATATCGAAAAAATACCAAAAATTAGACGAAAATTTTAAAATTTTGGATTGAAACACACTTTTAAATAACAAGAGAAAAAAGATACTCCTGGTGTACATGTGATAATATGTTATATATCAGATTGTAGGAAATAGCTTCCCAAAGCACTCTGTAAAATTTTATCAAAATCGGTCGATAAACAACTGAGTTATCGCCAAAACACTGAATTTGATGTATCGCAAATTGCCCAAAGTTCGCATTAGAGAATGTTTGTTGAAAAAATGAAATGCAGAAATAGGAAAAACCATCCTCCTTTAGCACGGACCTACATAAATTTTATATCAGATTTTAGGAAATTCCCCCGCCAAGCACGTTATTAAATTTTATCAAAAGCGGTCCATAAACAATTGAGATATCGCAATAACACTACATTTGATGTACAGCAAATTGCCCAAAGCACGTGTCTAAGAAATTTTGTTTACATTTCGTAAGTATTGTTTCAGCGATATCTCAGGTGTTTATGGACCGATTGTGATGAAATTTGACATCGTTCTTTGTGTGAGGATTTTCTAAAATCTATACTCCACAAATCTGATTACGAATACCATTCAAACTGTACCGATCAACTTAGAATCGGCAGGAGAATCGATTTCGCGACCTCCGTCCGTCCGTCCGTCTGTTTGTCTGTCTGTCCGTCCGTCTGTTTGTTTGTCCGTCCGTCCGTCTGTTTTTTTGTCCGTCCGTCTACCTGTCTGTAATTTTTTCTGTTGTAGTCAAGTTTTTGGAGTTCCTGTTTTGTCGATATCTCAGGTGTTTATTTTGATGAATTTTAATAGCGTCCTTCGCAGGAGATTACCTAAATCCTGATGCATTCGGTAATTTGTGGTAGATATAATTTAGCGTTTAAGCGATGGTGTTTTGATCGACAATGATAAAATTCAGGGTGGCCCAATATCCTAAAATTTTGTGTAAAATCCAGGAGCTCCACAAATCTGATTTTAGCAGACAGACACTCTGCATTAATCTTAATTTTGTGTCTGACTTTTGAACATTATGATAACTTTTGAGAATGTATTATATATCAAATTATAGGTAATCTTCCTAGGAAGTACAAAAATGCAGCTAATTACATGATATCCGTTCAAAACCTACATATGTATGTAAGTATCTCACATATCAACGAAAATTTAAATTTTTTAATTGCAATTGGGAGAAATCCGTTCACGTTTGACAATTGATCCCGTATAACTTCGCCTAAGATACGATGATGACATTTAGTATAAAGACGTTGTACAATATTGATGTTCAGGGCGATAGCGCCTAAAATAAACTTTCTAGAGGGACAACATTTGACAAAAGTATTTCTGATCTCTTGAAAAGTTCGATATTGAAAATGGGCGAGCTCTATTCACATTTAGTGAAATCTCCCATATAACCCCGACCGGGAATCGATTTAATGCTGATAAATTAAATCACATTAAAATTGCACAAGGAACTAGAGCAAAACTTTCCAAACATCCATCGGACAGATCGAAAGAACAATACATCCCAAATATTATTGATGAAGTGTTCATTTTAATTAATTAACTAACTTCAGATAAATAAGTAAATCTTTAATAACTTTTCCGACAAAGCTGATATCCATCCATTCAAAAGCTATATATTTCACGTATGTATCTAAAACTAAGAGTGTATACCCTATAATTTTATGGCTTATCATTGTTAAAGCTTTGACCTAAATCAGTCCGCTAACTTCAGAGTTTTACATAACTAATCAAGAACTTTTACTAGTTGGATAATTCGTACGAATTAAAGTGCACAACCCTCACTGGGCACTGTGTTTTTGGGTTGGATTCATCAAATCGATGTGCTATTGCAAATGTAAGGGCATCTACATTTTGAAACATCTTTTCTGAATGGTTTATCTGGTCTATCGAACTTTATTAAGTGTTCGTAAAATATGTGTCTATTTTAATTCGAAGCTACTGGCTGGCTTAAATATGCATTCTCTACTTGTAGTCTAGTAATCATTATCTTTCATAAAGGGACCACTTAAAAACCCAAGTGAAGCTTCCCTAGACATCAGCCACCTGCCCAACCTAACCTTTGGGTGCATAACTATTCTAGATGATGACGCCACCGAAAAGATTTTCTTTTTCCGACTCTTAATTTTAAAGACTCTTTGCATATAATACTAGTATAACCAAATTTTGCTTGGAATTACATTAAGTACTTTTGCAACACCATTGGTGAAGGGTATCCAAGATTCGGCAAAGCCGAATATACCACTCTTACTTGTTTTTCCTAATGTAGAAGACGTTTATTGTAGTTAATAGAGTTCACAGAATAATATTATGTTACCTACCTCCTTTGTTACGAAATACTCATCTTCATCTGAACTTAAGCTCGATCGGCCAGGCAATGGCATTTCTAAGTCTCGCAAAAAATGAAAATCTTCATAGTACCACAAATTTGGTGTGTATATTTCACCTGCTCCTGCTCCAGACCTTTGACATTTAATAACTTTTTTCAATTCGCGGCGATAACAAGTGCGCATATTAGCTATTTTCTTTTTAAGTTCCTCTACGCTTCCATCGCTTTTAATTTTTTTATATTCCAACAATAGTTTTTCATAACTCTTATTTCGAATGTTTTTATTTTTATAATTTTCGTTTTTGCAGTTCCACAATTCCGGCATAGATTTATAAAACTCTATAAAATCTCGCATTTCTTTTGAATCCTCCATTTTGTGTTTTAAATTATTTTTAAAAGAGAATAGATATTCACTTCTCCGCTGCCAGTATGAAAATGAAGAACAAAACTGAATAATGTTGCACAGACTGGTTCACAAACGTTTCAATTCTGTTGTACAACTTGTCAAAAAATCAAAATTTTTTGATCTTTTGTACAACCAAACCCAACTTACACACAACGACCACACGAACATTGCAATCAGCTTTACAACAATGTCAAGTTTTACCAACTATCGCAACGTGTGTGGCTTGCATTAGGACAGGAATTGGGTGTGGTTTGAGGAGTTCGAACGTTTCCGGATCAGATAACGGAATAGATATATGGAAAATGACGTGGTCTTTTGTAACACCTCCTTTAACATTCATAAGTTTGTACAGTTGTAGAGTATTATCATCGCTTACTGGAATTTCTAAGGATGTTGGAAGATGATTCCTTACTTTCACTAGCTCCGTTTGAAATTGTGATGGTGATAAAAGTATTGGGCTGATTTTTCCATGGTGCGCATCCGTTAATGCTGCTATAATTTCTGATTGATTCGGTGTAACCTTGCTGATGTTAAGGAAAGTTGAACGGATCGTAACATGAAGATACAAAACAGCTTAGCTTGATACTGTTCCTTTTCGGTTTCGTGTAATCTGGATACAATTTCTGTTAATTGATCATCTACGCTGTTGAACTTTTGTTTTAGAATTTCTTCATTTTGTTTAAGTACATTTAAAGTTGCGTCTATTATTGAAGTTTGATTCATTAGAAGTTGTTTAAGATGGTTTTCATTTTCGTTTTCTGCGTTGATGGTGTTTGACATTTCTTCCGCGTACTCCGAATCTAGGATCCCGAACAGTGAATTAGCAACGTTACCAATAACATTGATAGCACCACGTTTAACTCTCCTCTTTAGCAGAAGATTTCTGTCCTTTAAATCTGCTACGCTTAAATTCATTGCCTGGAGAACGCTTGAACAAGTTGACTTTTGAATTAGAAGATTGGATACGCGGCGCTATACTGTTGTTTCGCTCATGTAGGTAGTCATTTCCTGCCAATTCAAATTATAGTAGGAAATAATGTTCCAGTCTGACCGTGATATTCGTGTGTTTCCAATACCTTCAAAGTATAAGCCGATGTTGGGTTCAAATCGTGTTATTTCAATTTTATTTGTGGATACGAATGGAATTAAAAGCAATATTGTGATTAATGTAGTCATGATTGAACCTGATAAGGTCCGCTGCTTTTTGGCTAGTGGCATTTTATTCGATGTTGACTGGGGTGATTGTTTTTCTGCTAGTATGTTACAATTAGCCTCGAATTCTGTAATTTCTGGATTTGGTTGTTGTCCGTCTTCTCCGGGTTCGTCACTGAGCTTAGGAAGTGGAGCTAGATATCGAATTGCTCGTTTAAAGATACCTGAGGATGTCTGGACATCTGCCACACGTACAATTTCGTCGAGTCCTGTATATCCTGCATTTTATAACTGGAATGTTCTTCTTTTAAAATGACGATTGCACCTGGTTTGAGATTTTTAGATTGTTCTCGCCATTTGTTACGGCATTGTAATTCATTTAAATAATCTCTAGACCATCTTTTCCAAACTGAGAAACTAATTTCCAACACGTTTCCAATTTAAGGTTTGCAGGCTTCGCTTGGGCGTCAATTTGAGCTGTTAGTGGTTCGCCAATCAGAAAATGTACAGGGGTCAGTGCGCCTACGTCGTTCGCGTCATTTGACATAGGTGAAATGGGTCTTGAATTCAATATTGCTTCAATTTCCACGACTATGGTTTCGAGCTCTTCATAAGTTAAAGATGCATTCCCCATCGTCCTTACCAAAAAATATTTTGCTGATTTAACAGCTGCCTCCCAGGGGCCACCAAAGTGAGGAGCTCTTGGAGGAATGAAGTGAAATTGAATACCCTTTTTGTTACAGGCATTTGTAATAGCTTCTTCTGCATCTGGTGAATGTATTACTGTGGAAAGTTCGGGTAATTTATTTTTCGCTCCCACGAAGTTTGTAGCATTATCGCAATATAAATTTTAGCAATGTCCACGAAACGTTTGAGTGCACCTATAAATGCATCAGTTGTGAGATCGCTCATCAGCTCCAAGTGCACTGCCTTTGTGGCAAAGCAACAAAATACTGCAATGTAGGCAACAAAATACTGGCTTGGCTCTGCTGCATGTCGTGCATTGATGAACTGTAGCTCTTGCCATAATTTTTCCTTTTATTGGCCAGAAGCGCTGTCGAACAAATCCTAACAACGTAAGCGCCCCACAATGTTTGTGGTCTTCATGAACCATTTGGAATATCAATTTGGAAATTGGATCATTGTACGGAATGAGAAGTTGATGTTTTGAGTCATATGCTAATGAAGAGGCATCGAGCCGGCCGCCAACCCTAATTAGTCCATTTACGTCCAAAAAGGGTGTTAAATTCTTGATGGTGCTTGTCCCAGGTAATGTTTTGTGTTCTTTTAGCTGCTTTATTACTTCCTTGAATTCGGAGAGTTGCATTTGTGAAATAATAGGAATCAGTGCTTGGTCGAGTTCAATTGTTGTTAATAATTTTGATGGTTGCCGCATCTGTTTTTGATTTCTTGTGTGGGCAATAAAGCGCAGAACATATCCAATAACCCTCTGCAGACGATGAAACGAATTTTTGTGGTTAATTCTATAAACAAAATCAGGTTCAGTTGTTGTCATTGCTCGTGATTCAATTGGCTTTTTCCTTTTTTCTAGATTTGTCGAAATCTTGGAGCTTTTATTGAAATTGGGTGGCCAAACATTTTCTACGCCATGGAGAAACATTGGGCCATAGAACCAAAGAGTACATTCCTTAAGAGCTGTTGGAGACATTCCGCGAGATAATATACCTGCTGGATTGCATTCAGAGTTTACGTAACGCCATTGGTCTGCCTGAGTTTCTTCTTGGATTGCGGAAATTCGATTTGCCACAAATGCGTTAAATGATGCTGATGATGAGTTTATCCATGAGAGTACAATTTCTGAGTCAGTCCAAAACCATACTGGACTTGTAAATCCAAGATCAGACCTGATTCTTGTGGCTAGTTTGGCTCCAAGTGTAGCTGCACATAGTTCCAGTCGTGGTATTGTTTGGCGTTTGAGTGGAGCTATGCAAGATTTGGCACAAAGTAAGTGTACCATAATGGTGCCACCTTTGAACACTGATCCATTTAGTGTGTAGTGATTCAGGCAAGGATTGATCCCAGTCTAACTTTAACTCCCACAAATCCTGAATAAACATTTTAGCCGTTACACTAATGGGAGAAAGAATTCCCAATGGGTCGAATATCCTTGCAAGGTCTGAGGTTACGGTTCGTTTAGTTATCCGCTTGATGTCTCCAGGATAGACTCTAATGCCCAGTTTGTCGGACTTCGGCAGCCAAACAAGTCCTAGTATCTTGATGGTGTCAGCTTCCACGCTTTCAAAATCCAAGTTTACCTCCAGATCACTTTGTGGAATATTGTGGAGTAGTTGTGGATGATTTGCGTAAAGTAAAACCTCCTTTCTTAATCACCTCCACGAGTTGTTTTTGTAAATGTATTGCTGTTGCTAAGCTGTTTGAGCCGCCCAAGCCATCATCTACGTAAAAATTTTCTTTGAGAAATTGGGAAGCAAGGGGATAAGGTATCTCATTTTCTTTGGCCAATTGCTCCAGATATTTCGTTGCTAAGTATGGAGCTGCTCTTGTGCCGTACGTGACTGTGTTGAGTTGATAGTATGAAATGGGCCTTGTGGTATTCTTTCTCCAAATTATTAGCTGAAATTTATGATCCTCCGGAGCAATCAATACCTGTCTATACATTTTTTCAACGTCAGTGGTGAACACAAATCTTGGCATTCGAAACCTTAGGAGTATGGAGAACAATTCTCCTTGAACAGTTGGTCCGGTGAACATCAAATCATTTAGCGAATATCCTGATGTGGTTTTGGCCGATGCATCAAATACAATTCTGAGCTTAGTGGTTGAACTTTCAGGCCTTAATACGCAATGATGTGGAATGTAGCAGTTTGGGGAAATTATAGTCTCTGTTTCTACCCTTGTCATGTGCCTCATTGATTCATATTCATCCATGAATTCAGTGTACCTTTTCTTTATTTCCGGATTCTTTTGCAGGCGACATTCGAGAGCGAGAAATCGGTTAAGAGCAATAGAATGTGAGTCGCCTAGAGTATCGGGGTTTTGTTGAAATGGTATTCTAACTACGAAACGATCTTGATGGTTTCTAGTTGTATTTTGCGCAAAGTGCTGCTCATTGTCTGTCGGCTATTGACAGCAGGGTTTTAGTTGTTTTCATCTAGTTTCCAAAGCCGTGCGATGGAAGCTTCAATTCCTTCATCTTCAGTACATATGCCACAAGATAGACGTATCTAGGGGTTCTCCGGTTACTTTGCTTGATACAACCCAGCCCAAAACTGTGTTTTCTAGTATAGGAAGTTGTGGAGACAATTTAATTTGCCCAATTGAGAGCAGTTGGTGATAGTGCTCAGCTCCCAAAAGTATATCAATTTTATTTGATTGATTAAACGATGGGTCAGCTAATACGATATTTCTCGGTAATGGCCACTCATCAATGTTAATAAATTGTGACGGTTGTGGGGCGATAATTCGAGGAAGGACAAATGCCTCCAGGCGAGTTGAAAACTTGTTGAGTCGAGAATGCAATGCCACATTTACACGATGTTGCGTTTTGTTGTTTAAATTGCCGATTCCATTGATGTGAACTGATGACGCCTGTTTTGCAATATTAAGTTGTTTTACCAACCGCTCGGTGATCAAGTTGACTTGTGATCCAGAATCAAGCAAGGCACGACATTCAATCTCAGTTGTATCAGTTTTGATTTTGACTAAAGCTGTACTGAGAAGAACGTATGAATTGGACGCTTGGCCATTTGCTGCTGCTAATGAAGATGCTTCTGGAGAGCTGGTTGTTTCTTCATTTCTTTCAGGTGGAGAAGTTGCAGATGTTGATGTCGTCTGCGATGTTCTTTCGCTTGATGATCCTTGTTTTGATTGCTGAGGGTTGTTTTTTAGGTGAAGCATCGAGTTATGTTTTTGCTTGCATATCCTGCACACTCCTAACTTGCAAGCGTTTGCAGTATGTCCTGACCTTAAGCAGTTTACACACAGTTTTTGCCTTTGAATGAAATTCAGGCGGTTTGATGGTGAGAGTTTTAAAAAGTTTTGACACTGTTGCAGCTGATGCGAGGCATTTTTGCAAAGTGGGCATATAATTTCTGTTTGTTTAGCTGAGGTAGCGGAAACGTACGCCTTAGTTGATTTCTCCTTTTGGTTTGTAACTTCCAAGGATTGGAAGCGAGTTTCGAGAAATGTTGAGAAATCCTTGAGTTTTTGAAGCTCTTTTGGATTACTTATGGTCCTCTCATATAGAATGAGAGTACCCCGATCCAATTTTTTTTATCAGTATATGAAGTAGCATGGGGTCCCACGAGGTCCTATCGATCTTAATATTGTTAAGTGCATGATTATAGTTGTTTGATGGCAGTGGCCGATGGTCCAGTACTGGGTTGATCCAAAAGTTGTCGCATTGTTGTGGATACCAGAACGCGTTGATTATTACATCGTTCCTTTAATAGGTTCCACGCGGTTGTGTAATTTTCGGATGTGGCTGAAAGATGACTAATTAGCCTTTCAGCTTCGCCTCCCAAATTCGACTTCAGGTACCACATTTTTTGTGCCGCAGGAATTTGTTGATTGTTTACTAATTGCGTAAACAAGTCGTGAAACGCCCTCCACCTTAAATAATCTCCATTAAATTTTGGAATTGTTACTTTTGGCAGTGGTAGCACAGTATTTTGATTAGGTTCGGAATCCTGATTTGGACTGGAGGAAGATAGCTGGAAGTTTTCAATAACTAGCTTCTCCAGACTTTTATAGGATTCCATGTCGTAACCTTCCTTCAGCGGATCGTCACTGGACTCCCATATTTTGAAATGTAGCTCTTGAATTTCGCCCCACAGTTTTTCTTTGAGTTTGATATTGGTTCCTGTAGGATCCGCGGCTAACAAGCGCTTCAGTGAAGAAAGCATGGCCTTTTGTCTTCTCATTGCAGCATTTGTTGAGGTGAGCGGAAAGGCGGCCCTTTTGGTGCTACATGCTCAGCCTTAGTACCTTGAGACTCGCCCATTGTAAACGTTTTTGATATCTCATTCTTCGCTGTTTCAAATATTGTCCTGTATTTAGTGACAAGTTCCTCTATTTGTAGATAGTAGCCTTCGGTGAAGTATTTGTGCTCTAACGGGGGGGACATTGGATTTTATTATCGTTGAGCTCGAATTTATCCCAAACATCGTCTAATTTTCTGATTCGCTCTTCATAGTAGGAGACGGTTTTTCGAGATGCGGAATCCTTTTTGAAGTTTCGAATAATGGATTCTATGAATTGTCCTCTTGTTCCTTGAGAAGTTACTAGCTGTTCCATCGAGTTGGTGTTTCCAGTAGCCATTGTAAGACCTTTGAGAAATTTGCAAGGATCAGGAGGTTGCGTGTTTAAATCACGTCGGGGTCACCAAATGTTCAATTCAGTATTGTTGAATTAGGTTAAGCTAGTTTGCTCAACCTCCGTTGATGGCCGTTGTACCAAGAAGACGCTTTGTTATTTTGTGGGTTTTGATTTTTCAAGGAGATGCTCCAAGAAAAGTGATTTATCCAACACAAGCACTTAAATTTGGTTGGTGGCTACTAACGCAAGCACTTGAAACTTGGTTATTATATGATTGGAAAAACAAGTAAAAACAACCGCTTTCCTTGATTGATTTATTGATTCTCTCTTTTATTTACATAAACTAAATTCTTAAATACTATTTTATTGCTGATTTGCAATAATAACATAAAAATATTAAATTAAAATTCATCAAAATTTAAAGTGTAATGTTTCATAAAACTGACAAACAAAAACTGTAATTTAAGTCGAAGTTGAAGGTTTTTAATTAAAAATTAAAAAATAGCTGAAACTGGCAATTTAAGGTTATTGCGCTAATTTCGTGCAGTCATATGTATATATGTAGATTTATGCAACAGACATACATAAGACAGAAATTTAATGTGAGGGTTTGAACAGTAGGTAATCTTTTTATGAATTATGCAAAATACAACTCATTACAATGATATACGTTCAAACCATACATGTATGTACATATGTATAAAAATCTAACTGAACATATAGGTTAATATATTAATTATATATAATTGCATATATTGGTACTAATTCTGCCTACTAAATTCACAGACATTCAAGATTAACCATGTGCTTTTCATATAAGAAAAACATATACACGTATTTTAAAATGTTGTGATATTTGTAAGTTGCCAGATATAAAGTCAAGACACCGGAATCAGGATACAAAATTTTGAACAATATAGAACTTTTGCCTTTAAGGTCCAATTTATGTAAGTTTAACATATCAAAATATAGATAAGATTTCCGTGATTAACACAAAAAACAACTTAATAAAATTGAAAAAAATAATTTTAAAAATATCCTTTCAATCTACATATATACAATATTAATCAATTAAATAGTCTAAGTATATCCTAAGAACAAAAGGCTTGCCAAATTGAAAAAACAATAATTTCCAAATATTATTTCTGAAGTATTTATCTAATTTTATAACAATCTAAAGCATATATTGATCGACTGAAGAATTACTCCCAAATGTAATTGCCATAAGTCTAACAAACTACTTCTTGTTTTTATACCCTTCACCAATAGGTGAAAGGGTATTACAAGTAGTTTGTGCATCCGTTTGTAAATTAGTGATCGTAGACCCTATACAAATTATACCGATCGACTCAGAATCGGGAGGAGAATCGATTAAGCGATGTCCGTCTGTCTGTTGAAATCAAGTTTGTGAAGAACCTGGAGGATGGACCTATATAAATTATATATCAGATTTTAGGAAATTCTCCGGTTTATAAACACCTGAAATATCGAAAAATTAGACGAAAATTTTAAAATTTTTAATTGAAAAACACTTTAAAATAAGGAGAGAAAAATATACTCATGGTGTACAAGAGATAATATATTATATATCAGATTTTAGGAAATTTTTCCCCAAACCACTCTGTAAAATTTTATCAAGATCGGTTCATAAACAACTGAGTTATAGCCAAAACACTAAATATGATGTATAGCAAACTGCCCAAAGTACGCATTAGAGAAAGTTTGTTGAAAATGCAATGCAGAAATACGAAAAAACATCCTCCTGGAGCACGGACATAAATTTTGTATCAGATTTTAGGAAATTCCTCCGCCAAGCACGTTATTAAATTTTTTCAAAAGCGGTCCATAAACAACTGATATGTCGCCAAAACACTACTTTTGATGTACAGCAAATTGCCCAAAGTACGTGTCTAAGAAATTTTGTTTAAATTTTGTAAGTATTGTTTCAGCGATATCTCAGGTGTTTATGGACCGATTGTGATGAATTTCCTAAAATCTGATATATAAACTCCACAAATCTGATTGTGAATACCATTGAAATTGTACTGATCGACTCAGAATCGGCAGGAGAATTGATTTCGCGACGTCCCACAGAGGGTTGAAACAGCCTGTTTTCTTGGATTAATTAAAAAAAAATTTAAGTATCGTCAAAATTTGTTGTACCCGGTTAGAGTATATAAAATTCTACATCACTTGTCGTTAAATTAAATGTCAAAAGTGCTCTGGTGTTTTTGTAGTAAAAGTTCAAAGTCAAACTTTAGAGAAATTTTTGTGTAAAAAAGGCTGAAAAAAATGAAAACTTTCCCGTGGAAAATTTTATTTAATTTAAAAAGTATTGCAAAAGTTAACAATTTTTCAATGGAGCCATCAAGTTCAGGTTATTTTGCAAATACTTCGTTAACATTTTTGTATCAAATTGTGTGTGGAAGTGTTCTAGATTTAGTTATTTATATTCAAAATGCTAAAAAAATTAGCATTTTTATATTTGAAATGGATATATAGTTATTATTTGTCCACATTTGTGTCATAATTTTTAGTTTATATTAAAGGGGACATAAATCTCTATTATATTGCAAAATTTTTCGCTGCCCTTTTGTGCCTTTTATAAGTTATGCATTATTTAATACAAGTGTTGCAGCAGTCAATTTATCTAAAAATCACATTGATCTCGCGACTGCTGCTGTTCTTTATGTTGTGTTTTGTTGTTTTTCATGTTACTTTTTGACCAACCCAAACCTGGTTTTGGAAACACAAATGATGGGAATACGGCAAGACGTTTTTTTCAAAACGCTGAAAAATCTGCAGAAATAACAAAAATATATGTTAATTTAATAAAAAAAAAATGCACGTGTTGCTTATTGCTGTTTCCAGTGGCCATGAAATTAATAATGAAAAATTTAAAATATATGCACACAATACAGCACGACTTTTTGTTAAAACGTATCCTTGGTACAATATGCCTCCCACTTTGCACAAGTATTTTATTCACGGACCCGAAATTGTGCCAAATGCCATTTTACCTATTGGGCAGTTATCAGAAGAAGCGCAAGAAGCTCGAAATAAAGATTTTAAAAAATATAGGGAGTTTTATTCACGAAAGTGCAGTCGCGAAAAACCAAACCAAGATATTTTTAATATGTTTTTGATAACTTCTGACCCAATTATTTCAAGCATGCCTACAAAGAAGGATCAAAGCATGCCAGAGGAGGCCAAGAGGAGGCAATTGATTTAATTGTACCTGCAGCTCTGAACAAGAACTATTTCAGTAATGTTGAAGTTGACGAAGCTCTTGATGATGATGATAATAATGATAACGATGATGATGATGATAATGGTGATGATGATAACGATGATGATAATGATGATGTTGATGATGATGGTATTGATGATTAACTTTAAGATGTGCAAAATGAAATGTTAAATTTCTCATATTGTACTCCTTACACTATATACAGTGGTGGCCTTATAATTAGAAACGATGTTTTAAAAAATAATATATGAGCGCAACTTTTTTTATAACGTACACTGTAATTTATAAATACCGTTATTCAATGTGTATACCAACATCTTTGTTGTCGATGCAAAACAAGTGGAGTTCTAAGTTTAGTTATTAAAAAAAAGGAAATTATTTCCCAAGAAGTTTCTTTTAGCTGGCCACGTAATTAGAAACGTTCAGTTTACTTTTAAATTTCTCAATTTATTTTGTTATTTGCAATAAGGTGAGTATAATTTAAATAGCAACAAGTCACATTGTAATAATTTTGATGCGTTTTAGTTTTTAAAACGGGAAAAAATAAGTCTTGTACTCCAAGACTTCGCGAGTTAATTGTGCGTTGTTACCAGGAGGAAAAACTTTCAATGTCAGCAATTGCACAGAGGTTTTCTTGCTCAAAAAAAATGGTATTTGGTGCAATTCATTTGTACAATAAAACAAAAAAATTTGAAACCCCAGCCAGGAAGTCTAGAGCCAGAAAAACCACTCCAGCAGAAGACAGAATTATTTGTAGAGCCAGTAAGAGAAACCCTTTCCTGTCTTCTCGTGAAATAAAGGCTGAAGTTGGACAGAATATAACGTCAGAAATATCCACACGGACAATAAGAAGACGTTTACAGGAGTCGGGGCTTCGTGGGTGCATTGCTCAGAAAAAACCGCATGTCTCAAAGAAAAATATTAAAAAGCGGTTACATTTTGCAACGGAAATGCTTAAAAAAGATCCACGTTACTGGAAAAGAGTTCTCTGGAGTGACGAATCTAAATTTAATTTGTTCCAATCTGATGGAAAAACTTATGTAAGACGTCCTCCAAATAAAGCCCTTGATCCCAAGTACACAGTGAAAACTGTAAAACACGGTGGCGGTTGTATTATGGTCTGGGGTGCCTTTTCTTGGCGTGGTGTGGGTCCAATTGTAAGAATTGAAGGAATAATGGACCAATATCAATATAAAAGCATTTTAGAAAATGTAATGGAACCATATTCTTTTGAAAGTATGCCCGTCACTTACATTTTTCAGCATGACAATGATCCAAAGCACACTTCAAGGTTAGTGAAGTGTTGGCTTTTGGATCAAAATATCGATGTTCTAGACTGGCCACCCCAAAGTCCTGATCTCAACCCAATTGAAAATTTATGGGCAATTGTTAAAAGAGATCTCAAGGACAAAAACCCCCGAAATAACGATGAATTGTTTCAACTGGTGCAACAAAGCTGGCAAAACATATCAGTAGGAACATTTTAACGTTTGATACAAAGTTTGCCGAAAAGACTTGCTGATGTTGTTAAAAACAAGGGATATCCGACAAAATATTAAATAATATGCCAATTAATGTGAATATATTAATATATTTTTAAGTTGTTTGTAGAAATATTTTTTGTTTCTAATTATATGACCAACCAGAAAATGGTATTTTGTTTTTAGCTAGTTTTTCTTTTCAATAATATTGATGCTGTGAATTTTTTTATTTTAAACTTAAAGCTAATTTATTGTACTATTTTTTTTAACTTTTAGTTTTAATATGAGCGAAGAAGTTTTCAAAATAAATTAACAAACATACATGTTGCTAAGTCGTTTCCAATTATAAGGCCACCACTGTACCTACACTGATATTTGGCATTATTTAATAAAATTATACTCAAATATACTTTGAAAACATCTTTTTATACCCTTCACCAATAGGTGAAAGGGTATTATAAGTTTGTCATTCAGTTTGTAATTTTTTCATTATTCGTCTTAGACCCCATAAAAATTATACCGATCGACTCAGAATCGCCAGGAGAGTCGATTTAGCCATGTCCGTCTGTCTGTCTGTCCGTCTGTCTGTCTGTTGAAATCAAGTTTGTGCATCTCCTGGAGGGTGTAGCGAGATAAATTGTATATCAGATTCTAGGAAATTGACCTACGCAGTACGCTATTAAATTCTATCAAAATCGGTCCATAAACACCGGAGATATCGGCAAAATACTAAAATTCGATGGGTACAAATTTACGAATTTTAAAAAATTTTTTTTAAATTTACATATTTTTTAAAATTTTTTTTTTTAAATTCTCATCGAATTTTGAATTTTGTCGATATCTCTGGTGTTTATGGACCGATTTTGATGAAATTGATAGCGTGCTGCGTTGAAGTATTTTCTAAAATCTGACATATAATTCGAAAATTTTTTTTTAAATGCTGTTTTTAAAAAAAAACAAGTAAGAGTGGTATATTCGGCTTTGCCGAATCTTGGATACCCTTCACCAATGGTGTTCTAAAAGTAAAGTACAAAATCGTAAGAATATATTGATAATTATATAGTTCCTGATTACTAAGTTGAGCTCCACACAAATGCTTGATATGTATATTAATTTTCTGTTGTTCGTACTCAATGTAATTCCTAGCAATATTTGGTTATACTAGTATTATATGCAAAGAGTCTTTAAAATTAAGAGTCGGAAAACGAAAAGCTTTTCGGTGGCGTCATCATTTAGAATAGTTATGGAATCAAAGGTTAGGTTGGGCAGGTGGCTGATGTCTAGCTTAGAAATAAAATAGACACATATTTTACGAACATTTAATAAAGTTCGATAGACCAGATAAACCATGCAGAAAAGATGCTTCAAAATGTAGATGCCCTTAGATTTGCAAAAGCACATCGATATGATGAAGATTAAGTATTTTGGCATGCAACCCAAAAACACAGTGCCCGGTGAGGGTTCTGCACTTTAATTGGTACGAATTATCCAACTAGTAAATAGAAGTTCTTGATTAGTTATGTAAAACTCTGAAGTTAGCGGACTGATTTAGGTAAAAGCTTTAACAATGATTGTCAATGTATATAAGCCTTAAAATTATAGGGTATACACTCTTAGTTTTAGATACATACGTGAAATATATAGCTTTTGAATGGATGAATATCAGCTTTGTCGGAAAAGTTATTAAAGATTTACTTGTTTATCTATAGTTAGTTAATTAATTAAAATGAACACTTCATCAATAATATTTGGGATGTATTGTTGTTTCGATCTGTCCGATGGATGTTTGGAAAGTTTTGCTCTAGTTCTTTGTGCAATCATAGTGTGATTTAATTTATCAGCATTAAAGTGATTCCCGGTCGGGGTTATATGGGAGATTTCACTAAATGTGAACATTTTCAATACCGAACTTTTCAGGAAATCAGAAATACTTTTGTCAAATGTTGTCCCTCTAGAAAGTTTATTTTAGGCGCTATCGCCTTGAATAACAATATTGTACAATGTCTTTATACTAAATGTCATTATCGTATCTATTATAATTTGTAATTTATTAGCTACTAAGAGATTGCCTTAGGCGAAGTTATACTGGATCAATTGTCAAACGTGAACGATTTCTCCCAATTGCAATTAAAAAATTTAAATTTTCGTTGATATGTGAGATACTTACTTTTGAACGGATATCATGTACTTAGCTGCATTTTTGGACTTCTTAGGAAGATTACCTATAATTTGATATATAATACATTCTCAAACGTTATCATAATGTTCAAAAGTCAGACACAAAATTGAGATAAATGCAGTGTGTCTGTCAACTAAAATCAGATTTGTGGAGCTCCTGGATTTTACACAAAATTTTAGGATATTGTCCCACCTGAATTTAATCACTGTCGATCAAAACACCTGAAATATCGCATAAACGCAAATGCATCAGAATTTAGGACGCTATTAAATTTCATCAAAATAAACACCTGATATCGACAAAACCGGAGCTCCAAGAACGGACAAACAAACAGACGGACGGACGGACGTAGCGAAATCGATTCCCCTGGCGATTCTGAGTTGATCGGTACAATTTGACTGGTATTCATAATCAGATTTGTGGAGTATATATATCAGATTTTAGGAAATCCACCCACAAAGAACGACGTCAAATTTCATCACAATCGGTCCATAAACACCTGAGATATCGCTGAAACAATACTCACAAAATGTAAACAAAATTTCTTAGCAACGTACTTTCAGCAATTTGCTGTACATCAAATGTAGTGTTTTGGCGGCATCTTAATTGTTTATAGACCGCTTTTGATAAAATTTTATAACACGCTTGGCGGGGGAATTTCCTAAAATCTGATATAAAATTTATGTATGTCCGTGCTAAAGGAGGATGGTTTTTTTCTATTTCTGCATTTCATTTTTTCATCAAACATTCTCTAATGAAAAACTTTCTTCAAAAAAAATGATTTTTTTTACAAAAAAAATGTATTTTTTTTACAAAAAAATGTATTTTTTTTACAAAAAAGTATATTTAAAAAAAAAATAATATTTTAAATTCGGCAATTAGCGGGACATCGAATTTGGAGTTTTGGCTATATCTCAGATTGTTATATACCGATTTTGATGATATTTAATATCGTTTTGCTTTAGTGGATTTCCTAAGATCTGACATCTTATTCATGTCAGTATACTATCCGCAAATTGAGGAATTTTAAACAAATTGAAGAATTTTATACAAATTAAACAAATATGATTTAAAAGGAAATATAAAATTTTAATTCGGCATCGAATTTCGAGTTTTGGCTATATCTCAGGTGTTAATAGAAATGTATATTGAAATTTGATAATAAACTTCATAGAACACTATTAACATCCAATATTTAACTTATGTCGGTATGCCATCCAGGAGCTACACAAACCTGATTTCAGTAGACGGAAATACGATGTACATATGTCTAAAAATAGTGGTATGACTTTTGAACATAGTGATTGCTCATTATTTGCGACATATAATAAGTATATTTATATTAAATTGTAGGTAATCTTTTTATGAATTATGCAAAATACAACTCATTACAATGGTATACGTTCAAAACCATACATATACATATGTATAAAAATCTAACTGAACCTATAGGTAAATATATTAATTATATATAATTGTATATATTGGTACTAATTCTGCCTACTAAATTCACAGACATTCAGGATTAACCATGTGCTTTTCCTATAAGAAAAAGATATACACGTATTTTAAAATGTTGTGATATTTGTTAGTTACCAGATATAAAGTCAAGACACCGAAATCAGGATACAAAATTTTGAACAATATAGAACTTTTGCGTTTAACTTTTAAATGTATTTTAGGTCCAATTTATGTAAGTTTAACATATCAAAATATAGGTAATATTTCCGTGATTAACACAAAAAACAACTTAATAAAATTGAAAAAAATAATTTTGAAAATATCCCTTCAAAATCTATATACAATATCAATCAATTAAAGAGTCTAAGTATATCCTAAGAACAAAAGGCTTGCCAAATTGAAAAAAACAATACTTTCCAAATATTATTTCTGAAGTATTTATCTAACTTTATAACAATCTAAAGCATATAACATAAACTACTTCTTGTTTTATTATTTAATATGTTTTACATCTCGTTAAAGCAACCATTTTAATCGGTCCCCTTACTTTTAAGACATATGAATTTAAATTTCTGAAATTGTTTGTATTTCAGTCTACCTTCAGAATTCTTTAGACCCAATATAAATCAAGGTAAAAGACAAATTAATAAAGTATTATTATTTTATCGGCCCAAAACTTACAGTATGTGTTAATAACCGAGATTTGAAATCAATATATATTATTATTTCTGTAGGACTTTCCTTAATCAGTCTTCAGAAATATACATACTTGTAATTGATAGGTTACAAATGAAAAAAAAAACATTGCCGCTATTTATTTGCACACTGTTTTAAATTCTTGCTAAAAAATCGATGAACAAAACATTACTTTTGCATAGATGCTCCCTTTTTTGACAACTAATAAATTAGGGCGAATTATTTGCACTTTATAAGTAGTGCAGTATCTACAAACACATATTTATATTTAATTATTATTATTATTTATTTAAATATTTATGTTTCATTATTGTGACAAAAAAAATAAAAATCTTTTTTTTTGATCGATATTAAAAAGGTATGCATCATATTATATACATATTTTTTTTCAATTATTTTGTTTTCTTCAAATTTGTTATTTAATATTTGAAAAAATAAAATTTTTTAATAGCAATTCATAAATAATTATGCTACATACAAAATGCATTACATTATTATTATTTTTGTTATACATATATAAAAAAAATGTTCGTAATAAAATAAAAGGTTTTTAAAATAACGGTTTACTGTAGAAAGCATTAGAAACATTAATATTGCGTTTAAGAATTCAGAATTTCAGCGGACGGTATGGCGTAGGTGTCAGGCACGAAGGTTTTCGGTGCTGAGATTCTGGGTTCAAAACTGGGTTGGGGCAAAATTTTTTTTATTTTTATTTTCAATTATAAATAACATTTAAATACTAATTTATTAATTTTTTAAAGTTAAACGAAAAAAAAACAAAACAAAAATTGACCTCACACAGGGCTCGATATTGGAACCCTCGGGTTGTAGTAAAACATGTTACCAGCAAGACTACATCCATACCTGAGTAAACCCGTTTATAATTTCTTTTATTTAAGAAATAATAGCAAAATAGTATTTGATTGCTTCTATTTTTTTATTTACTTAAATTTCAGAATTGAAAAATTTATAAAAGCAAAATAAATGTTGAATGCTTTATTTCTGAAACGTTTTAAACAACATCTTCGTTACAACCTTGATATTATTTTTTTAAATCTATCATTTTTTCTCGTGAAAGTTATTAATATTTGTAATATTTTATTATGCACAAAATATTTTTTTTTTCCAATATTAACATACTTTTAAATTTGTTTTCTCTAAATGATGTATTTACCTTCAACTAAAAACTCGATTTTTTTTTGTTCTTTAACACGTTTCAAAAATAAAGCATTCAATTTAGAGAAGCAAACACCATCATCGACACACTGCATTTATCTTAATTTTGTGTCTGACTTTTGAACATTATGATAACATTTGAGAATGTATTATATATCAAATTAAAGGTAATCTTCCTAGGAAGTACAAAAATGCAACTAAGTACATGATATGCGTTCAAAACCTACATATGTATGTATGTATCTCACATATCAACGAAAATTTAAATTGTTTAATTGCAATTGGGAGAAATCCGTTCACGTTTGACAATTGCTTCCGTATAACTTCGCCTGAGGCAATCTCTTAGTAGCTAATAAATGACAAATTATAATAGATACGATGATGATTTTTAGTATAAAGACATTGTACAATATCGTTATTCAGGGCGATAGCGCCTAAAATAAACTTTTTAGAGGGACAACATTTGACAAAAGTATTTCTGATCTCTTGAAAAGTTCGGTATTGAAAATGGTCGAGCTTGGTTCACATTTAGTGAAATCTCCCATATAACTCCGACCGAGAATCACTTTAATGCTGATAAATTAAATTACATAATTGCACAAAGAACTAGAGCAAAACTTTCCACACATCCATCGGACAGATCGGAAGAACAATACATTTTTATTGATGAAGTATTCATCTTCATTCCATTTAAAAGCTATATATTTCACGTATGTATGTAAAACTAAGAGTTTATACCCTATAATTCTAAGGCTTGTTTACATTGACAATCATAAGCTTAGACCTAAATCAGTCCACTAACTTCAAAGTTTTACATAACTAATCAAGAACTTTTACTAGTTGGATAATTCGTACGTATTAAAGTACACAACCCTCACTGGGCACTGTGTTTTTGGGATACTTAATCTTCATCAAATTGATGTGCTTTTGCAAATCTAAGGGCATTTACATTTTAAAGCATCTTTTATAGAGTGTTCGTAAAATAGACACATATATCGAAGCTACTGGCTGGCTTAAATAAGCATTCTTTACCTGCCCAACCTCACCTTTGGGTCCATAATTACTCTAGATGATGACGCCACCGAAAAGCTTTTCGTTTTCCGACTCTTAATTTTAAAGACTCTTTGCATATAATACTAGTATAACCAAATTTTGCTTGGAATTACATTAAGTACTTTTGCAGCACCATTGGTGAAGGGTATCCAAGATTCGGCAAAGCCGAATATACCACTCTTACTTGTTTTTACTTATTTTAATGGTATTAACTGAAAAATAAAGAAAAATTATCCGAATATAGCTTCCCTGATTTGATCCAAGAAAATATGTTATTCTAACCCACTGTGCGTCCGTCCGTCTGTCTGTTTGTCCGTCCGTCCGTCCTTCCGTCCATCTGCCTGTCTGTCTATCTGTCTGTCCGTATGCCTTTTGAAGTCAAGTCTTTGGAGCTCCTGTTTTGTCGATATCTCAGATGTTTATTTTGATGAAATTTAATAGCGGGATTACCTAAATTCTGCTGCATTCGGTAATTTCGGGTAGATATAATTTAGTGTTTAAGCGATATTTCAGGTGTTTTGATCGACAATGATGAAATTCGGTGTGAGACGATATCCTAAAATTTTATGTAAAATGCATGTGGGTATACCTTCCAGGAGCTCCACAAATCTGGTTTTAGCAGACAGACACACTGCATTTATCTAAATTTTGTGTCTGACTTTTGAACATTATGATAATATTTGATAATTTATTATATTTCAAATTATAGGTAATCTTCCTTGCAAGTAAAAAAATGCAGCTAAGTACATGATTTGCATTCAAAACCTACATATGTATCTCACATCTGTTCACATTTGACAATTGCTCCCGTATAACTTCGCCTAAGGCAATCTCTTAGTAGCTAATAAATGACAAATTATAATAGATACGATGATGACATTTAGTATAAAGACGTTGTACAATATCGTTATTCAGCGCGATAAAATAAACTTTCTAGAGGAAAATGAAAATGGTTCGCCCATTTTATTGAAATCTCCCATATAACCACAATCTGGAATCACATTAATGCTGCTAAATTAAATCACTTTATAACTGAACAAAGAACTAGAGCAAAACTAGAGTAAATCTTCAATAACTTTTCCGATAAAGCTGATATCAATCCATTGAAAAGCTATTTATTTCCCGTATGTATCTAAAACTAAGAGTGTATACCCTATTGTTCTAAGGCTTGTATATTGACAAAACAATCATTATTAAAGCTTTGATCTATATTGGTCCGCTCACTTCAGAGTTTTACATAACTAATGAAGAACTTTTACTAGTTGGATTGTACGTACATTTGAAAGCATCTTTTCTGCATGGTTTATCTGATCTATCGAACTTTATTAAACCTAACCTTTGGGTCATTGACTAGATGATGACGCCACCGAAAAGCTTTTCGTTTTCCGACTCTTAATTTAAAAGACTCTGCATACAATACTAGTATAACCAAATATTGCTAGGAATTACATTTGGTATGAACAAAAGAAAATTAATATACATATCAAGCATTTGTGTGGGGCTCAACTAAGTCAGTAATCATAACTATATAATTATCAATAAATTCTTACGATATTGAACTTTACTTTTGGAACACCATTGGTGAAGGGTATCCAAGATTCGGCAAAGCCGAATATACCACTCTTACTTGTTTTATGACACAACATTTTTTTGTGGAAAATTTTAATTTTTGGTCATAATTTGAGAAGATACTTTTGTAAAATTTTCCTGTGATAAATTTTAATTTAGGTTATTATAGTCTTCATGTCTATTAAGTAACCCTCAATATATATTTTCGATAAAACAATATAACCATTCTACAAAAAAATTTATATTTTATTATTTTAATCAAACTTGTTCACTAAATTCATAATATTCCGTGCCATTTAAAATTAAAATTTTTACCTTTGACCAAAATACCAAAAAAGTTTTTCATAGAATGAGCAATAATATCTAGTATAACTTTTATTAAAATAGAACTCAAATAAAATTTACCATGCATCTACCCAAATTATGTAAAAAATCACTTTTTCGCGTAATTCGAAGATTTAAAATCACAGGTACGGCAAAGCGGTGTTATCGATCAACCTCACCTTTTTTGGATTTTATTATAACATTGTAAATCTATCTATTTTAAAATTAGAATATTTAATATTTGTTTAACAGAATTTTCGTCAACTTAAAAAGGGAGTTTTGAAACCGTCCTTAAATTATATCACGATTTTCCCAAATAAAAAAAATATTTACATTTAATTATATTTTAATAAAATTTAACTAATTAGTACTTACAAGCCTTTAAGTCGTAAAGCGTGTCTTACTTTGTAATTTCTGTATTCCAAAGTAAATGTTGCTGCATATCCTTAGTCATGGTGAAAATGACCCGATTTTTCTTGGGAAAATTGCAATAACTCCGAAACTGTTGCATGGATTTTTTTATGACTCTTTTTGTGAAATCTATATTGGTTTAAATTTAGCTCAAACAAAAACAACTCACATTTTTAAACCCTTCACCAATACGTGAAAGGGTATTATAAGTTTGTGTATCCGTTTGTAATTTTTATACCCTTCACCAATAGGTGAATGGGTATTATAAGTTTGTCATTCCCTTTGTAATTGTTTTTATTAGTGATCGTAGACCCCATACAAATTATACCGATCGACTCAGAATCGATTAAGCGATGTCCGTCTGTCTGTTGAAATCAAGTTTCTGAAGCCCCTGGAGGATGGACCTACATAAATTATATATCAGATTTTAGGAAATTCTCCCGCAATGAACGCTATAATTTCATTAAAATCGGTTTATAAACACCGAAAATATAAAAATAAATAAAAATACCAAAAATTAGACGAAAATTTTAAAATTTTTGATTGAAACACACTTTTAAATAATAAGAGATAAAAGATACTCCTGGTGTACATGTGTTAATATGGAAATAGTTTCCTAAATTTTTATCAAAATCGGTCTATAAACAACTGAGATATCGCTACAACACTAAATTTGATGTATCGGAAAATGCCCAAAGTACGCATTAGAGAAAGTTTGTTGAAGAAATGAAATGCAGAAATAGGAAAAAACCGTCCTCCTTTAGCACGGACATACATAAATTTTATATCAGATTTTAGGCAATTCCCCCGCCAAGCACGTTATTAAATTTTATCAAAAGCGGTCCATAAACAATTGAGATATCGCCAAAACGCTAAATTTGATGTACAGCAAATTGCCCAAAGTACGCGTCTAGGAATTTTGTTTACATTTTGTAAGTATTGTTTCAGTGATATCTCAGGTGTTTATGGACCGATTGTGATGAAATCGTTCTTTGTGGGAGGATTTCCTAAAATCTGATATATATACTCCACAAATCTGATTATGAATACCATTCAAATGGTACCGATCAACTCAGAATCGGCAGGAGAATCGATTTCGCGACCTCCGTCCGTCCGTCTGTCCGTATACCTGTCTGTCCGTCCGTCCGTCCGTCTACCTGTCTGTCCTTTCTTCTGTTGTAGTCAAGTTTTTGGAGCTCTCAGGTGTTTATTATGATGAAATTTAATAGCGTCCTTCGCAGGGGATTACCTAAATCCTGATGCATTCGGTAATTTGTGGTAGATATAATTTAGCGTTTAAGCGATGAAATTCAGGGTGGGACAATATCTTAAAATTTTGTGTCAAATCCAGGAGCTCCACAAATCTGATTTTAGCAGACAGACACATTGCATTTATCTTAATTTTGTGTCTGACTTTTGAACATTATGATAACGTTTGCGAATGTATTATATATCAAATTATAGATAATCTTCCTAGGAAGTCCAAAAATGCAGCAGTACATGACATCCATTCAAAACCTACATATGTATGTATGTATGGTGCGCTGGTCTGGTGGCCTGCACTCACCAAGGCAAACCAGTTGCACTATTTTAACAAAATATTGAGATCTGCCGCTCTAATGATTACCGGTGCTTTAAGAACTACTCCATCTAAGGCACTCTTCACCATGTTAAACTGGCTCCCAGCTGAACTAATGGCAATGCAAATTGCTCCTAACTCGGCTGTCCGTCTCAGCACAATTGGAACCTGGTCCCACTCACAAATCGGACATTCCACCATCCTGGGCAAAATCACTAATATCCCCGAACATATAGACTACTGCATATCCACTCCTATCTTTGACAAATCCTTCACTGTGACTATCTCTGGAGAACCCCCATCCTTAGATGATGGCTGTCTAGAGGTTTACACTGATGGATCGAAGTCAAAGATAGGCGTAGGGGGGGCTTCTTCATCCCATTGCTTGGGAAGGAAATCTGCTTTAGGCTCCCGGATCAATGCAGTGTCCTACAATCCGAGATTTCGGCTATCCACAAAGCAGTCAAATGGTTGAGATACCAAAGAGTATACTACAGGGATATTCGCTTTTGTATCGACAGTCAGGCTGCAATAAAATCCCTATCTAATGTCCATACCATCTGTTCTTACCAGCGAATGCCGGGCATCTCTTAACGAGATGGCGAGACATTGCAAAATCGAACTCTTATGGGTACCCGGGCACCTGGTAACTCCACCCGGGTACCTGGTAACTCCACCGCGGACAAACTTGCTAAATCCGGTGCCCTCCTGAGTCAGGATAGCATCGACCAATTTACGGGCTTACCGCTATCCGTCTGCAAATCAATAATTAGGCAATTACTTTATGCGTCAGCGCAAAACGAGTGGTCTTCGATAACGAACTGCTCCATATCCAGGCAAACATGGCCCACCTACAACACTAAACGTTCAATTATCTTGGTAACTCTACCCCGTCATAGACTTCGCAATCTTATCTCGATCCTAACAGGGCACTGCGTTTTTGGGCTTCATGCCAGGAGACTTAATCTTCAATTTTATGACTACTGTCGCAGCTGTCACAACATAGAAGAGGAGGAGACAGTGACTCATCTTCTTTGTCACTGCCCCGCCCTCTCGACCCCTAGGGCTCTCTTTTTGGGGGCACTTTTTCTGCATGATTTATCGGATCTAGCGAGTATTGACATTCGTAAAATAGACTCATTTATCAGGGCTTCAGGATGGCTTGATCAGCCTCTCACTGATAGCCTGGAGTAATTGCCTTTGTTCTTTTCTTCCAGTCTATCCCTTGCAGGTAACACAAAGGGACCGCTTTTTGGACCCAAGTGACGCTGACCTACATCGGCTGCCTGCCTAACCTAACCTAACCTATGTATGTATCAGAGAACTTCAAAATCACGGGATTTCTTGATTTCATTCAGCACAAAAATTTTTGTTCATTTTAAAGAATAAAGAAAAATTCAACGTGATTAAAAATCATATTCATTCTACTGTACAATCAAATTCTGATTTTGTGAATAATTAACAAAAGCATTTTATGAACAAGTTCGCACAGGCAAGAGAAGGGCTTGCAGTAAATTCATCGTGTCCAAACGATCTTATTCTCATTAACACACACAACATGTTTGAACCGAACGTCTATATGAATTGAGCAATATAATATGCCAACAATACAAACAACATTTACAATTCAACATTGATAAGTGAGCTTATTTGAATTTTTCATCATTTTGAATTTGTTTATCAAAGGCAAAATTAGAAGGAATACGCATTGGAAAATGCACAGTGGTTTATAAGATTTTTTTTATTAGTTTGGTAACTTTTTAATTGACGTAGTAAATAGAGAAAAATGTGAATGTATAATTATTATATATATTATATAACAATTATATAACATTCTAATTGTATAATTGAATAGAGCAATAAGAGTTATTCAGAAAAATATATATATATACACAAAGAGATGGAATATATAGAAAAATTATTTTTATGCTAAACATTTAATCGTTTTTATAGAAAATATTTTATTTTTTAAGTAAAATATACGTTTATATTTTCTTTATAGAAAAAGTAAGTTTTTCTATAGAAAAAGTAAGTTTTTCAATAGAAAAAGTAAGTTTTTCTATAGAAAAAGTAAGTTTTTCTATAGAAAAAGTAAGTTTTTCTATAGAAAAAGTAAGTTTTTCTATAGAAAAAGTAAGTTTTTCTATAGAAAAAAAGTAAGTTTTTCTATAGAAAAAGTAAGTTTTTCTATAGAAAAAGTAAGTTTTTCTATAGAAAAAGTAAGTTTTTCTATAGAAAAGTAAGTTTTTCTATAGAAAACGTAAGTTTTTCTATAGAAAACGTAAGTTTTTCTATAGAAAAAGTAAGTTTTTCTATAGAAAAAGTAAGTTTTTCTATAGAAAAAGTAAGTTTTTCAATAGAAAAAGTAAGTTTTTCTATAGAAAAAGTAAGTTTTTCTATAGAAAAAAAGTAAGTTTTTCTGTAGAAAAAGTAAGTTTTTCTATAGAAAAAGTAAGTTTTTCTATAGAAAAAGTAAGTTTTTCTATAGAAAAAGTAAGTTTTTCTATAGAAAACGTAAGTTTTTCTATAGAAAAAGTAAGTTTTTCTATAGAAAAAGTAAGTTTTTCAATAGAAAAAGTAAGTTTTTCTATAGAAAAAGTAAGTTTTTCTATAGAAAAAGTAAGTTTTTCTATAGAAAAAGTAAGTTTTTCTATAGAAAAAAAGTAAGTTTTTCTATAGAAAAAGTAAGTTTTTCTATAGAAAAAGTAAGTTTTTCTATAGAAAAAGTAAGTTTTTCTATAGAAAAAGTAAGTTTTTCTATAGAAAAAGTAAGTTTTTCTATAGAAAAAGTAAGTTTTTCTATAGAAAACGTAAGTTTTTCTATAGAAAAAGTAAGTTTTTCTATAGAAAAAGTAAGTTTTTCTATAGAAAAAGTAAGTTTTTCTATAGAAAAAGTAAGTTTTTCTATAGAAAAAGTAAGTTTTTCTATAGAAAAAGTAAGTTTTTCTATAGAAAAAGTAAGTTTTTCTATAGAAAAAGTAAGTTTTTCTATAGAAAAAGTAAGTTTTTCTATAGAAAAAGTAAGTTTTTCTATAGAAAAAGTAAGTTTTTCTATAGAAAAAGTAAGTTTTTCTATAGAAAAAGTAAGTTTTTCTATAGAAAAAGTAAGTTTTTCTATAGAAAACGTATGTTTTTCTATTGAAAAAGTAAGTTTTTCTATTGAAAAAGTAAGTTTTTCTATAGAAAAAGTAAGTTTTTCTATAGAAAAAGTAAGTTTTTCTATAGAAAAAGTAAGTTTTTCTATAGAAAAAGTAAGTTTTTCTATAGAAAAAGTAAGTTTTTCTATAGAAAACGTAAGTTTTTCTATAAAAAAATTAAATTCACATTTTCTTACAAAAATTACCTATTTTGTCTAGGCAATACGAATAGACATCAAAAACCAATGTAAACTAAAATAAAAAAAAGATCTTACCTTTGAACAAATTCATACACAATGATTTCTTGCTTTTTGCATTTCAATGTTTATCAGATTTTTGTATGTTTAGTGGAAAAGCAAAGCACACGAATGGACAAGTTTGATTCGACCTATGACAAAAATAAGACTGTATTCAACATGCGAGTTGTTCGATTGCCTTAAAATGAACAACATGTATACAAGTTCGAACAAGTTTGATTAATTCATTCACTCCCAGTTTAAAGAAAATCATTTTCATTGAAGGGAAATATGTTCGGTTGCTTTAAAATGAACAGCAAAAGAGTGTGTGTAGGCAAGTTTGATCTTTTACAAATAAAAGACAAGTTTTTTGTGCCTTTGTTATTGTTGAATGTTTTTTAATCAGCAAGTGAAGTTCTCTGGTATGTATCTCACATATCAATGAAAATTTAAGTTTTTTAATTGCAGTTGGGAGAAATCCGTTCACGTTTGACAATTACTCCCGTATAACTTCGCCGAAGGCAATCTCTTAGTAGCTAATACATGACTAATTATAATAGATACGATGATGACATTTAGTATGAAGACGTTGTACAATATTGTTATTTAGGGCGATAGCGCCTAAAAAAATCTTTCTAGAGAGACAACATTTGACAAAAGTATTTCTGATCTCCTGAAAAGTTCAGTATTGAAAATAGGCGAGCTCTGTTCACATTTAGTGAAATCTCCCATATAACCCCGACCGGGAATCGCTTTAATGCTGATAAATTAAATCACATTATAATTGCACAAAGAACTAGAGCAAAACTTTTCAAACATTCATCGGACAGATCGAAAGAACAATACATCCCAAATATTATTGATGAAGTGTTCATTTTAATTAATTAACTAACTTCAGATTAATAAGTAAATCTTTAATAACTTTTCGGACAAATCTGATATTCATCCATTCAAAAGCTATATATTTCACGTATGTATCTAAAATTAAGAGTGTATACCCTATAATTTTAAGGCTTGTATACATTGACAATCATTGTTAAAGCTTTGACCTAAATCAGTCCGCTAACTTCAGAGTTTTACATAACTAATCAAGAACTTTTACTAGTTCGATAATTCGTATGAATTAAAGTGCACAACCCTCACTGGGCACTGTGTTTTTGGGTTGCATGCCAGAATACTAAATCTTCATCAAATCGATGTGCTTTTGCAAATCCAAGGGCATCTACATTTTGAAGCATCTTTTCTGCATGGTTTATCTGGTCTATCGAACTTTATTAAATGTTCGTAAAATATGTGTCTATTTCATTTCGAAGCTACTGGCTGGCTTAAATAAGCATTCTCTACTTGTAGTCTAGTAATCATTATCTTTCACAATGGGACCACTTAAGAACCCAAGTGAAGCTTCCCTAGACATCAGCCACCTGCCCAACCTAACCTTTGGGGGCATAACTTTTCTAGATGATGACGCCACCGAAAAACTTTTCGTTTTCCGACTCTTAATTTTGAAGACTCTTTGCATACAATACTACTATAACCAAATATTGCTAGATTAAGTACTTTTGGAACACCATTGGTGAAGGGTATCCAAGATTCGGCAAAGCCGAATATACCACTCTTACTTGTTTTTGGAGCTACTGTTTTGTCGATATCTCAGATGTTTATTTTGATTAAATTTAATAGCGTACTTCGCAGGAGATTACCTAAATTCTGATGCATTCGGTAATTTGTGGTAGATATAATTTAGTATTTAAGCGGTATTTCAGGTGTTTTGATCGACAATGATGAAATTCAGGGTGGGACGATATCCTTCCAGGAGCTCCACAAATCTGATTTTAGCAGACAGACACACTGCATTTATCTTAATTTTGTGTCTGACTTTTGAACATTATGATAACATTTGAGAATGTCTTATATATCAAATTATAGGTAATCTTCGTAGGAAGTACAAAAATGCAGCTAAGTACATGAGATCCGTTCAAAACCTACATATGTATGTATGTATGTATCTCACATATCAAGGAAAATTTAAATTGCAATTCGGCGAAATCCGTTCACGTTTGACAATTGCTAAGGCAATCTCTTAGTTGCTAATAAATGACAAATTATAATAGATACGATGATGACATTTAGTATAAAGACGTTGTACAATATCGTTATTCGGGGCGTTAGCGCCTTAAATAAACTTTCTAGAGGGACAACATTTAACAAAGGTATTTCTGATCTCTTGAAAAGTTCGGTATTGAAAATGGTCGAGCTCGGTTCACATTTAGTGATATCTCCCATATAACCCCGACCGGGAATCACTTTAACTCTCAACACATCCATCGGACAGATCGAAAGAACAATACATCCCAAATATTATTGATGAAGTATTCATCTTAATTAGTTAACTAACTAACAGATTAATAAGTAAATCTTCAATAACTTTTCCGACAAAGCTGATATCCATCCATTCAAAAGCTATATATTTCACGTATGTATCTAAAACTAAGAGTGTATACCCTATAATTTAAAGGCTTGTATACATTGACAAAACAATTATTGTTAAAGCTTTGATCTAAATCGGTCCGCTAACTTCATAGTTTTACATAACTAATCAAGAACTTTAACTAGTTGGATGATACTTACGAATTTAAGTACACAACCCTTACTGGGCATCAAATCTTCATCAAATCGATGAGCTCTTGCAAATCTAAGGGCATCTACATTTGAAAGCATTTTTTCTGCATGGTTTATCTGATCTATCGAACTTTATTAAATGTTCGTAAAATAGACACATATGTTAGAGCAAAAGAAATAAATACCTGCTTAATTCATATTGAAGTACTTTTCAATTAATGTCAAAAAGAAATTGACGTCAGATCTGTACACCTGGAAGGTATAAAAAGGAAAAGTTAAACTGAAAAGTTTATCATTTTATAAAAATTTTGATGGTGTATAGAATTGAAAAATAATAGAAAAGATTTTTCTATCAAATTAAAAAAGAAAAACAATAGAATAAAAAAAAGAAGAAAAGATTTTCTATCATCAGAAGTGGGATAAATTTAGCCTACACTGCACTCTATTGGGAAGATGGCTGAAGATGACCTTAATCTAAGAGGTGAGATTCCAGAAGATTTGAATCTGCAGGAGGGAAGTCAAGAGTCGAGATCTAACAATTTTGTAATTACGGTGGAGGCAATTAATAAAATTTTGGAATCCACACAAAGGCCACAATCAACCGACGCATTGGTGGGTTTTCCGAGTTTTGATCCGGATCACTCCCGCGTTGATATTCAGAAGTGGTGCACGGATATTGATGCAAGGGTACAACGAGACGGTTTGCAGAATTTTGACATTTTGCCTAGAATACAAGCTTCTCTGCTTGGAAGAGCAAAATTATGGTTCAATAAGTACGGATATCAACTTTATAGCTGGCTGGATTTACGTGCTTCTTTGATACATGCTTTTTCTAATGGGGCAGACATTATTACACAACTCAGGAAGGTTGCCAACTCAGAAAGCAATGAATATGCTTCCTATACGGAGTTCGTAATGGAAAAGGTTTGTCAAATTAATCAATTACCTTTTGAAATTCCAGAAAACAAAATGGTTAAAATTGTCATCGGATGCATTAGTGAGGTTAGTTTGAGAAATTCTCTTACATTTGTTATGCCATCAACTGTGCAAAGTTTGATCAATCATTTGTCTTCGATACGTGAAAAACCTTTGAGAAAAGTAGAAAATATAACACGCCGTTTGCAAGAGGATAAATCAGTATCCAATATTGAGAAAAAGGACAAGTTACCTAATCCATTGAAACGTAGGCGCGTAGAAGATGAGAAACGTTGCTATGAATGTGGCAAAAAGGGTCATATTAGAGCTCATTGTACGGAAAAACAAAAGACAAACGAATTGGTTGTACAGAAAATATCAAACAAACCCATGGAAACCAAATCTAAGTGTTCTTTTTGCGAAAAATCTGGACACGAAGAACAAACCTGCTGGGCTAAACAACGAGCTGACCGAAAACAAATAAATCTATGCAAGACTTCGTTGGTATCAGATAATTACACTCCAGTGATTATTAAGGGAAAACTATATCGTTGTCTTCTTGACACTGGATCTGATTGTTCGTTGATAAGATCTGACATTGCTGACAAAATATCTGCGAAAAGAACTACAAATTTACTGTCTGTGAAAGGTATTGGGAGAGAACCTATTTTACTATCTGAGAGGCTTGAAACATTTGTAGAATTTGAAGACCTTACTGTTGAGGTTAGCCTTTATTTGATTGATAAAAAACATTTACAAAATGAAATTATTATTGGTAGAGACATTTTGAAAGATCCTACCCTTACAATTACGGTTACTGCCAATGGATCGTACTTACATCATAGTAATTCAGTTTTTTGTCTCAAAAATATTGTTACCACAACTGATAGTATGTCAAAGCCTCATACAAAGGACTTGGGTGCTGTTTTAGATAAGTACTCCAATCACTTTATAACGGGTTTTCCTACGGCAAGGGTAACTACAGGATCCCTAAGTATACGTTTAACGAAAGATGCCAATATTTTCTTTAGGCCATATAGGATGGCACACAGTGAGCGACATATAACAAAAGAAATTGTTGCAGATTTGATAAATAATGGTATAATAAGAGAGAGCCAATCACCGTTTGCGAGCCCAATGATTCTTGTCAAAAAGAAAAATGGACAGAATCGCCTTTGTGTCGATTTTAGAGCCCTTAATAAAATAACTGTAAAGGACCGCTATCCTTTGCCGAGGATAGAAGATCAACTAGATGAATTGTCTGGAAATAAATATTTTACATCATTGGACATGGCATCTGGTTTTCATCAAATTCCAATTGCTGAGGATTCTATAGAAAAAACTGCTTTTGTCACACCCGATGGACATTATGAATATTTGTGTATGCCATTTGGTCTCGTTAATGCACCTGCTGTTTTCCAGAGGGCTATAAACGTGGCTTTGGGTGAGTTACGCGGCAAAGTGGCTTTGGTATACATGGATGATGTGTTAATAGCTTCCAAAACCATTGATGAAGGTCTTGAAAAGCTTGATATTGTACTCAAAGCATTAGTTGGAAGTGGGTTTTCTTTAAACTTGGATAAATGTAAATTTCTTCAAACTAATATTGAATATTTAGGACGAGAAGTATCTGAAGATGGTATACGACCAAGCAAAACCAAAATTGATGCGTTAGTGAGTTCCCCCACACCAAGTAATGTTAAGCAAGTACGTCAATTTATGGGGCTAGCGAATTATTTTCGGAAATTCGTACCAGAATTTGCTGCAAAAACTGCTTGTATCACGGCATTGACTAAAATTAATACGGAATTTGTATGGAGTAATGAATGTCAAGCAGCAAAAGATTACATAGTAGAACAACTCACAACTCGACCATTATTAGTATTGTTTAATCCTGATCTTCCAACAGAGCTGCATACGGATGCAAGTGCTATTGGATATGGAGCTATCTTATTTCAGCGAATTAATGGAAAATTGCATGTAGTTGCTTATTATAGTCAGGCAACTAAGTCGTATGAAGCAAACTATCATAGTTATGAGTTGGAGACACTTGCGGTGGTAAATGCGATGAAACATTTTAGACATTACCTAATCGGTATTAAGTTCTTGTTAGTTACTGACTGTAACGCTTTAAAGGCAACAAAAGAAAAAAAGAATTTACTTCCTCGCGTTGCTCGTTGGTGGATTTTTCTTCAAGATTTTGAGTTTGAGATTGTATACCGAAAAGGGAAGACTTTATCACATGCAGATTACCTTAGCCGAAATGTGCCAATAAAATCTTGTTATCAAATTGAGAGTTTGTCCGAAACATGGTTACATATTGAGCAGCAAAATGATCCAGACACATTAGAAATCATAGAGAGAATTAAAAGTGGCGATACCAACACATCAACACAGTTCAAACTCAAAAACGGATTGTTATACAAGAAACTGCAAAATACTAACAAACTTTATGTACCCCAACAATGTAGATTGTCATTAATGAGACGTTTCCATGAAGAAAACTGTCATGTCGGATGGGAAAAGACTCTTATGAAGATACGAGAGCATTTTTGGATGCCCCATATGACTAAAAATGTCAGAAAGTTTGTGAATTCTTGTTTAATTTGTCTGGTGGCTAAAAGACCATCTGGAAAGAAACAGTGTGAACTTCATCCAATAGAAAAGAAGCCAATTCCATTCGATGTGGTTCATGCTGACTTTATGGGACCATTTGACGAAAAAGACCATCGTTATATTTTCATTTTGATTGATGCTTTTACAAAATTTGCGGTTTTATTTCCTTGTAAAACCCTTACAGCTGCGGAAACTGTTCATATGTTTTATAACTATGTAATGCTATTTGGAGCTCCAGCCAAACTTGTAAGTGACAGAGGCACTAATTTTACTAGTGCTGAGTTTAAAAACTTTTGCATGTCGATGGGGATAACACATCATTTAATTGCTCCTGGTGCTAGTAGAGCTAATGGACAAGTGGAACGTTATGTGGACACTGTTGCTAACTTATTAAGAACTAATTTAGATAACTGTGGTGAATGGACTGGTTATATCAGTCGTGTACAACTAGCTCTTAATACAACGGTTAATAAAACAACCGGATTTTCTCCGTTGAAGGTATTAACAGGTATATCGGGACGGACTCCAGATATTGGTGCATTAATAGCAGAGCTCGAAATTGAGCCACAATTTGATAACGTAGAAGAAATACGAAAGCTTGCCAGCGAACGAGCAGAATTAAATGCAACTAGAATGAAAATCAGATTTGATCAAAATAAATGCAAACCAACTCAATTAAAAATCGGACAAAAGGTTGTCTATTGTAGTAATCAAAGGCGTAAATCGAAGTTACAGCCGTATTATCGTGGTCCTTATGAAATAGCTGGTGTTCTTCCCAATGATCGATATAAGTTGAAGAAAGAAAACTGCAAAACTTTTATTGTTGCAGCAAGGGAGGTCATTCGTCCTTTAAATGACATTGAAGACGAGAAGGATATTAGTAACTAATATCAGGTAAAAAAAAAAAGAATCGAATTCATGAACAAGCTTAAGATTGCCTCTGAGTCATAACTTTTAGTTTAGGTGTTGAAGTTTTGAACAAGCTTAAGATTGCCTCTGAGTCATAACTTTCAAGTAATAAAGTGTTGAAGTTTTGAACAAGCTTAAGATTGCCTCTGAGTCATAACTTTCAATAAAGTGTTGATTGCAAACAAGCTTAAGATTGCCTCTGAGTTGCGATTCAAAGAGTAACATCTGAAATAATGATTCTGTTTACAGCTCTGAATATCTGGTGGTTAATTATACAATGGGACAGATAACTGTTGTGAAATTTGAAATAATGAATTCGTGGTTTCTGTAAACAGTTTGTTTTTTTTTGTGATTTTATATTGTTCATTCTGTAATAAACAAATGGTTGTTTAGAAAACAAGAAGTTTGAATTCATCGAGAGCGATGATTTTACAGGATGGCCGTGTTAGAGCAAAAGAAATAAATACCTGCTTAATTCATATTGAAGTACTTTTCAATTAATGTCAAAAAGAAATTGACGTCAGATCTGTACACCTGGAAGGTATAAAAAGGAAAAGTTAAACTGAAAAGTTTATCATTTTATAAAAATTTTGATGGTGTATAGAATTGAAAAATAATAGAAAAGATTTTTCTATCAAATTAAAAAAGAAAAACAATAGAATAAAAAAAAGAAGAAAAGATTTTCTATCACATATATCGAAGCTACTGGCTGGCTTAAATAAGCATTCTCTACTTGCAGTCTAGTAATCATTATCTTTTACATTTCGACATTAGCCCCTGCCGAACCTAACCATTGGGTCCATAACTATTCTACATGATAATGCCAATAATAATACCTCTAAATGACAAAATAACCACAGAAAATCAAAAATGGCATTTTACTCCATTAAGCTCGTTTTTTTTGGTAAACAAATTTATAGTCCCTTTTTCGCATTGGAGTTGTTGCTGCACAGTGTCATTATTATTACACAGCAGGTTTTAATTTTTGAAAGTTTGGGATGTCAATAGCTGTATGAAATTAAAAGATAATATACACAAATTATATATTAACGAAAAGGTTATTTTCCACAGAGCTAATAACAATGCAATGAAGAAATAGTTGCTATACAAGGCACTACAAGTATTTAATCAATTACCGAATGATATCAAAAATGAAGGAAATGTAAATGTGTTCAAAAGAAAATGTATTTATCATATTAAAACTATTTTTATTAGAACAATTTTTCGAAAAATTTGTATAATATTGGGTGTTGTATAAAGTATTTATAATACTTCTTAAATAAATAAATAAAATAATAATTTAAAAGATAATTAACACAGCTTAAATGTAATTATGTATTCATACATTTAATTTTTGGGCGATATATAAATAATAATACTTTAATTAATGGATCACCTTGTTTTATATTGGGTCTAAAACATTTAGGAGGTATATTAAAACAATTTCAGAAATTACACAACATTGTAACATTTTGCACCTCGAGAGAGGTCGTATTTAAATACATATATCTTTAAAGTTAGAATACAGATTAAATGGTTGCTTTAATGAGAATATTAAGCGGACCTATTTAGATTAGACTTTTGGCAATTTGGCAACAACACTTACGACAACACTTGATTAGGAGTTTTGGTTAGCTATGCGCTCATATGTAAAAATTGTTGAAACTTAATATATTAATAAGATACTATGAAAATATTAGCTGCATATTGGTGCCTTAACAGAAGTTACATTCAATAATGTTAAAAAACTCAGTTACTTAGATAATTAAACAAATGATTTTTGTTAAAGTAGCTTTTCATTGTTATACACTGGAACCTCTTTTTGTGTGACATAGATTTGTGCGAGTTTTTTTATGCGTACTTTTTTTGTGCGACTTTAAACAATCTTGGGAATAAGTAATTTGAAATCTCAGTACTAGACTGTCACAATTGCTGCCAATTTGAAGGCTTTTCACCATACTTCTCAAATGATATCAGTGTTAGAGTTACACTTGGTGGACAATATCGCAAAGACCGTTTGATACGCAATCAATAATCAAGTCGACAAATAAATAAGTGGAAATCTTAAGAGCATTTTTTATCTTGAAAAATTTTCATACGGAACTGTTCCTATATCAAAACAAGCTTCCTAAGCAACACAGATTGCTTAGATTAAAATGATCGCAAACGACATCAAAAATATTCATCGTAAGAGGCAAAAAGTTTTAATTGAACAAAAACGTGCTATGTTTTGGTGCATAACATTTTTGTTCTTTGTTAGCTTGCTACTTTCGACAAAGTAATTAATTTTTTTTCAAGTTGTTTGGAAGTTAAGAAGTTATGGTGCAAGGTAATGTGTGTGAAGTTTTTTAGTTTTAATTCAATAACTTTTAATCTACTGGGCGGTTTGTGGCGCAATGTGCAGAAATCGGCAAATGGCTAGTTGGAGTTTTATACCAATTTTTAAAAGCATACCTATTTTTAAGCACAGTGTCCTCTACAGTGGGCCAAAGTTGAGCACCTTTATATATCCGTATAACTTTGACAAATACTAACCTAGAAAGAACGAAATTTACACGTTCGAAAACTACTTATGAAAGAATGAAAAATAATAGCTTATGAGATATTTAATGGAATATTATTTACGATTATTTGAATCTAAGGGCTCGATGTATTGTGTTTTTTATTTATTTTTTTGCGTATAACAAATAAAATTAAATGTTGTGATCTGCTTTCTTTAAAATTCGTTTACAACAATGTGTATATCACATTGAACACTAAGGGGTTAGCTTTCTATTTATATGTTAATTGGCTGCATATATTTGCATATTTAGCCTTAAATCTTAAACAAGTAAAATTATTTACTTGGTTACAAGTTACAGTGTATATTTTTTTTGCTGAATTTAACCTCTACCACATACAACGCCCAAATACCTTTCATACTAAGTCATTTTTTTATAACACAATTTTTTTTTGTGGAAAATTTTAATTTTTGGTCATAATTTGAGATAAATTTAAATTTAGGTTATTATAGTCTTCATGTCTGTTTAATGCTGTATGAAATATGACCAAGCACCCTGTTTTTTAGTAACGGTCCTACAAGAATGTCATCATTATTTATTATTAATTTTTTCATTTGCTCCTTATTCTTATTTTAAAATTAAGCTGTAATTTGCCTTTAGATATTACTTTCAAGTCACTCTAGCTGACCTAACTTAAAACAAAATTTGTGACCCAATAAAAATGTGAAGAATATTGTAAAAAATAAAAGTGAACCAGAACAAAAATTGAATTATTAAAAGAACAAAAAATATAAATTTAAACAAACAATAAAAACATAAAATTTACAAACTATAATAAAAAATCAAATACAAAAAATAAAACAACAAAAGAATTTTTATATAAAAAAAGTAACCAAAAATAAAATACAGTCCACAGACTCTACCAATAGACATTTTTCCACTTCGAGCCGTATATAGTGAAAAAAGATGTTTTGTAAAATATTTAAGAAATTTGCTAATTTTTAGAAGAAATTTTTGTGTCAAAAAAAAAAAAACAACAAATAGTTTTCAACAGACCCAAGCAGAGACCCAACAGCAGCGACTCATAAGACCCAACAACAACAACAATACGTAAGTACGAAAATTTCTAAATAATAAATTGTTCTGCCGCTGTCCACAATAAAGAAGGAAGAAACCACAGGGTTACCATCAGTGTGAGAACTCCTTTTCTGCCGGGAAAGTAAAAATTTCTTCAGTTTTATAAATTTTTTGAAATTTATTAATATTTTTCGATACTTTTTGTTGTTTAAATCGCTAGCAGGGACTTTTTTGTTTAATTTCGATTCTGTGTTTTCTCAATTCGTTTTCCGACCCAAAAATAAACAATGGCAACCGAAAAATTTGCAAATTGTACAAATGATATTTTGGATTTTGAAACCGTTTATACAGAAGCTTGTGCGGAAGATAACATTCATGCGTTAGAAGTTCTTCGTATTGAACTTGAATCACTTTGGACTTAAGTCAAAAGAGCTTATGAAGAATGTAGAGACAAAAAACAGGAACCCACTGAAAAATCGATCGACAAAACTAAGCTTAGAGATCGCTACAAAATGGCGTTAGCTGCTTATAAAAAGTGTTTAGGATCAATTAATGCGGAGATTCAAGCGTTGTCGACTCCCATTAATGACTCTAGTAAACAGGAACGTCGTTCGTCTGCTGAAACCCCAAACCTAGATAGTGACATTTCTTTTGTGCGACTCCCACCTTGCGACACAGATATATTCTATGGAGATTTTGTGACATGGCCAACATTCCGAGATCTTTTTACGGCGATCTACATAAAAAACTCACATCTTTGCAAAGTCGAGAAGCTTTTCCATTTACTTCAAAAGACTGGAGGAGATGCTAAAAATATAGTCTCAACTGCCCCAATAACCAACGAAGGTTTTGACATCGCTTGGAAAACCCTTACAGCCCAATACGAAAACAGTCGGATCCAAGTCAACGAACATCTGAAAATTTTATTTGACCTTCCGAAAGTTACCGAAGACTCAGGGTCGTCCATTCACACTCTGCAACGAAAAGTTAACGGTTGTATTCAGGCGCTAAATGCTCTAGGGGTAAAAACTGATTCTTGGGACCCTCTTTTGGTATATTTTTGCTCAACAAAACTTCCCCGAACCCTTTTGAAAGAATTTGAAAATTCTCTTAAAGAAATTACAAAAGTTCCAACGTGGGAACAATTTAATAGTTTTCTTACTCATCATTCTAAGACGTTAGAATCAATTGCTGCCATAACACAATCAACGACAAAATCCGTTCTGCCTCAAAACCATAATTCAAAATTCGTTTCAAAACAAAATCGAGTTCACACTTTCCAAACAAATACGACTCAGACAGAAAATGGGTCTAAAAATAGAAGACATTTTGCATTAAGTAGGGCTCAGACAAATAACTCAGCACACAATTGCCAACATTGTAGAGAGTCTCATCATTTGCGATCTTGCCCCAAATTCTTAGAAAAAAATGTTAGTGATAGAATTCACATAGTAAGAGTCACAAATTCTTGTTATAATTGCCTCTCTGTCGACCACAGTGTCAAGGATTGTAAGAGTAAATTCAGTTGTAGATTATGTCATCAAAAACACCATACGTCATTACATAAGGGACCAGACATGCAGTCGAGAAACTCAGCTAGTGATACAACAGGACCCAGTACAAGCTCCGCTGCACAAAGCCAATTCGCACGACCTGAAATAGCTCCAAATGCTTCTGTCCCAAATTTCACATCTTTGACCCTACAAGAGAGCAAACAGTTCAATCATTCTCCCAACGAGCGAGAAACCCTTCTATTTACTGCAGTTGTGCAAATAGAAACTAGAGGCGAAAGATACCAGGCAAGAGCAATCATTGACCCTGGATCTCAGTCAACACTTAGAACGGACAAATTGAAAAACCGACTAAATCTTCCTACCAAACGAAACTTAGTTCATGTCACTGGTTTGAGTCTAACAGTAGCAGAAACCTCAAACAAAGCATGTCTATTTAACCTTTGTTCGAGGGTGGATCAACATTTTAAATTAGAGGTATGGGCTCCAGTTTTAAAAACCCTTCCATCTAATTTGCCGCCCCAAACGTTAGTTTCTCAATACTTCAATGAGGCTGCTAAACTAGAACTAGCAGACCCTCATTTCTATCGAAGCCGACCCATCGACCTGCTAATAGGCCTCGACTTAGGCCCCTACATATATTGCATGGAAACACCGATGCGGTCCATTGGATCCCTTACAGCACAAAAAACAGTATTTGGCTGGATTGTGGGGGGACCAATTTCTACAACTACACAACAAAATCCTTACACGCTTTTGGGAGATGGAGGAGACCCCAAAAATGATTTTGAGGTCAGAAGAGAACACATTTTGCGAAAGTCATTTTCAGTCCACGACATATATGAATGACTCGGGAAGGTATATAGTTACCCTACCCTTTAAAAATGACATAGAAATATGCGCATCTAGAAATATAGCCATGACCCAGTTCCTACGAATGGAACGCATGCTTAACCAAAAACCCGAACTCAAAAAGCAATACGACCAAGTTATTGCTAAGTACCTCGAGTTAAGACATATGAGAAAGGTTTCTCCCCTGGATATCAACAAAACTCCAAATTATTACCTGCCACATCACGCAGTAATAAAGCCAGGTTAACAACGAAGGTTAGAGTAGTTTTCAACGTTTCGAGCCCGTCTTCAAATAAGAGAAGTTTGAACGACATTTTGTACCCAGGACCTATACTTAAGCAGGATTTAGTGCTCCTCATATTGACGTCGAGATTCTTTCGTTTTGTGTATAACGCCGATATCACAAAATTGTATCGACAGATACTCATAGACCCTGCTCAAACACAATATCAAAGGATATTGTTTCGAAAATCCGAGAACGATCCTATTGAGGATTACGAGCTCCTTACGGTGACGTTTGGAGTCAACTGCGCCCAGTTTCTGGCCATAATAATTCTTCTTCAATTAGCCGATGATGTTAAACGAAGTCACCCCAAAGCATCCAATATTTTGCAACAAAATGTGTACGTGGATGATGTTTTAGCAGGTGACCACACTTTAAACAACGCCATTAAATCTCGTAAAGAACTTACAAATGTCTTACAATCAGCAGGATTTGATCTGATGAAATGGACATCAAATGACCCACGAATAATCCATGATTTGCCAAAAGAGACTCTACTACCACTCGATTGTTTAAACTTGTCTGAAAGTGCTGGAACGAAAACTCTTGGGATCAAATGGAACATTTCCTCAGATTCATTTACATTCACAGCTCCAGATATTCAACTTAGAGAAATATATACCTCTGCTCGAAATATGGTAGTGAGTAGCACCAGATTTCAACACCGTAGAATACACAAAGCTACGTGGGTGTCTCCCGATCAAATGACAAAAAATAGACCATATTGTAGTTGACGGAAGGCACTCATCAAGCGTATTGGATGTGCGTACAATTCGGGGAGCCAATATGGACTCCGATCACTATCTCGTTGCAGCCAAGTTGAGAACACGCCCGAGTGTATCGCGAAACATGCAGACGGAATCGCAAAGGAAATTTAACACCACCAAGCTACAATCCCATCAACATCAACAGATTAATCGCGACGAATAGCTCAATTACTCGGAGAATATATTTCAACTCCCAACGACATCAGCGCTCTATGGCAACATATTGCCAGCTCTATGAAAACTGCTGCAAAAGCTGTATTGGGGTTCCAGAGCCCTCTCCCAAAAAACTCTTGGTATGACGAGGAGTGCCGCGATGCCACTACAGCGAAAAATGCAGCCTACAGGGCAACCCTGCAGTCAGTAGCTACTCGTCGAACTTTAGAGAGATATAGAGAAAGAAAGAGGGAAGAGAAATGCCTATTCCGAAGAAAAAAGAGAGAAATGGAAAGACGTGTGTTCGAGGAGATTGAGTTATATAAAAGTCGTAATGAAGTGCGTATATTTTATCAAAAAGTTAAACACCAAACAGATGGTTTTAGCAATTGTATTCTCTCCTGCAAAGACGACCAAGGAAACCTGGTAACGGATGCCGAAACCGTACTAAAACTGTGGAAAGAGCAGTTTTTCAAATTGTTGGTATCAAATGAAAGCGACCAAGATGACACGCCTGAACAAATCAATGATGGTAGCGTTATATGTCCACCACCAAACCAAAATGAGATTAGAATCGCTATAAATCGACTAAAAAATAACAAAGCTGCGGGTGCCGATGGTGTTCCTGCTGAGCTTTTTAAGGCCGGAGGAGATGAGTTGATAAGGCTTATGTCCCAACTTATAGAAGCAATATGGTCAGAAGAATACATGCCAGACGATTGGAATCTTAGTGTCCTTTGTCCTGTGCACAAAAAAGGAGATAAAACTGTGTGCAAATTATAGAGGGATAAGCCTCCTCTCAATTGCATATAAGATTCTATCGACCATACTGTGCGAAAGGCTTAAGCCCAAAATTAACGAAATAATTGGGACGTACCAATGTGGCTTTAGACCAGGTAAATCAACCACTGACCAGATCTTTACTCTACGTCAGATCCTGGAGAAGACCCAAGAGAAACAAATTGACACGTATCATCTCTTTGTTGACTACAAAGCAGCTTTTGACAGCCCGATACGGAAGAAGGTATTTGAAGCAATGTCTGAGTTCGGCATCCCCACAAAGCTAATAAAGTTATGCAGGATGACACTAACTAATACAATATCATCTGTTAAGATAGGTAAGAACCTATCAGAGTCTTTCATAACTAAACGGGGTTTCAGACAAGGTGATAGTCTATCATGTGATCTCTTCAACATTGTGCTAGAGAAAATCTTACGAGATGCAGCAGTTAATACAAGTGGAACAATCTTCAATAGAAAACATATGCTACTCGCGTATGCCGATGACATTGATATTATGGGCGCACTTCACGCGAGGTAACTGCCGCCTTTTCCAATATCGAGAAGGAATCAAACAAAATGGGTCTAGCTGTAAATTAATCAAAAACAAAACTGATGGTTTCTTCAGGCAGACAGACCACTAGAATTGGATCACATGTGCCCGTAGAAAACTATAGTTTCGAAGTTGTAAAAGAATTTGTATACCTTGGTACCGCTGTGAACATCAACAATGATATAAGCTTTGAAATTAAACGTAGAATAATACTTGCCAATAGATGCTATTTTGGCCTAAGCAAACAGCTAAGAAATAAAGTCCTCTCCGTTAGAACTAAAGTTACGCTCTATAAAACGCTTATACTACCCGTGTTACTGTATGGTGCAGAATCATGGGTACTTGTGCAGGCAGATGAAGCTATCCTTGGAGTGTTTGAGAGGAAAATCCTACGAAAAATATTTGGACCAGTCTGCGTCAATAATGAGTATCGACATCGAATGAATTATGAGCTGTATGAGTTATACGCTGACATAGACATAGTAAAACGCATTAAGCAACAGCGGCTGCGCTGGCTAGGACATGTTGTGCGAATGGATGTAAATACTGCGGCAAGAAAAGTGTTTGATAATGATCCTGAGGGAACTCGTAGAAGAGGGCGCCCAAAACTTCGATGGAAAGACCAAGTAGAAGAAAATCTTTCAAAACTTGGCATAAGGAATTGGAGAATATGCGCACAAGATAGAAGCGCATGGAATTCTAAAATATGCTCGGCCTTTGACCTAAACAGGTTGTTACAATAGGCCATTTATAAAAGTTTGTGGATGGATAGCTCCAGTTATTGTTGACGCAAAGTTATTAATGCAACAGATTTGGCTAGATAAAATCAATTGGGATGACAACCTAAAACACATGACTTGTCTCAAATGGCAGAAATTTGTAAAAAACTGTACCAAAATCAATAACCTAAAAATTCCACGCTGGATTCAATACATTCCAAACTGCAGTATGGAAATTCATGGTTTCAGTGACGCTTCAGAAAAAGCCTATTCTGCTACTCTTTATGTCCGAATACGATCTGAAAACTCATCAGTGTTTATATTTCTTCTAGCTTCGAAGACCCGTGTTGCTCCCATTAAGCAAATATCTCCACCTCGTTTAGAACTCTGTGGATCCGTTTTATTAGCAAACCTAGCGCAAACAGTTATACCAAGTCTTCAAATTTCTGAAATCAACACATATTTTTGGACCGACTCAACAATTGTGCTAGCTTAGTTAAAGAAACCCCCTTGCTCCTGGTACACTTTCGTTGGAAATCGTGTCTCAGAAATTGTAGATAAAATTGGGGCTGACAATTGGTCACATGTCGAATCAAAGGCAAACCCTGCAGATATAGCCAGTCGAGAATGTACACCTCAAGAATTAGAATCCAATCATCTATGGTGGTATGGACCCTCTTGGCTTAAACTTCCAAAAAATCAATGGCCGACACCAACAAGACCAGAAGACACAAATTTAGAAGCGAAAGCCATAAAATCATTTTACATCACAACATACGAAGATCCAGTAAACCGCTTTTCGAAGTTATCTCTTGCCTATAGAGTCGCATCATATGTCTTACGTTTCTGGAGAAATACTGCATCAAGAAGTCATCTTCGAGTTTCATTACCAGAAATCACCAAAGAAGTAATCGAATATGTCAAAACTCGTTTTATAATCTTAACCCAACAGAATAATTTCCCAGAAGAATACAAGCATTTGAAACTCAAACAAAAAATCTCATCAACTAGTAGCCTTTTAACTTTAAACCCGTTCATGGATCGCAAGGGAATTATACGGGCTAATGGACGTCTTGCTCGATCCCCCGCTTTAAGCTACAATGAACGCTACCAAATATTGCTGCCTTATGACTCAAAGCTGTCGCGTTTATTAGTTGAATTCACGCATAAAATTACAATACATGGAGGTAACCAGCTTATGGTTCGAGTTTTACGCACAGAATATTGGATATTTAGATTGAAGCCCCTTGTAAAGAGCGTATCCATAACTGCAAAACTTGCATTTTATACAAGCAACATACACAGAATCAAATAATTTCTTCCTTACCGCCAGAACGCACAACACTTTCTCGACCCTTTGCCATAACTGGATTAGATAACGCCGGACCCTTTGACATCAGAAATTTCACGGGCAGAGCATGTCTCATCACAAAAGGGTACGTGTGCATTTTTGTATGCTTCGCCACTAAAGCCGTGCATTTAGAAGCAGCAAGCGACTTATCTTCCCAAGCATTTTTAGCGCCTTCTCTCGATTCATTGGAAGATGTGGTTCTCATTTATTCAGATAATGGGAAAATTTTTTTCTGAGCAGCAGAACTCATCAAAAAACATCGTCTAAAATTCATGTAATCTCTTCAGACTCAAGTAACTCAACATTATAGTCATCAAAACATAGATTGGAAATTTATACCCCCAGGCGACCCTCGCATGGGTGGACTCTGGGAAGCAGGTGTAAAATACTTTAAAACTCATTTGAAGAAGATGATACCGATTACAAAATTCACGTTTGAAGAGCTGTCTATAATTCTTACCCGCATAGAATCGTGTTTAAACTCTAGACCCTTAAGTCCTGCTAGCGATGACCTAAATGACCTAAACCCATTGACCCCTGTACACTTCCTCATTGGTACTCCAATACTGACTCCAGCCGAACCTGATGTCTCTCATGACTCTCATCAACCGCTGGAAACGCCTGAGGGTCATCTACCAATCATTTTGCCAAAGATGGAAGTCCGAATATCTGGCCGAACTACATCGCAGATACAAATGGAAGTCTCAGAAGGACAATGTCAAGGTCAACGACTTGGTAGTTATCAAAAATACCAACTTACCACCCAATGAATGGCAAATAGGAAGAATCACGAAGACGTATCTAGGACCTGACCAGAACTGTAGAGTTGTCGATGTCCAAACAAAAAATGGAGTCATCACCAGGCCTGCAACAAAAATAGTAGTTTTGTTTAAAACATAATACATGATTTATCTTATATATTTTCAACCACTAATTATACTTTCATTCACTATTTACAGATATGGCATCCCAACAATCGGAGAGAACAAAACACTGGCAGCTTTCTTGCGGCATTTGTTTAAAAGACCATCCTCTACGTACATGTGAAAAATTCATACCTTACACACCCAATAAACGTTACGAGTTAGTCCAGTTTAAAAAATATTGCCTTAACTGTCTCGCACGTTCCCACGAGACTGACGACTGTAAAAGTGCCTCCGGATGTCATATCTGCAAGAGACGTCACAACACCCTGCTCCATGATGCTGACCAGTTAAAAACCTGTCAAGGTACACAAGAACCAGAAACTCAAAACAGGACCCTAGAAGCAAGGCAAACGTTTAACCTCAGACCCAAGACTCAATGACCCTAAAACTCCGTTCTTCAATTGGAACCTTGTGTTCATTCCAACCGCATCCGTCAGAATATCAGATGTCAATCTCAACACTTGGGTCAGCACCAGAGCCATCGTTAACAAGACGCTCACGGTGTCCAGAATCTTAAAGTCCTTCATCCAAAAATACAAAATCAAAACCACAATGAAGCATGCTCACGATTTTGCTGTAATCGACGTGCGTTCATATAACGATAAAAATAAGTGGTCTGCCAAAATCGTAGCATTGGTGACGGACAAACTACCAAAAGAACCATATTCTGGACCCATCAATATTGACCCAACCGAAGATTGTCCCAAGAACTCGTTAGCTGATATTGACCCACAGTCCAACACCACTGTTGAGTTGGAACTTGGTGGTGACGTGTATCTTTATCTACGCCGGGACGGAGCCATTGAGACCGAAGTTGGTAGCGTTGTAGCCGAAAAGTCTGCTTTAGGATATCTGTTTTGTGGTCCAGTACAGAACTTGTGGTAAACTTCACCTAACTATGGGGGCCGGGGTGTTTAATGCTGTATGAAATATGACCAAGCACCCTGTTTTTTAGTAACGGTCCTACAAGAATGTCATCATTATTTATTATTAATTTTCTCATTTGCTCCTTATTCTTATTTTAAAATTAAGCTGTAATTTGCCTTAAGATATTACTTTCAAGTCACTTTAGTTTGAACTGTTAAGCTGACCTAAATTTAAAACAAAATTTGTGACCCAACAAAAAAGTGAAGAATATTGTAAAAAATAAAAGTGAACCAGAACAAAAATTGAATTATTAAAAGAACAAAAAATATAAATTTAAACAAACAATAAAAACATAAAATTTTTTAACTATTATTAAAATAAAAAATCAAATACAAAAAATAAAACAACAAAAGAATTTTTATTTAAAAAAAGGAACCAAAAATAAAATACAGTACTAACAATAAACAATGTCTATTAAGTAACCCTCAATATATATTTTCGATAAAACAATATAACCATTCTAGAAAATAATATATTTTATTATTTTAATCAAACTTGTTCTCTAAATTCATAATATTCCGTGCCATTTAAAATTCAAATTTTTACCTTTGACCAAAATACCAAAAAAGTTTTTCATAGAATGAGCAATAATATCTAGTATAAGTTTTATTAAAATAGAACTCAAGTTAAATTTACCATGCATCTACCCAAATTTATGTAAAAAATCACTTTTTCGCATAATTCGACGATTACAAATCGCAGGTACGGCAAAGCGGTGTTATCGATCAACCTCAACTTTTTTGGATTTTATTATACATTGTAAATCTATCTATTTTAAAATGAATTTTCAGAATTTTCGTCAACTTAAAAAGTGAGTTTTGAAACCGTCCTTAAGTTAAATCACGATTTTCCTAAATAAAAAAATATTTACATTTAATTGTATTTTAATAAAATTGAACTAATTAGTACTTACAAGCCTTTAAGTCGTAAAGCGTGTCTTACTTTGTAATTTCTGAATTCTAAAGCATAGATGCCCAATGCAATAGTATTAGTAAAAATCACAAAATAACACATGAAGAAAACAATTTTCTATTCATTTTATTTAGTCGTCAGCAAAATTGCGACGCATGCACATGTGTGGCGGGTGTTGTCATTTTTTCTGTTTCTGTTTTTAACAAAACAAAAAAAGTAAAATGAATGAATGTACACATTTCAGTAATACTCCTGATGAATGTAAAAGGGTGTTACAGAAAATATTTTAATAAGTCATGTCTATAGAAAAAATAGTTATATGCATTTGATTTAACAAATTGTTATATCTAATTAAAAGAATTTTGTTCATATAGAAAAGGTTTTGCAAGTATTTTCTATCGAAAAAAAAACTTTTAGAATTTTTTTAACTTTATAGATATTATAGAAAATATATTATAACATTTACGGTGTTTAGGATTGAATAAATATATATTAACGGTCTTATGTTATATAAAATCTTAAATATTGCTTAAAGAATACGTTAGTTACCAAATACTTTAAGGCTAACAAACGATTGTTAAAAAATAGTATCCAAAAACAGTTCTTTAACTAATGAATACGTCAAGTCAATTTTACATGTTAATGCTGGCAACATCGTCATTCTCTCTTGTCTCTTTATAGTTAAATATACAAAACAACGAATTAATTATTAATTTTTTCCTCCGATTATTCGAATTTCTAAATAATGTTTTGTATGTTTTTAATATAAAATAACATTTTTCTTTTTTTTCTTACTGTAAAATTATGTTTGTTATATAAAAGCATTAACTAAACACATTTATAATGCAGTAAAACAATAATTAGACAAATTTTTACTAAGGGTTTCAACCGATTATTTAAAAATCGAGTACTTTTAACTCATGTTGAATATATATACATCACTATAATGTTTTTTTTTGTAAATTTCATTGACCGATGTCTGTTTTTTGTTGAAAACACGAATTTTTTGTTAAAAATTCGAATTTGTATTATCAATTTCTTTGAAAAGTTTGGTTTTAGTATGAAATATGTAAAATAGAGTATGAAATATCATGGAAATTATATTTCATAAATTCCCCAACCCCGAAACCTTTTATACGATAAAAAATAGCAAATTAGAAATAATATGATAACTAAATTTAGCAAAAATATTATTTTTTAATAGATAAGTCTGAAAACTTAAATATTTTTCACAAAATATTATTTGTCAAAACAGTAAAATATTTAACGTAGCTTTAAATTATGTAGACAGCTACTTTAAATTATTTGATGTTAACAAAAGATTAACATCGGTTTGTTAAGCTAACAATCGTTTTAGGATAATACTTTAAGGAATTTTGCTTAACTTTAGTTTACCAATCGTTGTTAAATTTTTTTGCATAAGACCGTAAGTATTTTGAAAACTTTACCTAAAATATTTTTAAAGAATGTCCTTCCTATTTGACAATATCTAAACTTATTAAGCTAGATAAACCCATTTTTTATACCCACCATCAAAAAGAATGGGGGGTATATTGAGATTGTCATTCCGTTTGTAATTTCCTTAATATTGGCCCAAAAATCAAAAACGATATATATTCTGAATCCTTATTAAATTCTAAGACGATTGAGCGATGTCCGTCTGTCTGTCCGTCTGTCTGTTGAAATCACGATAACGAAACGATAACGAAACGAAACTTAGTAAAAACATTCTTCATCACTGAGAAAATTTTGGTATTGAAATTGGGCAAAATCGGTTGACATTTGACCATAGCTCCCTTATAACCTCGCCTACGCTTATCGCTTATTTGCTAATAAATGACAAACTATAATAGCTATGATGATAAAATTTGGTATATTTGGTTTTGCATAAGCCCTAGGCAGCATGTAAAATTTTATCAAAATCGCTTGACATTTAGTCATAGCTCCCATATAAAAAACTTACGGAAACAGCCAAAATAAATAAATCTAAAACTATAACAGATATAACCACTAAATTTAGCACGAGGAGGTCTTATGTCTATGCCAACCAGTGTGCAAAATTTTGTCACAATCGGTCACCATTTGACCATAGCTCCAATATAAAAAACTTAAGGAAACACAAAAATACAAAAAGAAAAGGGGGTTTATGTCCGTCTGTCCGTCAGATAAAAGCTCTATAGCGCCTTAACGAAAAGGGCTACAGTAACAAAATTTTATTTTGTTGATAACAAATTTTGTTGATAGGAATTGGTTGTGTTGTTAGGTACAGTAGTAGTTGGAGAGTTGGTTGTTGTGTTTGTTGTTGATTGAATTTCAGTGTTTGAAGTCTTGCTTTGATTGCTAAAATAGTGAGAGCTTTTGTGTAATGTTTTAATTATTTGGTTTTGTGTGTTTTGTAGTGATCTGTAATGGGTAGAGCTTCCCCAAGCTGAGATGCCGTGTCTTATATGAGATTCAGCTAACGAAAAGTATACTTGTCTGAGAACTGTGTATGTTGAACTCTAGCTCAGATGGTAGAGGATGTGTGCTGATTTCCGAAGTTTTTTTTGCAGGTTGTCGATATGTGGTTTCCATTTGAAGTGTTCATCAACTGTAATTCCCAAATATTTGTACGAATCTGTTAATTCGATATTAGTGTTACATCTGCTGCAAGTTATGAGAGAGCTGTTTGCTATATTGTGTAGACAGTCAGTATTATGAAATATTAGTTTTAATGGAGTTACTGGGATATGTCGTGGGCGGATATGTATTAGTTTGGTCTTCATTGCATTTATGACTAAGCCATTGTCATGACACCATCGATTGGCTACATCCAGCTCTTTTTGCATAACTTCCGTTGCGAATTGTAAATTTGAATTCGAGACGACTATTGCAGTTTCATCTGCATATGCAAATGTTTTGCTGTTCTTGAGTGTATTCAGTATTCAATTTGGACCCTTGCGGTACCCCACAGTCAATCGTCGTGCTGTCGCTTAGGATATTATTTATCTTCACTTTATAACATCTACAGGCTAGATAGTTTTTGAACCATAATAGCGTATTACCCCTAATGCCAATTCGTTCAAGGATTTCTAATAGCTTCGTATGAGACAAAGTGTCGAAGGCTTTGCTGAAATCTATCGAGTATGTTCTGCAAATCACTTCCACATGATTTTGAAATCACATGAAATTCAAAAAGGCCGTAATTTCTATAATTGTTGAAATTTTCAGAGCATTTATCAATAACCTTCTAGAGCTTTTTTGTCTTAAGTGCACTGAGTTATAAAATTGTCAAAATAATTTGTGAACAACGAATAATTCGACTTAGAAAATTAATGTGATTTCAAAATCATGTGGAAGTGATTTGCAGAACATACCTGTATAAAAAGTGTAAGACAGTGCATGCCTTCACTTAAACTCAGGTTTATAAAATTTGCGAAGTTTCCTAATAACTCATTAATATTTTTGCCTTTTTGGAAACCAAATTGGTTCCTGTGAATAATGTTATATTTTTCCAAAAATAACGTTAACCTTTTCACGACTATTTCCTCCAGTACTTTTTCAATCACTGGTAAAATGGCAATGGGCCTATAATTATTGTAATCGGTTTTACATCCAGCTTTGTAAATAGGTCTGATAATTGAGGTTTTGAAAACAGTGGCGTTATCAAGACTTAAGTTAATTATGTGAGTTATTAGTTTTGTAAGATATAATGCGTTGTTTTTTATGTCTGTTGGTCTTATACCATCGGCACCTGCACTTTTATTTGACTTTAAAGACGTGAGAGTATTATATATTTCATCTTCATTAGTACTTGACAAATAAAATGAGTTTTGAAGCGTTCTTGTGTTGTTTTCAATAGTTTTTATTTGGCAATTATGCACTATTTGATTTGTATTTTCTTTAATGTTTTTTGCAAATTCGTTTACTATGTTTGGTAAATTGTTTGTTCCAAAATTTTTTATTATGTTTTCATCTATATTATTTGTTTTTTTCCAATTATTTCATTTACAAGTTGCCAAGTAACGCGAACATTGTTTTTATTTTCAATAATTTTTTTCCTATAATAGTTGTTTTTTTCATTGATTATTTTTCTGTTTAAAAAGTTTCTATATTTTTTATATTCCAATTCGTAAAATTTGTTATTTTTGTTTTTTCACCATTTTTTAAAAAGTTTATCCCGATATACACAGTTGCTAATCAATTCTTCGCTTATCCACGGATTTGACGATCTTTTTTTACCCGGATTTTTGGTTTTCAAAGAGGTGTTGTATATTTCACAAAAAGTTTTGGATGTTGCTTCAGTTAATTCGTTTACATCGTGTATTTGATATGTTAATTGGTTCCAGTTTGTTTCTTTAATTTTTTTACACACTGTTTTGTTGTCTATTATGATTTCAGGCTCTTTCATACATATGTCATTGCTATGTGCGTATTCTTGTTGATGGGTAGAAAAGAATAAAGCATAATGATCTGTTGTTGTTGTTGCTATAATTGCTGCGTATTGATTTACATTTGTTTGTATATTTTTTACAAATAAATTATCGATGCAAGTGGCTGTGTTTTGATTAATATCTTCCCGTGTCGTTTCGTTTATCAAGCATTTCATCCCATTCGATAACAACATACCAAGGTTAATTAATATATCCTATTAATATGACTTCCTTCTTTTTGTTTAAAGTACTTTCAAATTCTTTGATAAAAAGGGAAACATTCTGACTGGGGGGACGATAGATGGCAAGAAGGAAAAACGTGTTGTTTTTGTTTTCACATCAAGTTGCAAGAGTTCAAATGAATGAATTGCTGTTGTAGTTTCTAAATAATTAATACTATTTCTTACGTAGATGGCTATTTCTCCTCCCCTACCTTGTCTGTTAATGAAAATCGAGTTAAAACCATGAATATTATATAGTGTGTTTTCGTTGTCGTTTATGTTTGTTTCGACAAGAATTATAAATTTTAATTTGTTTATTATTTCACTAATGCCCACTAGGAAATTGTTAAAGTTTAGTCTAAGCGAACGAATATTAATAAAAACAAAAGTGGTGGTATGTTTTTTTAATCTCTTTGAAATTGAAAATAGTTTGATTTTTGATTGTATTCATTTTTATTTTGATCTTTTTTTTAACACTTTGTTTTTATTTGATAAATATTGAAAAGTATTTTCTTTTTTATTCAAAATTAAAAAGTTATGAAGTTTTTTTTTTTATAAAAAATTAAATTGCAGAGGAGATCAATTCGATATCTGCTGAATTATTAATAAAAAATAGTGGAGAGTTTTCGGCTTTTCTTGCAAAAATTTTGCCATCCCGCACCCAAACGAATTTCCAATTGGCCTCTTTAGCTTTCGTTTTATCTAGCCATAACAATTGGCGATTATGGAAAGTTAATTGATCGTTTATGTAAATATATTTTTTATTGTTTTCATCATTGTTTACTATTTGCGCATCCACTCGGTGACGACTAATTTTGCTCATCAGCTCTCTTTTCTTGTTTATCGAAGAGAAATCCACAATTATTTTTTCTCCATTCTTTTTTAGCCTGTATGCATGTCATCTTCCTTTATCTCCGCGTTCATAGAAAAGGCAACTGCTCTTACTACTTCGTAAGGTGTAAGGTCTGAGTTGTTTACATTTTTGATTTCTATATTTTTAACTAACATTTGTTGTTCTATTTTGTTCACCCTTACGTCGATTGCATTTATTTGTTCCTCTCGCTTTTTATCATTTGTTGCTAAAATATTAACTTGCTCGACAAGTTTTGAGAGTGACGTTGTTATATTCGATAAAGCAGATTGAATATCATCCTTTATTTGAAGGTGTGATGTGTTGATGTTTATGGCAACTTGTTCGTTTTTTTCTATTTTTGTTTTGATATCCCTCATATCAGTTTTAAGCTCGCCTACATCAGACTGGAGAGAGCACAAAGAGGAGTTGACAGAGTTGAGAGAGAGAATCTTTGCAAATTTTCGCTCGGTTGAGATTACTCACGTTCTCATCGTCGATGCTTCTCTGATTTTTTTGTTGATTTATTTCATCAGATACGTTAGCGGGGGATAAGGGGTATTTTTCATTAATTTTGCATTCAGTGCATCTCCAATTTCTTTTTCTATCCCCGTACATGTTAGCATAAGTAAACTCTGAAAGTGAGCAGCAGGGGGAAAAATTTGAATTACAATGATGACACTTCACGTATGTAGTTGTTGTAATTTCGCTGTCGCACTTTTTACAGAATATTTTGCTCATTTTTTTGTTGTTTTTTTTCTTAATTTTTCGTTGTTAAAGTTTTTGGGTTTCTGTTATATTTATTTTAAGTTTATTATTTTTATAAAAAAGAAACACTTCAGTTGCGGTTTTAATAATATTTTGGCATTAAAATATACCACTTTTTGCTCTTTATTCAATCTATTGATTTTGTTTGCTAAGGAATATTATTTTCACTTAATTGATAAAATTATACAGCGTTTTAAAAACACATCCGTTCGCAACGAAACTGAACTAGAACTGAACTAGAACTGAACTAGAACTGAACTAGAACTGAACTAGAACTGAACTAGAACTGAACTAGAACTGAACTAGAACTGAACTAGAACTGAACTAGAACTGAACTAGAACTGAACTAGAACTGAACTAGAACTGAACTAGAACTGAACTAGAACTGAACTAGAACTGAACTAGAACTGAACTAGAACTGAACTAGAACTGAACTAGAACTGAACTAGAACTGAACTAGAACTGAACTAGAACTGAACTAGAACTGAACTAGAACTGAACTAGAACTGAACTAGAACTGAACTAGAACTGAACTAGAACTGAACTAGAACTGAACTAGAACTGAACTAGAACTGAACTAGAACTGAACTAGAACTGAACTAGAACTGAACTAGAACTGAACTAGAACTGAACTAGAACTGAACTAGAACTAACTTGAACTGAACTAGAACTGAACTAGAACTGAACTAGAACTGAACTAGAACTGAACTAGAACTGAACTAGAACTGAACTAGAACTGAACTAGAACTGAACTAGAACTGAACTAGAACTGAACTAGAACTGAACTAGAACTGAACTAGAACTGAACTAGAACTGAACTAGAACTGAACTAGAACTGAACTAGAACTGAACTAGAACTGAACTAGAACTGAACTAGAACTGAACTAAAACTGAACTAGAACTGAACTAGAACTAAAGTAGAACTGATCTAGAACTGAACTAGAACTGAACTAGAACTGAACTAGAACTGAACTAGAACTGAACTAGAACTGAACTAGAACTGAACTAAAACTGAACTAGAACTGAACTAGAACTGAACTAGAACTGAACTAGAACTGAACTAGAACTGAACTAGAACTGAACTAGAACTGAACTAGAACTGAACTAGAACTGAACTAGAACTGAACTAGAATTGAACTAGAACTGAACTAGAACTGAACTAGAACTGAACTAGAACTGAACTAGAACTGAACTAGAACTGAACTAGAACTGAACTAGAACTGAACTAGAACTGAACTGAACTGAACTAGAACTGAACTAGAACTAAACTAGAACTGAACTAGAACTAAAGTAGAACTGATCTAGAACTGAACTAGAACTGAACTAGAACTGAACTAGAACTGAACTAGAACTGAACTAGAACTGAACTAGAACTGAACTAGAACTGAACTAGAACTGAACTAGAACTGAACTAGAACTGAACTAGAACTGAACTAGAACTTTTTTTTTTTTTTTCCAAGAAGTTTTTATTGTTTATTTATTCATTCATTCATTTTACATGTTTGTTTCTTAAGTCTATTGTTTTTTACATTATATAAAAAAGTTAAGCTATTCAGCTTGTCAGTAGGATATGATTAAAAATTATATAAATGTTCTTAAAAATAGACATAAATTCATTGCGAACTTATAAAATATTTTTTAAGTTGTTTTTTTCTTTTGAAAACATTGGTATCATTTATTATACTGCTTGGTATCTTGTTAAAAATAGTTGGAAGAGTTACACCTAGAGTGCTTCGCCCATATTCGTTTTGAAACCGCTGGACTTTGTATTTGTCTTGAGCTCTCCTTCTGGTATTGTGTTCATGGTCTAAGACATTCAGGAACCTGCTGTCCTTATAAAATTCGTTTGCCAGAGTCATAAAGTAGATGCTGTTAATATTTAGTACGTTTAAAGTTGTAGCTATGTTAGTGTTTTGTGTATTTTGTTGAGTTTCTCTTTGTTGCATGACATTTTCCCTGTTGTTTTGGATTGTGTTTAGTGTTGTGATATTTGTTGTTTGGAAATGCGTCCTATTAATGATCTGCGTTGAGGTTTGGTGTGATGCGTTGTTGAAATTTGTGTTGATTGATATATTGTAGTTCATATTGTGATTAGATCTGGTGATAGTTGTGTTTATGTTTGTTGCGACAGTGGATGTGTTGATGGAATTTGTATTTTGTGAGAGGTTATAGTTTTTCTGTAGTGTTTTAAGTATCTGGTTTTAAGTGCTTTGTAGGGCTCTGCAATGTTTAGAGCTTCCCCATGCCGATATGCCATGTCTGACGTGGGATTCCACTAATGAAAAATACACTTGTCTAAGCACAGTGTATGTGGAGCAATAACTTAAATGATAGAGCATGTATGCTGTTTTTCGTAGTTTCTTTTGTAAACATTCAATATGTGGTTTCCACTTAAATGTGATGTCAACTAAAACCCCTAAATATTTGTAACTATCCACAGTTTCAATTGTTGTGTTGCAATTGGTGCAGGTTATGTTAGAGAGATTTTGTGTTTTATGTAAGCAATCATTGGTGTGAAATATCAGATTTATTGGTATTGGTGAAATATGCCTCGGCCGTATATGCATGATTTTAGTCTTTGTTGCGTTTATGACTAAGCCGTTGTCGTGACACCATCTATTGGCTATGTCTAACTCTGTTTGCATAGTAGCTATTGCTGTATTTATGTTCCTATCGGATACTACGATCGCAGTGTCGTCAGCATATGCGAATGTTTTACTTGTTTTTAGAGAACTGAGCAAATCGTTTGCGTAAATAATGTATAGTATTGGTCCCAGTTTTGAACCCTGTGGTACCCCACAATCTATAGTTTTTTTTCACTTAGATTATCTTGAATTTTAACTTGATATGATCTGTATTCAAGGTAGCTTTTAAACCAAAGTAGTGTTGCTCCTCTTATGCCAATTCTTTCAAGCATTTCAAGGAGTTTTGCATGCGATAACGTATCGAAAGCTTTGCTAAAGTCTATAAATAAAGAAATACATTGCATACCTTCACTTAAATTCGTATTTATGTAATTTGCAAAGTTGCCTAACAATTTGTTAATATTTTTTCCTTTTTGAAACCCAAACTGGTTATTGTTAATAATTTTGTATTTTTCAAGAAACGTCGTTAATCGTCGTACCACAATTTCTTCCATAACTTTTTCGATGATTGGAAGAATAGCTATAGGCCTATAATTGTTACAGTCTGTTTTACTTCCAGCTTTATATATTGGCCTAATTATTGACTTTTTTAAGGCGTTTGGAACAATAGCAGTATTTAGACTTAAGTTAATTAAATGTGTTATAAGTTTTGTAAGATGTGTTGCGTTTTATTTAATGTCTATTGGTCTTATACCATCAGCTCCAGCACTTTTATTTGTGTTTAATGTCTTTAATATATTATAAATTTCATTTTCATTTGTTAGTGTCAAATATAGTGAGTTTTTAGTTGTTATTGTGTTGCATTTAAGCGTTTGTATTTGGCAATTATGCACAATATTGTAGATGTTATCTTTTATATTATTTGCAAAGTCATTTAGTAAATTCTGTAAATTATTAGACCCAAAGTGTTTAAGTACGTGTTCATCAATATTATTTGTTTTTTTCCTATAATTTCATTTATTATTTGCCACGTTACGTGCACGTTTTTTTTATTTTCTATAAATTTTTTTCTAAAATAATTGTTTTTTTCATAATTAATTTTTTTATTTAGTAAATTTCTGAATTTTTTGTATTCTAGCTCAAAGATTTTATTAGATCTTTTATTTCGCCATTTTTTAAAAAGTTTATCCCTTATCTCACACTGCATAATTAGTTCTTCACTTATCCAAGGATTAGAAGATCTTTTTCTACCCTGTTTCATGGTTTTCATAGATTTTTTGTATATTTCGAAAAAAGTATTTGATATATTATTATATAAAATATTTACATCTTGTGTATCGTATATTAATTGATTCCAGTTTGTATTCTTAATTTGTTTGCACACTGTTTTGTTATTCAACTTAAGCAAAGGTTCATATGCACATCGGTCAATGCTGTGATCTTTAACTTCTTGATAAGTAGCACAAAATAGAGAGTAATGGTCTGTTACCGTTGTTGTTATTATTGTTGCATATTAATCTGCGCTCTGTTCTTTATGTTAAATGGAAATGAAAGAGAAGGATTTGCTCTTAATTTTAACATCAAGTTGTATTATTTCAAAAGATTTAACGTTTATTGGCACTTGGGTATAGCTGATATTTTCTCTTACATAGATAGCTATCCCCCCACCTCTACCGTATCTGTTCAAGAAAACCGAATTAAAACCATGGATATTATAAAGATTATTTTCGTTGTCATTTATATTTGTTTCCACCAGTATTATAAACGTAAGTTTATTAATTATTTTACTAATGCTTACAATAAATGGTGTAAAATTGAGCCTTAGTGAGCGAATATTCATAAAAATAAATGTTGTTGGATAACTTAAATATTGTTTTTTAATTTCATTGGGGTAATTAATAGTTTGATATTTGATATTTGGATTCATTTTTATAAAATGTTTTTTACTTTTTTTATTTTGTATTTGTGGTAATAAAAAGATAACATATAACAAAAAAAGGAAAAATTAATTAATTTGTATTGGTAATTAGTTCAATATCGGTGGCATTATTGATAAAAATTGGTGAAGAGTTCTCATTTCTACGCGCAAATATTTTTCCATCTCTGACCCACACAAATTTCCAATTCGACTCCTTTGCTTTCGTCTTGGATATCCACAGTAGTTGACGATTGTGATATGTTAGCTGGTCATTAATGTAAATGTATTTAGTGTCAGTAGAATTGATTTCTTCATTATTGACAATTTGAGCATCCACTCGATGTCGTAAAATTTTACTCATCAATTCTCTTTTTTTGTTAAGTGAAGAAAATTCTACGATGATTTTATTTTCCAGCTTTTTCAGCCTATACGCATTATTAACGTCCGTTTCGTTTATTTCTACATTGAGAGAGTAAGCTATGGCTTTTAGGACATCATATGGAGAAAGATCTAAATTGGTTACATTTTTTATTTCGATATTCCTAGATATCATTTGCTGCTCGATTTTGTTTACTCTTACATCCATTAAATTGATCTGTTCCTCTCTCTTCTTGTCTTTTGCAGTAAGATCATTCACTTGATCGACAAGTTTTGAGAGAGTTGTTGTAATTGTAGAGAGTGCAGATTGGATCTCATCTTTAATTTGTAGTTGCGAGTCGTTTATATTAATAGCAACTTGATCAATTTTAGCTTTAATCTCTTTCATGTCAGTTTTGAGGTCGTTGACATCTGATTGGACTGAGCACAATGTGGAATTTACAGAGTTTAAAGAGAGCGAATCTTTAAAAATTTTTGTTCGGCTTTGTTCATCAGCGTTCTCATCATCACTACTTCTCTGCTGTTTTTGTTGGTTTATTTCCTCAGAAACGATAGTAGGGGGAATGGGGGATTTGTTACGAATTTTACATGTAGAGCATTTCCAATTAGTTTTCTGATAGAGAGCAACAAGGTGAAAAGTGGTAATTTGCATTACAAGTAAAACATTTAACGTATGTTGCTGTTGTAATTTCGCACTCGCACTTGTTGCAGAAAACTTTTCTCATCTTTTCGTTTTTTCGCTTTTGTCTCTTTAGTTTTTTTATAAATTTATTATAAAGATTTTATTTTATTTTAAAAAGTAAAAAACACTGTCACAGCTTCAGTTTTCAACACAATTTTAGTATTAAATTTTAGCACTTTTTGAGCTGATTTATATTATTTTTTTATTTGATTTTAGAGGGTTTTATATCCGTCAAAAATTGCTTTTATTTAAGAGCGATTTAAAAACACATCCGTTCGCAACGAGACTCAACTGAACTAGAACTGAACTAGAACTGAACTAGAACTGAACTAGAACTGATCTAGAACTGAACTAGAACTGAACTAGAACTGAACTAGAACTGAACTAGAACTGAACTAGAACTGAACTAGAACTGAACTAGAACTGAACTAGAACTGAACTAGAACTGAACTAGAACTGAACTAGAACTGAACTAGAACTGAACTAGAACTGAACTAGAACTGAACTAGAACTGAACTAGAACTGAACTAGAACTGAACTAGAACTGAACTAGAACTGAACTAGAACTGAACTAGAACTGAACTAGAACTGAACTAGAACTGAACTAGAACTGAACTAGAACTGAACTAGAACTGAACTAGAACTGAACTAGAACTGAACTAGAACTGAACTAGAACTGAACTAGAACTGAACTAGAACTGAACTAGAACTGAACTAGAACTGAACTAGAACTGAACTAGAACTGAACTAGAACTGAACTAGAACTGAACTAGAACTGAACTAGAACTGAACTAGAACTGAACTAGAACTGAACTAGAACTGAACTAGAACTGAACTAGAACTGAACTAGAACTGAACTAGAACTGAACTAGAACTGAACTAGAACTGAACTAGAACTGAACTAGAACTGAACTAGAACTGAACTAGAACTGAACTAGAACTGAACTAGAACTGAACTAGAACTGAACTAGAACTGAACTAGAACTGAACTAGAACTGAACTAGAACTGAACTAGAACTGAACTAGAACTGAACTAGAACTGAACTAGAACTGAACTAGAACTGAACTAGAACTGAACTAGAACTGAACTAGAACTGAACTAGAACTGAACTAGAACTGAACTAGAACTGAACTAGAACTGAACTAGAACTGAACTAGAACTGAACTAGAACTGAACTAGAACTGAACTAGAACTGAACTAGAACTGAACTAGAACTGAACTAGAACTGAACTAGAACTGAACTAGAACTGAACTAGAACTGAACTAGAACTGAACTAGAACTGAACTAGAACTGAACTAGAACTGAACTAGAACTGAACTAGAACTGAACTAGAACTGAACTAGAACTGAACTAGAACTGAACTAGAACTGAACTAGAACTGAACTAGAACTGAACTAGAACTGAACTAGAACTGAACTAGAACTGAACTAGAACTGAACTAGAACTGAACTAGAACTGAACTGAACTGAACTGAACTAGAACTGAACTAGAACTAAACTAGAACTGAACTAGAACTAAAGTAGAACTGATCTAGAACTGAACTAGAACTGAACTAGAACTGAACTAGAACTGAACTAGAACTGAACTAGAACTGAACTAGAACTGAACTAGAACTGAACTAGAACTGAACTAGAACTTTTTTTTTTTTTTTCCAAGAAGTTTTTATTGTTTATTTATTCATTCATTCATTTTACATGTTTGTTTCTTAAGTCTATTGTTTTTTACATTATATAAAAAAGTTAAGCTATTCAGCTTGTCAGTAGGATATGATTAAAAATTATATAAATGTTCTTAAAAATAGACATAAATTCATTGCGAACTTATAAAATATTTTTTAAGTTGTTTTTTTCTTTTGAAAACATTGGTATCATTTATTATACTGCTTGGTATCTTGTTAAAAATAGTTGGAAGAGTTACACCTAGAGTGCTTCGCCCATATTCGTTTTGAAACCGCTGGACTTTGTATTTGTCTTGAGCTCTCCTTCTGGTATTGTGTTCATGGTCTAAGACATTCAGGAACCTGCTGTCCTTATAAAATTCGTTTGCCAGAGTCATAAAGTAGATGCTGTTAATATTTAGTACGTTTAAAGTTGTAGCTATGTTAGTGTTTTGTGTATTTTGTTGAGTTTCTCTTTGTTGCATGACATTTTCCCTGTTGTTTTGGATTGTGTTTAGTGTTGTGATATTTGTTGTTTGGAAATGCGTCCTATTAATGATCTGCGTTGAGGTTTGGTGTGATGCGTTGTTGAAATTTGTGTTGATTGATATATTGTAGTTCATATTGTGATTAGATCTGGTGATAGTTGTGTTTATGTTTGTTGCGACAGTGGATGTGTTGATGGAATTTGTATTTTGTGAGAGGTTATAGTTTTTCTGTAGTGTTTTAAGTATCTGGTTTTAAGTGCTTTGTAGGGCTCTGCAATGTTTAGAGCTTCCCCATGCCGATATGCCATGTCTGACGTGGGATTCCACTAATGAAAAATACACTTGTCTAAGCACAGTGTATGTGGAGCAATAACTTAAATGATAGAGCATGTATGCTGTTTTTCGTAGTTTCTTTTGTAAACATTCAATATGTGGTTTCCACTTAAATGTGATGTCAACTAAAACCCCTAAATATTTGTAACTATCCACAGTTTCAATTGTTGTGTTGCAATTGGTGCAGGTTATGTTAGAGAGATTTTGTGTTTTATGTAAGCAATCATTGGTGTGAAATATCAGATTTATTGGTATTGGTGAAATATGCCTCGGCCGTATATGCATGATTTTAGTCTTTGTTGCGTTTATGACTAAGCCGTTGTCGTGACACCATCTATTGGCTATGTCTAACTCTGTTTGCATAGTAGCTATTGCTGTATTTATGTTCCTATCGGATACTACGATCGCAGTGTCGTCAGCATATGCGAATGTTTTACTTGTTTTTAGAGAACTGAGCAAATCGTTTGCGTAAATAATGTATAGTATTGGTCCCAGTTTTGAACCCTGTGGTACCCCACAATCTATAGTTTTTTTTCACTTAGATTATCTTGAATTTTAACTTGATATGATCTGTATTCAAGGTAGCTTTTAAACCAAAGTAGTGTTGCTCCTCTTATGCCAATTCTTTCAAGCATTTCAAGGAGTTTTGCATGCGATAACGTATCGAAAGCTTTGCTAAAGTCTATAAATAAAGAAATACATTGCATACCTTCACTTAAATTCGTATTTATGTAATTTGCAAAGTTGCCTAACAATTTGTTAATATTTTTTCCTTTTTGAAACCCAAACTGGTTATTGTTAATAATTTTGTATTTTTCAAGAAACGTCGTTAATCGTCGTACCACAATTTCTTCCATAACTTTTCGATGATTGGAAGAATAGCTATAGGCCTATAATTGTTACAGTCTGTTTTACTTCCAGCTTTATATATTGGCCTAATTATTGACTTTTTTAAGGCGTTTGGAACAATAGCAGTATTTAGACTTAAGTTAATTAAATGTGTTATAAGTTTTGTAAGATGTGTTGCGTTTTATTTAATGTCTATTGGTCTTATACCATCAGCTCCAGCACTTTTATTTGTGTTTAATGTCTTTAATATATTATAAATTTCATTTTCATTTGTTAGTGTCAAATATAGTGAGTTTTTAGTTGTTATTGTGTTGCATTTAAGCGTTTGTATTTGGCAATTATGCACAATATTGTAGATGTTATCTTTTATATTATTTGCAAAGTCATTTAGTAAATTCTGTAAATTATTAGACCCAAAGTGTTTAAGTACGTGTTCATCAATATTATTTGTTTTTTTCCTATAATTTCATTTATTATTTGCCACGTTACGTGCACGTTTTTTTTATTTTCTATAAATTTTTTTCTAAAATAATTGTTTTTTTCATAATTAATTTTTTTATTTAGTAAATTTCTGAATTTTTTGTATTCTAGCTCAAAGATTTTATTAGATCTTTTATTTCGCCATTTTTTAAAAAGTTTATCCCTTATCTCACACTGCATAATTAGTTCTTCACTTATCCAAGGATTAGAAGATCTTTTTCTACCCTGTTTCATGGTTTTCATAGATTTTTTGTATATTTCGAAAAAAGTATTTGATATATTATTATATAAAATATTTACATCTTGTGTATCGTATATTAATTGATTCCAGTTTGTATTCTTAATTTGTTTGCACACTGTTTTGTTATTCAACTTAAGCAAAGGTTCATATGCACATCGGTCAATGCTGTGATCTTTAACTTCTTGATAAGTAGCACAAAATAGAGAGTAATGGTCTGTTACCGTTGTTGTTATTATTGTTGCATATTAATCTGCGCTCTGTTCTTTATGTTAAATGGAAATGAAAGAGAAGGATTTGCTCTTAATTTTAACATCAAGTTGTATTATTTCAAAAGATTTAACGTTTATTGGCACTTGGGTATAGCTGATATTTTCTCTTACATAGATAGCTATCCCCCCACCTCTACCGTATCTGTTCAAGAAAACCGAATTAAAACCATGGATATTATAAAGATTATTTTCGTTGTCATTTATATTTGTTTCCACCAGTATTATAAACGTAAGTTTATTAATTATTTTACTAATGCTTACAATAAATGGTGTAAAATTGAGCCTTAGTGAGCGAATATTCATAAAAATAAATGTTGTTGGATAACTTAAATATTGTTTTTTAATTTCATTGGGGTAATTAATAGTTTGATATTTGATATTTGGATTCATTTTTATAAAATGTTTTTTACTTTTTTTATTTTGTATTTGTGGTAATAAAAAGATAACATATAACAAAAAAAGGAAAAATTAATTAATTTGTATTGGTAATTAGTTCAATATCGGTGGCATTATTGATAAAAATTGGTGAAGAGTTCTCATTTCTACGCGCAAATATTTTTCCATCTCTGACCCACACAAATTTCCAATTCGACTCCTTTGCTTTCGTCTTGGATATCCACAGTAGTTGACGATTGTGATATGTTAGCTGGTCATTAATGTAAATGTATTTAGTGTCAGTAGAATTGATTTCTTCATTATTGACAATTTGAGCATCCACTCGATGTCGTAAAATTTTACTCATCAATTCTCTTTTTTTGTTAAGTGAAGAAAATTCTACGATGATTTTATTTTCCAGCTTTTTCAGCCTATACGCATTATTAACGTCCGTTTCGTTTATTTCTACATTGAGAGAGTAAGCTATGGCTTTTAGGACATCATATGGAGAAAGATCTAAATTGGTTACATTTTTTATTTCGATATTCCTAGATATCATTTGCTGCTCGATTTTGTTTACTCTTACATCCATTAAATTGATCTGTTCCTCTCTCTTCTTGTCTTTTGCAGTAAGATCATTCACTTGATCGACAAGTTTTGAGAGAGTTGTTGTAATTGTAGAGAGTGCAGATTGGATCTCATCTTTAATTTGTAGTTGCGAGTCGTTTATATTAATAGCAACTTGATCAATTTTAGCTTTAATCTCTTTCATGTCAGTTTTGAGGTCGTTGACATCTGATTGGACTGAGCACAATGTGGAATTTACAGAGTTTAAAGAGAGCGAATCTTTAAAAATTTTTGTTCGGCTTTGTTCATCAGCGTTCTCATCATCACTACTTCTCTGCTGTTTTTGTTGGTTTATTTCCTCAGAAACGATAGTAGGGGGAATGGGGGATTTGTTACGAATTTTACATGTAGAGCATTTCCAATTAGTTTTCTGATAGAGAGCAACAAGGTGAAAAGTGGTAATTTGCATTACAAGTAAAACATTTAACGTATGTTGCTGTTGTAATTTCGCACTCGCACTTGTTGCAGAAAACTTTTCTCATCTTTTCGTTTTTTCGCTTTTGTCTCTTTAGTTTTTTTATAAATTTATTATAAAGATTTTATTTTATTTTAAAAAGTAAAAAACACTGTCACAGCTTCAGTTTTCAACACAATTTTAGTATTAAATTTTAGCACTTTTTGAGCTGATTTATATTATTTTTTTATTTGATTTTAGAGGGTTTTATATCCGTCAAAAATTGCTTTTATTTAAGAGCGATTTAAAAACACATCCGTTCGCAACGAGACTCAACTGAACTAGAACTGAACTAGAACTGAACTAGAACTGATCTAGAACTGAACTAGAACTGAACTAGAACTGAACTAGAACTGAACTAGAACTGAACTAGAACTGAACTAGAACTGAACTAGAACTGAACTAGAACTGAACTAGAACTGAACTAGAACTGAACTAGAACTGAACTAGAACTGAACTAGAACTGAACTAGAACTGAACTAGAACTGAACTAGAACTGAACTAGAACTGAACTAGAACTGAACTAGAACTGAACTAGAACTGAACTAGAACTGAACTAGAACTGAACTAGAACTGAACTAGAACTGAACTAGAACTGAACTAGAACTGAACTAGAACTGAACTAGAACTGAACTAGAACTGAACTAGAACTGAACTAGAACTGAACTAGAACTGAACTAGAACTGAACTAGAACTGAACTAGAACTGAACTAGAACTGAACTAGAACTGAACTAGAACTGAACTAGAACTGAACTAGAACTGAACTAGAACTGAACTAGAACTGAACTAGAACTGAACTAGAACTGAACTAGAACTGAACTAGAACTGAACTAGAACTGAACTAGAACTGAACTAGAACTGAACTAGAACTGAACTAGAACTGAACTAGAACTGAACTAGAACTGAACTAGAACTGAACTAGAACTGAACTAGAACTGAACTAGAACTGAACTAGAACTGAACTAGAACTGAACTAGAACTGAACTAGAACTGAACTAGAACTGAACTAGAACTGAACTAGAACTGAACTAGAACTGAACTAGAACTGAACTAGAACTGAACTAGAACTGAACTAGAACTGAACTAGAACTGAACTAGAACTGAACTAGAACTGAACTAGAACTGAACTAGAACTGAACTAGAACTGAACTAGAACTGAACTAGAACTGAACTAGAACTGAACTAGAACTGAACTAGAACTGAACTAGAACTGAACTAGAACTGAACTAGAACTGAACTAGAACTGAACTAGAACTGAACTAGAACTGAACTAGAACTGAACTAGAACTGAACTAGAACTGAACTAGAACTGAACTAGAATTGAACTAGAACTGAACTAGAACTGAACTAGAACTGAACTAGAACTGAACTAGAACTGAACTAGAACTGAACTAGAACTGAACTAGAACTGAACTAGAACTGAACTAGAACTGAACTAGAACTGAACTAGAACTGAACTAGAACTGAACTAGAACTGAACTAGAACTGAACTAGAACTGAACTAGAACTGAACTAGAACTGAACTAGAACTGAACTAGAACTGAACTAGAACTGAACTAGAACTGAACTAGAACTGAACTAGAACTGAACTAGAACTGAACTAGAACTGAACTAGAACTGAACTAGAACTGAACTAGAACTGAACTAGAACTGAACTAGAACTGAACTAGAACTGAACTAGAACTGAACTAGAACTGAACTAGAACTGAACTAGAACTGAACTAGAACTGAACTAGAACTGAACTAGAACTGAACTAGAACTGAACTAGAACTGAACTAGAACTGAACTAGAACTGAACTAGAACTGAACTAGAACTGAACTAGAACTGAACTAGAACTGAACTAGAACTGAACTAGAACTGAACTAGAACTGAACTAGAACTGAACTAGAACTGAACTAGAACTGAACTAGAACTGAACTAGAACTGAACTAGAACTGAACTAGAACTGAACTAGAACTGAACTAGAACTGAACTAGAACTGAACTAGAACTGAACTAGAACTGAACTAGAACTGAACTAGAACTGAACTAGAACTGAACTAGAACTGAACTAGAACTGAACTAGAACTGAACTAGAACTGAACTAGAACTGAACTAGAACTGAACTAGAACTGAACTAGAACTGAACTAGAACTGAACTAGAACTGAACTAGAACTGAACTAGAACTGAACTAGAACTGAACTAGAACTGAACTAGAACTGAACTAGAACTGAACTAGAACTGAACTAGAACTGAACTAGAACTGAACTAGAACTGAACTAGAACTGAACTAGAACTGAACTAGAACTGAACTAGAACTGAACTAGAACTGAACTAGAACTGAACTAGAACTGAACTAGAACTAAACTAAAACTAGAACTGAACTAGAACTGAACTAGAAATTAGAATTTTTCTAGAAAATTAACACATATTTCAAAAACTGTGTGAAAAAGTCTAGCGTGATATCCTCAATTTTATTGACTTTTTGGAGTGGGGAATCTCTTTACCATAAGACCTTGTGAGGAAGAACTTCTCCCAAACGAAAATGTGGAAGTAAGACTCCTGAAGTCGGAGTTTATGAAACAAATCATGAGTTAAAGGCCTTATTATGGCTATTAATGCCAATAAGATTTTAAAGTCATAGAATGGAGTTACTCTAGGCCTAAAAGGGCTGTCACAACGGTCAAAGATGATATTTCTCTTGAAAATGTTCCTTTTGGTGGATAAAAAATCCTTAATTTTGTCTCAAAATTTAACCGTTGAATTATGCAACACGCTCTTCAGGTCATTTACATCAATAGTTGCTTTTAATCTGGGGGCTTATTATGTAATTCGATTCGAAAGTCAAATCGATTCGAAAGAAATTTCCGATTCGAAAGTAAAATGGTATTATTTAATTCGTTCGAATGTAATTCAATGTTGCATTAAGAAAAAAATGTAAAAAGAGTACTAAACACCGGTGCTGCCAAAGTTTGTCATCGGTTGAAAACTTATGTGTAGTTATTAAAATTGGCTGCTACATTAAAACTTTGGCCCAAGGTGGATACCAACATCAAATTGGGCAAGACCGTTTATTGGGATTTTCCCAGTCTTCAATTTCTGTACAGATGACGGAGGTATGTAAAGCCATTGAAAAAAACATTTGTACTAAAACGATTGTGCTCCAAATGACGGATGAAAAGATGAGAGAGGCAAAAAGAGCTTTTCTTCAAAAATGTGGAATACCCGGAATAATAGGGGCAGTGGATGGCACACATATCCAAATTATAAGGCCGGTTGAAGATGAGCATATTTTTTTAATAGAAAACTGAAGCATAGCATCAACGCAATGGTCGTAAGTAATCACTAAATATAATTCAAGAATCTTTACAGTTTTTCTTTTTAGATTTGCGACCACGAAATGTATATTAGAGCGGTTGATGGAAGATTTGGTGAAGCTTGCCACGATTCACATGTATGGAATTTATCTCAAGAACGAGAATATTTAAAAGAAAAGTATTTATGTGGAGATACAGGGACAAGAATACTTGGTAAAGCCTTTAACGTATTTTTATACCCACCATCAAAAAGAATGGGGGGTATATTGAGATTGTCATTCCGTTTGTAATTTCCTTAATATTGGTTCAAAAATCAAAAACAATATATATTCTGAATCCTTATGAAATTCTAAGACGATTGAGCTATGTCCGTCTGTCTGTCCGTCTGTCTGTCTGTCTGTCTGTCTGTCTGTCTGTCTGTTGAAATCACGATAACGTCTAAACGAAAAGAGCTAGCTAACTGAAACTTAGCAAAAACATTCTTTATCTATGAGAAAATTTTGGTATTGAAATTGGGCAAAATCGGTTAGCATTTGGCCATAGCTCCCGTATAACCTCGTCTAGGCTAATCGCTTATTTGCTAATAAATGACAAATTATGACAGTTATGATGACAAAATTTGGTATCTAGAAGTTTTAGATAAGCACTAGCCAGCATATAAAATTTCATCGAAATCGATTCACATTTAGCCATAGCTCCCATACAAAAAACTTACGAAAACAGGCTAAATTTCACCCAAAATACACTTAAATGCCAATAAATCTAAAAGTATAACAGATATAACCACTAAATTTGGCACAAGAAAGTCTTATATCAATGCCAGGCAGTGTGCAAAATTTTGTCACAATCGGTCACTATATGGGAGCTAGCATATAAAAAACTTACGAAAACACAAAAATTCAAAAAGAAAAGGGGATTTATGTCCGTCTGTCCGTCAGATAAAATCGTGATAGGTCCTTAACTACAAGAGCTAGTAAGACTAAATTAAGCACAAGGAAGTCTTATGCCAGCCAGTGTGCAAAATTTCGTCACAATCGGTCACCATTTGACCATAGCTCCCATATAAAAAACTTATGGAAACACAAAAATACATAAAGAAAAGGTTGTTTATATCCGTTTGTCCGTCAGATAAAAGCACGATAGCGCCTTAACGAAAAGAGCTAGAGGGACAAAATTTTACAAAAGTATTTTGGATATCTTGAAAAAGATGTGTGTTGAAAATGGACAAAATCGGTTCAAATTTAGTTAGAGCTCCCATATAACCCCGCCCCGGGAAACACATTAATGCTGATAAATTGAATACAATTGTAATAGCTATGACGATTAAATTTAAAATAGGGAAGTTTTATGCAATTTTTGATCAGTTTATCAAATTTTATAGGAATCAGTCCATATTTGACTTTAGCTTTCATGTGAAAAACACTCACGGAAACCAAAAATTTTAGCAAAGGCCAGTTAAAAGCTATTAAATTAGAAACTATGATAGCTATGGTCACTAAATTTTGCAAGAATAAGCTCTTTATATATACCAGCCAGTGTGTTATAATCGGTCAACATTTGGCTATAATTCTTATATATATAACATCCCCTTTTTATATCTACAATCAAAAAGATTTGGAGATACATTCATTATATTAAGGTTGCACCTATGAAATTATATAGACATCAATCAATGTTCAGCCCAGACTTTATATATGATGAATGCATTAGGAACTCATAACGAAATATATGGACCTGTCGTATTACTATTAACGTGTTTATCCTAACTACATATTAATCACAACGAAAAGTATTTAACAACTTATTAATGTAAAACTATACCTGGTTATGAGACCGAATTTTGATCAAAGTAAATACTGGGGAAACCACTAAAATATTTTTGAATGTTGAACTATAAAGCTACGGAAACCTAATTTAGTCCAAAGGTTTTACCAACAATACCAAATAGCTTAGCGATTTTTCCAGTTTTGGTGCAGATTTTGAATTAGCTGCACCTTTGTAGATATATGAGATATGTTTCTAAATTTAACACAACTTGATGGTGGGTATATAAGATTCGGCACAGCCGAATATAACACTCTTACTTGTTTAATTTTTTAATACTAAATAAAATTGTTCTAGGTGATTCTGGATATCCTCTTGAACCTTGGCTTCTGACTCCATACAGAAATGCTGCAGAAAGTTCTCCGGAATCCTTTTTTAACAGCCAACATTCAAAAGGAAATTCCATAGTTGAAAGAACGTTTGGATTGTTAAAATCAAGGTTTCGTTGTCTTTTAGCAGCAAGGGAATTGCATTACGCCCCAAAAAAAGCTGTTACAATTTTAAATGTCTGTTGTGCATTACATAACATTTGTGTGCAGTATAACGTTGAACTTCCCCCAGTTGATTTTAATGAAATTCCTAATTGTTCAACAAATAACAGCCATTGCGAAACAGAAAGTTCATACTCCATCATTGCAAAAAATATAAGAGATGAAATAAAAAATAATATACAAAGGAATTAAAAAAAACAACAAAATTGTATTATATCTACCATAAAAAAAATCCATTTAAAATATTAAATAAAAAAACTTAAAAATATTTTTAAATTATTTACTGTTTTTATATTTTTTTGATTTTAGTTCAAGTATTTCTTTTTTCAATTCCAACTGCTGCATTTTTTGCCTCGTGTTTTCCAACTCAATTCTTTTTTTGAACTCAAATTTTTCTTTAGCGAGTTGGTAGCTCTTTTCCTGATAGTCACAACTTCTTTTTAAATATCTTTTTACCTCGGATAGGTTTTCGTTAACACCTTTTAAAACGTGAAGGCAGTCATTAACATTTTTGTTCACCTCAGTTAGAATATTGACTAAATTTTCTTGAAATTTAATTTGGTTGTTAACTTGTTTTTCAAGAAGAGTCTCTTTTGATACACTTTGTGTCCTTTGTTTTTTTTTTGGAGGACTCTCATTTGATATTTCATCAGCAAGCGGTTCATCTGATGCTATATTTAAAAAGTTTTCCATGAGACTTTCTTCTTCTAAATTGGAAGTTGATGGAGTATTTTCATTAACTCCAAAGCGGAACGTTCCTTCTATTCCACTAACAGCTTTATTAATAGAAAGTAGTTCGACAACTTTTTCTTCAGTCTGTGTTAAAGAACAAAATTTGCTCGGCCCGCCACCAGTTCCTGACACACTTTTCTTATTTTGCCGGCATTTTACCTTAATGTGGTTTTTGTAGTCAGCCCATACCTAAAAATATTTAAAATTATTTTAAAATTGCTAACATTCACGAAAGGGAAATTAAATGATCACATTTATACCAAATTTATGTTTGAAGAACTTATACAAAAAAGACGCCATGTTTTAAAAACCGTAACAGATAGACTTTTAGATTAATTACATACCTTTTTCCATTTTGTGCAATCATGTACAGGCGGTCCCGCTGAATTTAAATCTAAAACCAAGCTGTTCACAATTCCTTTGACTTACTTTTCGCATTTGAAACATTTAGAAGGCCCTTTGCCAAATCGGAATGTTTGGTCATAAAGTCAACCATCGCCTCGTACTGCCTTTGCTTAGTATTGCATTTTTTTTGTACTTCACTCCTACATTAATAAATATAGAAATTTGTTTTTAAAATTTATTTATTTATTATTTATTTTGATTTATGTACTTACATTTTATATTTTTTTATACTTTTCGACACTAAATTGCTTTCGAATGTGATACGAAAATTTCAACTTCTTTTTACATACGTTTTCGTACTACATAATTGTATTTACGAAGGAAAAAAAGTACTATTTTCGAATCGAAAGAAATTTCCGTACTTTCGTAAATAATTATTCGAAAATAGTACTACATAATACGAATTGTTCAAATACGAATGATTTGTCTTTCGAATCGAATTACATAATAAGCCCCCTGGTATTGGCGATTAAATTCTGATTAAATTTTAAATTAATTTATAAACAGTTTCTTATATACTCCAAAAGAATTTTTTTGTAATATTTTGAGTTATTTTTTTTTTCGACAAACAAAATAAAGAGTTGCCTTTTTTATTTTGAATTAAAAATTTTGTATGAAAAAATTAAAAAGCTTTCGAATTGAGATATACTGGCAACCAAACAATTTGAAAACAAAAAAGCACAACGTAATACAACGTAAGTCAGACGAATATTTTCTAAGAACTCAATTTCTTACGAACCCGTCTGTCTTCGAAACGTTCGCTTCAGAAATCACCTTAGTTATAAAAACCTACCATAAAAGTATAATTATGTTTAAGTAAAAAGACCAAATTCTAAGTTTAATAATTAAATGATACAAAATTATGTGTTTCAATATCAGTAGTGGTTACTTACAGAGCGTTCCATATCATGATGTAATGATGATGATCTTAGGGCCCAGCAATCACTTCATAATAATGATGATGTTTCTTTTTTTGTAATATTAATTTAAATAATCAGGAAAAAACTTATTATAGATACAATTAAACTCAAAAATTAATGATAGTAAAATAGTTTAATTAAATTCAAAAAAATGTATACGTTTTGATTTGAAAATTTGTTTGATATTATAATTTCACTGAAAGAACATATTTTTGAATTTTTACATGAAGGTAATATAATAGAATAAAGATTTGTTAGGTTCTAATTTAAATATTATAATTAATACTTTATTAGTTTTAAAATAAGTATTAATATCACATTAGTAATTTTAAATGCACGTTAGTTTAGTATTTCATGATAAATTTAGAGGTTAGGATAATATTAGAAAACTACTAATTTGTTTCACTAGTTTGTTTGATTTGGTTGTTAAGTTATTTGTTTTCGATTTGAACTTTTAGATTTTTGATCTGTTTTAAATTTTGAATGATTATAGTTTAGAGTATGTTAAAGTGTTATTTTAGATTTATTAGCTTAGAATATATAAAACGATTGCAAATATCGTTAGATTTTTAAGTTAGCTTAAGCCCTAAATAGGGATATTTATTGCGTGATCGATGCCAAATATACTGAAGTCTTAACTAAAAACTAATTACTCATTAAATAATAAAAAAAGGAGAGTTAATTTTTTTGCATTACTTGATCATTGGTATGAGAAAGGCAAGAGATTTTGTATTACAGAACATTACCATATATGGTAGTGTATGAAAGAATTTTGTAATGAGCGGAATTTACCAAGTAATATGATGTAATATTACAAGAATATTTATATATCTAGTAACTGAGCGTGAGAAAATAAAAGTGCCCAAAACAAAATAATTTCATGCTTAATGCATGAAGCTGGGAAGTAATCCTGATTAAACGTATCATTACGAAAATTTTATTATCATTTAAGTGACATGATTAAATTTAATTGATAACAAGTATCTACAAAGGCCATTTTAACCAAAAGAAAAGAAAATTCGTAACAAAACTGCTTCGATCTGAAATTTCTGAAAAAATTGAGGACGAACAGTAGACCGAATTTTGTTTTTGGAATAAAATTCTTACATAATTTTTGTTATTCTTTTAAAACTGAAATTTGGTGTGGCACGACCCACGGAAGCTTTGAGGTTAGAAGCGTGAAATCTACCGACGTTCTTTCCATTCAGGTCTTCTACATCATAAAGATTGTTACCAATTCTAGTTCGAACTCGACACTTAACAAATTTTGGCAAAAATTTCTTATTTATATTTTTGGACAATTTGCTAAGTTCTTGGTTTTTTCGAAAAATAATCTGTCCCTTCTGAAACTCGATCTTTTTGCTCCTTAAATTGTAGGTCTTTTTAGACTTTTCATGCGCCACGTCTAGGTTTTCTCTTAATTTTTCCCGAAGCTTTGTTAGAGTTTCTGTATGGTCTAAAATATTAATGTCATCTCCTGGTAAACAGCCTAGCATATCCAAGATCTTATATGAAGATCCGTGTTGAATCATTTGCTGTCCAAAGGTAGCAAAGTAAGGCGAACATTTAATTGAACTGTGAAAGTTACTTCGAAGTATAGACAAAATTTGTGGAATGAATTTGTCCCATTCCTTGTGGTCCTTGTGATTTTTCAGAAAGTATCTTATTTTTGTAACTATCTCGCGATTTGCTCTTTCCGAAGCATTTGAGAAATGGGAAATTTCGTACAACTGAAGGAAATCTTTCATTGCTTTCGAAACGAATTGCTTTCCCTTATCACTGTGTATAAAACCGGGCACACCAAATGTCTGTTTGTAAAAATAAAATCACACTTGCAGAAGTGGCAGCTCTAAGTGGCTTGAGAAAAACGTATTTTGTCATGTGATCTCAACAGCGTTGCAAGTGCTGCCTAAATATTAACAAAAGCACAAAAATTCAGCTTTTGCTTTCATTTTATTTAGCTACATAAAAAAATGTGTTTCCAATACCTGTTGATATAATTTCATACACACACAGCGAAAGACAAAAGTAGAAACCAGGAAACGAAATGAGTTCGAATGCTCTGGCTGTCGGCTTCTGAAATAAATTTACTTGTATTTGCTGCTTTTGCTGAAAGCAGCTGCTTTTTATACCCACTATCAAAAAGAATGGGGGGTATGTTGAGATTGTCATTCCGTTTGTAATTTCCTTAATATTGGCTCAAAAATCAAAAACGATGTATATTCTGAATCCTTATGAAATTCTAAGACGATCGAGCAATGTCCGTCTGTCTGTCCGTCTGTCTGTATGTTGAAATCACGATAACGCCTAAACGAAACGAGCTGGCTCACGGAAAACTAGTAAAAACATTCTTCATCTATGAGAAAATTTTAGTATTGAAATCGGCAAAATCGGTTAACATTTGAGCATAGCTCCCGTATAACCTCGTCTAGGCTAATCGCTTATTCGCTAATAAATGACAAACCATAACAGCTATGATGACAAAATTTGGTATCTAAAAGTTTTACATAAGCGTTGGGCAGCATATAAAATTTAATCGAACCTGAAATTCACTTAAATGCCAATAAATGATAAACTGTGATATGTTTACTCGGTTACTATTTGACCATAGCCATATAAAAAACTTACGGAAACACAAAAATACAAAAGAAAAGACGGTTTATGTCCGCCTTTCCGTCAGAGAAAAGCGCGATAGCTTCTTAACTACAAGAGCTAGAGAGGCAAAAAAAGTATTTTCGATATGATATAGAAATCGTGTGCTGAAAATGGGTAAAATCGGTTCACATTTAGTTAGAGCTCCCATATAACCGTGCCCTGGAAATCACATTTATGCTGATAAATTGAATAAAATTGTAAAATCTATGACTACTAAATTTAGAACAGAGAAATTTTATGCAACTTGCAGTCAGTTGTCAAATTTTATAGGAATCGGTCCATTTTTGACCATAGCTTTCATATAAAAACCGCTCCCGGTAACCACTAAAATGCCACAAACGCCAGTTAAAAGCTAATTTAATAGCTTAAATAAACTATGTCAGCTATGGCCACTAAATTTTGCACAAATAAACTTTGTATTAATACCAGCCAGTATATAAAATTTTGTAACAATCGGTCAACATTTGGCTATAGTTCTTATATGTATAACATCCCCTTTTCATATCTACAATCAAAAAGATTCGTAGGTACATTCAGTATATTAAAATGGCATCTACGAAACTAGATAGCTATCAATCAATGTTAGATCCAGACTTTATACACGGTAGATGCATTAGGAACTCTAAATAAAATATATGAAGCTGCCGTGTTGCTATCAACATATTTATGGCACAACGAAACAGCTTATTAATGTGAAACTATATTCGGTTATGGAACAGCATTTTGTCCAAGGTAAATACTAGGGAAACCACTTAGATACTTTTAAATGTTGAACTATAGTAACTATACCACTGCAACCGAATTTAGTCCAAATATATTACCAACAATACCACATTTGGTCAACATTGATGGTGGGTATATAAGATTCACAGCCGAATACAACACTCTTACTTGTTCATTTTCAAGTTGTTTTTATTTAATTTGCTGTTTACTTGAATATTACTGATATTGCTTACAGCACCCTTTCTTAGTATTATAAATATGCGTGTGTATATTACATATATTCCTCCTTGTCTCTTTCTCATCATATTCATAAATACGACACACATATATATCTTAATACAAAACTACAAGCGCTGCGTCGCCTTTAGCTGATTGATTTGAACTTAGATTTATGGTGTGTGTGTTTAACTGTTGTGCTTAGCTGAGAAAACTTCATAGGAAAAAGTCAATCAAAACAAAAGGCGAAAGAGAAAAAAACTTGAAGTTGGCAGCATCAGCTAAATTTACAAGTATTTTTATTGGGCTGTGTGCGTCAGCCAAAATAAAGATCAGTCAGCTGCACCAGTCAGCTTTACTTTTTTCTTTTTTTTTTTTCTTTTCATTTAGCTTTTGCTGGTTTTGTTACTGCAGTTTCAGTTAGGCATAAAACTTATACTGTGAAAAACTAAAGTAATTTTCGAATGGCCGGTAGGTCTTGAACTGATTTCCCATTATCGGTCTAGATATCTTATTGGAAGACTTGATGCTTTTGCATATCTCACAGCACTTTACATATTTTTTTACGTCGTTGACCATAGTCGGCCAAAAATACTTTAATTTAATGTTTTTGCTAGTCCACCATGACATGAAGTGTCCGAGTTATGAGCAGATTTAATAATGGTTTCTATTAAAGCCCTTGGTAACCATATTCGCCATAAGCTGTCTTCTTCGTCTTCTATCACATTTCGGAAATGGACCCTTTTTAAAACTATTTTGTCACATAAACGTAAATCTGGCAGAGAATCTTGATTTATGATTATAGTCTCTTTAATCTTTCTATACTCTAAGCTGTCAAATTCGGGGCATCCGAGGTCTATCTCGGCCACTCTTTCATCTAAACTTATTCTGGACAGGCAGTCCGCCACAACGTTCAAGGAACCTTTTCGGTGTTCAATACTTAAGTCATACCTCTGTAGCTTGAGGCTCCAACGGGCCAATCTCCCACTAAGGTCCTTTTGGGACATTAACCATTTAAGAGATGAATATTCCGTGACACTGCCGCCATGCACTCAAGCTCGGTTACCGTGTAGTTTTTTGAGACTTGTTGAGCTTTTATCTGGGAAGTATCACATTGAATTATAAATTCTTTTTCAAAATTAGGTTGTGCTAGCACGGGTGCCGTGGAAAGAGCGGACTTTAGTTTTTCAAATGCATGCTTCGCTTCTTCAGTTAACAAAAACGACTTGTTGCTTTTTCTTAAACAGTCTGTTAGAGGACCTGCTAAATCTGAGAAGTTGCTAATAAAGTTGCGGTATCAATTAGTCACTCCAACAAATCTTATTTGTCTGGGGCTTTTTGGTAAGGGGAAGTTCTTAATCGACTCAACTTTTCCAGGATCTACTTTCAGACACCCATTTCCTATGATGTAGCCCTAGTACCGGATTTCTGTTTGGCAAAATTTGCTTTTACTTACGTTAATTGTATTTTCAGACAGGAAATAACTGATAAACTGATAACAGTTTAATAAGAGATTAAAAATCATTAGAGCAAACGAAATGAACACATTTTCACGCAAACGAGAGGGTATAACTTTATCCATTAATCTGCTCATCGTTTGCCAAATGGCATGTATTTATACTGGTATAATGGCTTCCCTGGAATAACAAACACAGTTTTTTCCTTTAGATGACGAATTTGAAGAAACGCGTCCTTAAAATCTCCCGCTTATAAAGAAAGTATCTTTGAGCCTACTCAACAGACCATTTATATGGGGTAGGGGATAGGAATCTTTCTTGGTGACTGCGTTTAGCTTCCTCCAGTCAATACATAAACGAACTTTGCCAGTACGATGACCGCTGGAGAGCACCAGGGAGAATTTGATTCTTCTTTAACTATTATCTATTATATTATCTATTGTTTACAACTATTAAATATTATCTATTTTCTCGTATGTCTCTTCTTGACAAGGAGGTGACAACGGATAGTGCTTACATTTGATAGGGACAGAATCTCCCGTATCAATGTGGTGCTCAAGCAAATCGGTGCAGCCTAACCCAAGCTTTTCAAACGAAGGAATTTCTAATATGGTTTTCTCCAGTATAAGTCTTTCTTCGGAGTTAAGTTTGTGAAAATTGTTATTCTCACCTAGATCACTTGAAAGTTCAGACACACAAAAGTTTGAAGGAGGTATAATTTCCAAAAGTGTCGAAGTATGCCTCCTGGTTTAATGAGGGTACTAAGTAAAATTGAAAATGTTTGGTTACTCCTTTAAAATGTATCGGTAAAGTACAAAAACCAATAACATTCTGCTTTGGAGTTTAGTGGCTTATAAGAGAGTTTATTTTTCTCTAAAAAGGTCAAGCAATATTTTCCTAAAACGGAAACATTAGCTCCGGTGTCTAATAACCCTGTTAAAGTTTCATTTAGAACCTTTACTTGGGCAAATGGCCTTTCGTCATTTCCGTGTAAAATTGTAGACTCTAAGATTTTGCGAAACTGTGTACGTGTTTTATTACGCATTCTACATTTCAGTATTCTGGTAAGGGGTTTTGAAAAATGTTGTCCATTAGTATTGGAAAAATTATAAGTCAAATCAGTTTGTATTGAAGATTCGTTGAAGTGTTTTTCGTGTAGTTTAGTGTAAACAGAATTCTTGTCGTTATGAGAAATAGTTTTGTTTACACAATTTAATTCAAACTCGGGGTTTGAAGGGATGGACGAGAGTCCCCGGTCGCCGTATCGCCCATTTTCCGATTTCCCTGAAAATGTTTATTCTGGCATTTCGGAGTCACAACACCCTTATGTCCGCATTTAAAACAAAAAGACTGTTTTATTTCATCGGAACAATAAATGTATGAATGCCCGTAATTCATATAATTCCAACATTGTATTTTAGAATAATCAAATTTTTCTTTTTTATTTGACGAAATAGATCCACAGATAGAAGCGATAAATTCTATCTGTGGATCTATTTCGTCTAAGACTTACTCATCTTCTAGGGTTACATCTATCTCACTAATGTTTCGAGGTTGAACCGTACTATGGTTTGGAAATTTCGTTTCTCGTATGACTTTTTAGCAATAGGAGCCCGCTCTATAAAATCGTTAAGATCTCGAGAGTCAGTATTGAAAAAAAAAAATTTTAAATTCGAACTTAAATTTCTTTTTATGATATCTATCAAAGTATTATCAGGGAGGGGAGTACGAAGTCTCATGTTCATAGAAACAATAGCATTATGAAAATCATCATAAATTTCTTTATACTGTTGTTTTCGCAAGGAAATTTTCAATAGGATCTCATGATCAGAATCTAGGTGCCCGAATTCTTTGGTTAATGAATGTCGTAACGATGCGTAGGTAATGTCTCGGTTTTGCTTCATAAAAAGCCACTACCACTCTTCAGCACGGCCGTCTAGCAAGACGTGAAAGTTTGTTAGCAGATGTTCATCAGGGCATCTAGTTCTTGTGCAAAGTGTTTCAACTTTGAAAAGAAAATCTGAAACAGACCCTGATCCGTTCATTTCTCTAACTTCACATTGGTATCTCCATTTGAATGGAGGCTACTTGAATTTTCAGAAGAACGGTTGCCAGTAGACCTAGAGGTGTTTGTATCAGTAGTTGGATTGACGTTTATTTGAGCTATGCTTTGCTTAATTGATAAAAGCTCTTTTTTAAATTTTTCTTGAGTATTTTTTATTGTTTGTTCCATTATGGTAATCAGCGTGTCAAGTGACGCTTCAGAATTGCTAGTTATGTTATTACCTTGGGGATTCATATTGAGATTTATTAATGATTGCGGCTGTGAAGAAGGACCTTGATTCTGTAACAACTGAATTTCTTGATAAAGCGAGGGCGAAGGTAAAGAGTTAATGCTTTGTGTTCTGTGTACTTGAGAAGGGGGCTCTAGGCTTTGACTTGTCTGATATGGGGTTTGTGTTCCACCAGGTGGAGAATGGACTACCACAGGTCTCGAATCACCTTTTTGCAATTCAATGGAAATATTGTTACCAGAAAGAGAACGTCGACTTCCTCTAAACGAACTATTCTTACCGCCTCTACCTGAGTTTCTAGTATTCATACCGAATATTATCTAACCAAGAAATTATTCCACTACGAGATACTAAAGATTCCCACAAAATGAAAAGTGATTATACGATTCCCAAAGAATATTTGTTTTTTGATATAACAAACCTATTAACACTAAATTTATGCATGAAAAATAGAAAGTGTTTAAGTATATACCTATTTATTAGTGATAATGAAATTAAATAATAATGTTAATAAAAATGGTAATTTTAATGATAAATATGTATATTAAATTTGAGAAAATTTCATATGCATTTAAAGGAAAGAATAAGCCTCAGAACAATTGTCATTGAAAGCAATGAATCGTGCCAAGATAGAAATGTGCAACGTATTAAGAACAGAGGCTAAAATAGGATCTACTTTCCTATCTGTCAAAAAATAATTAAAGAACTTGAAACCGCGAAATTTCAGATACGTTAACGAGTATCAAGAAATTGTTATGAATAAAATATATAACCATAGTGAATTTATTTCTTGGCTTATTTTGGAGCAGTTTTAACCATCATATGACTATAAGTTAAAGGACATTCCAAAATAAGACATAACATATAATACCAATGTACATAAATGGGAAATTTTCTAACACCTACAACCATTGTTAGCAATTAGATTCAGAACTATGTCCATAAGAATGCTAAGACTTATACAGGGTGACCCAGAAAGACCGAAGTGGTGTGAATTCCTTATAACTTTTTTATTATAATTTTTTTTTCTTTTCAGTATTTTGTAAAGAAGACTTGGATAATTTATAATGGAGCAATACACAATTGAACAACGTGCCCAAATTGTTGAAATTTACTTTTCAAATCAACGGTCCATTGTGTTGACTCAGCGTGCATACCGTCGTCAATTTAATGTGCGGGTTGCACCCTCTCAGTCAACAATAAACCGTCTGGTTGCAAATTTTCGAGAACAAGGAGCAGTAAGGAACCTTCCTGGTCCCGGCAGACACCGAACTGTCCACACGGCTGACAATATTCAAGTGGTTTAGGAGAGTATTCGGGAGGATCCAGAAACATCAACCAGGAGACGTTCGTCACAACTGGGCCTCTCAAGAACGTCGCTGCAGCGAATTTTGCACACCATAGGAATGTTTCCATACAAAATTCAACTTGTCCAAGAATTGAAACCAACAGATTACCAGCAACGACTTGACTATGCAATTTATTTCCAGCAAAAAGCACAAGAGAAAGGATCATTGGCCCATTTTTTTTTTGAAAATGAACAAGGTGTCGCCATTTCCGTCAATGGTGATCGATATCGGGCCATGTTGCAAAATTTTGTAAGGCCAGCCGTGGAAAACCATCCGCAAATATGGTTCCAACAGGATGGAGCCACAGCGCACACTGCGAGGGCCACAATGACTCTTTTACGCGACATCTTTGGTGAAAGAATAATTTCTCGTAACAGCAATTTTAATTGGCCTCCGCGGTCCCCGGATTTAACCGCTCCAGACTGTTTTTTTTTTTGGACTATTTAAAAGGAAAAGTTTATGTTAATAAGCCTAGGACTATTGAGGAGTTAAAAACCAATATTCGAGAAGAAATTAACAACATACCACCGCAAGTTTTGCGAAAGGTCATGGAAAATGTGTTGGAAAGAGCACATTTGTGCGAAGCAGAATATGGCCACCACTTGCGGGATATCATTTTTAATAACTAATCCAAAAATATTCCCCATAAATTTAATGCATTTAAAAAAAAAAATTAAAAAAATATCTCTTAAATAAAAAGTTATAAGCAATTCACACCACTTCGGTCTTTCTGGGCCACCCTGTATTTATATCCTAGGGTTATTTGGTAATATATTAAAATACTTATGTTCTCGATATGACGGTTACATCAAGAATTTAAATATTCATTTTGATTCTAAGACTCACATGAAACAACATAGTATTTGGTGTAAAATGTTTGCAATAATTGCAGTGAAAAAGTCTTGATTTTACCATAAATCCATTTATGTGAGCAAAACTGGTCTGAAAAATTTAAAATTTCGAAATTGCTAAATACATCTGTTTTATACTAGACCTTTAAAAGGCCTTTTCGTTGGGCGCCATATATGTTACGCGTCCCATACTTTAGAAGAATAACAAAAATTGTTGAAATCAAAAATATTTGGAACTCTTAGTTAAGGGGCAAAATAGATGTTCAGCTAGCTCAGCATATGGCATATTGAGTCTTAACCCGGTTTCTGACGCATAATCATATAGTATGCTCTTTTACCAAGAAATGCCATACAGCATATTTAAATATTCAAAAACTTTTAATAACAACGAAAGATAAATTTCCATACCTAAGGTTGGCAAGATGTTGGGCCAACTGGGGTACATTATTCCCACCTACTGACGAATCTACTGTCAGACACCTTGACAAGATGCGTACCCTAAATTCTAATCCTGTCCTTAAAATTGGCACGATTAATTTACTTACGAAGACATATGTTCATGTTGGTTACCATGATCATACCATGAACAAATTCTAAGTTTAATAATTAAATGATACAAAATTATGTGTTTCTATATCAGTAGTGTTTAATTACAGAGCGTTCCATATCATGATCTAATGATGATGATCTTAGGGCCCAGCAATCACTTCATAATCATGATGATGTTTCTTTTTTTGTAATATTAATTTAAATAATCAGGAAAAAACTTATTAAAGATACAATTAAACTCAAAAATTAATGATAGTAAAATAGTTTAATTAAATTCAAAAAAATGTATACGTTTTGATTTGAAAATTTGTTTGATATTATAATTTCATTGAAAGAACACATTTTTTAATTTTTACATGAAGGTAATATAATAGAACAAAGATTTGTTAGGTTCTAATTTAAATATTATAATTAATACTTTATTAGTTTTAAAATAAGTATTAATATCACATTAGTAATTTTAAATGCACGTTAGTTTAGTATTTCATGATAAATTTAGAGGTTAGGATAATATTAGAAAACTACTAATTTGTTTCACTAGTTTGTTTGATTTGATTGTTAAGTTATTTGTTTTCGATTTGAACTTTTAGATTTTTGATCTGTTTTAAATTTTGAATGATTATAGTTTAGAGTATGTTAAAGTGTTATTTTAGATTTATTAGCTTAGAATATATAAAACGATTGCAAATATCGTTAGATTTTTAAGTTAGCTTAAGCCCTAAATAGGGATATTTATTGCGTGATCGATGCCAAATATACTGAAGTCTTAACTAAAAACTAATTACTCATTAAATAATAAAAAAAGGAGAGTTAATTTTTTTGCATTACTTGATCATTGGTATGAGAAAGGCAAGAGATTTTGTATTACAGAACATTACCATATATGGTAGTGTATGAAAGAATTTTGTAATGAGCGGAATTTACCAAGTAATATGATGAGCGTGAGAAAATAAAAGTGCCCAAAACAAAATCATTTCATGCTTAATGCATGAAGCTGGGAAGTAATCCTGATTAAACGTATCATTACGAAAATTTTATTATCATTTAAGTGACATGATTAAATTTAATTGATAATAAGTATCTACAATGGCCATTTTAACCAAAAGAAAAGAAAATTCGTAACAAAACTGATTCGATCTGAAATTTCTGAAAAAATTGAGGACGAACAGTAGACCGAATTTTGTTTTTGGAATAAAATTCTTACATAATTTTTGTTATTCTTTTAAAACTGAAATTTGGTGTGGCACGACCCACGGAAGCTTTGAGGTTAGAAGCGTGAAATCTACCGACGTTCTTTCCATTCAGGTCTTCTACATCATAAAGATTGTTACCAATTCTAGTTCGAACTCGACACTTAACAAATTTTGGCAAAAATTTCTTATTTATATTTTTGGACAATTTGCTAAGTTCTTGGTTTTTTCGAAAAATAATCTGTCCCTTCTGAAACTCGATCTTTTTGCTCCTTAAATTGTAGGTCTTTTTAGACTTTTCATGCGCCACGTCTAGGTTTTCTCTTAATTTTTCCCGAAGCTTTGTTAGAGTTTCTGTATGGTCTAAAATATTAATGTCATCTCCTGGTAAACAGCCTAGCATATCCAAGATCTTATATGAAGATCCGTGTTGAATCATTTGCTGTCCAAAGGTAGCAAAGTAAGGCGAACATTTAATTGAACTGTGAAAGTTACTTCGAAGTATAGACAAAATTTGTGGAATGAATTTGTCCCATTCCTTGTGGTCCTTGTGATTTTTCAGAAAGTATCTTATTTTTGTAACTATCTCGCGATTTGCTCTTTCCGAAGCATTTGAGAAATGGGAAATTTCGTACAACTGAAGGAAATCTTTCATTGCTTTCGAAACGAATTGCTTTCCGTTATCACTGTGTATAAAACGGGACACACCAAATGTCTGTTTGTAAAAATAAAATCACACTTGCAGAAGTGGCAGCTCTAAGTGGCTTGAGAAAAACGTATTTTGTCATGTGATCTCAACAGCGTTGCAAGTGCTGCCTAAATATTAGCAAAAGCACAAAAATTCAGCTTTTGCTTTCATTTTATTTAGCTACATAAAAAAAATGTGTTTCCAATACCTGTTGATATAATTTCATACACACACAGCGAAAGACAAAAGTAGAAACCAGCAAACGAAATGAGTTCGAATGCTCTGGCTGTCGGCTTCTGAAATAAATTTATTTGTATTTGCTGCTTTTGCTGAAAGCAGCTGCTTTTTATACCCACCATCAAAAAGAATGGGGGGTATATTGAGATTATCATTCCGTTTGTAATTTCCTTAATATTGGCTCAAAAACCAATCCTTATGAAATTCTAAGACGATTGAGCGATGTCCGTCTGTCTTTTGCAAGAATAAGCTCTACATATATACCAGCCAGTGTGTTAAATTTTGTTACAATTGGTCAACATTTGGCTATAATTCTTATATATATATATATAACATCGTCTTTTTATACCCACTATCAAAAAGAATGGGGGGTATGTTAAGATTGTCATTCCGTTTGTAATTTCCTTAATATTGGCTCAAAAATCAAAAACGATGTATATTCTGAATCCTTATGAAATTCTAAGACGATTGAGCAATGTCCGTCTGTCTGTATGTTGAAATCACGATAACGCCTAAACGAAACCAGCTAGCTCACGGAAACTTAGTAAAAACATTCTTCATCTATGAGAAAATTTTAGTATTGAAATCGGCAAAATCGGTTAACATTTGAGCATAGCTCCCGTATAACCTCGTCTAGGCTAATCGCTTATTTGCTAATAAATGACAAACCATAACAGCTATGATGACATTATTTGGTATCTAGAAGTTTTACATAAGCGTTGGGCAGCATATAAAATTTCATCGAAATCATTTCACATTAAACCATAGCTCCCATATAAAAACTTACAGAAACCTAAATTCCACCTGAAATTCACTTAAATGCCAATAAATGATAAACTGTGATATGTTTACTCGGTTACTATTTGACCATAGCTCCCATATAAAAAACTTACGGAAACACAAAAATACAAAAGAAAAGACGGTTTATGTCCGCCTTTCCGTCAGAGAAAAGCGCGATAGCTCCTTAACTACAAGAGCTAGAGTGACAAAAAAAAGTATTTTCGATATGATATAGAAATCGTGTGCTGAAAATGGGTAAAATCGGTTCACATTTAGTTATAGCTCCCATATAACCGTGCCCTGGGAATCACATTTATGCTGATAAATTGAATAAAATTGTAAAATCGATGACTACTAAATTTAGAACAGAGAAATTTTATGCAACTTGCAGTCAGATGTCAAATTTTATAGGAATCGGTCCATTTTTGACCATAGCTTTCATATAAAAACCGCTCCCGGTAACCACTAAAATGCCACAAACGCCAGTTAAAAGCTAATTTAATAGCTTAAATAAACTATGTCAGCTATGGCCACTAAATTTTGGACAAATAAACTTTGTATTAATACCAGCCAGTATATAAAATTTTGTAACAATCGGTCAACATTTGGCTATAGTTCTTATATGTATAACATCCCCTTTTCATATCTACAATCAAAAAGATTCGTAGGTACATTCAGTATATTAAAATGGCATCTACGAAACTAGATAGCTATCAATCAATGTTAGATCCAGACTTTATACACGGTAGATGCATTAGGAACTCTAAATAAAATATATGAAGCTGCCGTGTTGCTATCAACATATTTATGGCACAACGAAACAGCTTATTAATGTGAAACTATATTCGGTTATGGAACAGCATTTTGTCCAAGGTAAATACTAGGGAAACCACTTAGATACTTTTAAATGTTGAACTATAGTAACTATACCACTGTAACCAAATTTAGTCCAAATATATTACCAACAATACCACATTTGGTCAATATTGATGGTGGGTATATAAGATTCGGCACAGCCGAATACAACACTCTTACTTGTTCATTTTCAAGTTGTTTTTATTTAATTTGCTGTTTACTTGAATATTACTGATATTGCTTACAGCACCCTTTCTTAGTATTATAAATATGCGTGTGTATATTACATATATTCCTCCTTGTCTCTTTCTCATCATATTCATAAATACGACACACATATATATCTTAATACAAAACTACAAGCGCTGCGTCGCCTTTAGCTGATTGATTTGAACTTAGATTTATGGTGTGTGTGTTTAACTGTTGTGCTTAGCTGAGAAAACTTCATAGGAAAAAGTCAATCAAAACAAAAGGCGAAAGAGAAAAAAACTTGAAGTTGGCAGCATCAGCTAAATTTACAAGTATTTTTATTGGGCTGTGTGCGTCAGCCAAAATAAACGATCAGTCAGCTGCACCAGTGAGCTTTACTTTTTTCTTTTTTTTTCTTTTCATTTAGCTTTTGCTGGTTTTGTTACTGCAGTTTCAGTTAGGCATAAAACTTATACTGTGAAAAACTAAAGTAATTTTCGAATGGCCGGTAGGTCTTGAACTGATTTCCCATTATCGGTCTAGATATCTTATTGGAAGACTTGATGCTTTTGCATATCTCACAGCACTTTACATATTTTTTTACGTCGTTGACCATTGTCGGACAAAAATACTTTAATTTAATGTTTTTGCTAGTCTACCATGACATGAAGTGTCCGAGTTATGAGCAGATTTAATAATGGTTTCTATTAAAGCCCTTGGTAACCATATTCGCCATAAGCTGTCTTCTTCGTCTTCTATCACATTTCGGAAATGGACCCTTTTTAAAACTATTTTGTCACATAAACATAAATCTGGCAGAGAATCTTGATTTATGATTATAGTCTCTTTAATCTTTCTATACTCTAAGCTGTCAAATTCGGGGCATCCGAGGTCTATCTCGGCCACTCTTTCATCTAAACTTATTTCGTCTACGTTCATTCTGGACAGGCAGTCCGCCACAACATTCAAGGAACCTTTTCGGTGTTCAATACTAAAGTCATACCTCTGTAGCTTGAGGCTCCAACGGGCCAATCTCCCACTAAGGTCCTTTTGGGACATTAACCATTTAAGAGATGAATATTCCGTGACACTGCCGCCATGCACTCAAGCTCGGTTACCCTGTAGTTTTTTGAGACTTGTTGAGCTTTTATGACACGTATACAATGGGATGTTCCTTGCCATTGTCATCGTGTTGAAAAAGGACTCCGCCTACACCTATCTTGGAAGTATCACATTGAATTATAAATTCTTTTTCAAAATTAGGTTGTGCTAGCACGGGTGCCGTGGAAAGAGCGGACTTTAGTTTTTCAAATGCATGCTTCGCTTCTTCAGTTAACAAAAACGACTGCTTTTTCTTAAACAGTCTGTTAGAGGACCTGCTAAATCTGAGAAGTTGCTAATAAAGTTGCGGTATCAATTAGTCACTCCAACAAATCTTATTTGTCTGGGGCTTTTTGGTAAGGGGAAGTTCTTAATCGACTCAACTTTTCCAGGATCTACTTTCAGACGCCCATTTCCTACTATGTAGCCCTAGTACCGGATTTATGTTTGGCAAAATTTGCTTTTACTTACGTTAATTGTATTTTCAGACAGGAAATAACTGATAAACTGATAACAGTTTAATAAGAGATTAAAAATCATTAAAGCAAACGAGCAAATCATCTAGGTAAATGAACACATTTTCACGCAAACGAGAGGGTATAACTTTATCCATTAATCTGCTCATCGTTTGCCAAATGGCATGTATTTATACTGGTATAATGGCTTCCCTGGAATAACAAACGCAGTTTTTTCCTTTAGATGACGAATTTGAAGATCTCCCGCTTATAAAGAAAGTATCTTTGAGCCTACTCAACAGACCATTTATATGGGGTAGGGGATAGGAATCTTTCTTGGTGACTGTGTTTAGCTTCCTCCAGTCAATACATAAACGAACTTTGCTAGTACGATGACCGCTGGAGAGCACCAGGGAGAATTTGATTCTTCTTTAACTATTATCTATTATATTATCTATTGTCTACAACTATTAAATATTATCTATTTCCTCGTATGTCTCTTCTTGACAAGGAGGTGACAACGGATATTGCTTACATTTGATAGGGACAGAATCTCCCGTATCAATGTGGTGCTCAAGCAAATCGGTGCAGCCAAACCCAAGCTTTTCAAACGAAGGAATTTCTAATATGGTTTTCTCCAGTATAAGTCTTTCTTCGGGGTTAAGTTTGTGGAAATTGTTATTCTCACCTAGATCACTTGAAAGTTCAGACACACAAAAGTTTGAAGGAGGTATAATTTCCAAAAGTTTATGTCGAAGTATGCCTCTTGGTTTAATGAGGGTACTAAGTAAAATTGAAAATATTTGGTTACTCCTTTAAAATGTATCGGTAAAGTACAAAAATCAATAACATTTTGTAAGAGAGTTTATTTTTCTCTAAAAAGGTCGAACAATATTTTCCTAAAACGGAAACATTAGCTCCGGTGTCTAATAACCCTGTTAAAGTTTCATTTAGAACCTTTACTTGGGCAAATGGCCTTTCGTCATTTCCGTGTAAAATTGTAGACTCTAAGATTTTGTGAAACTGTGTACGTGTTTTATTACGCAATCTACATTTCAGCATTCTGGTAAGGGGTTTTGAAAAATGTTGTTCATTAGTATTGGGAAAATTATAAGTCAAATCAGTTTGTATTGAAGATTCGTTGAAGTGTTTTTCGTGTAGTTTAGTGTAAACATAATTCTTGTCGTTATGAGAAATAGTTTTGTTTACAAAATTTAATTCAAACTCGGGGTTTGAAGGGATGGACGAGAGTCCCCGGTCGCCATATCGCCCATTTTCCGATTTCCCTGAAAAGTATTATCAGGGAGGGGAGTACGAAGTCTCATGTTCATAGAAACAATAGCATTATGAAAATCATCATAAATTTCTTTATACTGTTGTTTTCGCAAGGAAATTTTCAATAGGATCTCATGATCCGAATCTAGGTGCCCGAATTCTTTGGTTAATGAATGTCGTAACGATGCGTAGGTAATGTCTCGGTTTTGCTTCATAAAAAGCCAATACCACTCTTCAGCACGGCCGTCTAGCAAGACGTGAAAGTTTGCTAGCAGATGTTCATCAGGGCATCTAGTTCTTGTGCAAAGTGTTTCAACTTTGAAGAGAAAATCTGAAACAGACCCTGATCCGTTCATTTCTCTAACTTCACATTGGTATCTCCATTTGAATGGAGGGTACTTGAATTTTCAGAAGAACGGTTGCCAGTAGACCTAGAGGTGTTTGTATCAGTAGTTGGATTGACGTTTATTTGAGCTATGCTTTGCTTAATTGATAAAAGCTCTTTTTTAAATTCTTCTTGAGTATTTTTTATTGTTTGTTCCATTATGGTAATCAGCGTGTCAAGTGTAGCTTCAGAATTGCTAGTTATGTTATTACCTTGTTTTTTGATATAACAAACCTATTAACACTAAATTTATGCATGAAAAATAGAAAGTGTTTAAGTATATACCTATTTATTAGTGATAATGAAATTAAATAATAATGTTAATAAAAATGTTAATTTTAATGATAAATATGTATATTAAATTTTAGGAAATTTCATATGCATTTAAAGGAAAGAATAAGCCTCAGAACAATTGTCATTGAAAGCAATGAATCGTGCCAAGATAGGAATGTGCAACGTATTAAGAACAGAGGCTAAAATAGGATCTACTTTCCTATCTGTAAAAAAAGTAATTAAAGAACTTGAAACCGCGAAATTTCAGATACGTTAACGAGTATCAAGAAATTGTTATTGTCAATCCGTTGTTTTACGGATAATCAAAAACAATTTAATTTCAAATTATTTAACAATTTATTAAATTTAATAAAGGCTTTTCCTTTTACTCTGACTGCGCTCTCAGTACGCTCTAACTCAACTCGCTCATTTTTAAACCAAAAAATAAAATTCTACATTTTTGTGTATCTGTTATTGCAGTCAGAGGTGCAGTGTAAATTAGTACAATTACTACTTATACTTAGGTTTTATTACATTGGCAATTCAATAAGTTTACGTTAATTTTTAACGAATACAATTTAAAATAACTTTAGAATTAAGATAATACCAAACATGCCGCCGCCCTTGATGAATCGGGGATACATCAAGCTTCATATGGGATAAGTGCCAGTTTGTGTACAGCCCGACGGACTTCTCCATTTCTTGTCTTTACATCAGCTACACGTACTACATCATTAGCACCTCGTACAACGTTCACCACTCTACCCATTAGCCATTGCTTTGGCGGTAAATTATCTTCGCTTACTAAGACCAGATCGCCTTCTTTTAAGTTATTTTGTTTTTTGGTCCACTTGACCTTTTGTTGCAATTGATGGAGGTACTCCTGAGACCACCTCTTCCAAAAGTGCTGCTTTATTGCTGAGATCCTAAGCCATCTCTCTAAATGCGAAAATTGTGTTGTTTCAACTAAAGGTTCTGTTATACCAACCAATGGACCTCCAGTTAGGAAATGCGCGGGTGTTAAAACGGCTTCATCATTTGGATCGTTAGATGTGGCGGTCAATGGTCTTGAATTAAGTATTGCCTCAATTTCAGCTACCACTGTAGTGAGCTCTTCAAAAGTTAAATACGATTGGCCTAACATACGCGACAAGTGGTACTTAGCAGACTTTACTGCCGCCTCCCACAATCCTCCAAAGTGGGGGGAGCGTGGCGGTATATGGCGGAATTCAATATTATTCACAGCGCAATACTTAGAAATTTTTCCTTGCGTCTGCTGATCCATGAATGCGTTCTTCATCTCTTCCAACTCTCTACGGGATCCAACAAAGTTTGTGGCATTATCACAAAACAATTGAGAACATAGACCACGACGTGCCACAAATCTCTTCAACGATGCTATGAAAGCCTTTGCGGTCAAATCGGAAACGACTTCCATATGTATGGCCTTTGTACTAAAACATATAAAAACTGCAATATAGCTCTTGGTTGTGCGACAGCCGCGAAGTTTGTATGAAGTTATAATAGGACCAGAAAAGTCCACGCCAGTAACGCTAAAAGGCCTTGACACTGCTACCCTGGACGAAGGCAAATCGCCCATTATTTGATTTTGAAGTCTAGGTCGACATTTAAAACATTGGAGGCAACCTCCAGTAATGGAACGCACCAAACTTCTGGCATGTACAATCCAAAACCTTTGTTTTATAATTGCCATTAAAGCTTGTGTACCTACGTGATAATTTTTCATGTGAAGAAGGCGTACATAGCAACGCACAACATTAGAATTGTTTGGTAAAAGAATTTGGTGTTTTGCATCATATGGTAAAGATGAATTTGCCAATCGGCCGCCAACACGAATTAACGGAACACCATGCTTTGTTTCTAAGAAAAGACTTAAACTTTTGTATTTACTTGTAACTGAAAGCTCACGGTTCTTTTGCAACAATTCCATTTCATCTCGAAAATAATAGTTTTGTACACAATACATTATACGAATTAAGGCTTCATCGAATTTTTCACTCATGCTTCTAGTATCTTTCCTAAATTCTAAAAGACGCACTACAACTTTTTGAAGCTTTTGAAAATCGCTAAAGTTTTCCATCCATTCAAGAAAGTGCGGTTTTTCTTCACTTTTATCACCTGATTGTACTATTAATGCAGATGGACTTCTCTCCTTATCTACTTCTTCTTTTTGATGTCGCTGTTTATTTGGTGGCCACTCAAAGCTGGTTATTTTCAAAAACTTTGGTCCATAAAACCAAATAGACCCAAGCAATTCGTTTGCATATGCCCCTCTTGCTATTATATCAGCTGGATTAGAGGCTGATGGAATATGTCTCCATATACAATCTTTCGTATATTCTTGAATCAATGAGACTCTATTGGCAATAAATGTATTCCAATTCGATGGATGTTCATTAAGCCAATCCAAAACAATTTCGGAGTCAGTCCACAAGTACGTACTATCTATTTTAACCGGAAAGTTAGCTTTTGTTTTAGTTACCAACTTTGAGAGTAATTCTGCCCCCAACAATTCTAATCTTGGGAGCGATTGGGTTTTTAGTGGCGCTACTCTTGACTTAGCACTCCATAAATGTACCGACACAGTATCGTCTTCACATATCGTTCGTATATATATTGCACAGCCATAGGCTCTTTTTGATGCATCGGAGAATCCGTGCATTTCAACTCGACAAACTTTTTTCTCTGCAAGAACAAATCGAGCGATATTTATTTGTTCGATATCTTTTAAACTTTTTCTAAATTCAGTCCATTGACTATAATACTTCATAGGGAGGGACTCATCCCAATTTAGTTTTAAGATCCATAAATCTTGCATGAAAATCTTGGCCTTTACAATTACAGGGTTAATTAATCCCAGTGGATCAAACAGTTTTGACAGCTCTGATAGTACTATTCTTTTTGTAACCGGATTTTCTTCACCAAACTTTGGCCACACGTATCGAAACCGATCTTCCTTTGGAGCCCAGATAATACCCAACGTTTTGATAATCTCTTCATCATTTAGCCGAAGAGTTTTTTCTTTATCTGCATCCGGCACATACTCTAAGAACCTTTCATTATTTGAGAACCATTTTCTCAAACTGAGCTTAGTGCTTTCTAAAACTGTTGACACTTGATGATAAATTTCAAAAATTTCGTTTTCGTCGTTTGATCCACTGATCAGATCATCCATATAAAAATCGGACAATATTTTCTTTGATCCGATCGGATATTCTTCAGCGTTGTCTTCACCTAGCTTCTTAAGGCACCTTGTTGCCAAAAAAGGAGCTGCTGTAGTGCCATAAGTAACGGTTCGTAAGCGATATACCTTCAATTTTTCTTCAGGTGATGATCTCCACAAAACTGCTTGATAATACGTATCATCTTCAGTTACCCATATCTGGCGGTACATCTTTACCACATCTGCAGTGATTGCATACCTGTAACATCTGAATCGTAATACAATGGACTGCAAATCATCCTGAACCTGGTAGCCCTTCATCATGACATCATTTAACGACAGACCACTATCTGTCTTGCTGCTACAATCAAAAACGACTCTAAGCTTTGTGCTGGTTGATTCCGGTCTTAACACGTGCTGGTGAGGCGTGAAGTATTTAATTTTACTTATATCGCTATCACTTACCTCCACCATATGACCTAACGAGACGTACTCACTCAAAAATTCGTCATAAGATTTTTTTAAAAACAAGTCTTTACTAAGCTTGCGTTCCAACGATAGCAATCTACGTTTTGCTGCATTATAAGAGGTGCCCAGTTCACCTACATTCTGTTTAAATGGAATTTTTGCTATAAATCGGCCAGAAGAATCTTTATTTATAGTTTCTACAAATATACGTTCACATTCCTTTTGTTCATCTGTCAAAAATAAAGACTTAGGGTTTATTTGCTCCATTTCCCATAGACGTTGCACCAATGAATCTAAATCCTCTTTTTCATACTCAGAATCAACCATCAAACAATTCTGTTTCTCAACCGGAAGTGAACAGTTTTCAACTTTACCAGCAACTATCCACCCTAGTAACGTTTTTTGAAGACGAGGTAACGAATCTCTAAGCTGTATATGGCCCACCGACAACAAATCGAAAAACACTTCAGCTCCGAGTAGCATATCTACTTTTGCAGGTCTGTTAAAGTCTGGATCAGCTAACTGAATGTTACTGGGAACCTTCCAATCGGTAACGTTGAACCACCGATTAGGTTTCGCACCTGTTATTTTTGGCAAAATATAAAAATCAAGACAAGTTTTGTATTCATTCACTCTAGATTTAATAGTAGCCACAGTTTTGTTCTTGAAAATAGTAGAAAATTCACCAACACCACTAGCATTTAATTTACAGGGCTTTTTCTTAAGTACCAGCTTTTGGGCAAGATTCTCACACATCAAGTTAACCTGTGAGGCTGAATCCAAAATCGCACGAGCATGATGCAAATTACCAAATTTGTCTTTTACTAGCACAACTGCTGTCGCCAAGAAAACCTCACATTCAACTGCCAACTTCATTACTGCAGATTGATTAGACACTTGAACTGTAGCCGAAGCCGAATTGTTGTTATTTTGTACTGCTTCGTTTTGAGGGTAGTCCCTGTGTAGAAGTTCATGATGAGAATGATTGCACTTGGAGCAATTTGCAGCAGAACACTCTTTCTGTGTATGACCAGTCTTCAGGCATCTGAAGCACACTTTTGCTTTCCAAACAGCTTTACTTCGTTCTTTTAACGATAAACTCTTAAATTGCTGACAGTCTGACACCTCATGACCACCTTTATGGCAAACTGCACATAATGACTTCGTGACAGCAAGGGTTGTGGGATTACACCTGTTTTTCTTAAAATCTTTTTGAACATTAACGCCTGGGAACATTTTTGACTCACGAGCCTCAAGATTCTGACAACGTCTTGTCAAAACTGATGAGCATTCTTCCCATGTTGACAGTTTCGTGTAGTCTACTGAATCTTCCCACTTATTTTGTGAATCCATGTCCACACGTTCCATCACTAAATGGATTAACATGGCATTCACAATATCTTTGTGGCTGCCCAGCGACATCATGGCACTCAAGTGAGCGTTTACAGAATCTAAGACCTGTCTTAGATGAGCTGCTGAAGCTTTGGATGACTTAGGAATATCAAAAAGTGCTGTCACATGCTCCTCAAACATGAGAGCCTTTTTATCGAAACATTCGTTTAACCGCTCAAGCACCTTGGGATAATTCTCGTCCGTAACATCAAAATCTGCAATAGCTGATAAGGGCCTGAAGCTCAAATGCTCCTTTAAAATAAGAAAACGTTCACAATTTTCAAGAGATTCATCCTGGTGAATAAGTTTGTTAAAAAGCGTAATAAATTTCGGATATTCAGAATACTTCCCTGAAAATGTCGGTAGCTTTATTTCCCGACGAAATCTGGGCGCTACTGACATAGATCCAGTTGTGTTTAGCATGCTGACTTCCCCAACAGAAGACTTCCGTTTTGACAATATTGACAAAATTTTAGATTTTGTTGACACAAATGCATCTTCAATCTCCGTGGTTATTGCATCAGATGAATCACCTTCAATACTTTGGCCGCTCTTCTCAATGTTTGCTTGGACGCTCAAAAACTGCTCAAAATAGGACTCTAATATACCCAGCCTGCAGTTGAGTTCCTCAGTTGACAAGTTTGCACCTTTTTTGGAAATCATGTTTTTGATTCTGGTGATGTTGCTCTTTGTGCTGGATCTTAATGACTTCAGTTCACCAATTTTATTTTGATCACCAGCTTCATGATCACCATCATCTGGTTTTTGGCCTTTGGTTGCCATCGTTTGTAATTATTTAAATAATCAAGAATTACAAAATATTCACTAAATTTCTTTAAAAATTAGCAACCACCAATAAATTTTATTTATTTTGCAAATTCTGTTTTCATCTGTTGACAACGTCAGCTGTTTTCCGTTTTGTTTACTTCTTTTATTAATAAAGTTTGTGAGCCACTGATTGACCTTAACAGTTTGACATGAACTTTACAAAGGCGAAAGCTTTCTGTTATGCAGTTAACATTGAACTGTTACTAACATTAATGTGTCTCTGTTGGAGCTTTTTTGCAATTGATGTCTCATCAATATGTAGAACAAATAATGATCATTTAAATATCATTAAGCTGCATTGCTCTTTAACCAAACACAAACGACAAACTTTATTATTAATAAATTTAGTGGGATTTCTCCTTCCCGGGTTTCGGCACCAAAATGTCAATCCGTTGTTTTACGGATAATCAAAAACAATTTAATTTCAAATTATTTAACAATTTATTAACTCAACTCGCTCATTTTTAAACCAAAAAATAAAATTCTACATTTTTGTGTATCTGTTATTGCAGTCAGAGGTGCAGTGTAAATTAGTACAATTACTACTTATACTTAGGTTTTATTACATTGGCAATTCAATAAGTTTACGTTAATTTTTAACGAATACAATTTAAAATAACTTTAGAATTAAGATAATACCAAACAGTTATGAATAAAATATATAACCATAGTGAATTTATTTCTTGGCTTATTTTGGCGCAGTTTTAACCATCATATGACTATAAGTTAAAGGACATTCCAAAATAAGACATAACATATAATATCAATGTACATAAATGGGAAATTTTCTAACACCTACAACCATTGTTAGCAATTAGATTCAGAACTATGTCCATAAGAATTCTAAGACTTATATTTAGATCCTAGGGTTATTTGGTAATATATTAAAATGCTTATGTTCTCGATATGACGATTATATCAAGAATTTAAATATTCATTTTGATTCTAAGACTCACATGAAACAACATAGTATTTGGTGTAAAATGTTGGCAATAATTGCAATGAAAAAGTCTTGATTTTACCATAAATCCATTTATGTGAGCAAAACTGGTCTGAAAAATTTAAAATTTCGAAATTGCTAAATACATCTGTTTTATACTAGACCTTTAAAAGGCCTTTTCGTTGGGCGCCATATATGTTACGCGTCCCATACTTTAGAAGAATAACAAAAATTGTTGAAATCAAAAATATTTAGAACTCTTAGTTAAGGGGCAAAATAGATGTTCAGCTAGCTCAGCATATGGCATATTGAGTCTTAACCAGGTTTCTGACGCATAATCATATAGTATGCTCTTTTACCAAGAAATGCCATACAGCATATTTAAATATTCAAAAACTTTTAATAACAACGAAAGATAAATTTCCATACCTAAGGTTGGCAAGATGTTGGGCCAACTGGGGTACATTATTCCCACCTACTGACGAATCTACTGTCAGACACCTTGACAAGATGCGTTACCTAAATTCTAATCCTGTCCCTAAAATTGGCACGATTAATTTACTTACGAAGACATATGTTCATGTTGGCTACCATGATCATACCATGAACAAATTCTAAGTTTAATAATTAAATGATACAAAATTATGTGTTTCTATATCAGTAGTGTTTAATTACAGAGCGTCCCATATCATGATGTATGATGATGATTTTAGGGCCCAGCATTACTTAATCATGATGATGGTTCTTTTATTTGTAATATTAATTTAAATTATCAGGAAAAAACTTATTAAAGATACAATTAAACTCAAAAATTAATGATAGTAAAATAGTTAAATTAAATTCAAAAATATGTATACGTTTTGATTTGAAATTTTGCTTGATGTTATAATTTCATTGAAGGAACATATTTTTGAATTTTTACATGAAAATAATATAATAGAATAAAGATTTTTTAGGTTCTAATTTAAATATTATAACAAGTAAGAGTGGTATATTCGGCTTTGCCGAATCTTGGATACCCTTCACCAATGGTATTCCAAAAGTAAAGTACAAAATCGTAAGAATATATTGATAATTATATAGTTTCTGAGCAGATAAACCATGTTGGAAAGATTTGCAAGAGCACATCGATTTGATGAAGATTAAGTATTCTGGCATGCAACCCAAAAACACAATGCCCAGTGAGGATTGTGTACTTTAATTCGTACGAATTATCCAACTAGTAAAAGTTCTTGATTAGTTATGTAAAACTCTTAAGTTAGCGGATTGATTTAGGTCAAAGCTTTAACAATGATTGCCTTAGAATTATAGGGTCTACAATCTTAGTTTTAGATACATACGTGAAATATATAGATTTTGAATGGATGGATGTCAGCTTTATCAGAAAAGTTATTGAAGATTTACTTATTAATCTGAGGTTAGTTAACTAATTAAGATGAATACTTCATCAATAATATTTGGGATGAATTGTTCTTCCGATCTGTCCAATGGACGTGTGGAAAGTTTTGCTCTAGTCCTTTGTGCAATTATTATTTTTTTTTTGACATGCTTATATTTTATTATTGAATCTTTCTAAAAATAAAATAACAATAAGTAATCAAATCTTAATCTAACGTAATACTAAATAGAGGTTGCCAGAGCAACTCTATTTAAAATTATTCGAATTGGAATTAAGTGGGCAGGTCCAAGGTATCCATTCTTCTTAATCGTTGGTGACCTTCGAATTGCAAAAGCTGCCGTGCGAGATGATTTGGGTGAACATGCAGCTTAAAAATGTATTTAGTGCAGCACCTTCTAATCTCTTCTTGGACAAAGAGAACATTCAAATCTCTGTGCATGTTGTTATTTCTTATGAACCAAGGAGCGCAGGTTATTAAACGTAAAAGCTTGGATTGTCTTATCTGTAACTTAGCAATGTTGGAGGTGGAAGCCGTTCCCCATAGTTGAATACCATATGTCCATATTGGTTTAATTATTGTTTTGTATAAAAGAACCTTGTAATCTAATTCCAGAGCAGATTGTGGGCCAATAAGGCAGTTTAGTTCTGCGGATTTCAGTTTTATCTGAGTTATTTTGCTGTCAATGTGATGGGACTATGTGAGGCGGCGATCTAAGTGTATACCAATATACTTAACGTGAGTACTCACGGGGATGGTCACGTTATTTATCTTGATTGCAGGACAGTTGTCTCTTCTTAAAGTAAACGTTACATGAGCACACTTGCTCGGATTTACCCTAATTTTCCATCAATTTAGCCATACTTCAAGCTCATGAATATGGGACTGCAATAATGCAGATGCAATTTTGGGATCGGAATGAATGCCAATAAACGCTGTATCATCTGCGAAAGTAGATGTGTATGTTTGAGCATTCGTTGGCATATCTGCTGCGAAGATAATATATAGCAACTGACCCAATATACTACCCTGTGGAACTCCAGCAGCGATTTTTCTAGGAGATCATCTTTGGATCGAACTCGGAATGTTCTATTGGACAAATAACTTTTCAAGAGTTTGTGTGTGTTTGATGGTAGCAGATTTATTATTTTGTTCATAAGTTCTTCATGCCAGACTTCAGAAACCGAATTGATGGTCCGGAATAATATCTATCCAATTAACGAATGAGTCCAAAGTGCAAATAAGAAGCTTTTCAAACAATTTCGATAGATAGCTTATAGGCCTATAAGATGGAACTTGACTGACATCTTTTCCTGGTTTGGGAAACATAGCGATTTCTGATACCTTCCAGGACATTGGAAAATATCCCAAACGAAGAATCGCGTTATAAACAAACATTAGAATTCTTACAGCCGAATTTGGTAGGTGGATAATCATTGACGAAGAAATTTTATCAATGCCAGGAGACTTTTTTGGATTAAGCTTTTGAATATTTGATATAAGTAAGGGAAGACGAAATTTTAATGGGGACAGCACTACGTCGTCTATGATATTAGCGCTTATATCAGAGTTCGTTTCGTTTGGTGTGAAAACCCTTTCTAGGTGATTAGCGAAAGCATTTACTTTTTCAGACGGATCTCTTACCCAAGTACCGTTTTCAAGCCTGATTGGAGACTCATATGCAATTGGATGCTGCATGTTTTTAACATGCAGCATCCATGTTTTTAACATGCAGCATCCATAGATTGAAATTTTTTTCCTTAGAGGAATCTAAGTTTTTTAAGTACTTATCAAGAGATTTTTGTTCATTGATCCTCAATGCGGAATGTAGTTTTCTTTGACATTGTTTTAAACGGCTTTTTAAGGCAGGACATCGACATTCTTGACACCGTCTTCTTAGCCTTCTCTTTTCATTTATTAGACTTTGAATATCGTCTGGAATGCTCCGGCTACCCTTTTTCTTCGGTTTAAAGATTGGAGTTGCTATACAGGCTGCATTAGTGAGAATTTCTGAAAAAGTGTTAATTGCAGATTCGATGTCAGTTGGATTTTTGAGAGAAATATTGAACGGGAGGTGGGAACTCACATACATTTTATATTTTATCCAGTTTGTATTTCTGTTTGGATAAAAATGTCTTTCTTCTTGAACTTCATTGGGACTGCCACAAAAAGATATAATAGATGGCGAATGATCGGATGATAAGTCTAGCGATGAGCAGACGGATAAGTTGGATCTTTTTATACCTCTTGTAACGGCAAAATCTATCAAATCGGGAATCTTATTTAAGTCAGAGGGCCAATACGTTGGGTGACCCCCTGATGCGGCGTCCAACCTGTGTGAAAAGATAGCACCCAATAGCTGTCTACCCCTAGGTGTAATAAGACATGAGCCCCAAAACGTGTGCTTCGCATTAAAATCACCAGCCACTATTAATTTAGAGCCAAGCGTATCAAAAAAATCAAGGAATTGATCTTTTTTAATATTATATCTTGGCGGACAATATATAGAAGACAAAGTCATTTTGTATTCCAAAAGTTTAACAGATGTTGCCTGAATATATTCCTTTTCGTAATGAGGCAATAAAAAATGCCTTATTATGTATTAGAATAGCTGTACCACCGCATGCTCTTCCACTTAGATGTTTTGTATCATACGTTAAATACCCATTTACTAAAGCAATTTTTTAGAGTAAAATGCGTTTCAGATACCAGTAATACGTCAATTTCCTGTTCATACAGGAAATGCTCAACCTCCTTTTTGTGTTGACTAAGGCCGTTTGCGTTCCAAAAACATATTTTCAACAGGTTCATTTTCTTTCCAACAAAATCTGCATAAGCATGCTTTGATTTCTCATCATCTCTTGGAACATATTTTGCATATTGGACATGAAGTTATTCATGGTTTCAATTAATTTCTCAATGGAGCTTTGAGATTCTTTAGTTTGAATTGGCGGATCCTCTTTAACCATATGAGCATAAGAGAAATCATTTGGAGGTGGGATTACTTTGTTGTGAACCGTTGTTAGAACAACCTGGAACTGTAGGGAGCGATGGAAAATAAGATCCTTGATACTGAGCAGCAGTAGGTTTTCGCGATGAGGGTGCCTGTTGCGTGCAATTATAATGTGATTTAATTTATCAGAATAAAAGTGATTCCTGGTCGGGGTTATATAGTGCGTTTCATATATATAGGAACATTTGAATTTTTTAAATTACTTCATAACTATAACTCCAACTCACTTGGTGTCTTCAGTGGAAATATTCATCATTTGCTGCGCTTTTCATTTACATGCATTCCATCAAAATAGTTGTTGTATTTAAATTTGTTTTTTATAAAAAATCCCTTGGCTCGTGTTTCAAAATTATAGGAATGTCTTACCTTTTTTAAATAAAAGACACAATTTTAGATAAACTATTTACAAAATTTGTCCTCCTTTATTTCTAATTAAATTAAAAATTCTATCATTCATACTATCAACTAGATTTTTCACTAAATTGTCATCAATTTTAGACCATTCTTCCGCTATTGCTCTTTTTACAGAGTTTATGTTTTCATACTGACGGTTTCCGGCATAACCTCGATTTGATAAAATTCCCCAAAGGTTCTCCATGGGGTTGAGGTCAGGAGAACACGCTGGCTAATCTAAAACATCTATATTTTTGGAAGCAAACCAGTTTTTGGTGAACACACTGTTGTGGATAGCAGCGTTGTCTTGTTGGAATACAAAGGTTTTTGTGGAGTGTTGGGAGAGAAATGGCACTAAACTCGTCTCAAGTATTCTAACGTACTCTGAGCTATTTATTCGGCTTGAAGTAAATTGAATTTCAAGGCATCCATCCTGGCAAAACGCCGCCCAAACCATCAGTGTTCCACCACCAAAATTACGTTTTGAGAAACGTAGGGGCTCTTTTCTTGAATCTCTCCAATAGCCTCTATTTCCATCTTCTGTTATCCTTGATTCCCAGTGGAGTATAGGGCCTCAACCATCCTTTTATATCGGACTCTATTGCGAGATGTTAGGCATACATCATTCCATGAATAGTTTGCTGCTTGTAACTCCGCATCAATTGATCTTCTCCACGTTCTAGCAGGGGCACCAACACGACGGCCGCATCCTTGTGGATTCCAACGAAGCGCTTGTCGAGCAATGTTGGTATTTGGCCTTCGAAGTGTGTGGCCTATCCATCGCCATTTCCGTTGACATACCTCTGTGGAAGCAGGGATTTGGTTTGTTGCATTAAGTAGATCTTCATTTCTTATGCGATTCGGCCACCATATATTAAGAATTTGTCTTAAGCATTTGTTTGTAAAGGTTTGCAGTCGTTTATCGATGGCATTTGTGCGTTTCCATGTTTCGCAGCCGTATTACAGGATGGACTTGACATTCGAGTTATATATTCGTAACTTAGTTGTTGTTGATATGTGCCGAGATTTCCAAATTGCTCGAAGAATGCCGAATGCAGATTTTGCCTTATTAATACGCGATTTAATATCCTCGTCTGCTCCACCTTTTGTAGTTACTAAACTTCCCAGGTAATTGAAGGTATCTACACGCCCAATAACCTCGTTATTCACATTGATGTGTGTCAACGGGTTTGCGCCATAGCCTCCAGGCATAATCTTTGTCTTGGAAATATTAATTTCAAGACCAGCTATACGAGATTCAGCAGTAATAGCGTTAGTATTCTCTTGAAGGTGGCCAGAGCTTTATCTTAGAAGACATACGTCATCGGCATATTCCAAGTCCTCAAGTTGTTTAAAGGGTGTCCATTGGATACCGTGTCTACCATTTAGAGCCGTACGCATTATGTTGTCGATGACGAGGATAAAAAGTATAGGTGATAATATGCATCCTTGTCTTACTCCAGTAGTAACATCGAACGGATCTGATAGTTTACCCTTGTGTAGGACTCGACTTTTAAAATCAACGTACATTGCCCGGATTAAGTTGAGAATTTTCGTCGGCATGCTACGATTTTCTAAAATTCTCCATAGATAGCTTCTATTGACACTGTCGAAGGCCTGGAGTGCGGAATTCATTACATTGCTCTAATACTATCCTTACTGTCTTGATTAGATCAACACAAGAACGGTTTTCTCTAAACCCAAACTGATTTTCGCGGAGTGTAGAGTAAACTGCGTCGGATATTCTGTTCAAAATTACACGACTTAGTATTTTGCTAGGTATTGGGAGAAGTGTTATGCCCCTGTAGTTATTGCAGTCTTTAGGGTCACCCTTTTTTGGTATTTTGACTAGTATACCTTCATTCCAAGAGGTTGGCAGAGCTTCTTCTTCCCATATTTTACGCACAAATGGGTGCCACAATCTCGACGATCCTTCAACATCACATAAAAGCATCTCCGCTGAAATATTGTCATTGCCCGGGGCCTTGTTGCGTTTAAGGATTTTAATAGCGTTCTTCACTTCTTGTATTGTTGGCGCACTGTCGGAAATTCCTCTGAATATACTATCATGGTTGGTTTCATTATGCACTTCAGCCAGTGGTGTTAATCCAATAGGGTTGTTAAGTGTTGACTTGAAGTGCTCCATCCAGCGTATTAGTTGCTCATCCGCAGTTGAAAGGAGTGTGCCACTACTACTCAAGATAGGACTGTTACTGTAAGTAGGTTTGCCATACAAAACCCTTGATATGTTATACAAGGTCTTCATATCGCCTTTGCTTGCAGCTGATTCAGCTTGGCTCGCTTGCTCGTCTATCCACATTCTCTTGTCCCTTCTTGCAGACTTCTTTATTTTATTGGATAGATCACGATATGTTGCTTTGAGGGCTCCATCATCTCCGTTTTTATTTAGCATTGTATTTTTAAGGGATCTGCGTTCTATCAAGTCCCATGTTGCCTGTGTTATCCAAATCTTTCTTTTGTGATCTTTAGATCCTAGGATTTGTTGACCAACTTCATTGTATGTTTGTGTGACACACCTGGAGATTTCATTAATACTGGCACCGTTGCTGTTTATTACATCTGGAAGCCGATTCCTTATGGAAGTAATAAAGGCATTCCGATGACTTTCGGAATCCAGTTTCCCTACATCTATTTTCCGATCTGCTTTTGCCGTATCAGACCTCAGAGCAGCAACCTTTAGTCGAATTTTACACATCACTAAATGATGGTCGCTATTTATATCAGCTCCGCGTCTTGAGCGTACATCAAGTAAAGATGATCGCCACTTAGAATTTATTAAAATATGGTCGATTTGATTCTTTGTGATGCCATTCGGCGAAATCCAGGTTATTTTATGCTGTTCTTTATGAGGGAAAATAGTGCCACCCACAACAAGATTCTTTTCGCAACATAGCTCGATCAGCCTTTCTCCATTATCGTTTCTTACTCCGACACCGTGTTTACCAATATAACGTTCCAAACCGGTATTAATTGAACCTACCTTGGCGTTAAAGTCGCCAAGTATCATGGTAATATCACAGTTATGTACGTTGGTGTTCATCCAACTGCTAAGTACATCATAAAATTCATCCTTATCATTTTCAGATTGGATTTCAGTCGGAGCGTAGACATTGATAATTATCAAATTGCGAGCTTTAGTTTTGATCTTTATTGCCATGAGCCTCTCACTGATAGGATACCACGCTATCATGGACTTAGCTATTTTTTTTTTTGATATTAGGAATCCCACACCTCTACTATGCTCATCGCCTTCCGGGCGACCGGAGTAAAGAAACACAGTATTTTCATTCCGTATCTCCCCTTGCCCTGTCCATCTTACTTCTTGCACCGCCAACAAATCAATTTTATAACTTAACATTTCTCGTCTTAGTTGTTCTAATTTCCCCGTTTCGTATAATGTGCGTACGTTCCATGTCGCAAACTTTAAACTTTCTTTCATGCCTATATTAGGTCTTATAGTCCGATTTCTTCGGATAGAATTGGTTTCATTCATCAGAATGTTCTTGCATAGATTAGGCACCTCCAAAATCCTTGTGCCAGCTGCCGTAGCAGGGGGATTTCTCGCATGATTACCCCTTGGAGTAGTATATTCTGTTATGTTGTTTCTTTCCATGCTTAAAACAAAGACAAGAGCCACGTTTGTAAAGCGAGTCGCTCGATCCGAAACAGACACCCGCTTGTAGCCGCAACTAACATGTTGAACAGACGCTACAGTTCCTTACTTTACAAAGTACAATTATCTTAGACCCTTAGACCAAATACGTCGGAATGGCTCCAAGATAACTCCCTCTCACGTTGGCCCTGACCTAGAATCCCACTCGGGTTATTTACCGCATCTTCAACTAGGTTGCTCAGGTTTCCACGTGGCATCGGAAAAAGGAAGAAAAACCTTTTCATTTGATACCAATCTTGTTGAAGGTTATTCCACGATTAACTTTTTAAAATATTTTTTTTTTTGTTTTGTTCCCATATTTATGAAACGCAAAAATAACGGTTATTTTCCAATAAAACAACAAGAAGAATATCGATCTCCTAAATTTTTACATATATAAAGAGTAAATTAAAAACAAGTCAACTCTTATAAAGCAACATGTCAGATTGGTCCAATACCTTAAGAGAAATTAGTAAAAAATTGTTGTTCCTATATATCTGAAACGCACTATATGGGAGATTTCACTAAATGTGAACCGAGTTCGCTCATTTTCAATACGGAACTTTTCAGGAGATCAGAAATACCCATATCAATTTTACACAAAATTTTAGGATATCGTCCCACAATGAATTTCATCATTGTCGATCAAAACACCTGAAATATCGCTTAAACCCTAAATTATATCTACCACAAATTACCGAATGCATCAGAATTTAGGTAATCCCCTGCGAAGTACGAATTTAAATTTCATCAAAATAAACATCTGAGATATCGACAAAACAATAGCTCCAAAAACTTGACTACAACAGAAAAAAGGACTGACAGGTAGACGGACAGACAGACAGGTAGACAGGCGGACGGATAGACAAACTGACGGACGGACGTCGCGAAATCGATTCTTCTGTCGATTCTGAGTCGATCGGTACAATTTGAATGGTATTTATAATCAGATTTGTGGAGTTTATATATCAGATTTTAGGAAATCCTCCCACAAAGAACGATGTTAAATTTCATCACAATCGGTCCATAAACACCTCAAATATCGCTGAAACAATACTTACAAAATGTAAACAAAATTTCTTAGACACGTACTTTGGGCAATTTGCTGTACATCACAAGTAGTGCTTTGGGGATATCTCAGTTGTTTATAGACCGCTTTTGATAAAATTTAATAACGTGCTTGGCGGGGGAATTTATGTATGTCCGTGCTCCAGGAGAATGGTTTTTCCTATTTCTACATTTTATTTTTCCAACAAACATTCTCTAATGCGTAATTTGCGATATCTCAGTTGCTTATGGACCGATTTTGATAAAATTTGGGAAACCATTTCCTACAATGTGATATATAATATATTATCACATGTACACCAGGAGTATATTTTTTCTCTTGTCGTTTAAAAGTGTGTTTCAATCAAAAATTTTAAAATTTTCGTCTAATTTTTGGTATTTTTTCGATATTTTCGGTGTTTATAAACCGATTTTAATGAAATTTAATAGCGTTCATAGCGGGAGAATTTCCTAAAATCTGACATATAATTCATGTAGGTCCATCCTCCAAGGGCTTCAGAAACTTGATTTCAACAGACAGACGGACATCGCTTAATCGATTCTCCTCCCGATTCTGAGTCGATCGGTACGATCACTAATAAAAAAATTACAAACGGAATCACAAACTTATAATACCCTTTCACCTATTGGTGAAGGGTATAATTAATACTTTATTAGTTTTAAAATAAGTATTAATATCACATTAGTAATTTTAAATGCATGTTAGTTTAGTATTTCATGATAAATTTAGAGGTTAGGATAATATTAGAAAACTACTAATTTGTTTCACTAGTTTGTGTGATTCGATTGTTAAGTTATTTGTTTTCGATTTGAACTTTTAGATTTTTGATCTGTTTTAAATTTAGAGTATGTTAAAGTGCTATTTTAGATTTATTAGCTTAGAATTTATATAAAACGATATTGTTTTGCAAATATCGTTAGATTTTGAAGTTAGTTTAAGCCCTAAATAGGGATATTTATGGCACCAATTCTAATATTCTAATATAGATCACGTTAGATTATATACATAGGTTTGAAATTTCTAATAAAGTTTGAGATAACTTTTAGATCGCACACAGTTTTGCACTTCAGTGTAGATTGAACGAAATTCCTTTGCAATTTTGGCTTTTTGTCACGTTGTTAGTATGAGTTGTATGACACTAAGATTTTTTTTATTAGATTTTAAAACCATTCCTAGGCACTGAAGTTTTGGTTCCACCACAGAATGAATCATTCTGCGGCTACAATGATGACTGGTAGCTCTTTCTTTGAATTAAACCTTCACATTTAACTTTGGGCTATTAAATAAAATTGCGTGATCGATGCCAAATATATTGAAGTATTAACTAGAAACTAATTACGCATTAAATAATAAAAAAAGGAGAGTTAATTATTTTTTTGCATTACTTGATCATTGGTATGAGAAAGGCAAGAGATTTTGTATTACAGAACATTACCATATATGGTAGTGTATGAAAGAATTTTGTAATGAGAGCAATTTACCAAGTAATATGATGTAATATTTCAAGAATATTTATATATCTAGTAACTGAGCGTGAGAAAATAAAATAGTGCCCAAAACAAAATCATTTCATGCTTAATGCATGAAGCTGGGAAGTAATCCTGATTAAACGTATCATTACAAAAATTTTATTATCATTTAAAAGACATGATTAAATTTAACATTTAATTGATAACAAATATCTACAAAAGGCAATTTTAACCAAAAGAAAAGAAAATTCGTAACAAGCTTTTCAAGAGATCAGAAATACTTTTGTCAAATGTTGTCCCTCTAGAAAGTTTACTTAGGCGCTATCGCGCTGAATAACGATATTGTACAACGCCTTTATACTAAATGTCATCATCGTATCTATTATATTTGTCATTTATTAACTACTAAGAGATTGCCTTAGGAGAACGGAGTTCTCCCAATTACAATTAAAAAATTAAATTTTCATTTATATGTGAGATACATACATATGTGGGTTTTGAACACAAATCATGTACTTAGTTGCATTTTTCTACTTCCTAGGAAGATTACCTCCAATATGATATATAATACATTCTTAAATATTATCATAATGCTCAAAAGTCAGACACAAAATTAAGATAAATGCAGTGTGTCTGTCTGCTAAAATCAGATTTGTGGAGCTCCTGAAAGGTATACCCACATGCATTTTACATAAAATTTTATGATATCGTCCCACCCTGAATTTCATCATTGTCGATCAAAACATCTGAAATATCGCTTAAACACTAAAGTATATCTACCACAAATTACCGAATGCATCAGAATTTAGGTAATCCCCTGCGAAGAACGCTATTAAATTTCATCAAAATAAACATCTGAGATATCGACAAAACAGGAGTTCCAAAAACTTGACTACAACAGACAAACGGACAGACAGACGGACGGTCACACAGGTAGACAGACATACAGGCAGACAGACGGACGGAGACAGACATACAGACAGTCGGACGTCGCGAAATTGATTCTCCTGCCGATTCTGAGTGGATCGGTATAATTTTTATGGGGTCTACGATCACTAATAAAAAAATTACAAACGGTTGCACAAACTTATAATACCCGTTCACCTATTGGTGAAGGCTGAAGGTGAAGACTTTGCAAACAAAAAGTTTTTAATTGCGATGTATATAACTCTAAACCATTGATCATACAAACAATTTTGTTCTTAATTCCAAATTTTAGAAAAAAATCTATGAAAAAATTTTATAAAGTTTGTGTACTTACGGGACCATGACACATAAAAATATGTAATTTTGGCTGTTGACCAGTGTTGTCAATCACCATGTCCAAATCTTCGCTGTTGTGGCTCTTTAAAAAATTGGTATCAGAAAATAGCTCTTATTGACCTCATGCGTGCCCACCCCTGTCACTATCAGTGTTACAAAACTAAAACATATACAAATGTTCTCCAAAACATCAAAATGAATATCAAAATTAATAACAAATATAATTTTGCAATACTTTTTATGTTTCTTTAAAATATTGAGGTGAAATTTCATGTGACTTTTTTATAAAACTAGCTTTATAACCCGCTACTTCGTTAGCTTCACCATTTGAATTGACAAAGTTACAAAATTTACCAAAATAACTTTTTCACTTATTTATCAATTCCGATATAAATTAAATTAAATAACTATTGGTTCTTAAGTTACATATAGGACAAAATAAGTACCTACCCTCTACATTTTCAAAAAAGTACTACACACGCCTCCCTTATTTTTGTAGCTGACCCAATTTTGATTGCTAACCCAATTTAAATCTTGTTCTTGTCGCTTTTGATTTTGAATATTTTACAAAAGTTTCCTTTTTACCCGTTGTTTACCCCTGATCAGCCAAATTAAAAAAAATCCGGAGACATGTCCTAATATTTTTATTGCTGATCTTAACTCCATTTTTGTTAATTGAAAAAAATACCAAACACCTGTCACATATTTCTTCAATGTCAATAGAACAGTCCATAAATCATTGATTTATTTATTATTTTATTGATTTAAACAACATGCACAGTTTAAAAGGAAAAAACCTATCTTTAAATTTTTGACCCGTTTTTGTTATTTTCGATTGCGGTATAAATTTTGTTTCTATAATAATTGATTCAAAAATTATATATGGGTCAAAAAAGTACCAAAATTTAGTTTTTATCCTTTTTATTCCCTATTTTTAGCTCATTTACGAAAAGTACCTACTAAAAACATGACTTTTTATTTTTCTATTCGATCTAAATCCAATTTAAATTTTTTTTCTGTCGATATTAGTAACAGAGATATAACTTTACTAATGTTTTTATTTTCTACCCTATTTTAACCCCAAAACTGTTTAATTTGCAAAAAGTACTGAAAAGTCTCTTAATTTTTAGGGCTGATCTTAGACCATTTTAGGGTTTGTTTCCATCCATTAGGTTTAGAAGATATAATGTTATCGATTTTTCCCTTTTTTACCCCTTTGATTGACACATCTCTAATTTATACTTATGACTTCATTAGCTTAAATGAATATTTTCCCGTTTTCACCTTTTAGAACCCCATTTATCGTTAAAGTACCAAGCACATGTTTAATATTTTGTTAACACTTATTGATTGTGGCATAAAGTGAGTCTTTATGTTTATAAGTTCAAAAGATACGTATGGGTTAAAAAAAAGTACAAAAATATAGTTTTTACCCTTTTTGGCCCTTATTAGTGCCATTTCCAAAAAAAGTACAGAACACATGTCCCTTTCATTTTCTAGCCGATTATATGATTTATTCATTTTCTAGCCTGTTTTAACCATAAGCGGCCAAATTAAAAAAAAAAAATACCGAACCCGTGTCCTTTAATTTTTAAGGCTGATCATAGACCAATTTAATCTTTGTTTCTATCACTTTTGATTTATGAGATATTACGTTACCGATTTTCCCCCTTTTTACTCCAAAAATTAAAAAAAGGAATCAATCGTTTGTCTTATACTTCTGCAATGTGAATAGACCTGTCTGTAAATTATACTTCTGGCTTTATTTGTTTAAATAATATTCATAGTTTTTACTCTTTTGTGCCTCATTTATCGTAAAAGCGCGAAGCACCTTCTTAATTTTTGTTAGTCCTTATCAATTGTGATGTAAATAGAGTATTTATGTTTATTAGTTCAAGAGATACTTATAGGGTTAATAAAGTACCAAAATATAGTTTTTTCCTTTTTTCTCCCTTATTAGTTCCATTTCCAAAAAAGTACCAAACTCGTGTCCCCTTTTTTTGCAAGATGATCCAAATCCAATTTCAACTTTGTTTCTAACGATGTAAATTTCGGAGATATGATGTTACTAATTTATCCATTTTCTTTTTCAATTTTTTTCAATTTACTTTTTCAATATGAATCCACCCGTCTGTAAATTATAGTTCTGGCTTCATTACTTAAAAACCTACCCTTGAATATTTCCCAGTTTTTATCTTTTTTACCTCAATTATAGTAAAAGTACCAAATACGTGTCTAATAATTCTTTGTTACTTATCAATTGTGACGTTTACTGTTTCTCTATGTTTGTTATTTCAAAAGATACGTATGGGTTCCAAAAAAGTACCAAAATATAGTTTTTGCCCTTTTTTACCCTTATTAGTACCATATTCAAAAAAGTACCAAATACGTTTCTCGTTTTTTTTCAGCCCATCCGAAGCAAATTTCAACTCTATTCCTATCATTTTGAATTTCGGAGATATGACGTTACTAATATTTCACATTTTTTCCCTGTTTTAACCCCAAAACGGCCGAATTAAAGAAAAAAGTACCGAATACATGTCCCTTAATTTAAAGTGCCGATTTTAGACCGATTTAGTTGTTGTTTGTATCACTTTTGACTAAGAAGATATATTTTTACCGATTTTTACCCCCAAAGTACCAGACACTTATTTTACTTTTTTCAGTGTCAATTTACCAGCCAATAAATTATGCTTCTGGCTTCATTAGCCGAAAAGATATTCTTAGCTAAAAAGCAAAAAACCTACTCTTGAATATTTTCCTTTTTTTTTACCCTTTCGTCCCACATTAATCGCAAAAGTACCAAATACGTGTTTAATAGTTTTTTAATGCCTATCAGTTGCGATATAAATTATATTTCTATGTTTATTAGTTCAAAAGATATATATGGGTTAAAAAAGTACCAAAATATAGTTTTTACCATTTTTTATTCTTATTAGTGCCATTTTTGAAATAGTACCAAATACGTGACCATTTATTTTTTTATCCGATTCAAATCCAATTTAAACTTCTTTGCATCGGTGTTAGATTCGGAGATATGATGTTACTAATTTCTCCCTTTTCTACCCTGTTTTACCCTTTAAGTTAGTTTTAGTTTTTGTTTCTGTCACTTTTGATTTAGAAGATATATTTTTACCCCCAAAATTAAAAAAAGTACCAAAAATGTATTTTATTTTTTCTTTGTCAATCGACCAGTCAATAAATTATACTTCTGGCTTCATTAGCCTAAAAGATATCCATAGCTAAAAACAAAAAACCTACCCTTAAATATTTTCCCTTTTTTACCCTTTTGTACCCCATTAATCGCAAAAGTACCAAATACGTATTTAATTGTTTTTTAATATCTATCTGTTGCGATATAAATTATGTTTCTATGTTTATTAGTTCAAAAGATACATATTAGTTGAAAAAAGTACCAAAATATAGTTTTTACCCTTTTTTATCCTTATTAATGCCATTTCCAAAAAAGTACCAAGCACGTGTCTCCTTATTTTCCTAGCCGATTCAAATCCAATTTCAACTTTGTTTGCATCGATGTTGGTTTCGGAGATATGATGTTACTAATTTCTCCCTTTTCTACCCTGTTTTACCTTCTAAGAGGTTGAACTTAAAAAAAGTATCGAACATGTGTTCCTTAATTTTAAGTGCCAATCTCAGACCAATTTAGTTTTTGTTTCTATCACTTTTGGTTTAGAAGATATACTTTACCGATTTTTACCCCCAAAATTAAAAAAAAGTACCAAACACGTAGCTTATTTCTTTTCAATGTAAATCTACCAGTCAATAAATTATACTTCTAACTTCATTAGCCTAAAAGATATCCATGGCTTAAAAGCAAAAAACCTATCCTTGAATATATTCTCTTATTTACCCTTTTGTACCCCATTAATCGCAAAAGTGCCAAATACGTATTTAGTTCTTTTTTTAAATCTATCGGTTGCGATATAAAATATGTTTCTATGTTTATTAGTTCAAAAGATACATATGGGTTAAAAAAAGTACCAAAATATAGTTTTTACCCTTTTTATCCTTATTGGTGCCATTTTCAAAAAAGTACTAACACGTGTCCCCTTATTTTTCTAGCCGATTTAAATCCAATTTCAACTTTGTTTCTATCTGTATTGGTTTCGGAGATATGATGTTACTGATTTCTCCCTTTTCTACCCTGTTTTACCTTCTAGGAGGTTGAATTTCATAAAAGTACCGAACACGTGTCCCTTGGTTTTAAGTGCCGATCTCAGACCAATTTAGTTTTTGTTTCTATCACTTTTGGTTTAGAAGATATACTTTACAGATTTTTACCCCCAAAATTAAAAAAAAAGTACCAAACTCGTAGTTTATTTTTTTCAATGTCCATCGACCAGTCAATAAATTATACTTCTGGCTCCATTAGCCTTAAAGATATCCATGGCTAAAAACCAAAAAACCTATCCTTGAATATTTTCCCTTTTTTTACCCTTTTGTACCCCATTACTCGCAAAAGTACCAAATACGTATTAAGTTCTTTTTTAATATCTATCGGTTGCGATATAAAATGTGTTTCTATGTTTATTAGTTCAAAAGATACATATGGGTTAAAGAAAGTACCAAAATATAGTTTTTACCCTTTTTTATCCTTATTAGTGCCATTTTCAAAAAAGTACCAAACACGTGTCCCCTTATTTTTGTAGGCGATTCAAATCCAATTTCAACTTTGTTTCTGTCTATGTTGGTTTCGGAGATATGATGTTACTAATTTCTCCCTTTTCTACCCTGTTTTGCCCGCTAGGCGGCCGATTTTCAAAAAAGTACCGAACACGTGTCCCTTAATTTTTAGTGCTAATCTCAAGCCAATTTAATTTTCGCTTCTATCGCTGTTGGTTAAGGAGATATAATGTTACCGATTTTTCCCTTTTTTACCCTTTTAATTGAAAAAAGTACCAAACACGTATTTAATATTTTGTACTGGGCAATCGACCTCCCTATAAATTTTATTGGTAGCTTTATTGGTTCAAGTCAAATACAAAGAAAAAGAAAAATGGACCTACCCTAAATTTTTTTCCCCGCTTTTCCCCCTTTTTGAACCCTGAATCAAAAAAGTACCAAACACGTGTCTAATATTTTTTTCTTGTTTACCGGCTCCGTTTTGAATTTTGTTACTCTGTTGATTGGTTCAAAAGATACACATGGGTTTAAAAAAGTACCAACATTTTATTTTTACCCTTTTTACCCCCTATTTGTCCCATCTGCCAAAAAGTACCAAACGCGTGTCTACTTATTTTTGCAGCTGATCCCAACGCAATTTCAATTTTGGGCCTATGACGTTTACTTCCGGAGATACAGCATTACTAATTTTTCCCTTTTTTACCCCTATTTACCCCTTTAGAGGCCGAATTTCAAAAAATCCCGTCTTAGTGGATCTATACTTTGAAAAAGGTACCCGCTGTCAAAATTTCAGCTCTCTAGCTTTAGCCGTTTGGGCTGTGCGATGATGAGTCAGTCAATCAGTCAGTCAGTCAGTCAGTCACGTTAGAGTTTTATATATATAGATGTATAACTTAGTTCAAAGTATGGAATATTATGGGAATTTTATTTCTTAAATCGAAAGAATACACTTCCACCTTTTGTTTAATTGTAACCAGTGCCTAGTTTCTGTAACTCTCGCATCGATAAATTATTCTAGTGGAACAATGTAAATGAAGAAAAAACTAGTTGAATTGAAACAAAAGTCATTTTTTTACCCAAGTGTTTCTGTAATTTATTTTTGTGAGAATATCATGAATCTGTCATTCAACAACTTATGTCAAATTTATTGAAAATGCGCGAGTAAAACTGTTTCAGTAAGCAAATATGCGAAAAGTTTTTCATTTTATCTGTCAAAACAATCCGCACATATTAAAGGCGCCGAAAAAGAAACATAAGTAAAAACAAATACATAATTAAAACATATAATTAAATAAAATGTAATTAATTGGTTCATTTTATTTTTTTCAATTAGGTAAATTCCATTTTAATTAATTTCAATTATCAAAAATGCATCAATATATTTTGCGATCGTTTTATTCGGCAACTAACAACAAAACGCTAAACATTTAAAATAATATATATATATATATATATATATATATATATATATATATATATATATATATATATATATATTTTTGTGATAATCCGTTGAATATTAATAAATTGAATTTTTGAATTTTTACCAAAAAGTTGTTCAGTATAAATGCTTGTTGATTGAATATTTTTCGCCATTTGTAGTGCAGCATTTGTTGGAGCTCTAATCGGCAGCATTGCGAATCATAAAAGATAAATTTATCCCATATTTATTTTAAGTTTTTAAGCTCTCAAGTGAGATAATTTAAACAGCTATCTTCGAGGAAAATTAATTTAAGGGTTCCGAGTTCATGGAGTAATCAGCGAAATTCTAAGTAAATTCCGGTTCATGTCTCACTTTTTAATACATTCAAAAATATTTGGAAAAATATGCAAAAATAAACAAGTACATAATCAAAACTTTAATTTGGCATTAAAATTTAACGGATAATGATAAAAATTTTTTTTCCAACGCATTTCTTTTTAGTAAAAAGGCAGGGGAAAACTCTGAATTCGGGGAAAAAAATTACGCCATTGTTTTTATGTCGTGTAAAACCTTTAAAAGTGAAAAATTTCTCTCATACGAAGCCTAATATATATATATTTTTTTTTTCTTATTTTAAATTAATTTTTCTTAAATCTTTTTACTAAATTCTTTTTTGGACAGAAGTTGTTTCCAAAAAAAAAAAAAAAAAATGATGATACATTTTTTCTTTTTCTACCAGCTGTTTTCTTTTTGACAGATTTATTGGAAATTTCCAATAGAAACGCAATCAGTGTTACTAGTTCTCACTTTGAGTTACAGAAACACTTTTTTCTTCCAGGTCGAGAAACGATGGAATTTTTTGTTTCATACTTGTCGCTGCGAAAACTTATCACTTTGAATTACAGAAATGACCTACAGAGCACAGAGCTTACTTAAATTTCAGGATTTAGCAGGCCGTATCTTTTTAAGCGTTTCATCTTCAGCAAAAATTTGTGCATCTTAGTAAAGATAATTTTCCTGAGGTTACAGGAACCAATAGCACCTTTACACGGCAGCACCTTTTACACGACAGTGTAACAATGACCGATTTTTTAAGAAAAAAAAATAAATTAATATGATTACAACCACTTTTCATTTTTTTACAATTATTTGGCTTTGATTAGCACGTTATACCTGTAATGGAAGAAAAATATTGCGTTTAAGTGAACATTGGTGAAAATGGGTAAAAAAAGTATTTTAAGCGTAGCGGAAAAAGGCAAAATCGTTCGGAAGGGCATTCTTACCGCGCTATTGCACAAAAAATTGGGCGAAGTCACAAAACTGTGATGAAATATTTAAAAGACACTGAAAACTATGAAAAAAAGAACTACAGAGGACTGATTCATAAAACTTTAGCCACTAGAAAATAGAAAAATCTTGAGAATTGCGTCAAATTCTGTTCTAACTGTACCGCAAATCAGGACCCGAGTAAGTGTTAAGGCAAGTGTTTCAACATTGCAAACTGTGAGTATCTAAAATTAAAAAAAAAAATAAGAAAAAGCCGCCGCTGAATGACGTACGCAAAGAAACTCGATTACATTTAGCAAGAGAGTATACGAGTTGGGTCGTTTAAATTAGAGTTCATATTAATGATTGACGTACTGTAGTGTTAACTGATGAAAATAAATTAAATTTTGATGGACCGGCTATAACTATTATTTTCATGATACGAGCAAAAAGGAACTGTTTTTGAACCGTCATCACAGCAGAGAGGGTGGAGTAATGGTCTGAGGTTCTTATTAACTTATTATGGCACAATAGATTTAGAATTTCAAAGTTCAAAAATGACTAAGAAACCTATCAAACTCTGCTTCCGTCATCATTCTCTAAACTGAGTTTAATTATTGGGCCTATTGAATGGATTTTGCAACAAGATAATGCCCCAATTAATAATGCGAGGTTGATAAAAGAATTTATTTCGAGCCAAAATGTTCGAATCCTTAACTCCTTAATTTTCCCGATCTAAACATAATTGAAAATGTTTGGGGTTGGCTGTCGCAAAAGGTCTATGAGGGAGGAAGACAAATCAATATTAAGGAATCATTAATTCAAGCTCCTGGGATGATATTTCTTTGGATTATTTAAAATCACTTTATGATTCAATAAAACATCGCATATTTGAAGTTATTGTAAACAAAGGTGTATGCAGTCACTACTAAAACATCTAATTTATTATCAATAAACTTATGATAAATCATTACCAAACAAAAAATATTATTACCAAATAAAAATTAAACGGTAATTTGTTTGCTTTTTTTCTGATTTTTTTTTTTTTTTGGAAAAAGGCCATAGAGGAAATTATCTCAAAAATATATCAGAAATCGAACAATTTGAAAACGCTCAATTTCCAGCACATACCGGTATATTTTCAAAATATACTTACAGTAAACATATTTTGCAAGAAGTTATGTAACCGAACCATTGAATTCCATCAAATTCTAAGGCAGTTTCTGCAGATTTTCATTTAGTTTACTGTCACATTAATTAGGGAAAAAATAGAAAATCTAATGATACATTTCCCTTTACTAAACAGTTCTCTACAAAACTGCATCATTATAACTAATAAAAAATTACAAACAGATGTGCAAACTTATAATACCCTATCACCTATATAACTAGAAAAACCGTATTTTTGCCATTTTGACGCTTCTTAATTTTTGGTATATCTTTTTTTAACTTACAGAAATTTTACAGATATTATGAGGTCTTAAGAATTAAAGAAGAAAAACCGCTAAACAATTCAGATGTATTGAAGGTGCCTTATTTTAAAATTTTTATGACTGCATTTCCCCAACTTTTTAACATATTTTTTACGTTTTTTATAACGCTGGCAGTATTTCCTGCTATTCATTCTGGTAAGTTTGTATTTTTGTTATTTGATTTATTATTTATTTTTGTAATTAAATTCTAAACAATTAAGAGTGATATATTCGTCTATGCCGAATCTTATATTCACTTCACCAATGGTGTTCCAAAAATAAAATATAAAATCGAAAGAATTTAATACTAAAGTTTCTGATTATTGACTTACAGCCTGTTTTTCAAAAATGAAAATATAGTTTTGTTTGTAAAAATAACGAAACGTAAATCGGTTTGGTCTTTGTAAAATGAAATCAATTTTCAGTGAGTGAGAACTTAAAAGCTTTCGTGGCTTTAATTCTTTTTTTGGTTTTTCATAAACACATTCATTCATGAAAACGTTTAAATTTCTCGATTACCAAAAGTCTTTCGTGTATAAAATAAAAAAATAATTATGTATAGTTTAAAGAAAAACAAGTAAGTGCTATAGGCGGTCAAGCCCGACCATACGATACCCTTCACCATTATGCTCAAAGGTGTTCTTTTTCTTGTATAAAGACAAATATTTGCTAAATTTTGCCATCATACAAATATTTTCTTAAAACTTATATATTAAAGCTGTTTCCGTCATTTGGACTTATATGAGAGCTAGGGCCAAATGTGGATAGATTATCTCGAAATTTGGCAAATTGGTTGAAGTTGTTACAAAACATTATGTATGCAAAAAATAAACTTAAAATTATCTTCAGATTAATGAGCGTTTTAGTGGTTTTTGTCTCATTTAGTACGTTTTGACAGAAGAGCTTGTATGGGAGCTATGGTCAAATGTGGACCGATTTCAATAAAATTTTTCACAATGATTTTAGTTTACATAAAATGTTGATATTTGTGGCCAATATATAAATTCCGGGAAGTGGGACATATGGAAGGTACCATAAATAATGGACCGATTTTGACAAATTTTAATAGCCATGGTCATATTAATCATATTGTCTTTAGAATTGTGACCTGTACTTTCATTACATGGTTTACTTTGGGGTCCAGCCAGCCAGACGGACTGACATCGCTAAATCGAGTCAGAAAGTTATTCTAAGCCTATTGGTATAAATACCCTTTCCACCTATGGTGGTGAACGGTCTAAAATCATGTTGACTGATTTTTTTTAATTGTAATTGTACATTTATAAAATTTAAATTAAATTTGTCAGCGCCCAATGTAATTTTTTTTTATTTTTATAAACAAAAGGCAGTCGACTTACAGGATTACCACTGACAAGCTATATTTTACATATAAAAAAGCTTGAATATTTAAAAATACATATATTGGCAATAATGTTCCTTCCCGAAAGAAAAAAGCTCCTTTTACGTCAAAATAGTATTAATGAAAGCTTGTTAACTTTTTAGAAAAACCTAAATTTGAGCTTAATCGTAAGCAAACGAAAACGAATGTGACAAGACTTTTGTTTTCGAAAAACAGGCTGTTAGTTGAGCCCTACACAAATGCTTGATATATACATTATTTTGCTTTTGTTCGTACTTGTCCTAGCAATATTTGCTTATATGTACGAGTGTTATATGAAAAGAGTCTTCAAATTAAATGTCAAAAAACTAAAAGCTTTTCGGTAGCATTGTTTAAACAGGAATTGATCGCGAACTTAGTTCAAACGTTGAGTCTGAAATAAACCGATCTTGTAGTTTCCTTTTTTGCCTTTCTAGTACTTGATACTGAAAGGTTGATTAATGTTGCAGTAAAAAGGGAGCGTGATATTTAGGGTCAAATCAATAATATGACAGGGATTTATTTAGTCAAAATCATTTTCTTTTATACATTTTTTTTACTTCAATAAACTTAGTATAAATGCTTACATGAAATAAAAATGCACTTGAAAATTGCTTAAATGTAATAATTTATAAAAAATATGAAAATGACATAATTTGTAAATTTATTGTGTGTGATCTACTTAAAGTACATTGCAATCGTAGTAAATTAATAAATCGATTGCATTGTACTTTTAGTTGGTGTCATTTGAGTTAACTGCAATTAAATTAAATTTAACAATCAAATTGAGTAATCCAATTACAGTGACTCAACGATAAGTTAAACATAAATGTTTAACTTAACATTCTCCCCGGCATTGACGAATGACCGATAAAAAATAAAAAAACAAAAATATTCTTCAAACATGAATTGTTAAATCATGTCGGAGTAAGTGGGAGTAAGTGTAGTGTCAGATGGTTCTGATGTAGATTTAGGCGATTGTGCCATTTCTGTTATTGTAACAGAATTGAATTTCTTACGTATTCTAATTATAACTACAAATGCAGAATATGCTATTGCAGTGCTGGTTTCTGCGGTTGAATGATGTTGAAAATTTGATGTATTTATTGTTTCCAACCTTTGTTTGTTGAGCCGAAATCTGGTTTGTCATGGCTGTGTAGTTGGTGCCCTTGGTGTGTTCACTTGTTAAAAGGTGTGGCTATGATAATTCCGAGAAGTTTGCAAGTACCGTGTAAGATAACCCAGTAATTGTCGTTACTGATTGTTGTCCTGTCATATGAACTAAATCATGCTTAATGACGCATTCCGGGAGTCCAGAGCCTTCGAGATTCCACAGACTGGTGTTACTTGTGTGGATGATAATAGCTTCTTTAGGTTGCAATTAGACATAGTGATGTTGTTAAATAAGTTTATTTCGCATGAGCATCTGTCTGCCCCAAAGTTATATTCCAGTTGTATATTGTAGCATATGAACATATTATGGCTTAAGGAGCTAAACGTTTCGAGTTGTTCTGATGATACCGTAAAGTAATGTCTTCGATTTATGTCTATTGCTAGTACAGGACTACAAATTTCTATCGTAAGCATTGTGTTATTTGTGCTACTGCAGTAGAGATTGGAATTAGATTCTGAGTAATTCCACCCTTTGACTTCATTAGTTTATAAAACTTATCGCATAATGGTAACATTAACTACTCAGACAGATGTGTTTTGATTCGTTGTATTTCGCCTTCAAGTTGTAATGGAGTTAACAGTAAAGGATTGATTTTTCCATAATGGGTGTCCAAGATACATGCTTGCATTTTTTGCAAATTGGCTGCTATAAGTGATAGTTGTATAACGCCCATGTTGAACAAATTGACAAGCCTAATTTGGTACAATTCTTCGTTGCATACCAGAGAAGCGCAATGGACAATACTAAGCCACTTATAATGATTCATTCATTTTAAAGTATAAGTGACTACACGTCGTTTTAAAACAACTATCCAGAGTTACTCATACTTATTACGACGCACAGTGGTTCAGAATCGTTTTTCATTGGCCAAAACTTGTTACTTGTTACTTTTTAACTATTAAAGATTTTTTAGTAGTTCTTTTTTTAATCAATAGATAACATCTGTGGCTTTTTCTTTTTTTAATCAATAGATAACATCTGTGGCTTTTTCGAGTATTGGTTTTATTAAGATCGGTATAGTGGTTCTTAAGAAATTTAAGGTTGAAATTCAATTTTCGATGTTTTTCTTTTTTATTTTGTTTCAAATCTGCCAACTCATTTTTGACCCACTTCCTCTTAACCGATTTTGCTCAAATTTGGGCCACAAGTCGACCTTGGATAGCAATTTAATATTTAGTTATCCTTAGGGTGCACCCTTTCTAGTTGAGGTATTTACAGTATTTTCATTAGGGTGGCCCAAATTTTAATTTCTGCTTAATAATACTTACATATTACCTAGTTTTTTTTTTTTTAATAAAAGAGTGTAACTTAATTTTTCTTTAAATATATATTTATTTGTAGTCATAAATAGATTGTAGATAAATAAAATAATATTTAATATTTGTATACTTTATTGCACTCAAATGTTAAATGCAAATTATAATTATTGTTTATTTGGCTGGAATATTTCTTGTAAATATTTTATATTCTACTCTGTATTACTGCTGTCATGTAGCAGTGCTTTAACTTCGGCACTTAGGTCCGAAGGATTTACTTTCCATTCACTTCGAATGCTAGAGATGAATGGATCTGACGTTGCTAATAATATGTGAAATAAGTCTTCATCTGTAGAACTTCGTGACGTTTTTCTGGTATTATGTTCTCTGTAAAATCTGTAATCCTTATTTCTTTTTTCCTCTGATAAATCTCCAATTGGTAATAAATGGTGCTTAATGACATCTTCTCCATGATAAAGAACTTTGTGCACTGTTGCTGACATATTTCTATAATTGTATTTGGATGTATATGTAGCAATAGTTTCCTTGGCATAATCACCAAATTTTTTAGCATTAATTTGTTTATTGCACGCAAGTACTTCAGTAATTGTTTTAAATCTTGAAATAAGATCTATATCAACACCTATTATATCAGATGTAGTTTCGTTTGTATTGCCTGATCCTTGTTTTGGTTGATCTATAATTAACCCATGATTGAGAAATGCATCATGAACTTGTTTCCTTTTCAATTTTCTTTTCTCTTTGTTGGTGTCATTATTTCTTACTGATCCTGAAGATCCGAAGTCCAAATCATAGCTAATTTTCAGTATGTGTTCCATAAATCTTATTCTCGTATGTAGCGGTGATAATCCAAATTCAAATGCATCAATACTATCTAGTAACTTTGTAGGTTCTTGGTTTAACTGACTTGATGTTGCTTTACATATAATACAGCTGGATGAAGCTTTTGTATCAGTCAAAGCCTGGGCAGTTTATCCGTCTATCATTGAAAGTATTAATTGATAATTCAATTTAATAGTATGTTCATCTATATCTAACTCTAATGGCTTTAGTGTTGAAATTTGAGCTCTGATGTCACTTATTTCATTCTTAATGGTATCATGAGTTTCCTTTTTAAATTCAAAATTTTATTGGTCTCCAGTACTTCGTAGACGATGGAGTATGATTTTTCCAAATAAAATTTGTTTGCATTGTGCTGGACGAAGGTTCCGAGTCTTCTAAGTCCTTTATTAATCGCAATGGCACAAATGACACCATGAACATATCTGTGTCAGAAATATCTTCACATACAAGTAGTTTATATTGTTTTTCTCCTGAAGATCCATCGCATCCCCATTTACAAAAAAGAGTTAAATTGCAGTTTCCATGTTTTTTAAATCACTTTCTTTATGTGATTGCAGCAAATTCAGTGAATAAATTTAGGAAGTTTTATTTAATTTTATAAAAGACCACTTATAATAATTTTTAGGTATAATATAACCCTTTAACGCTGATGAGTAACAGGTTAGGTAACATTCCTTAAAAAATGGAAAATTTTAATGTTGAAATTCATTCTGTACTTTACTGAAAGAAATTTTAAAGGTTTTCCCTATAATTTTTAGCAGGTAATTGAAACATCTGTGCAAAATGCAATATTTTCAAGATTCTTTGAAAAATTCAGGGAAGATTTTTTTTAAGATACCATTTGAATAAAAATTTAAACCACTAATAACTTTCCTCTTATTGAAATAACTATATGTAATTTGTATTTATGACAGTGAATGATTTCTAAAGTAAATTTACTAGCAATTTTGATAGAATTTTGTTTGTAAAAATGTTGAGTACTTTCATTAAAATAAAAAAGTGTTCTACGGGCGGGTCCGGGCGGGTGCAAAAATATATATAGGCTTAAAGGGAACACTCTTGGCTTTCTTTGGGTGGTTTCGATTTTTGTTTTCATTTTTCCCTTTAAAAGTTATACACTACTTAACTTTAAATTTTATGAGTATATGGTGATTTTAAATTTATTACATAACACCTTAACTACAAATTATACAGCGTGCGCAAATACCATTTGTTAAAACCAACAGTCCACCCAACATAACCGCAGCCCATTAGCATTAATAGTTTTCAAGAAATCGTAATTAATATGAGATCAAAAATTAAAATTTTTCTTTCATTTGTAAATTAACAAAAATTCCTTGTCTTTAGCAGCATGCCACACCCACTACAGCGAATATTTTGACCAAATTTTTTGGCCACCTTAGTTTTGATATGTTTGTGTCTTTCTGTCTTTTTGATCGTATAAAAATTTTAAAAATCTATGTCAACAAAAAATATAGGTTTTGGCCAATGAAATTTGATTCTGAACCACCGTGCGACGTTGATTTACAAATACAGCTAGAAACAAGTATGAGTCTCAAATTGATTCGAAACTTACACAACTCAAAATATGAATGAGTCGTAAACTATCCATTTGTATTCATAAATTCAAAAAATACTTAGAGTACTATGGATCATCCAGATCATCCACACAAGAAGAAAACAAAATATTCAAAAATGAAATGTAAACCAGAGAGTAAGAAAAAAACAATTCTCTTCTCTCTTTGCTATTTACACGTGTTTGTATATACAAACGTATGCCTGTATATATTTACAAAACGACGAAATTAGTATTTCGGTTTCCATTTTTTTATGCTTGTTTCAAATACGATCGTCTTTAGGGTGTATTCATGTTGGAGAGTTATTTATATGTACTTGTTTTGCATAGGCTGTATAAATGAAGTAGAGCAGAGTCAGAATCAAAAACGTCGTAAGTGCTTCTGAATATAAATATAAATAAAATTTCCGTCTTTGGATATGAATGGATATCAGTATAAATGGATATGAGTATGAATACAAGAAATTATGAATTATGATTCAACTCTTCTCATTTTCGGATACTCATTGCGCTTCTCTGTTGCAAACATCATCACTTTTTATCAATTTATTTATTATTGATTGAAGACCTTAAAATTTGAGTTTTGCTGTATATAATCCTTGTTTGACGATGTTTATTGTTGAGTTTACAACTGAAGTTTGATCCTTTATGAGTTTTATCATGAGTGATTGTTGTTGACATTTTTTCTGCATACTCGGAATCAAGTACACCAAATAGTGAATGTGCAACATTTCCAACAAGGTCAATCGCACCTCTTTTTTGTCGAGAATTGTAAGGTAATCTGTTATCCAGATTCAAGTCGATTTCAATGTGTTGTAAATGTTCGAATATATTTATACAAGATGTGTTGGATTCCATTTTATTACAAATCTATTTTAGTGATTTGGTGCTATTTACCAAGAACGATATGTCAATCCAATAAATTGAAAGATCATACTATACCATTAGATTCCATTGACTTGTTGATATATAAGTCGACCCGATTTCTTCAAAGTAGACTCCTAGTTGTGTCCCAAATTGTTTGTTCTGAATAGGCGTTCCCATTATCATTGGTAAAATAAGTAACAATGATAGCAAGGTTATGCCTGCATTATTTATTGGGAATCTTATTCTTTTGCTCTTCTGTTTGCTATTTTGATCCTTGGCTAATGCATCTGTATTTTATGTGCTTGAGTTCGGTTTTGTTGAGATTGACCGTGAATCTTCTTCAACAGGGAATAGTGTCAGACGATGTATAGGTCTTTTACATGTTCCAGATGAGGTTTTGACATCAGCAACTCGAATGGATCCATTGGTTCCAGGATGAACCTTCAATATTCGTCCCAGAGGCCATTTCATTGTTATAGTGCTATCTTCCTTAATGATGACCATATCTCCTGGCTTGATGTTGGTACATGCAGTCTTCCATTTTTTACGCTATTGCAGCTCATGAAGATATTCCTTTGACCATCTTGTCCAGAAGTCATGTTTTATTTTTGAGACAATTTCCCATCGTGATAGAAGTGATAATTTTTTAGATCTAGCTTCATTATCCACCTGCGACGTTAGAGCTTCTCCGATCAATAGATGTCCTGGTGTTAATACAGACATATCGGATGGGTCATTAGACATAGGTTTTAAAGGACGGGAATTTAAAATGGCTTCCAATAATAACGGTTTCCAATTCTTCGTATGTTAGTAAAGCTGTGCCTAAGCTTCGAACCAGTAGATTTAAAGCTGATTTTACTGCCGCACAGTGGTTTACGGACGCTTTTTTGGAAATAATTCTGTAACTTTTGAACGACTGGAGATTGTGACGAACCAACCCAAAGAAGAAAATGGGGTGGAATCTTTCCTGTCTCATTCATTTTAAAGTATAAGTGACTACACGTCGTTTTAAAACAACTATCCAGAGTTACTCATACTTATTACGACGCACAGTGGTTCAGAATCGTTTTTCATTGGCCAAAACTTGTTACTTTTTAACTATTAAAGATTTTTTAGTAGTTCTTTTTTTAATCAATAGATAACATCTGTGGCTTTTTCTTTTTTTAATCAATAGATAACATCTGTGGCTTTTTCGAGTATTGGTTTTATTAAGATCGGTATAGTGGTTCTTAAGAAATTTAAGGTTGAAATTCAATTTTCGATGTTTTTCTTTTTTATTTTGTTTCAAATCTGCCAACTCATTTTTGACCCACTTCCTCTTAACCGATTTTGCTCAAATTTGGGCCACAAGTCGACCTTGGATAGCAATTTAATATTTAGTTATCCTTAGGGTGCACCCTTTCTCGTTGAGGTATTTACAGTATTTTTATTAGGGTGGCCCAAATTTTAATTTCTGCTTAATAATACTTACATATTACCTAGTTTTTTTTTTTTTAATAAAAGAGTGTAACTTAATTTTTCTTTAAATATATATTTATTTGTAGTCATAAATAGATTGTAGATAAATAAAATAATATTTAATATTTGTATACTTTATTGCACTCAAATGTTAAATGCAAATTATAATTATTGTTTATTTGGCTGGAATATTTCTTGTAAATATTTTATATTCTACTCTGTATTACTGCTGTCATGTAGCAGTGCTTTAACTTCGGCACTTAGGTCCGAAGGATTTACTTTCCATTCACTTCGAATGCTAGAGATGAATGGATCTGACGTTGCTAATAATATGTGAAATAAGTCTTCATCTGTAGAACTTCGTGACGTTTTTCTGGTATTATGTTCTCTGTAAAATCTGTAATCCTTATTTCTTTTTTCCTCTGATAAATCTCCAATTGGTAATAAATGGTGCTTAATGACATCTTCTCCATGATAAAGAACTTTGTGCACTGTTGCTGACATATTTCTATAATTGTATTTGGATGTATATGTAGCAATAGTTTCCTTGGCATAATCACCAAATTTTTTAGCATTAATTTGTTTATTGCACGCAAGTACTTCAGTAATTGTTTTAAATCTTGAAATAAGATCTATATCAACACCTATTATATCAGATGTAGTTTCGTTTGTATTGCCTGATCCTTGTTTTGGTTGATCTATAATTAACCCATGATTGAGAAATGCATCATGAACTTGTTTCCTTTTCAATTTTCTTTTCTCTTTGTTGGTGTCATTATTTCTTACTGATCCTGAAGATCCGAAGTCCAAATCATAGCTAATTTTCAGTATGTGTTCCATAAATCTTATTCTCGTATGTAGCGGTGATAATCCAAATTCAAATGCATCAATACTATCTAGTAACTTTGTAGGTTCTTGGTTTAACTGACTTGATGTTGCTTTACATATAATACAGCTGGATGAAGCTTTTGTATCAGTCAAAGCCTGGGCAGTTTATCCGTCTATCATTGAAAGTATTAATTGATAATTCAATTTAATAGTATGTTCATCTATATCTAACTCTAATGGCTTTAGTGTTGAAATTTGAGCTCTGATGTCACTTATTTCATTCTTAATGGTATCATGAGTTTCCTTTTTAAATTCAAAATTTTATTGGTCTCCAGTACTTCGTAGACGATGGAGTATGATTTTTCCAAATAAAATTTGTTTGCATTGTGCTGGACGAAGGTTCCGAGTCTTCTAAGTCCTTTATTAATCGCAATGGCACAAATGACACCATGAACATATCTGTGTCAGAAATATCTTCACATACAAGTAGTTTATATTGTTTTTCTCCTGAAGATCCATCGCATCCCCATTTACAAAAAAGAGTTAAATTGCAGTTTCCATGTTTTTTAAATCACTTTCTTTATGTGATTGCAGCAAATTCAGTGAATAAATTTAGGAAGTTTTATTTAATTTTATAAAAGACCACTTATAATAATTTTTAGGTATAATATAACCCTTTAACGCTGATGAGTAACAGGTTAGGTAACATTCCTTAAAAAATGGAAAATTTTAATGTTGAAATTCATTCTGTACTTTACTGAAAGAAATTTTAAAGGTTTTCCCTATAATTTTTAGCAGGTAATTGAAACATCTGTGCAAAATGCAATATTTTCAAGATTCTTTGAAAAATTCAGGGAAGATTTTTTTTAAGATACCATTTGAATAAAAATTTAAACCACTAATAACTTTCCTCTTATTGAAATAACTATATGTAATTTGTATTTATGACAGTGAATGATTTCTAAAGTAAATTTACTAGCAATTTTGATAGAATTTTGTTTGTAAAAATGTTGAGTACTTTCATTAAAATAAAAAAGTGTTCTACGGGCGGGTCCGGGCGGGTGCAAAAATATATATAGGCTTAAAGGGAACACTCTTGGCTTTCTTTGGGTGGTTTCGATTTTTGTTTTCATTTTTCCCTTTAAAAGTTATACACTACTTAACTTTAAATTTTATGAGTATATGGTGATTTTAAATTTATTACATAACACCTTAACTACAAATTATACAGCGTGCGCAAATACCATTTGTTAAAACCAACAGTCCACCCAACATAACCGCAGCCCATTAGCATTAATAGTTTTCAAGAAATCGTAATTAATATGAGATCAAAAATTAAAATTTTTCTTTCATTTGTAAATTAACAAAAATTCCTTGTCTTTAGCAGCATGCCACACCCACTACAGCGAATATTTTGACCAAATTTTTTGGCCACCTTAGTTTTGATATGTTTGTGTCTTTCTGTCTTTTTGATCGTATAAAAATTTTAAAAATCTATGTCAACAAAAAATATAGGTTTTGGCCAATGAAATTTGATTCTGAACCACCGTGCGACGTTGATTTACAAATACAGCTAGAAACAAGTATGAGTCTCAAATTGATTCGAAACTTACACAACTCAAAATATGAATGAGTCGTAAACTATCCATTTGTATTCATAAATTCAAAAAATACTTAGAGTACTATGGATCATCCAGATCATCCACACAAGAAGAAAACAAAATATTCAAAAATGAAATGTAAACCAGAGAGTAAGAAAAAAACAATTCTCTTCTCTCTTTGCTATTTACACGTGTTTGTATATACAAACGTATGCCTGTATATATTTACAAAACGACGAAATTAGTATTTCGGTTTCCATTTTTTTATGCTTGTTTCAAATACGATCGTCTTTAGGGTGTATTCATGTTGGAGAGTTATTTATATGTACTTGTTTTGCATAGGCTGTATAAATGAAGTAGAGCAGAGTCAGAATCAAAAACGTCGTAAGTGCTTCTGAATATAAATATAAATAAAATTTCCGTCTTTGGATATGAATGGATATCAGTATAAATGGATATGAGTATGAATACAAGAAATTATGAATTATGATTCAACTCTTCTCATTTTCGGATACTCATTGCGCTTCTCTGTTGCAAACATCATCACTTTTTATCAATTTATTTATTATTGATTGAAGACCTTAAAATTTGAGTTTTGCTGTATATAATCCTTGTTTGACGATGTTTATTGTTGAGTTTACAACTGAAGTTTGATCCTTTATGAGTTTTATCATGAGTGATTGTTGTTGACATTTTTTCTGCATACTCGGAATCAAGTACACCAAATAGTGAATGTGCAACATTTCCAACAAGGTCAATCGCACCTCTTTTTTGTCGAGAATTGTAAGGTAATCTGTTATCCAGATTCAAGTCGATTTCAATGTGTTGTAAATGTTCGAATATATTTATACAAGATGTGTTGGATTCCATTTTATTACAAATCTATTTTAGTGATTTGGTGCTATTTACCAAGAACGATATGTCAATCCAATAAATTGAAAGATCATACTATACCATTAGATTCCATTGACTTGTTGATATATAAGTCGACCCGATTTCTTCAAAGTAGACTCCTAGTTGTGTCCCAAATTGTTTGTTCTGAATAGGCGTTCCCATTATCATTGGTAAAATAAGTAACAATGATAGCAAGGTTATGCCTGCATTATTTATTGGGAATCTTATTCTTTTGCTCTTCTGTTTGCTATTTTGATCCTTGGCTAATGCATCTGTATTTTATGTGCTTGAGTTCGGTTTTGTTGAGATTGACCGTGAATCTTCTTCAACAGGGAATAGTGTCAGACGATGTATAGGTCTTTTACATGTTCCAGATGAGGTTTTGACATCAGCAACTCGAATGGATCCATTGGTTCCAGGATGAACCTTCAATATTCGTCCCAGAGGCCATTTCATTGTTATAGTGCTATCTTCCTTAATGATGACCATATCTCCTGGCTTGATGTTGGTACATGCAGTCTTCCATTTTTTACGCTATTGCAGCTCATGAAGATATTCCTTTGACCATCTTGTCCAGAAGTCATGTTTTATTTTTGAGACAATTTCCCATCGTGATAGAAGTGATAATTTTTTAGATCTAGCTTCATTATCCACCTGCGACGTTAGAGCTTCTCCGATCAATAGATGTCCTGGTGTTAATACAGACATATCGGATGGGTCATTAGACATAGGTTTTAAAGGACGGGAATTTAAAATGGCTTCCAATAATAACGGTTTCCAATTCTTCGTATGTTAGTAAAGCTGTGCCTAAGCTTCGAACCAGTAGATTTAAAGCTGATTTTACTGCCGCACAGTGGTTTACGGACGCTTTTTTGGAAATAATTCTGTAACTTTTGAACGACTGGAGATTGTGACGAACCAACCCAAAGAAGAAAATGGGGTGGAATCTTTCCTGTCTCATTCATTTTAAAGTATAAGTGACTACACGTCGTTTTAAAACAACTATCCAGAGTTACTCATACTTATTACGACGCACAGTGGTTCAGAATCGTTTTTCATTGGCCAAAACTTGTTACTTTTTAACTATTAAAGATTTTTTAGTAGTTCTTTTTTTAATCAATAGATAACATCTGTGGCTTTTTCTTTTTTTAATCAATAGATAACATCTGTGGCTTTTTCGAGTATTGGTTTTATTAAGATCGGTATAGTGGTTCTTAAGAAATTTAAGGTTGAAATTCAATTTTCGATGTTTTTCTTTTTTATTTTGTTTCAAATCTGCCAACTCATTTTTGACCCACTTCCTCTTAACCGATTTTGCTCAAATTTGGGCCACAAGTCGACCTTGGATAGCAATTTAATATTTAGTTATCCTTAGGGTGCACCCTTTCTCGTTGAGGTATTTACAGTATTTTCATTAGGGTGGCCCAAATTTTAATTTCTGCTTAATAATACTTACATATTACCTAGTTTTTTTTTTTTTAATAAAAGAGTGTAACTTAATTTTTCTTTAAATATATATTTATTTGTAGTCATAAATAGATTGTAGATAAATAAAATAATATTTAATATTTGTATACTTTATTGCACTCAAATGTTAAATGCAAATTATAATTATTGTTTATTTGGCTGGAATATTTCTTGTAAATATTTTATATTCTACTCTGTATTACTGCTGTCATGTAGCAGTGCTTTAACTTCGGCACTTAGGTCCGAAGGATTTACTTTCCATTCACTTCGAATGCTAGAGATGAATGGATCTGACGTTGCTAATAATATGTGAAATAAGTCTTCATCTGTAGAACTTCGTGACGTTTTTCTGGTATTATGTTCTCTGTAAAATCTGTAATCCTTATTTCTTTTTTCCTCTGATAAATCTCCAATTGGTAATAAATGGTGCTTAATGACATCTTCTCCATGATAAAGAACTTTGTGCACTGTTGCTGACATATTTCTATAATTGTATTTGGATGTATATGTAGCAATAGTTTCCTTGGCATAATCACCAAATTTTTTAGCATTAATTTGTTTATTGCACGCAAGTACTTCAGTAATTGTTTTAAATCTTGAAATAAGATCTATATCAACACCTATTATATCAGATGTAGTTTCGTTTGTATTGCCTGATCCTTGTTTTGGTTGATCTATAATTAACCCATGATTGAGAAATGCATCATGAACTTGTTTCCTTTTCAATTTTCTTTTCTCTTTGTTGGTGTCATTATTTCTTACTGATCCTGAAGATCCGAAGTCCAAATCATAGCTAATTTTCAGTATGTGTTCCATAAATCTTATTCTCGTATGTAGCGGTCATAATCCAAATTCAAATGCATCAATACTATCTAGTAACTTTGTAGGTTCTTGGTTTAACTGACTTGATGTTGCTTTACATATAATACAGCTGGATGAAGCTTTTGTATCAGTCAAAGCCTGGGCAGTTTATCCGTCTATCATTGAAAGTATTAATTGATAATTCAATTTAATAGTATGTTCATCTATATCTAACTCTAATGGCTTTAGTGTTGAAATTTGAGCTCTGATGTCACTTATTTCATTCTTAATGGTATCATGAGTTTCCTTTTTAAATTCAAAATTTTATTGGTCTCCAGTACTTCGTGGACGATGGAGTATGATTTTTCCAAATAAAATTTGTTTGCATTGTGCTGGACGAAGGTTCCGAGTCTTCTAAGTTCTTTATTAATCGCAATGGCACAAATGACACCATGAACATATCTGTGTCAGAAATATCTTCACATACAAGTAGTTTATATTGTTTTTGTCCTGAAGATCCATCGCATCCCCATTTACAAAAAAGAGTTAAATTGCAGTTTCCATGTTTTTTAAATCACTTTCTTTATGTGATTGCAGCAAATTCAATTATATTTAGGTATAATATAACCCTTTAACGCTGATGAGTAACAGGTTAGGTAACATTCCTTAAAAAATGGAAAATTTTAATGTTGAAATTCATTCTGTACTTTACTGAAAGAAATTTTAAAGGTTTTCCCTATAATTTTTAGCAGGTAATTGAAACATCTGTGCAAAATGCAATATTTTCAAGATTCTTTGAAAAATTCAGGGAAGATTTTTTTTAAGATACCATTTGAATAAAAATTTAAACCACTAATAACTTTCCTCTTATTGAAATAACTATATGTAATTTGTATTTATGACAGTGAATGATTTCTAAAGTAAATTTACTAGCAATTTTGATAGAATTTTGTTTGTAAAAATGTTGAGTACTTTCATTAAAATAAAAAAGTGTTCTACGGGCGGGTCCGGGCGGGTGCCAAAATATATATAGGCTTAAAGGGAACACTCTTGGCTTTCTTTGGGTGGTTTCGATTTTTGTTTTCATTTTTCCCTTTAAAAGTTATACACTACTTAACTTTAAATTTTATGAGTATATGGTGATTTTAAATTTATTACATAACACCTTAACTACAAATTATACAGCGTGCGCAAATACCATTTGTTAAAACCAACAGTCCACCCAACATAACCGCAGCCCATTAGCATTAATAGTTTTCAAGAAATCGTAATTAATATGAGATCAAAAATTAAAATTTTTCTTTCATTTGTAAATTAACAAAAATTCCTTGTCTTTAGCAGCATGCCACACCCACTACAGCGAATATTTTGACCAAATTTTTTGGCCACCTTAGTTTTGATATGTTTGTGTCTTTCTGTCTTTTTGATCGTATAAAAATTTTAAAAATCTATGTCAACAAAAAATATAGGTTTTGGCCAATGAAATTTGATTCTGAACCACCGTGCGACGTTGATTTACAAATACAGCTAGAAACAAGTATGAGTCTCAAATTGATTCTAAACTTACACAACTCAAAATATGAATGAGTCGTAAACTATCCATTTGTATTCATAAATTCAAAAAATACTTAGAGTACTATGGATCATCCAGATCATCCACACAAGAAGAAAACAAAATATTCAAAAATGAAATGTAAACCAGAGAGTAAGAAAAAAACAATTCTCTTCTCTCTTTGCTATTTACACGTGTTTGTATATACAAACGTATGCCTGTATATATTTACAAAACGACGAAATTAGTATTTCGGTTTCCATTTTTTATGCTTGTTTCAAATACGATCGTCTTTAGGGTGTATTCATGTTGGAGAGTTATTTATATGTACTTGTTTTGCATAGGCTGTATAAATGAAGTAGAGCAGAGTCAGAATCAAAAACGTCGTAAGTGCTTCTGAATATAAATATAAATAAAATTTCCGTCTTTGGATATGAATGGATATCAGTATAAATGGATATGAGTATGAATACAAGAAATTATGAATTATGATTCAACTCTTCTCATTTTCGGATACTCATTGCGCTTCTCTGTTGCAAACATCATCACTTTTTATCAATTTATTTATTATTGATTGAAGACCTTAAAATTTGAGTTTTGCTGTATATAATCCTTGTTTGACGATGTTTATTGTTGAGTTTACAACTGAAGTTTGATCCTTTATGAGTTTTATCATGAGTGATTGTTGTTGACATTTTTTCTGCATACTCGGAATCAAGTACACCAAATAGTGAATGTGCAACATTTCCAACAAGGTCAATCGCACCTCTTTTTTGTCGAGAATTGTAAGGTAATCTGTTATCCAGATTCAAGTCGATTTCAATGTGTTGTAAATGTTCGAATATATTTATACAAGATGTGTTGGATTCCATTTTATTACAAATCTATTTTAGTGATTTGGTGCTATTTACCAAGAACGATATGTCAATCCAATAAATTGAAAGATCATACTATACCATTAGATTCCATTGACTTGTTGATATATAAGTCGACCCGATTTCTTCAAAGTAGACTCCTAGTTGTGTCCCAAATTGTTTGTTCTGAATAGGCGTTCCCATTATCATTGGTAAAATAAGTAACAATGATAGCAAGGTTATGCCTGCATTATTTATTGGGAATCTTATTCTTTTGCTCTTCTGTTTGCTATTTTGATCCTTGGCTAATGCATCTGTATTTTATGTGCTTGAGTTCGGTTTTGTTGAGATTGACCGTGAATCTTCTTCAACAGGGAATAGTGTCAGACGATGTATAGGTCTTTTACATGTTCCAGATGAGGTTTTGACATCAGCAACTCGAATGGATCCATTGGTTCCAGGATGAACCTTCAATATTCGTCCCAGAGGCCATTTCATTGTTATAGTGCTATCTTCCTTAATGATGACCATATCTCCTGGCTTGATGTTGGTACATGCAGTCTTCCATTTTTTACGCTATTGCAGCTCATGAAGATATTCCTTTGACCATCTTGTCCAGAAGTCATGTTTTATTTTTGAGACAATTTCCCATCGTGATAGAAGTGATAATTTTTTAGATCTAGCTTCATTATCCACCTGCGACGTTAGAGCTTCTCCGATCAATAGATGTCCTGGTGTTAATACAGACATATCGGATGGGTCATTAGACATAGGTTTTAAAGGACGGGAATTTAAAATGGCTTCCAATAATAACGGTTTCCAATTCTTCGTATGTTAGTAAAGCTGTGCCTAAGCTTCGAACCAGTAGATTTAAAGCTGATTTTACTGCCGCACAGTGGTTTACGGACGCTTTTTTGGAAATAATTCTGTAACTTTTGAACGACTGGAGATTGTGACGAACCAACCCAAAGAAGAAAATGGGGTGGAATCTTTCCTGTCTCAAGATAGCTTAGGGTTCGAACATAAAATTTAAAATTAGGTAGCTAAAACCGAATCGACCAAAAGAATAGAATGAGAAATAAAAATAAACTAAAAATTCAAAATAATAAATAGAAGAGAAAAAAGAATAAAAGAGTAAACGTTTAGTGGAAGAGGATCAGATGTTAAGTCCTCTTCAATGCCTTTACCCACCCAACCATACTATCTGTTTGAAATGTCTAAAATAGCCCGAAAATGACATACCTATCAACTACCCTTAACCTTTCATGAAATCAAAATTCAAATAAATCTAACCAGACATATTATCAAATGATAATTTATTTATTTTATAAATATCTGACATTATCCTGAATAACAATTTTACAAACAAAAGTATATTTAATATAAAAGGAAATCAATTTATTAAACATATAAAAATGTTAAATTACATACTATGATATAAATATACCGGAAACAAAGCTGACTATGTTAACTAAAATGTTAAAAATATAATAACAAAAAAAAACTTAATAATTATAATGTCCAATAAGATAATCTAATAGGTAGATATATTAGAGTAGTCTAATTGGAATTTGAAAGTTTTAAATCATTTGAATTATCTATGTTTATAAAAGCTTTAATTAGAATATTTAACAGGATTTGAGTATTACAAATCATCATGTTATTTTACATATAAACAAACTGTTAATTTATTATTTAACAGAACAAAATTTGATATGTAAAACTGTTAGTTAACATAAAGCAAAAATGTATGTAAAATTCTAATCATTAGTTAACATAAAAAGAAACAAACAAAAAAAATTTAGAAATTGTATGCAAATTAATGTGAGTGTATGTAAATAGTTGTGTAGAATGAAAATAAATAACTACAATACATTTGACTCACCATTTGTTTGTCCCACGCTGACTATAGGCCTGTAGTCGATGGTTATGAGCTTTAGAATGATCATTATTTAAATTTGAATGTTAATTTTCATTCTGTTAGTTAAATATTTACAGATATGATTTTGGTGTAAGAATGTAAAGATATGATTGAGTATATGTTTATGTATGTATTATTGTTTTGGTTCGAAAGAGTGAATTTGAAATGAGAGTAGTTAAATGTCAAACATAATTTTAATAATGAAGTTTAATCTGTTAACTAAATTAAGAATTAGTAGATATTAATTTTAAATTATTTAAAATAACTATGGAATGAATCAAAAAAAATTTTAAAATAAATAAAAGGATTTTTTTTATAGAAATAATTTTTAAGTTTAAAAACGTTTGAAAACGACGATAATATCTCGAATCTTCACTTTTAGTGACGATAATTATATTATCCGATGATAATTATGTTAGGTCTAATGTTTGTTTGTTAAGTCTATTAGTTGTTTGTTTAATGTAACCTTGTTGATTAAGTCTCTTTTGATGATGATACAGATATTAAGGCCTGTTGATTTAATAGAAGTTATTATTTTGATGAATTGACTGAAATCAAGTGTATCTCTTTGGTAACTATTTTAGAAAATGGTTAATTCAATATTTTGTACGATGAAACTTATTCCCAAAGATATTGATGGAAGTTTGGAAGATGATTGTTGGAATTTTAATTTTAATACTTGACACAACACATGAGACAACAAAATTATAGTTCCACAATACAAATTGGTTGCTTGAGAAATTTCACGAATTTTATATAAATTCTTTTTAAGTCAAAATAAATAGGTGGCTACAGACTTGATTCAAGTCCTAGTTCTTTGCAGCACCTAGGACTTTTGGTACCAAAATGAAAAATCTATGAGAAAGCAAAACATATAAAGTTGATATAACAAAAATCACAAATGGAAATCCTTACCAAAAATTTGTATTTCCTTTGAATTGGATTCAAATAATATAATTAAAATAATTGATGTATCCAATATAATTAGAATAAATATTGAAAATATTGCAAACACAATATTTAAAAAATAATAAATTTTCAAATAATTTATTTTTGGTTTGAATAGTTTAAAAAATTTTCTCTATAATGAAAAATATAAAGTATTCAACGCTACCTTGATTGAATTTGTATCTTTATATTTAAAAATTATGGTGTTGGAAAACAAAATTTTTGTACTAATCAATACACCATTTCCAAAAACAAATATATTTGATGAAATTTTATATTATAATGAAATTTATAAATAAATGTAAAACGCATGCCTCACAAAACAGAAACAGATTTGAAATAATTATTTCAAAATCTGGATCTAAAAAAGGCGAACTATAAATATTATAACCATATATCTTTAGCATGGTATGTGCCTTTGTTGCCGGTGTCAATATCTTGCAGCTTATAATACACTTGACCAATTCTACGCACGACTTTTGCTTTTACTCCAATAGGAGCAAGCTTTGATTTATAATATTCTGCCTTAGAGCTTTGGGTAAAATTCCGTCTGTATACGTCTTGTCCAATAGTAAAGTCTTTTCTACGTGACCGCAAATTGTATGTCCTAGCGTTTTTGTAGTAAGCTTTTCGCATGTAATCCTTAATCTTATCTCTTACCAAAAAGAATTCGTCCTGTCTTTCTAACAAGCAGTCTTCGTCCGCCAAAATTTGAAGTTTGCGTAAAATTTCGAAGTCCTTGCCATGAGATATCATATTCTGTCCGAAAACTATTTGGTACGGTGACCTGCCAACGGTTTGATGAATACTATTTCTCAATGAGCTATTAATACTGGGTATATATAAGTCCCATTCCCTTTGATCTTCGCGTACATAACTTCTTAATGCTTCATTAATTGAACGGTTGCCCCGTTCACTCGCATTGGCTTGAGGACTATATACCGCAGTTTTTATATGCTCAATGCCATTTTTCTTTAAAAATTGTTTAAAATCTTTACATATAAACTGAGATCCGTTGTCAGATACTATGTATTCAGGTACACCGTAACAGCATAGTATTTCCGTCCGTAAATAGTCAATAATTTGTTTTGAAACTAACTTTTTGAGTGGTTTCAAAAACACAAATTTTGAAAAGTGATCTAAAACTATAAGTATGCCTACATGTCCGATTTTCGTCCTGGGTAAAGGTCCAATTAAGTCTATATATAATCGCTGAAATGGTCTTTCCGTCAACAACATCTTACCCAATGGTGGTCTTAAAGTCATTGTTGGTGTCTTTGATGTCTTACATAATTCGCAATTTTGAATATAAGTCTTCACGTCAGTCACCAGTCCAGGCCAATAAAAATATCGTCTAAGTCTTTCCAAAGTCTTGGCGATTCCGCCATGCGCAGAGTTGGGAGTATCGTGAGCAGCAAAAATAACGTCATGTCGTAAATCAGAGGGTACGAAAAGCCGCCACGATTCGGATTCATCCGAATCTCCGGTGGAAAAGTTTACTCTCCTGTAAATATATTTGTCTATCACCTTGAAATCAGGAAAACCTGAAGATAAATATTCATCACGCAAATTTGTATAGTCTGCACTGTCAAAAGCAACAGATTCTAAATCAATAGATGGTAATGGATTGATTTCTATAGCTTCTACGAATATCTCACCTTCGTGAGCACGTGACAAAGTATCTGGCACAATATTGTCCTTTCCACTACGATGTTCAATGGAAAAATTAAATCCCTGCAATTTTAGGGACCATCGTGCTAATCTGCCAGAAAGATCTCGTTGACTCATAAACCATTTAAGGCTTGCATGGTCAGTAACCACTTTGAATTCCTGACCTTCGATATAAGGTCGAAATTTTTTAATTGCCATTACTACAGCAAGACACTCAAGTTCTGTTATGGTGTAATTGCGTTGTGCCTAGTTTAATTTCTGAGACATATATGCAATGGGTCTTTCAGTCCCATCGTTGTCCTTCTGCGCCAATACTGCACCTATACCATGCGTGCTTGCATCGCACTGTAAAATAAATGGTTTATCGTAATTTGGGTGCACAAGTAATGGAGCAGATGTCAGTCGAGTCTTTAATTCTTGGAAAGCCTCTTGTGCTTCTGGATTCCACTTGAAAGTCTTTTTCTTGGTCAGTAATTCTGTCAAAGGGAAAGTTATTGAAGAATAGTCCTGAATGAAACGTCGGTACCACCCTGTCATTCCCAAAAAACGTCTTAAATGTCTAATTGATTGTGGTACCGGAAAGTCCTGTATGGACTAACTTTGTCATCATCCACTTGTAAAGTACCGTTGCCTACAACATATCCAAGATATTTTACCTTATTAAGAGCAAAGCTGCTCTTGCTAATATTTATTGTTAAACCAGCTTTTCTCAATTGAGTAGCTACCTCCATCAGATATGTTAAATGTTGGTCAAAGTCCGTCGAAACTACTAAAAGGTCATCGAGGTATACGAAAACATGAGTTTTCAAATTGTACGGAATAACTAAGTCCATAAGTCTGCACAACGTTTGCGGTGCATTACACAGTCCAAACGGCATTCTTGTAAACTGGTACAATGGCCGATTAGGAACTGTGAAAGCTGTCTTTGGTCGCGAGGTTTCCTCCAATTTAATTTGCCAAAAGGCGTCTTTCAAATCAATTTTTGAAATACAATAAACTGAAGGAAGTCTCGATAAAAGTCCATCAATATTTGGTATTGGGTAAGCGTCCTTTGTAGTCACGAAGTTCAGTTTCCTACTGTCCACACACATCCTCACTTTACCAGGTTTTATTATTACTACGGTCGGAGATGACCATGGAGAACTAGGAGCTTCTTCGATGACACCAAGAGACAGCATTCTGTCCAACTCTGTGCAGAGTTGCTTTTCTACTGCAGGAGATATTGGATAATATCTCTGCTTAATTGGCTTTGCATCGCCTGTGTCAATTTTGTGCTCAATCAATGTCGTACATCCTAGACCCTCAGTCTCTGAATTGGGAAAAGAAGCTATAACTTTGTCTAACTGATGTTTTTGAAAAGGTGATAATTTAATCTTGTCTGGATCGTTTTCCATATATTCTATTTCACCAACCTGTGGTAACGAAATTTTTATGCCGAACTCTGTCCAAAAATCGAAACCACATATCATATCTTGATGAATAGTTGGAACAACAAAAAGTCAATCTGATTCGTAAGATTTTGAAAATTCACTGTCAATGTAATAGTTCCTACAATATTCTGTCGTTGACCGTCCGCCGTTTTTACGTTCCCATTGCATTTTATAAAACCTTCTAAGTTTTTAATCTTAAAAGCTAACACACCACCAATTACACTCCTATTGGCTCCACTATCCAATAATGCTAGAACCTTTCTATCATTTATTTTTAGTTGTAAAAATGGTCTAGTATCATCATCCAAAGAAACTATTGGAGAAATTACTATAGAACGTAATGATTTTAAATTTCTATAAAATCTGCGTATACGCAATGAAGTACGTTTTGTTTTAGGATGTTCCTTCGATTCTCCAAATATCCTGTCACGAGCTTTTTGGTATTCTAATAAACGAACGTGATAGGGTCTCATAAGCGGGTGTATATCAGGTTTAATTAATGATTCGTCAGGTTTGGAATTGTCACATTTGGGAGTTTTTGAAATATCCGAATTAATTATTTCGGATGTCCGGCCTAATTGCGTCGGACATCCTTCTGTCCGTTTCCCGGTGGTTTATTACCACATTTTGAACAAGAAGGTCGATAGGTTTTTTTCGCTCCACAGCCATAGCAAAATACCCGTCTTTCGTCTAAACAGTCAAAGTAATTATGTCCAGTCTGGTCACAATTCCAACATTTGTTGTTGTTGGTGCGAATAGCACAAATGTCAGACGATGATTCAGTAGTTTCTGCTTCCGTTTCCGGAAAATCTATTTCCGCTACACGACTTTTAAAGTTTTTTCGTAAATCATGACCATGAATATTCGTCATAAACTTCTCATGTCGTTTAACTTCACGACGAAGCTGAGATACTGTCGATATATCCAGGTGAATCAGTTCATGTCTTATCTCGGTCCTAATATTTCGAATAAGAATGGAACATAAATTCGCATCCGAAATTGGATTTTTTAGTCTGTCAGTCATTGCCGAAATAGAGTCAAAAAAATCGTCAAAAGTTTCGTTGGCCCGTTGTTTCCGTCTATGTATGTCCTCCATTACGTCGTAGTCATTATAGTCGCCTTTGTACTGGTCGCGCAAAGCTCTGGTCAAAGAAAACCAGTCCAAGTTATTGTCCTGACGACGGTATCGCCAATACCAATCCAAGGCTTTGCCGTCAAAAAGTCCATGTGCATGTTTGGACAATAAGTCGAAGTCACCGTTCAAAGTATTGGTCGTAAGTATGTTGATTCTGTAAATAATGTCGTCAACAGTTTTTCGGTCATCACTTCCGGTGAAATTTATTCCCCAATTGCGTATTATATTAGAGACTTTTTCTCCAACAAAAGATACGTCAGATGGGTAAGTTCGACGAGGATATTGTGGAGAATGATCTCGTCTATGATTCGGTGGAGTCGCATTCCGAATACTGGGGTTATTTCCAGGATTAATGTTCTGTGAAATCCCATTTTCACGAGAAATATCTCTAGTAAAGTCTCTTTGAGAATTTTCAAGGTTGTCGTTTGGTAATGATACGTTGGGAGGATTAAAATTACTACCTAGGTTCATATTTTGAACCATGGACCTAAACTCGTCCCTAATAATACTGGACATTTCACCGCGAAAATCTACCATCGAATCGGATACAATTTGTCTGATCTGGTTTTGAGTTATATCAGAGATATTACTATTGTTACTAGCCTGTGTGGTATTTTTTTTTAGCACGATTTCGAGTCGTAGCTCCTAATGGTTGTGGATTATCAATCGGTATTGTAAAACTAACATTAGCTCGATCTTCGATATTAGATAGATTTTCCATACTTCTGAATATGGACATTACTATAAAACTGTATAAACAAAATTTAAAATCAAGTTAAATGATTTCATTACTCGGTAAAGGAATAGTTAATAGTTAGTCGAAATAAAAAAAAAATAAATATATAAATTAACTAAACTTTACTTTAAAAGAAATAGAAATGAATTGACCAATATTTAGATTGGGTATACAAAAACATTAATGTTAATATTTTTATAAAAAAAATCCACAAACTAAATATTGAAGAAAAACAAAATTATTTCGGCTAGCATGAGAGTATGTAATCAGGACTATACCCAAAAACAAAAAACTCTAACATACATCACCTTAAAGTTAAATTTTGAAACAACAAAAAAAATAGGCTTATAAAGTCCAAAATTAAGTATTAGGTTATATGAGTAAAATTCCGATATTATACCAGAATTAGAATCTCAAATATAAAACTAAAACTTCAAAACGAAACATAAAAATATCTCCAGCAACATTTGGTTAGTAAATTCTAATAAAAATTTACTAAAATCCAAAACGAATATGAAAGATTTGCACAAAAAAAAAAAAAAAAAAAAAAAAAACAGGAAATAGAAAGAGTCGAAACCACGGAAAGTTGTTGTTGTGAAGGCACCAGCAGTAATGATGTAAGATTTGATGTTAACAACTAAATGTTAAAAATGTATTTGCTGTGCCCCACGTTGGGCGCCAATTAAATTTATCTATGTAACGAACCAAACCAAAGAAGGCCTATCTCTCGAAGGAACATGCTACCTTTAGAACCGGCCGTGCTCAGGGAAAATGGGGTGGAATCTTTCCTGTCTCAAGATAGCTTAGGGTTCGAACATAAAATTTAAAATTAGGTAGCTAAAACCGAATCGACCAAAAGAATAGAATGAGAAATAAAAATAAACTAAAAATTCAAAATAATAAATAGAAGAGAAAAAAGAATAAAAGAGTAAACGTTTAGTGGAAGATGATCAGATGTTAAGTCCTCTTCAATGTCTTTACCCACCCAACCATACTATCTGTTTGAAATGTCTAAGATAGCCCGAAAATGACATACCTATCAACTACCCTTAACCTTTCATGAAATCAAAATTCAAATAAATCTAACCAGACATATTATCAAATGATAATTTACTTATTTTATAAATATCTGACATTATCCTGAATAACAATTTTACAAACAAAAGTATATTTAATATAAAAGGAAATCAATTTATTAAACATATAAAAATGTTAAATTACATACTATGATATAAATATACCGGAAACAAAGCTGACTATGTTAACTAAAATGTTAAAAATATAATAACAAAAAAAAACTTAATAATTATAATGTCCAATAAGATAATCTAATAGGTAGATATATTAGAGTAGTCTAATTGGAATTTGAAAGTTTTAAATCATTTGAATTATCTATGTTGATAAAAGCTTTAATTAGAATATTTAACAGGATTTGAGTATTACAAATCATCATGTTATTTTACATATAAACAAACTGTTAATTTATTATTTAACAGAAAAAAAATTGATATGTAAAACTGTTAGTTAACATAAAGCAAAAATGTATGTAAAATTCTAATCATTAGTTAACATAAAAAGAAACAAACAAAAAAAATTTAGAAATTGTATGCAAATTAATGTGAGTGTATGTAAATAGTTGTGTAGAATGAAAATAAATAACTACAATACATTTGACTCACCATTTGTTTGTCCCACGCTGACTATAGGCCTGTAGTCGATGGTTATGAGCTTTAGAATGATCATTATTTAAATTTGAATGTTAATTTTCATTCTGTTAGTTAAATATTTACAGATATGATTTTGGTGTAAGAATGTAAGATATGATTAAGTATATGTTTATGTATGTATTATTGTTTTGGTTCGAAAGAGTGAATTTGAAATGAGAGTAGTTAAATGTCAAACATAATTTTAATAATGAAGTTTAATCTGTTAACTAAATTAAGAATTAGTAGATATTAATTTTAAATTATTTAAAATGACTATGGAATGAATCAAAAAAAATTTAAAAATAAATAAAAGGATTTTTTTTATAGAAATAATTTTTAAGTTTAAAAACGTTTGAAAACGACGATAATATCTCGAATCTTCACTTTTAGTGACGATAATTATATTATCCGATGATAATTATGTTAGGTCTAATGTTTGTTTGTTAAGTCTATTAGTTGTTTGTTTAATGTAACCTTGTTGATTAGGTCTCTTTTGATGATGATACAGATATTAAGGCCTGTTGATTTAATAGAAGTTATAATTTTGATGAATTGACTGAAATCAAGTGTATCTCTTTGGTAACTGATTTTAGAAAATGGTTAATTCAATATTTTGTACGATGAAACTTATTCCCAAAGATATTGATGGAAGTTTGGAAGATGATTGTTGGAATTTTAATTTTAATACTTGACACAACACATGAGACAACAAAATTATAGTTCCACAATGTACGAATTGGTTGCTTGAGAAATTTCATGAATTTTATATAAATTCTTTTTAAGTCAAAATAAATAGGTGGCTACAGACTTGATTCAAGTCCTAGTTCTTTGCAGCACCTAGGACTTTTGGTACCAAAATGAAAAATCTATGAGAAAGCAAAACATATAAAGTTGATATAACAAAAATCACAAATGGAAATCCTTACCAAAAATTTGTATTTCCTTTGAATTGGATTCAAATAATATAATTAAAATAATTGATGTATCCAATATAATTAGAATAAATATTGAAATATTGCAAACACAATATTTAAAAAATAATAAATTTTCAAATAATTTATTTTTGTTTTGAATAGTTTAAAAAATTTTCTCTATAATGAAAAATATAAAGTATTCAACGCTACTTTGATTGAATTTGTATCTTTATATTTAAAAATTATGGTGCTGGAAAACAAAATTTTTGTACTAATCAATACACCATTTCCAAAAACAAATATATTTGATGAAATTTTATATATAATGAAATTTATAAATAAATGTAAAACGCATGCCTCACAAGATGTTTGAATGAAATTTGGCATGGTAATAGTCAAGGAGTAGGTTTTTAAAAAGCACTGGTCCATGAGTCCATGGTCGGGAGAGTGATTGATGGACCTTCAAAGTTGGTCACCTTCGACTTTTTTAAAAATTCGCCAAAAATCCATTTATGGATGGATTGAACAATTTTAAACTTAAGTTGCTCTTGAGAAGATCTACCAAAAAATGCGCTTACATGTGTGGGCTATCTCCTTTGGGTTTCAAGATATTTGGGTAAAAAGGAATTTTTGGCTTGATTTTTTACCTATTTTTGTAAGCTTTTTTTGATCTGATGGACGCATCTAAGGACCAAAAATTTAAGAATTATTTATTATATTTTAAGAATATTCGTCAAATTTGTAATAAAATTCTTTATAATTTTTGTGCAAGTCGGTTATAAATATCTTCTTTCATTTAAAAGTTAAAAATATTCAAAGTTGAAACTTAAAAAAAAATTTCGCTTTTTTTAATTTTGTTAAAATATAATAATATTTACTTAGTTTTTTTCATAATCAAAAATTGGTCATTTTTCTCAGGTGGGTTTCAAAACGTATTTTTTAATTTTTTGAAAAATTTGTTAAACAAATATTACAAATTTGAACAGGTGGGTTTCAACCTGAGAAAAATGACCAATTTTCGATTATGAAAAAAACTAAGTAAATATTGTTATATTTTAACAAAATTAAACTATGAAGTACTTACAAGTCTTAAAATGATAAATCATGTCTTGCTTTACGAGCTTTTGTCCAAAGTAGTTTTTTCTAGCGGTGTATCCTTAGGCGTATTGTCAAGGACACGATTTTTTTTCCGGAGGCAAAAATGAAAAATTTTATTTCTTGTATTTTTTTTATTTTTTAAATACGTAATGTTATTAATTTATTACTGAATTTTAATAAATATACTTAAAAGTAGTTATTTTACACTAAGACAAAGTCTTTTTTATTAAAAAAAAAATATTTTAACCCTTTTTAGACATGGGGTCAAAAATGACCCAAGTTCTTTTTTTACACTTTTTCAGCAAATTTTGATTAAAACCCATTAATGTTATTATTTTGATTAAAAACCATTAATGTTATTATTTGACACCAAGATTAATTTTTTTTTATAAAAAATATAACATTAACATTAATGGTTTTTAATCAAAATTTGCTGAAAAAAGTGACCAAAAAAAACTTGGATCATTTTTGACGCCATATCTAAAAAGGGTTAAAATATTTTTATACCCTTCACCAATAGGTGAAAGGTTTGTAATTCAGTTTGTAATTTTTTCATTATTCGTCTTAGACCCCATAAAAATTATACCGATCGACTCAGAATCGCCAGGAGAGTCGATTTCGCCATGTCCGTCTGTCTGTCTGTTGAAATTAAGTTTGTGGAGCTCCTGGTGTGTGTATCCAGACGAATTTTATACCAGATGTTAGGAAATTTTCCTACGCAGCACGCTATTTAATTTCATTAAAATCTGTCCATAACATACGAATTATCTCTAAAATACTAAACCTCGATGACGAATTTAAATTTTTTTTTTTAAAATACAGTTTTAAATTTTTTTTTTTAATTCTCATCGAATTTTGAATTTGGCGATATCTCTGGTGTTTATAGACCGATTTTGATAAAATTAACATAAACATAACATAAACAATAACATGTTGCATTAGAGTATTTTCTAAAATCTGATATATACATATATTTTTTAAAATACTGTTTTTTAAATTTTTTTTTTTTTTAATTTGTCAATTTGCGTACATCGATAACTTTTGCTTAGGCGACATCTCGGTTATTGATCTAGCAATTTAGATGAAATTCAATACTGTGCTGCGTTGAATGATTTCCTAAAATTTGATATACAGTTCAAAAAACTTTTTTAAAAAAACACAATTTTTTGACGAAATTAAGTTTTTTTTGTTGAAAAATACAGTTAAAAAAAATTGGTGTTTATAGACCGATCTTGAATAAATAATATGTTGCGTTAGAGTATTTTCTAAAATCTGATATATAATTCAACTTTTTTTTTTTAATACTGTTTAAAAAAAAATTAATAAATAAATATCAATTTGCGTACATCGATATCTTTTGTTTTGGAGATATCTCGCTTATTGATCCACCGATTTTGAAGAAATTTAATAGTGTACTGCGTTGAATGATTTCCTAAAATTTGATGTACAGTTCAATTAAATAAAATAAAAAAGATTTTGACGAAATTAATTTTTTTTATGAACAATACAGTTTTTTAAACAAAATTTTTTTAAATTCTCATCGAGTTTTGAATTCTGGAGTTTATAGACCGATTTTGATGAAATTTAATAGCATGCTGCAATAGAGTCTTTTCTAAAATCTGATATATAAATCGATTTTTTTTAAATATTGTATTTAAAAATTTTTTTCTAAAATATGCTAAATTTGTGTACATCGAAATATTTCACTTTGGCGACATCTCAGTTACTGATCTACCGATTTTGATGAAATTCAATAGTGTGTTGCGTTGAATGATTTCTTAAAATTTGATATACAGTTCAAAAAACTTTTTTTTTTAAAACATAGTTTTTTGAAAAAACACAGTTATTTTGAAAAATGCAGTTAATAAAAAAATTAATTCTTATCGAATTTTGAATTTTGGCGATATCTCTCTCTTTATGGAAAACAAAAAAATTGTAATTTAGCATCGAATTTCGAGTTTTGGCTATATCTCAGTTGTAAGTAGAACTATATGTTGCAATTTAATAGCGTACATCGTAGAACACTATTAACATCTAATACCTATACATATAAGTTATGTCGGTATGCCATCTAGAAGCTCATCAAACTTGATATCAGCATACCGAAATATCATATCTTACATAATATTCTCATAAAAGCAAGCATTTAATCGGTCCTGTAATTTTAAATATATATGCATTTAAATACGACCTCTCTCAAGGTCGAAATGTTACAATGTTGTGTAATTTCTGAAATTGTTTGTATAATGTAGACCCAACATAAAACAAGGTTGTTCACTAATTTAAGTATTATTCATATATCGCTTAAAAATTAAATGTATGAGGCGTGTTAATTATCAAGATTTGAAACTTTTTCAGATTCGAAAATCAATATGCATATATTAGTATTTTTATAGGATTCACCTAAATCAGTCTTCAGAAACATAAATACTTGTAATTGAACAAAAACTCTTTTCACTCTGCATTTTAGTTTTGTAACACCATTGGTGAAGGGTATTTAAGGTTCGGCATAGCCGAACATAGCACTCTTACTTGTTTTTTTATACAAAAGACTTTGTCTTAGTGTAAAATAATTACTTTTACGTATTTTTATTACAATTTAGTAATAAATTAATAACATTACGTATTTAAAAAATAAAAAAATATACAAAAAATCAATTTTTTCATTTTTGCCTCCGGAAAAAATGGTTAAGCTTACCCAATTTAAAAAACAAAGAACCTGTTTATATTTTCCATAGTATGGATAATTTTATTCCATATAAACATTATTAAAATTAAACATAAATAAGATTTATGAAGCATTTACTCAAATTGTGAGCAAAAAAATACTTTTTTGCGAAATTCGTCGAATTCGAATGATAAATCATGCTTTGCGAGCTTTTGTCCAAAGTAGTTTTTTCTAGTGGTGTATCCTTAGGCGTATTGTCAAGGACACAAATTTTTGGGGGAAAATCGCAATAACTTCAAAACTGTTTTATGGATTTCAAATATTGATGACTTCAATTAAAGCTGCATTAGTTCACTTTTAGATTCCATTATCTTTTCTCTTTAAAATAAATTGTAAATGAACGAAATGTAGCAAAAACTGCAAATACTCTCAGTTTTCCCCATACAAATGGGCTCAAAAACTTTGGGCCAGTTGCGCGGGCTCGTATCCTAAAAATAAATCATTATTGATTTTTTGCACACTTCCGATTGACATAATTTGGTCATATAATTTCACTATTAGAAGTCGATCAGAGACAAAAGTCAAAAAACGACCCACCCTATTAAGTACTGCGATTGAAACTCAAAAGGAACTAATAACTATTTTGACAAAACATGGTTTCAATCTAAGAAAATGGTGCTCAAATACTTCAAGATTGCTGAAAGATATACCCCATAGTGACCGAGAAGTCAACTTAGATTTTAACGACAATATGAACAAAACAATAAAAACACTGGGATTATATTGGATGCCCCAAACTGATAAATTCTGCATTAAGGTAAATACGAACCATCTTCAAGTAATATCGAAACGCACAGTTACGTCAGAGCTTGCAAGGCTTTTTGATCCTCTTGGACTCCTAGCTCATATTGTTGTAAAATCAAAGATATTTATTCAGCAGTTGTGGCAACTAACATTAGATTGGGACGAACCGTTACCAGAAAATCTTTGTTTCAAAATATCTCGACATATATTCTGTGATGAGATTCCAACAAAAATACAATTACATGTGTTTGCCGATGCATCGGAAAGGGCCTTTGGCGAAGCTGTATATATTCGTTCAATAACTAAGGATGAGCGAGTAGCTGTGCGCCTACTTTGTGCAAAGTCAAGAGTATCACCTTTGAAACAACAAACATTACCCCGACTGGAGCTATGTGGCTCAGTAGTAGCAGCTCAACTTGGTAACAGAGTAAAACTCGACTTAAGACTTCAAAATCAGCCTATGTTTCTATGGACCTATTCTGAAATTGTGCTTTCCTGGATAAAATCACAATCAAATTTATATAAAACCTAACAACAAACATTACCCCGACTGGAGCTATGTGGCTCAGTAGTAGCAGCTCAACTTGGTAACAGAGTAAAACTCGACTTAAGACTTCAAAATCAGCCTATGTTTCTATGGACCTATTCTGAAATTGTGCTTTCCTGGATAAAATCACAATCAAATTTATATAAAACCTAACAGGGTATCAACTATTCAAAAATTGCCAGAACAATGGAGACATGTGCAATCGAAAGATAATCCTGCCGACATTTTATCCCGAGGTCTTCAACCATCAATTCTGTATACATGTGGATTATGGTTTCATGGGCCAGTGTTTCTTAATGGAAAAGAAGAGTTATGGCCAACTAAAGGCTCGCCCCAAGGTTCTATTACAGACAGCATAGAACTAAAAAAGGTAGTTACGACAGCAATAGTAACGACTGACACCGTTTTCATATATGGAATTCAACACAAAAATTCGTTTAAAAGATTGCAAAAAATTCTGACATATGTGCTTCGATTCACAAGGAACTCACGGATACCAAAGACACATCGACCAAAAAACATATCACCAATTCCCAAGGAGCTAGACGATTCACTACTTCTAATTATTCATACCATACAAATTTCGGATTTTGCAGCTGAAATAAAACAATTGAAGGATGACAAACAAGTTAACAACCGTAGCTCTATATGCAGCCTATTACCATTCTTGGATGGCGAAGGTATTCTTCGCGTAGGAGGTAGACTAAAACATTCCATTCTACCACCAGACGATCCATTGGTAAAACTATTTTTTATAATGATGCATGAAGAGTACAAACACTGTGGACTTCAAGCACTTCTAAGCACAATAAGACAACGGTTTTGGCCAATCAAAGAAAAGATAACAGCACGATCAGTTATTCAAAATTGCGTAAGGTGTACTAGAGCGCGACCACAACTTTGACAACAAATAATGGGTAACCTGCCAGAAAAAAAGTTGTCCCTGCTCGACCATTTATAAACTCTGGAGTAGATTATTGTGGTCCATTGCGGGTACATTACAGCTTCCAGCTCTAAAGGCATACAATTTCATTTTATCCCACCAAGAGCACTACATTTCGGTGGTTTATGGGAAGCTGCAGTGAAGTCCACAAAACAACTCTTGGTACGTAGTGTGTGAACTGAAGCACTTACCCATGAAGAATTAGAGACAATTATCACAGAAATCGAAGCCATTTTAAATTCTCCACTCCGCTATCAAACGATCCAGATAGTCTTAAAGCAGGTAATTTTTTAATCGGTGAAGCGCTCACGTCACAAGTAGACAGCAGAGCTGAAACTGTTAAGAAATCTAGCATATCACACTGGAAGTTAGTTTCTCACATAAAACACCAATTCTGGAAAAGGTGGTCGAAAGAATACTTACAAGAACTCCAACAACGTCACAAATGGAAGCAAAAAATAAGTAATATTAAAGTAGGAGTAATGGTTATAATCAAAGAGGATAACCTACCCACAATGAAGTGGCCACTAGGGAGAATTCTAAATGTGTTCACTGGGGATGACGGTGCTATAAGGGTGGCTGAAATGAAAACATCAACAGGAGTATTTAAGCGACCCATTCATAGACTGGCTCCACTATTTCCAGAAGATGAAAAGGAAATCCCAACAGAAATAAAGCCAACACTAGAACAATTGTTGTCCAGAAAATATGAAAAGGATACCATTCCAACAAAAAGATTCAAGGCGTCAACTACCGGATAATTCTATCGTTATTACTAACACTGCTCCGAATGCCTGTTGCTTTGTGCAATAACTTTCGAGTTACACAATTTCAGAACGACAGAACGACGGCTTCATTTTGAAGGAAAAGGAATGGTAAAACTGAATTCAGCGGAATGGAAAATGTTAGTATGCTATGACTTAATGCCTTTTGTGTCAGAAATAAAATCCTTGTTAGCAGGCTTGCAAACCTTGCAACAACTGTGTCCTGTAACAACATTAAGCAAATCAAACACGAATTACTGCAAGATAAGGAATTAATTACCAACAGACTTTTTAAAAGGTCTGCTTTGAATATAGTTGGCACTGTTGCGCGTTCACTTTTTGGTGTTCTTGATGAGGACTACGCAGAAGAAATATCAAGGACTATTAATAAGGCAAAAATCGACAACGATCACATAACTAGCCTCTTAAAAAATCAAACATCAATAATTGATTCAACCTTCAACGCCATCAAAAAGGATGAGGTTAATACTCAATAAAAATTACATGAGATTTTAGAAATGGTTGAGCAAAACAAAAATGAAGTTGCTAAGGAATCTTCCCAACTGAGTAACTCTCAACTTGTTGAACTCCTGTCAACTCACCTCTCATTAACAGCAATAAACCTACAGAGAATAGAGGCTGCAATCATTAAAGTCCTGACTAATACTCATAATGGAAAAATAAGTCCTCTTTTATTGTCTCCCCATCAATTAAAAGAAGAGATTACTGTCATCAAGGTAATCTTGCACTTGCACATGCGCTACCAACAGTAGGTGATAACTTAATCGAACTCTATAAGCTTATGAGTATCAAGGGTGCTGTAACAAAACAAGAAGTCATGTTCAAAGTTAAGATACCTCTAGTTAACCAACAGTTTTTGAGCTGTTCAAAATAGTACCAGTTCCAACAATAAACAAGTAAGAGTGCTATGTTTGGCTATGCCGAACCTTAAATACCCTTCACCAATGGTGTTACAAAAGTAAAGTACAGAGTGGAAAAAGTTTTTGGTCAATTACAAGTGTGTATGTTTCTGAAGACTGATTTAGGTGATTTAGGTGTTTATTGATTTTCTAATCTGAAAATGTTTAAAATCTCGATAATTAACAAGGCTTTTAAATGTGTGTCTTCATACATTTCAGTTTTAGGCGATACATGAATATTACATTAATTAGTGAATAACCTTGTTTTGTATTGGGTCTACATTTTGGAAGTAGATTGAAATACAAACAATTTCAGAAATTACACAACATTGTAACATTTCCCACCTTGAGAAAGGTGCATTTAAATACGCATATAAAGAGTGTTCTAAAAAAAATATGCATTTACTATTTTAGACAAAATTTATCCATAGTGCAAGAAATAATTTATTTTTTGATCAAGTTAGTTTCTATAGATATGTCAGATACTATTATTTTAGAAATTATTAATTTTCAATAGTTATTTCAATCAAAATGGACTGCGAAAAAAAAGTTCGTGAAAATATAATTAAAACTTTTCAAAAAAATCCGTCATGGACTTTTAAAAAAATAGCTAAAAATTTGAAAGTTGACCCTCGAACGGTTTCTAATGCCATCAGACGGTATAAGGAAAACCTGAGCATTGAAAGAAAACCTGGATCAGGGAGGAAAAAAGGTCCTACAGATATTGGTAAGGCAAAAGAAGTTGAGCGACTCTTTCGAAGAGCGCCTAACACTTCTTTAAGAAAAGCAGCTCGTACGGTGAAATGTTCTACGAATTTTGCACATAGAGTCAAAGCTTAAGCTGGACTGAAGACATACAAAGTCCAAAAAGTCCAGATCGCAATGCTATAAAGAACTTAGAAGCAAAAAAACGAGCGAAAAAATTGAAGTCTGATTTTATAAAAAAATACACCTGTTGTGTGATGGATGATGAAACATACGTACTGGCAGACTTTTCTCAACTTCCTGGTCAAGATTTTTATGTTGCTGATAAACGGGGCAATGTTCGGCAAGAGTTTCGCACAAAAAAACAAACAAAATTCCCTAAGAAGTTTCTCGTGTGGCAAGCTATTTGCAGTTGTGGCAAAAGAAGTAAAGTATTTGTGGCATCTGGCACAATAAACACAGAAATTTATATAAAGGAGTGCCTACAAAAACGGTTGTTACCCTTTTTAAGAGAGCACAGAGTGACTACATTTTTTTGACCTGATTTGGCATCATGCTATTATGGAAAAAAGGCACTTGAATGGTACTCAAAGAATAATGTCATTTTTGTACCACGAGAGGCAAATCCAACTAACTGTCCAGAACTTCGGCCTGTGGAAAGGTATTGGGCTCTGGTAAAAAAGGAATTGAAGAACACAGGAAAGATTTCCAAGAACATGTCCGATTTTAAGCGCAGGTGGAACACATGCTCCAAAAAGGTATCAGAAGCAACTGTAAAATCCTTAATGGGAGGGTTTCCGAAAAAAGTCGATAATTTTGCAAAACCCGAGTACTAAGTAAACATTTTAATGCTAAATGATTTTGTATAATATGTCATTATATTTGCGTATTTTGTAGAGTTTTTATATTAAAAGGTTTGATTTTTATTTAAGAAAATCCAACTACAAATTTTATTTAGAGCACTCTTTATAAAATTAGAGGACTGATTACTTTAATGAGAATATTTAGCGGACCTATTAAGATTAGACTTTTGGCAACAACACTTATGTAAGATATGAATAAAGGCCTTCATAATGTTCAAAAGCCACTTATTTAAGACATAACCGACCGTCATCTAGTTCCTTGTGAATACAAATTCCACGTGAAATTTTGTTTTTTTTTTTATTTTTTTGTACATATTGTTAAACCTATTAAAAATTATGGAATAAACTTTTGAACATAATTTTTATTCACATAGGAAAAACTATAGATATGTTTACTCAAAGTAAAATTTATTCTTGTGAAGTATAATTGTACTATTTAACTATGTAAATATTTTGAATTCAAAGAAATTTTTTACGTACCTATTCAATATCACCATACAAAAATCATGTGATTCAAAAGCATTTATAAAAATTTAATATTTTAGTTATATTCTTACTTAATTTTTGATTTGAGAAATAGTAAAATCAGTAAGAAAAGTTTAATTTAAGGAAAATATTTCTTTGTAGAAAATATTATGCCACCATTTGATGGAATTTGTGATTCTGTTGTTGTTTGTTGTTTTGAATTGTCTATATCGTCTTTCTACTATAGGACTGTTCACAAATTACGTAGCCAGTCATGGAAGCACGGCAAGGCATCTTGTTTAAAGGATTATACTTATACGCAAGCACCCATTTTTAAAAATATCAAATAAACTCTTCTTTTATATTTATAACTGAACTAAAAGATTATAATTATATGTATATTAAATACCAATTTTATTTAAGACTACCGCCAAAATATTATTATTTATTTAAATTTTAACACAATTTTACATGCGGCTCTTTATTACGTAAACTGCGACTCATTAAAAATTTTATTCTTTTAATTTTTTTCAAATTCTAGTCATAAGCTGGAGTTTAAGATATATATTTACTAAAAATTATTCTTAAACTGATCTTAAAAACTATAAAAAATAGGAAAACTCAATTAAAAATTGTAAGAAACTTTACTTACAAATCAGAGCTTTAAGTCCAAAATGACTCTTTAAACCAGCGATGGGCACCAACACATATGTAAAATGCGTTTGTACTAGTAACAGCAGAGAATAAAATATAACTATAAAAAAACATTATACACCGAAAAAAATTTTAAAAAACGTAATTTCTGTAAATTTTGTTGTATTTGTTAGTTAGTTAGCTAATTAATTATTTTAAGTTAGTTAGTTAGTTAGTTAGTTAGTAACTTTGTTAGTTACATTTTGAATTATTTAGTATTACTGATATATTGATGTTACTTCATCTATATCAATTTCGCCTCTGTACTCTTTGATTCTCAAAAGATCGGCTATGTGTCTATCGGACAACCTATTTCTTACTTTACTTAATATAATTTTTAGACTTGAAAAAGCAACTTCGCAGTTGTACGTCGTACCAAACATAGCGTATAGTTTGTATATTTCTATTTTAATCTTGCTATATTTGGAGTCATCTATATCTTTTCTTTACGATCTTTTCCTTTTAAATTTTCAAATTCCCTATGACAATTCAAAAAATGTCTTCTTAATACATATTTTGTATTTATTTTACCCATTACCTTAAAACATATTAAGCATTGAATGTTGCTATTCATATTTTCAATACAAAAAAAATCATTTTCATATTCCTCTTTAAACATTTTGCTTAGTGTATTTTGTAACGTATATAAAATAAATTCTGTAGCGAGGTCTTGCTTCATCAAATGTTTCATAGCGAATGAGTGTGTTTGTTGTGGGAGTTTGTAAAAAAGATAGAGCGTAAAGTATTTTTATGCTCTTCAAAATTGTTGTGTGTGGTGTGTGTATGTAGGCAGAATTTATTTGCCTATAACTAGTTATAGGCAAATAAATTCTCTGCCCATGGCAGCTTTAAACGAACAGATGACAGTATCAATGTAGCAAGTTTTTGATACTATGCTAAACGAATATGTGGAGAAATTGATCTCACTGATTTCTATGTCACTCCGTAAAACTGAGCGTCGAATTGGCCAAATTGGCAAAACCATTATTAAAAATTGCGTAGCTCTCAAAGAGTTTACTTATTCATGATATTCCATAATTAACCATTTTTGCATCTTTAGCTCTTATCAAAACAACTTGTGGTATGGATGTCAAAACATCAATCTATGAAGTGATGAACAGTTAAACTTGTAAGCGTTGCTAACGGACTGACGGACTGACAAAAATGATGGGGGAAATCAAGGTTTTATTGAACTTAATAACAAAGATCCTAATATTTCAAATTTTTTATCATTTTACTGCATAACAAACCGCAAGAATCACAGAACAAAGTACTTGGAATCTGTAGAAACTTACAGTATCCCATCGGAATGTAATAACGGAATTAAAACCATTCCGATCGGAATGCATGATTTGCATTTTAATGTTTCTTACTATGACTATGTAAAAAATAAACCTTAATCAGTTTTGAATTTATATTTGATTCAGAAAGATCATTTACTTCCTTTTCTTGATTATAATATGTAATTATTATAATGATTCCTTCCAAAGACTCTTTTTTTTAATCGGTAACATCCTTTTTGGGTATAAGTCACAATGTTCTTATTCAATTCTTTACTACTGTGGCTCTTAAAAAAATATGCCATTGTAAAATGGCTCTTATTGACCTCATACAAAACAAAAACATTTATTTAATTGTAATTAAATACTCTTTATTTTTGTCTTCGTCTACCACTATCTACCCACAATTATTCTCTCTAATTTGCATCACCCTCTCACTAAAAATATTAAAAACAAAAGAAAACATGTTTGCAAACAATTTCTTTTGTTTGATTCTTAATGATGAATTTCCTATGCATATGAGTTTTCTTTAATGTGTTAGTAAGATTTTTAAATACTGAACCGATTCTTTAGAACTGAACAGATTTTAATATAATATAGATTCGTCTGATCTACGGAAAAATACCTTTCAAATGGTATAAAGTTTTCCAGAATAGAATGTATAATTTAAGCGTAAAAGGGGATAATAAATGGGTGCTTGCGTATTAATATTACAGATAGATTCCTGTATGCTGAAATCAAGTTTAATGAGCTTCTAGATGGCATACCGACATAACTTATGTATGTATATGTATTAGATGTAAATAGTGTTCTACGAAGTATACTATTTAATTGCAACATATAGTTCTACTTACAACTGAGATGTAGCCAAAAATCGAAATTCGATGCTAAATTACCTTTTTTTTATTTTTTATAAACACCAGAAATATCGCCAAAATTCAAAATTCGATGAGAATTAATTTTTTTTAATAACTGTATTTCTCAAAATAACTATGTTTTTTTAAAAAAAAGGTTTAAAAAAAAGTTTTTTGAGCTGTACATCAAATTATAATAAATCATTCAACGCAACACACTATTGAATTTCATCAAAATCGGTAGATCAGTAACTGAAAAATATTTCGATGTACGCAAATTGGCATATTTTAGAAAAATTTTTTTAAAAAACAATATTAGAAAAAAATATTATATCAAAAAAAAAAATATTATATCAGATTCTAGAAAATACACCATTGCAGCATGCTATTAAATTTCATCAAAATCGGTCTAAAAACACCAGAGATATCGCCAAAATTCAAAACTTGACGAGAATTTAAAAAAAAATTTGCTTAAAAACTGTATTTTTCATAAAAAAAAATAATTTCGGTCTATAAACATCAGAGAAACTCTAAATTCGATGAGAATTTCAACAAAAAAAGTTTTGAATTTCGTCAAAAAACTGTGTTTAAAAAAAAAGTTTTTTGGACTGTATATCAAATTTTAGGAAATCATTCAACGCTGCACACTATTGAATTTCATCAAAATCGGTAGACCAATAACCGAGATATCGCCAAAGCAAAAGTTATCGATGTACGCAAATAGACAAATTAAAAAAAAAACTTTTATAAAAACAGTATTTAAAAATAAAACTTGAATTATAATAAGTCCTCTTTTATTGTCTCCCCATCAATTAAATGAATAGATTACTGTCATCTAGGCTAATCTTCCACTTGCACATGCGCTACCAACAGTAGGTGATAACTTAATCGAACTCAATAAGCTTATGAGTGTCAAGGGTGCTGTAAACAAGAAGTCATGTTCGAAGTTAAGATTCCTCTAGTTAACTTTAATTAGTGAATAACCTTGTTTTATATTGGGTCTACATTTTAGAGGTAGATTAAAATACAAACAATTTCAGAAATTACACAACATTGTAACATTTCGCACCTTGAGAGAGGTCGTATTTAAATGCATATACAATTTAAGGACTGATTAAATGGTTGCTTTAATGAAAATATTTAACGGACCTATTTAGATTAGACTTTTGGCAACAAAGTACACTAAATTGCAACATATACTTCTTCTTACAACGGAGATATAGCCAAAACTCGAATTTTTTATAAACACCAGAAATATCGCCAAAATTCGATGAGAATTAAATTTTTTTTTTAATAACTGTATTTCTCAAAATAACTATGTTTAAAAAAAAAAAAGTTTTTTGAGCTGTATACCAAATTTTAATAAATCATTCAACGCAACACACTATTGAATTTCATTAAAATCGGTAGATCAATAACTGAAATATCGCCAAAGCAAAATATTTGGATGTACGCAAATTGGCATATTTTAGAAAATTTTTTTTAAAAAACCAATTTAAAAAAAAAAATATATATATCAGATTCTAGAAAATACACCATTGCAGCATGCTATTAAATTTCATCAAAATCGGTCTATAAACACCAGAGATATCGCGAAAATTCAAAACTTGATGAATATTTAAAAAAAAAATTTGCTAAAAAAACTGTATTTTTCATAAAGAAAAAATTAAATATTTACTAATTTATTCATTTTTTAGGCCCTTAGGGCCAATAAAACAGTACAAAAATATGGCATATTATTTAAACTTATTTGCTAGTTATATACATGTAAATAATTTTGTAATACAAAAATTTATCTGTAATTTAAAGAAAAAACGTTTGACTTTAAACTGTAAATTTAGTTTTTATTATATATTCAGAAAATTAAACCCCCCCTTACACAAATGTTAAGAACAACAAATACAAAAAATATATTTATAAAATGTAAATAAGTAGAAAGACAGCAGTCATAAAAATAAACCAATACCAATGAGAAAATAGTATTACAAATTCTTAAGAATAATTGTTTTAAATCTTTTAATAGAGTGTGAAAAATTTCGTTCAGTGTAAGGAATAATACAATTCCATAACCCAATACTCTTAACAACAAAAGAACGTTTCATTATTAAAGAATTGTAACGAGGGAGTATGAAAATATGCGTTCTCGAAGAATGCCCAGATATAAACCTGTTCCTTAAGTATGGAGGACATCCCGTTTTTATTATCTTGAAAAGTTGTTGCAATATTCTTATATTTACGAAGCCTGGAAAATCACATTGCAAAAGCGACGATGAAGTTCTCGTTCTATATTTAAGTCCATATATAAACCGTACTATCCTTTTAAAACAAAGTTCCAGTCTATCCATATTATGTTGTGATGTTCCACTGTATACTTCAATACCATAGAGAAATATCGGTAGACATACTGAAAGAACTAGCCTTTTTCTGACGTTAACTGGTAGATGACACCCCAAACTATAAAAGATATTTTTGAAATTATGTTATTAATATGGACTCCAAAGTCTAATTTGTTGTCCAGGTATATACCCAGATATTTGAAGTAAGAAACAAATTCTATCAGGTTATCTCCCAAATAAACTGATATACCTGAATAGTTCGCTTGTGAAAAAAGCATGGGTCTTGTTTAAGATGGATTAATATTTAAAAAATTATTTGCGGATCTGTCTAAAATACGCTGTAAATCTATATTAGTGTTCGACGTTAAGTAATTAACACCAAAGCCATTATCACAAGCAATTGTGCCTGTTCAAAAATATCATTGATGTACAACATAAATAGCAATGGGTCCAATACAGAACCTCTAAATGTGGAAAATAAAGACTGTTCTAAAAAAAATATGCATTTACTATATTTTTATAGACAAAATTTATCCATAGTGCAAGAAATAATTTATTTTTTGATCAAGTTAGTTTCTATAGATATGTCAGATACTATTATTTTAGAAATTATTAATTTTCAATAGTTATTTCAATCAAAATGGACTGCGAAAAAAAGTTCGTGAAAATATAATTAAAACTTTTCAAAAAAAATCCGTCATAAACTTTTAAAAAAATAGCTAAAAATTTGAAAGTTGACCCTCGAACGGTTTCTAATGCCATCAGACGGTATAAGGAAAACCTGAGCATTGAAAGAAAACCTGGATCAGGGAGGAAAAAAGGTCCTACAGATATTGGTAAGGCAAAAGAAGTCGAGCGACTCTTTCGAAGAGCGCCTAACACTTCTTTAAGAAAAGCAGCTCGTACGGTGAAATGTTCTACGAATTTTGCATATAGAGTCAAAGCTTATGCTGGACTGAAGACATTCAAAGTCCAAAAGGTTCCAGATCGCAATGCTATAAAGAACTTAGAAGCAAAAAAACGAGCGAAAAAATTGAAGTCTGATGTTACCCTTTTTAAGAGAGCACAGAGTGACTACATTTTTTTGGCCCGATTTGGCATCATGCCATTATGGAAAAAAGGCACTTGAGTGGTACTCAAAGAATAATGTCATTTTTGTACCACGAGAGGCAAATCCACCTAACTGTCCAGAACTTCGGCCTGTGGAAAGGTATTGGGCTCTGGTAAAAAAGGAATTGAAGAACACAGGAAAGATTTCCAAGAACATATCCGATTTTAAGCGCAGGTGGAACACATGCTCCAAAAAGGTATCAGAAGCAACTGTAAAATCTTTAATGGGAAGGTTTCCGAAAAAAGTCGATAATTTTGCAAAACCCGAGTACTAAGTAAACATTTTAATGCTAAATGATTTTGTATAATATGTCATTATTTGCGTATTTTGTAGAGTTTTTATATTAAAAGGTTTGATTTTTATTTAAGAAAATCCAACTACAAATTTTATTTAGAGCACTCTTTATAGGTGATGACCTTTCACGTACCTCAGTATAGTGACTACGGCAAGTAAGAAAAGATTTAATGAGTTTAATAGCAGTACGACAAAATTTAAATTGAACAGCTAGCTTATGAAACAATTTATTGTGACTTATGGATTCAAAAGCTCTTGAATAATCAAAAAAAAAAAAAACCGCCACAGAGTCAAATTTCATCTCCATATTATGTCTTAAAATTTCTACAACTTCTAACGCTACACCAGTCGTATTGTAATCCTTTCGATACCCTGACTGAAACTCACTAAATAATGTATGAGTATGTAAGTGCTCTTGAATTTGCTTTTTTAATAAGATTTCTAAAATTTTGGAACAACATGACGAGCGGATTTTGTTTTAGGAATGGGGACAATTCTTCCTATTTTCCAGATGTCAGGAAACTTAGTTGAAGTGATAATGGTATTTAGTATAAATGATGACGGGGATACTAGTTTCAAAAATCTAATAGGAATTCCATCAAATCCTACCGCATTAGTTTTTATACCATTCATAGCAATTTGAACCTCTATCTCGTCAACAATTTTAAACGAAAAATCTCCAACCGGAAACACTGCTACATCAGTTTCAGACTAATCAATAGGTGGAAGTATTGTACTGTTGTTAAATTCCTCAACATCTACTGGTATAAAATTTCCACTATCTCCCATAGCACCTTCAGATCTTAGTTTACTCCATAATTGTGATTGATTGCAATTTGAAAAAAAGTTAATACTATATCTTCTCCTTTGTTTCCTTATTATGCTTTTTAACTTATTTCTATTTATGCGGTATATGCTTCTATTGTATTCAGCATTTTCTTCTTGTATCGCACGATAAGCCAAATTACGTCTTATTCTAGCTTCTTTAACTTCAAGGCAATTCATCCATTTAGTCTACTGAGGATTTCTAGATTCCCTCAATGGGACATTTTGATTAAAGCATTCAGTTATAACTGAATTGAAAAAGCTAATTTGGTCATCTACCGAAGAACTGTTATACATGTAGGAGAAATCTACAGATTGCAATTCATATATGCATTTTTCGATGTTAACAGATCTATAATCACGAAACATGTATTGGGGCGAAATTTTTTCTACCTTAATATTATATGAAATAGAAATAATTGCGTGTCCGGAATTTAGATCAGGCATTTGGCACTGAGAACTATTTTGGACTAAAGTTGAGTTTGAGACCATTAAATAGTCTATCAACGTAGAACAGGCACTATTTTTAGCACAATGTGTTGGCAAATAATTATGAATTATTGATCATCGCACCCTTGTACAAAAATCTCTAACATTTATGCTTTCTACATCAAATACATTTGTGTTAAAGTCTCCCATTAATATTAAATTTGTAAAACGAGATGAGACGTCAGCTAGAAAATCTTCAGCATATTTAAACTTACCATGTGGCAAATATACCACACCAACTACTATCTTTTCCATATCTTTTGTGTTTATTTCCACAAACAAGCTTTCAATTCTAGTCTCTTCCATAAATTCATGTACCACCTTAGCTTTAAATTTATTAGATATAAAAAAAAAGAAAAAATTAGATATATAAAAAAAGATATAGATATAAAAAAAAAGATATATATTCTGTATCCCCAAAAATTAAAATTCAAACTTGCTAATTAAACTCATAACAAAAATTACAAACCGTACAAATTAAAAAAAAATGTTGTAGATAAAAAACCGAATAATTAAGAAATGAAAAAAATAAAATGGAAATAAAAATAAAATTAATGACAAAAAGCAAATGTTGCAGAAACAAATAAAAAACTAAAAAAGAAATGAAAAAAAATAATAGAAAATGATAATAACCAAAACAAAAAAGAAAATAACTAAGTACAAATCTAGTTATAAACTCAAAACTAAGCAAAATCCAAAACAAAAATAAAAACTTTGATAAAAATAAAAACAAATATTGTAGTACATATCTACGTATATTTAAATTAAATATATATATATATTAAAAACTTTAATTGGGCCAAAATATATAAAAAAGAATTCATATTTTATATTAAGTTAAGTGAGAATTCAAGATATTTATTTGTATTTATTTTAAATAATTAGATAATTAGTAGATATGTATACAAAAGTAATTTCATCTCCTTTTTAAATTGTGAAAAAAATAAGAAATAAATAAAAATTATGCAAAAAGTTTTACTGATTATGAAAGATTTGTAAAAAAATTTCTTATATGATAATGGCTTTATACGATTAAAGTAAAAACAAAAGTTTAATACCTATGGGAAAATCAATTTTCTTCACCATCAGTGATAATTCCAATATGAGGTACTCCGTCATCATCATTAACAGCTGAATTTTTTTCCTTAGATGAACCAGTATACAGATTTATAACATATTACATGTGCCCTTCATCCACTTTTCCATCTAGATGGTAGAATTTAGCCTTCGGGTTTTCCCAATTAGTCATCTCAAAACGGGTAATTTTTTATCCCTGATCAATTTGCGGCAATAGAATCTAAACTTAGAAACAAGTGGTGTGTGGTGATCATTAATGTAAACTCTGGATTGTACTTAATCGGTTGTTATAATCTGATTGAGTTTCAGATTATAATTAGATCGATAGTTTTTCATTACGGAATCTATCAAAAAAAATTGTTAAATTTTGCCAAAACTGCTGATCTTTTCCCAATCCACGAACAGAAGTGCAAATCAGATGAAGTTAATTCCACTCCAATAGCTTTGCTTAAATTTACAATTGTTGAATATAGTGCTTCAGTAGATAAAGTTTGAGGTAATCCAGTTATTATAATGTCAGCGCGATTCATTTGTCTTCTGATGTTGTTATTTTCAGTTTCAAGCTTCTTTATTCTTGCGTTAACAACTTTCTCCAATTTGTCGTAACGATTAATGTTGGGAAAAAGATCTTTTTTCATTTCCAGAAGTTGTGACGAAATTTCACGCATATATTTTTCCAAGTTATCTAATTTAGAGCTTAAGCCACTACGCCCCACATTGTCATTGAGACATTTATTGCATTTAAATGTTAGTGCTCCTCCAGATTTCTTAATGACATCGAAATTACTTTTAGTAAGAGATGGATTAAGTAATGTTTCACAATCATAATGCAAATGTAGATCACAAATATCACATTTGACATGATTTTCACTTTTACCAAAAGATTTATTGCAATTATCGCATTTCAGTACCATATTTACTTTTACACACGAGGAAGGATTAATTGAGGTTATGCTGAATTCGAACTTATAATAATATGATTATATTTCATATGATTTTTAAAATCTTTAAATATTTTTTAATGCTTTATTATTAAAAGTTTTCTTTCTGCACTCAGAATTAATTTTCGGATATTTATTTATTCAGATTTAGTTAAAAAAAAACATTAATAGTTTGCACAGCAGAATTTACTCTTTCGCCATAGAGTTGCCAGACCTATTTTATAGACCAGATCGGTCTATAAACATCAAGGATATCGCCAAAACTCTAAATTCGATAAGAATTTCAACAATTTTTTAAAAAAAAAAACTGTGTTTTTCAAAAAAAGTTTTGAATTTCGTCAAAACACTGTATTTAAAAAAAAAAAGTTTCTTGGGCTGTATATCAAAATTTAGGAATTCCTTCAACGCTGCACACTATTGAATTTCATCAAAATCGGTAGACCAATAACCGAGATATCGTCAAAGCAAAAGTTATCAATGTACGCAAATAGACAAATTAAAAAAAAATAAAAAAACAGTATTTTTTTAAATAAAAAATTTGATTTATATATCAGATTTTACTCCAATGCAACATGCTATAAAATTTTATTAAAATCGGTCTATAAACACCAGAGATAGCGCCAAAATTCAAAATTCGATGAGAATTTAAAAAAAATGTTTGAAAAACTATGTTTTTTTAAAAAAAGTTTTTTTTTAACTGTACATTAAATTTTAGGAAATTTCATTAAAAGTGGTGGATCAGTAAGCGAGATATCGCTAAAGCAAAAGATATCGATGTACGCAAATTGACATATTTAATTTTTTTTAACAGTATTTAAAAAAAATTGAATTATATATCAGATTTCAGATTTTACTCTAAGGCAACATGTTATTAAATTCTATCAAAATCCAAAAACACCAGAGATATCGTCAAAATTCGATGAGAATTTAATTTCGTCAAAAAATTGTATGTTTTTTTTAAGTTTTTTGAACAGTATATCAAATTTTAGGAAATCATTCAACGCAGCACACTATAGAATTTCATCAAAATCACTAGATTAATAACTGAGATATCGCCAAAGCAAAAGTTATAGATGTACGCAAATTGACAAATTTTAAAAACTTTTTTTAAAAAAAAACAATTTTTGAATTAGATATCAGATTTTAGAAAATACTCCAACGCAAGATGCTATTAAATTTTACCAAAATCGGTCTATAAACATCAGAGATATCGCCAAAATTCTAAATTCGATAAGAATTTCAACAAATTAAAAAAAAAACTGTGTTTTTCAAAAAAAGTTTTGAGTTTCGTCAAAAAACTGTGTTTAAAAAAAAAAAGTTTTTTGAACTGTATATCAAACTTTAGGAAATTATTCAACGCTGCATACTATTGAATTTCATAAAAATCGGTAGATCAATAACCGAGATATCGCCAAAGCAAAAGTTATCGATGTACGCAAATAGACAAATTTAATTTTTTTTTAAACAGTATTTTAAAAAAAAATTTTGAATTATATATCAGATTTTAGAAAATACTCCAATGCAACACGGTAATAAATTTTATCAAAATCGGTCTATAAACACCAGAGATAGCGTCAAAATTCAAAATTCGATGAGAATTATTTTTTTTTAACTGTATTTTTAACAAGTAAGAGTGGTATATTCGGCTTTGCCGAATCTTGGATACCCTTCACCAATGGTGTTCCAAAAGTTAAGTACAAAATCGTAAGAATATATTGATAATTATATAGTTTCTGATTACTGACTTAGTTGAGCCCCACACAAATGCTTCATATGTATATTAATTTTCTTTTGTTCATACTAAATGTAATTCCTAGCAATATTTGGTTATACTAGTATTATATGCAAAGAATCTTTAAAAAGAGTCGGAAAACGAAAAGCTTTTCAATGGCGTCATCATCAAGAATAGTTATGGACCCAAAGGTTAGGTTGGGCAGGTGGCACATGTCTAAGGCAGCGTCACTTGGATTCTAAGGTGATATGTGTCTATTTTACGAACATTTAATAAAGTTCTAATAGACCAGATAAACCACGCAGAAAAGATGCTTCAACATCTACACCCTTAGATTTGCAAGAGCACATCGATTTGATGTGTTGTGTACTTTAATTCATACGAATTACCCAACTATTAAAAGTTCATGATTAGTTATGTAAAACTCTGAAGTAAGCGGACTTATTTAGGTCAAAGCTTTAACAATGATTGTCAATGTATACAAAGATTAGAATTATAAGGTATACACTCTTAGTTTAGATACATTGGCTTAGGCGAAGTTATTCGGCAATTGTCAAACGTGGACGGATTTCTCCCAATTGCAATTAAAAAAATTTTAATTTTCGTTTATAGTGAGATACATACATACATACGAGGGCGGTTCGGAAACTCCTTAGCCTAGCACAAAAAGCATGGTACAAACAGAAAAAAGTTAAGTGTTTTGGAAACTTCCACATGTTAAATTTTGTTTCGATCTGGTAACTCCTTCATATAGAAACAGGTGTTCACAAAAGACGCATCCGCTGTTTCTTTACAATGGAAAAATTAGAAATACGTGGTGTCATTAAATATTTACAAAAAAAGGGTTTATCGGGACAAGAAATTCATAATGATATGGTGAATGTGTAAGGTGAAAGAGCTCCTTCATATGCAACAGTAAAAAATTGGGTTGCTGAATTTAAACGTGGTCGTACAAGCATTGACGATGAACCACGTAGTGGACGTCCAAAAACAGCAACAACAACAGAAATTGTAGCCAAAGTCCATGATATGGTGTTAAATGATCGACGAACAAAAGTGCGTGAAATAGCTAATATCATGGGCATCTCAAATGATTGAGTGCATTTCATTTTGCATGAAGAACTACAGATGAAAAAGCTTTCTGCAAGATGGGTGGCGCATTTGCTAACAGTCGACCAAAAACGCATAAGAATGAACATTTCTCAAGCTTGTTTGGATCGTTTTAAGCGAAATAAAATGGATTTTAAGCGTCGTTTTATAAATGTTGATGAGACATGGATCCACCAAAAATCCAAACAATGGACTGAAGTCCTCCAGCTTCAGTTCAGTGCCCAAAAGAAGTCAAAAGCAATTCAATCGGCTGGTAAGGTTATGCCAACGGTTTTTTGGGACTTCAAAAGTATTTTATTGATTGACTATCTGCAAAAGGGTAAAACAATAAATTCATAGTACTATTGCAACCTTTTGGATCAATTAAATGTACAAATTCGAGAAAAACGTCCTGGCTTACAACACAAAAAAATAATTTTTCATCAAGATAACGCACCAGCGCACAAGAGTGTTTTAACGATGGCTAAAATCAACGAATTAAAGTACGAGTTGCTTGACCACCCATCTTATACTCCTGATTTAGCTCCCAGTGACTTTTACCTGTTCCCAAATCTAAAAAATTCCTTGCTGGCAAGCGTCACTACCTTTTGCATTTTTAGGCGCTAACTTGGAGCATTTGCGAATGTGCAGCGCCCAAGGCCGCTTCCATCACTTCAATCGCAGAATTATTTGGTCGACTTTCATTACTACCTAAAGCTATAAGATGGTTGTGTTATTGTACTATCACGAGCTTCTTGAGTCAGATTCCCACCACTTTCTCCTACTTCCCCTGGCACATTTGAACGTTGTTCCTCTGCCATTACGAATATTTATAGAACCTGACACGCGACAAAAAAAAAAAAATATACTCAAGATTTTTACAAAAATCAAAAAAAAAATATAAATATATATAGAAAATTACAAAAAAAAATATTGTATATTTGTTGTTGATACTTCTTCACAAAATTTAATAAAAGGTAAACGTTTTGCAAAAAGTAAAAAAACCAAGCCATGATCATGAAAAATTCTCTACTTCTTCTAATTTTGGACTCACGTTACGTAAGAATTGAGGTGTACAAAAAACATAACGTCAAAATATTAAGTTTACTAAAAATTACTTCCTAACGTCGCATTTGCATTTAGTCATATAAACTGCTATGCAAGTCTTACGCTATTCAGCTACAAAAACAATAAAAATTCCAAACAAACAAGAGAATACTTCGTAGCGATTGACCGATTGCATAAAAACATCTTACATCAAGTCTACAAAGCAATATAATTTGTCCGAACGTTGGGCGCCAATCTGTTGCGGTCGCTACCGGTGACTCATATGTGTGTGTAATGTGGCTGTTGGAGAGCACGTGCCGCTGGGCTATACACTTATATTTTAAACGATCGTGTTGGGAGAAATTCCCCAAACCCATGGCTCTTGACTCATTTTAAACGACAGCACGGTACATAATCCGCCTATAGTGGTACTCTAGTTGTTCCTCCGACTTAGCTCAGTCTCGTAGGTTCATTGGGGGACATGTATCCGGCACAATCAAACGATAACCACAAACAGATACTGAAATAAATAGTACCACCAATTCTAAGGGCTCGGAGGAGTAGAAAATTTTTGAGGAGTGCGTCGGTGTTAATACAATTCAATCTTACCCACCCTAATGGATCACTTGCTAAAAGTAATCCCCTTAATGGCAGCTCACTCTACCATGTGGTGAATGCCCCGTTATCGGTCATGACTTGGCTTTACTTACCTTTTCGCGCGTTTACCTACATATTTTGTTTAGAACATTTCCAATAAATTTCCAAACAAATTCATTTCAACTTATTTATTTAATTGTATAAGGACTTAAGTTAAGATCAATAGTAAATAAAATGTATGCTGGGTGATTTATGCCGGAACGCAAAGTAGGTTAGACAAATAAGAAGTCAATTGGACAATGAACACCCTTAACGATTTCCCCAGCTATTACTTTTGGGAACTTGGTATCAAACGTCATTATGAATAAAAAAAGAAAATATATATTCCTAGATGATCGAGCTCGATAATGAAGGTTTAGGTTGGGTACGACGCACAGTGGTTCAGAATCGTTTTTCATTGGCCAAAACTCTGTAACTTTTTAACTATTTAAGATTTTTTAGTAGTTCTTTTTTTAATCAATAGATAACATCTGTAGCTTTTTCGTTTGTAGGTTTTATTAAGATCGGTACAGTGGTTCTTAAGAAATTTAAGCTTGAAATTCAATTTTCGATTTTTTTCATTTTTATTTTATTTCAAATCTGCCAACTCATTTTTGACCCACTTCCTCTTAACCGATTTGGCTCAAATTTGGGCCACAAGTCGTCCTTGGATAGCAATTTAATATTTTGTTATCCTTAGGGTGCCCCTTTTCTCGTTGAGGTATTTACAGTATTTTTATTAGGGTGGCCCTAATTTTAATTTTTGCTTAATAATACTTACATATTACCTAGTTTTTTTTTAAATAAAAGAATGTAACATAATTTTTCTTTAAATATATATTTATTTGTAGTCATAAATAGATTGTAGATAAATAAAATAATATTTAATATTGATATTTGTATACTTTATTGCACTCAAATGTTAAATGCAAATTATAATTAATGTTTATTTGGCTGGAATATTTCTTGTAAATATTTTATATTCTGCTCTGTATTACTGCTGTCCTGTAGCAGTGCTTTAACTTCGGCACTTAGGTCCGAAGGATTTACTTTCCATTGACTTCGAATGCTAGAGATGAATGGATCTTATGTTGCTAATAATATGTGAAATAAGTCTTCATTTGTAGAACTTCGTGACGTTTTTCTGGTATTATGTTCTCTGTAAAATCTGTAATCCTTATTTCTTTTTTCCTGGGCTTCCTCTGATAAATCTCCAATTGGTAATAAATGGTGCTTAATGACATCTTCTCCATGATAAAGAACTTTGTGCACTGTTGCTGACATATTTCTATAATTGTATTTGGATGTATATATAGCAACAGTTTCCTTGGCATAATCACCAAATTTTTTAGCATTAATTTGTTCATTGCACGCAAGTACTTCAGTAATTGTTTTAAATCTTGAAATAAGATCTATATCAACACCTGTTATATCAGATGTAGTTTCGGGATCCAAAAAGAATCTTCTTGCGGTATTGCCATCGTTTGTATTGCCTGATCCTTGTTTTGGTTGATCTATAATTAACCCGTGTTTGAGAAATAAATCATGAACTTGTTTCTTTTTCAATTTTCTTTTCTCTTTGTTGGTGTCATTATTTCTTACTGATCCTGAAGATCTGAAGTCCAAATCATAGCTAATTTTCAGTATGTGATCCAATAACTCAATAATCCAAATTCAAATGCATCAATACTATCTAGTGACTTTGTAGGTTCTTGGTTTAACTGACTTGATGTTGCTTTACATATAATACAGCTGGATGAAGCTTTTGTATCAGTCAAAGCCTGGGCAGTTTTTCCGTCTATCATTGAAAGTATTAATTGATAATTCAATTTAGTGTTGAAATTTGAGTTTTGATGTCACTTATTTCATTCTTAATGGTATCATGAGTTTCCTTTTTAAATTCAAATTTTATTGGTCTGCAGTACTTCGTGGACGATGGAGTATGATTTTTTCAAATAAAATTTGTTTGCATTGTGCTGGACGAAGGTTCCGAGTCTTCTAAGTTTTTTATTAATCGCAATGGCACAAATGACACCATGAACATATCTGTGTCAGAAATATCTTCACATAAAAATTGTTTATATTGTTTTTGTCCTGAAGATCCATCGCATCCCCATTTACAAAAGAGAGTTAAATTGCAGTTTCCATGTTTTTTTAAATCACTTCCTTTAAGTGATTGCCGCAACCTTGCAGCTGTATGATCAAGTAGAGCTTGCAGTTTTACCTGTGCAGAAATTGGTGTGATTTTCATAGATTCCTTTGGAGGATAGCACTCCTTTTTAGCTGCAATTATGTGATGATATGACGGGTATAAATTTAAGCCTTTTTCGATCGCACGCAATCTGAGTTGAGTATACTGGTGTTTTGTTAGCTTTAAATCCAGAAATAATGCAAGTGCTTCCTCGTTTGTAAACTGTTTTTCCTCGTTTGGTGTTGGAATGCTTTTAAGAACCCGTTTTGTTCTCACCGGACTAGCAGAAAGGACTTTCTGAATGATATCCACTTTCGCTAATTGTTTTTCAGATCGAAGTTTATGCAGAAAACTATCTTTAATGTTTTCACACCCGATTTCTTCATTAAAATTCTTCAGTTTTCGTCTCTTAGATCTATCGCTACAGTTATCTAACAACTCCCATCATTTGTTGTTTCTGAAATGATCTGGATACGGAGTTCACCTTCTAACCAATTCGCAAAGCGCTTGTAAAATTTACTTTTACTAAAGTCAACTTCCTTGTAGTATCTATTCAATGTTTTGACGAAATTAGATACTTTGTTTTTTATTTCCAGTTGTGTTTCAATGTAGAGACTATTTATATTCAGTTTTCTTTGAATATGGCTTAGAACACCATCTTTATTTTTAAAATATTCTTCGGCCAATTCTTTATAGCTGAAAGTCTCCATATTTTAATTTAGCCGAAAATAATGTACTTTTAAAGGGCTTTGAAATAAAACTTCCAAATATTTATCAACCTTTTTAAATCGAATACTTGTTCGAAACTAACATTTATTTCCAAATTATTGTCCTTATATCATGCTTTGATATTATTATACTCTACCTAGGTAGCTGTCCATAAAATCAAATGGAAAATTGTACCTGTACTTCACTGAAAGATATTTTAAAAAATTTTTCATGGAATTTTTAAAATGCAGTGAATAAATTTAGGAAGTTTTATTTAATGTCATAAAAGACCAATTATAATAATTATTAAGTATAATAAAACCCTTTAACGCTGATGAGTAACAGGCTAGGTAACATTCCTTAAAAAATGGAAAATTTTAACTGTTAAAATTCATTCTGTACTTTACTGAAATACATTTTAAAGGTTTTTTCCCTATAATTTTTTAACAGGTAATTGAAATATCTGTGCAAAATGAAATATTTTCAAAATTCTTTGAAAAATTCCCTAAAAAATTCAGGGAAGTTTTTTTTTAAGATACCAACCATTTGAATAAAAATTTAAACCACTAATAACTTTCCTCTTATTGAAATAACTATCTGCAATTTGTATTTATGATAGTGAATGATTTCTAAAGTAAATTTACTAGTAATTTTGCTTGTAAAAATGTTGAGTATTTTCATTAAAATAAAAAAGTGTTCTACGGGCGGGTCCGGGCGGGTGCAAAAGTATATATAGGCTTAAAGGGAACACTCTTGGCTTTCTTTGGGTGGTTTCGATTTTTGTTTCCATTTGTTTCTACAAAAGTTATACACTAGTAAACTTGAAATTTTATGAGTATATGGTGATTTTAAATTTTTTACATAACACCTTAACTACAAATTATACAGGGTGCGCAAATACCATTTGTTAAAACCAACAGTCCACCCAACATAACAAAAAAAACTGCAGCCCATTAGCATTAATAGTTTTCAAGAAATCGTAATTAATATGAGATCAAAAATTACAATTTTTCTTTCATTTCTAAATTAACCAAAATTCCTTGTCTTTAGCAGCATGCCACGCCCACTACAGCGGATATTTTGACCAAATTTTTTGGCCACCTTAGTTTTGATATGTTTTCTTTCTGATGGTATAAAAATTTTAAAAATCTATGTCAACAAAAAATATAGGTTTTGGCCAATGAAATTTGATTCTGAACCACCGTGCGACGGACGAAAAAGGGTTTATAGGCGTGAAAGCCCAATTGATAATCAATCAAAAAAAAAAAAACTTCCGGCATCAACCACGTCAATTAAATTAAATACGAGGGTAGGGGTGACAATTATAGGAATTAATTATACAATAATTGACATTTCTATCACTTAAGTGCGAATGATCAAAAATATATAATTAAATTAACAAGAAAAGATAATAATTCTTTCTATACTGAGTTTATTTAACAGGAAAAGGTATATATTAGTCGCAAAGTTATTGGTATTTGCTTTATATTTTAAACTTATGTTCTAACTACTTTTACTTATCTGGTCAATTAGAATTTCTGGTGATAATAGGTTCTTGCAGGTAATGAACGTAGCTGGTGGTTCCTTTTTACAGGTGATAGTTCTATCTGGGGCGCCGTTCAAGCTAGGCAGTTTTGTCTTTGCAGGTGAGTCTTCCTTCTGGGGATTCGTATTTGCTGGTGAGTTGTAGTTTTACAGATGAGTGTTCTATGGGCGGTTAATTTAGTGGAGTAGTTGTAGCCGATTGGTACTCCAGGTCTAGTAAAGTTGCTTATTCTATAGTTTTATTTAATTTAGGCGAGTGAAAGCGGCAGAAAAGTAGTATTTATAATTTAAGGTTTTCTTAGCGGGTATTTCTAGCTGTGGTAAGCTATTTTTCTCCTGTCGGGAAATTTGTAACTTGTAGTATTTGTAGTTTGGTGGTCCTGTTTGGGGTTTTATATTCTTCTGGCAGATGCCTTAAGGCCAGAGGCTTTTACGGACGCACTCGTCAAATTACTCCTTTTTTGTACCTGTTAATTGCTGATCACTTCTTTTAATTTACTTTTTTATTTCTGTTTAAATATTCAAAACCTTATATATATATATATATATATATATGTATAACTTTCACCAACCAAATCAAGAATGACCCATTTCCTCTAGGCGAGTGCCTTTTTAACTTTTCCTTCCACTCTCCTTTTTTTAATATTTACCGCAAATTCTTCCGGACGCTTTTTAAAACAAGACTTTTAGTTTTTATGTCCTTATATGGTCATTTCATCGTTAAAACAGTTTTTTTCTCTTACTCAATTATTTCAATCGGTTTCTTTATTTTGTTTTATTCCTTACCTTTGGTTGCCAGATCTAGGCGCTAGATCTGGCATACGGGGTGCCTACACTGACGATCTGATATAACAGAAAATTTTAAGATATATATATGTAATAAAACAAAATAAATTTTAACTAAAATGTTTTAGTAGCTCAGACTTAAACCTTTTTGCGTTGTTTATCGTTTGAATATGGTTTGGAAGAAGGTCCCAAAGACTAGTAGTATATACAAAAAACTCGCGCTGGGATAAGGCACTATTAAATCGACGTTGAATTAATTTTTTCCCTCGATTAGATCTCGCAAACTGTATTCGGCTATTGGTTGGTTGGTTGACTTGAAGTAATGATTCGATGCATAAAAATTAAACTTTTGAGTTTCAATAGATTTGAAAAACTTACATTGTTGATCTGATACAAGAAAATTGATATTGAATCAAAACGTCTTTTGTTGAAAACATATCTAGCGATGTTATTATAAGCCACCTCAAGTTTTTGGAAATCAGAGCTATCACAGTTTGAATGGATTTCACTGCCATATAACAGTACAGGAATGAGATATGTTTTAGCGAGCAGCATGCGAATCTTAAATGGGGTTGCGTTTTTTACTGGCCAAAGATTTCGAACCATTCCGTACATTTTACCAACAGCTGAACTGATGTGATTAGTCCAGGTTAGTTTATTATTGAATACAACTCCCAATTTTTTTTTACTGAATTCACTTCTTCAATTCTGTTTGCATTTACTAGAAGTCTGATGTTGCCCCTTGGGATTTCTTTATTTTTCGAGAAAAAAATATATTTAGATTTTGACGGGTTTATATATAAACCGTTGGGTAGAGCCCAATTATTTATTTTTGCCAAGTCATTGTTAATGTTGTTAACACCGGTATGAATGTTGCTTTCAGGACAGCTGTAGTAGACTTAAACATCGTCTGCATACATTTGTATGTCACTGAATTTAATTGTATCTGGAAGATCATTAATATACATACAGAACAGTACAGGTCCATGAATTGATCCCTGTGGTACTCCTCTATTAAAATTTAGTGGACTAGAGCATTTGTTGTTGACGTGCACGATTTGGGACCTGTCTGACAGATATGAAGCGAAAAGTATAATTGTTTCTGGAGTTTCGATATTAAAATTGAATGATCTACTAAATCAAAAGCCTTACTGTGATCAAGCAATACTAGGAACGATAACATATTAGCATCAAGTTTTACTCGTAAATCCTTAATAACGTTCGTCAATGCGGAAATGTAGCTCCTTCCTAAATGAATATCTTTGTATGTTCACAAAGATATTCATTTATTTGTTGACACAGGAAATTTTCAAAAACATTGGATAAATATGGTAAAGTTGATATGGGACGATATTCATTGTTTTGTTTCAGTATTGGAATAATTTTTGACAACTTCCATACTTCTGGATATACGGATTTGGTTAGTATCGTATTGAAAACAAATGTAATATATGGCAAGATTTTGGGTAATAAGACCTTGAGGAAAATAGGGTTCATTTGATCAGCTCCAGCTGCATTTGACTTCACATTTTGAAAACCAGCAATAACATCACATTGGTTAACACCATGAAAACTGAAACAGTTTTTGATAAGAACAAAACACAATTCGTCATAGAAGTTGTGAGTTGGACGTGGAATAGGATGTTGTGTTTTGAGCTTCCTTTGCTAAATGGAGTAATGTGTTGTGCTTATTGTTACATTTTCTACAGTTGCTTGAAGTACAAGTCTTAGCTAAATGATCAGAATTGAAACAGTTCACGCATAGTTTCTGTTGTCTGACCCATTTGAGTCTTTCCGGTTCTGTCATTTTCAAGAATTGCTTGCAATGATAAATGCGGTGTTTACCATTTTTGCATAGTTTGCAATTGCTGTTATTCTCCACTGATGCTATGGAAGAAACAGCCTAGCATGCACCTTGATGTGTAATTAATGATTTCCCAATCGACTCCATTGATTTAAATTGCATCTCCAAAAATGAAAATAATTCTTTCATAGTAGGCACCTCCTTGGGTTTCGATAAGAATTGAATAAACCGAATATAGAGAGCATGATCCAATTTTTTCATAATTATTTGAATTAGTAAGGCATCCCAAACGACTGTATTGATGTTCAAGTTACTTAGCGCCAACATGCATTATTTTGTTGTTTCATAAAGGGCTTTGATTGATGCAGTAGATAAAGTTAATTTTGTTTGATTCAGTATTTTTATACCCTTCACCAATAGGTGAAAGGGTATTATAAGTTTGTCATTCAGTTTGTAATTTTTTCATTATTCGTCTTAGACCCCATTAAATTCGGTAATTTTCGGGACAACGAATTTATAGTTTTGATAATATCTCAGATTGTAATGTACCTATTTTGAATATCGTTTTGCTTTGGAGGATTTTCTAAGATCTAATATATAATTCATATCGGTATAATATCCGCAAATTGTGGAATTTTAATCAAAAAATTGTTTTTAGACAAATTAAAAAAATACAATTTAAAGGAAAATAAAAAAATATTATTTAGCATCGAATTTCGAGTTTTTTCTATATCTCAGTTGTAAGTGGAACTACATGTTGCAATTAAATAGTGTACTTCGTAGAACACTATTAACATCTAATACATATAAGTTATGTCGGTATGCCATCTAGAAGCTCATCAAACTTGATTTCAGCATACCGAAATATGTCTTAAATAAGTGACTTTTGAACATTATGATGGCCTCTATTAATATCCTTCGTAAGTGTTGTTGCCAAAAGTCCGCTAAATATATCTAAATAGGTCCGGTAAATATTCTCATTTTATTTAAGCATACCATTTTATTTAAATAAGTGACATTTGAACATTATGATGGCCTTTATTCATATCTTACGTAAGTGTTATTGCCAAAAGTTTAATCTAAATAGGTCCGCTAAATATTTTCATTAAAGCAACCATTTAATCGGTCCTCTAACTTTAAAGATATATGCATTTAAATACAACCTCTCTCAAGGTGCGAAATGTTACAATGTTGTGTAATTTCTGAAATTGCTTCCATTTCAATCTACCTCCATAATGTTTTAGACCCAATATAAAACAAGGTTATTTACTTATTAAAGTATTATTTATATATCGCCCAAAAATTAAATGTATTAGAACATACTCACAGAAAATGAAATCAGAAAATCAATATACATATATCGTATTTTTGTAGGACTCACCTAAATCAGTCTTCAGAAACATACATACTTGTAGTTGACCAAAAACTCTTTCTCTTTATTTACACCATTGGTGAAGGGTATTTAAGGTTCGAATATAGCAATCTTACTTGTTTATTTTATAATTATTGGTGTCATAATTATTGATTTGCTAAAAAAGAAAAGATAAGATAAAATAAAAATAATTTGGTCGTTTTTATCTATTATTACAATAAAGATTGTATTTTTTTTTGCTTGCAAGGAACACATTTAGGATCTTAGTGGCCATTCAAATTCATGTGTTGGAATTGAATCACTAAATCCAACCATTAACAACGAATATATCACTCTTACTTGTTTTATTTACTATTCGTCTTAGACCCCATAAAAATTATATCGATCGATTTAGAATCGCCGGGAGATTCGATTTAGACATGTCCGTCTGTCTGTCCATCCGTCTGTCTGTCTGTTGAAATTAAGTTTGTGAAGCTCCTGGTGGGTTCACCGAGATGAATTAAACGAAATTTCCCTACGCAACACGCTATTTAATTTCATTAAAACCGGTCCATAAACAACTTAGATATCGCTAAAATACTTAACATCGATGACGAATTAATTTTTTTTATACCCTTCACCAATAGGTGAAAGGGTATTATAAGTTTGTGATTCCGTTTGTAATTTTTTTATTAGTGATCGTAGACCCCATAAAAATTATACCGATCGACTCAGAATCGGGAGGAGAATCGATTAAGCGATGTCTGTCTGTCTGTCTGTCTGTCTGTCTGTCTGTCTGTCTGTCCGTCCGTCTGTCTGTTGAAATCAAGTTTCTGAAGCCCCTGGAGGATGGACTTACATAAATTATATATCAGATTTTAGGAAATTCTCCCGCAATGAACGCTATTAAATTTCAATTAAATCGGTTTATAAACACCGAAAATATCGAAAAAATACAAAAAATTAGACGAAAATTTTAAAATTTTTGATTGAAACACACTTTTAAATAACAAGGGAAAAAAGATACTCCTGGTATACATGTGATAATATGTTATATATCAGATTGTAGGAAATATTTTCCCAAAGCACTCTGTAAAATTTTATCAAAATCGGTCCATAAACAACTAAGATATCGCCAAAACACTGAATTTGATGTATCGCAAATTGCCCAAAGTACACATTAGAGAATGTTTGTTGAAAAAATTAAATGCAGAAATAGGAAAAACTATCCTCCTTTAGTACGGACCTACATAAATTTTATATCAGATTTTAGGAAATTCCCCCACCAAGCACGTTATTAAATTTTATCAAAAGCGGTCTATAACAATTGAGATATCGCCATAACACTACATTTGATGTACAGCAAATTGCCCAAAGTACGTGTCTAAGAAATTTTGTTTACATTTTGTAAGTATTGTTTCAGCGATATCTCAGGTGTTTATGGACCGATTGTGATGAAATTTGACATCGTTCTTTATGGGAGGATTTTCTAAAATCTGATATATATATTCCACAAATCTGATTATGAATACCATTCAAATTGTACCGATCAACTCAGAATCGGCACAAGAATCGATTTCGCGACCACCGTCCGTCTGTTTGTTTGTCCGTCCGTCTACATGTCCGTCCGTCTACCTGTCTGTCCTTTTTATACCCTTCACCAATAGGTGAAAGGGTATTATAAGTTTGTCATTCAGTGATTATGAATACCATTCAAATTGTACCGATCAACTCAGAATCGGCACAAGAATCGATTTCGCGACCACCGTCCGTCTGTTTGTTTGAACGTCCGTCAGTCTGTTTGTTTGTCCGTCCGTCTACATGTCCGTCCGTCTACCTGTCTGTCCTTTTTATACCCTTCACCAATAGGTGAAAGGGTATTATAAGTTTGTCATTCAGTTTGTAATTTTTTCATTATTCGTCTTAGACCCCATAAAAATTATACCGATCTACTCAGAATCGCCAGGAGAGTCGATTTAGCCATGTCCGTCTGTCTGTCTGTCCGTCTGTTGAAATCAAGTTTGTGCAGCTCCTGGAGGGTGTAGCGAGATAAATTGTATATCAGATTCTAGGAAATTGACCTACGCAGTACGCTATTAAATTTTTTTTTAAAAAAACAGCATTTAAAAAAAAATTTTCGAATTATATGTCAGATTTTAGAAAATACTTCAACGCAGCACGTTATCAAATTTCATCAAAATCGGTCCATAAACACCGGAGATATCGGCAAAATACTAAAACTCGATGGGTACAAATTGACGAATTTTAAAAAATTTTTTTAAAACTTATATATTTTTTAAAAAAATTTTTAAAATTCTCATCGAATTTTGAATTTTGTCGATATCTCTGGTGTTTATGGACCGATTTTGATGAAATTTGATAGCGTGCTGCGTTGAAGTATTTTCTAAAATCTGACATATAATTCGAATTTTTTTTTTTAAATGCTGTTTTTTTAAAAAAAAAAATTTAAAATTGCCAATTTGCGTACATTGTTGTTGATATACCGATTACGATGAAATTCAACAGTGCTCTGCGTTGAATGATTTCCTAAAATTTGATATACAATTCAGAAAACTTTCTTCAAAAAAAATGATTTTTTTTACAAAAAAAATGTATTTTTTTTTTACAAAAAAGTATATTAAAAAAAAAAAAATATTTTAAATTCGGCAATTAGCGGGACATCGAATTTGGAGTTTTGGCTATATCTCAGATTGTTATATACCGATTTTGATGATATTTAATATCGTTTTGCTTTAGTGGATTTCCTAAGATCTGACATCTTACTCATGTCAGTATACTATACGCAAATTGAGGAATTTTAAACAAATTGAAGAATTTTATACAAATTAAACAAATATGATTTAAAAGGAAATATAAAATTTTAATTCGGCATCGAATTTCGAGTTTTGGCTATATCTCAGGTGTTAATAGAAATGTATATTGAAATTTGATAATAAACTTCATAGAACACTATTAACATCCAATATTTAACTTATGTCGGTATGCCATCCAGGAGCTACACAAACCTGATTTCAGTAGACGGAAATACGATGTACATATGTCTAAAAATAGTGGTATGACTTTTGAACATAGTGATTGCTCATTATTTGCGACATATAATAAGTATATTTATATTAAATTGTAGGTAATCTTTTTATGAATTATGCAAAATACAACTCATTACAATGGTATACGTTCAAAACCATACATATACATATGTATAAAAATCTAACTGAACCTATAGGTTAATATATTAATAATATATAATTGTATATATTGGTACTAATTCTGCCTACTAAATTCACAGACATTCAAGATTAACCATGTGCTTTTCCTATAAGAAAAAGATATACACGTATTTTAAAATGTTGTGATATTTGTTAGTTACCAGATATAAAGTCAAGACACAGAAATCAGGAAACAAAATTTTGAACAATATAGAACTTTTGCGTTTAACTTTTAAATGTATTTTAGGTCCAATTTATGTAAGTTTAACATATCAAAATATAGGTAATATTTCCGTGATTAACACAAAAAACAACTTAATAAAATTGAAAAAATAATTTTGAAAATATCCCTTCAAAATCTACCCTAAGAACAAAAGGCTTGCCAAATTGAAAAAAAACAATACTTTCCAAATATTTCTGAAGTATTTATCTAACTTTATAACAATCTAAAGCATATAACATAAACTACTTCTTGTTTTTTTTTGTTTTATTATTTAATATGTTTTACATTTGCACCGAAAGAGCAATACCCCAGAAACATCTCGTTAAAGCAACCATTTTAATCGGTCCCCTTACTTTTAAGACATCTGAATTTAAATTTCTGAAATTGTTTGTATTTCAATCTACCTTCAGAATTCTTTAGACCCAATATAAATCAAGGTAAAACTCAAATTAATAAAGTATTATTATTTCATCGGCCCAAAACTTACAGTTTGTGTTAATAACCGAGATTTGAAATCAATATATAATAGTTCATTCAATAATAAAATCTTCAATGATACTTCAAACTAGATAAAATTTTAACCTCAGTTCTTTAACTTTGAATTTTTATATCATAGTTATATATAATTCAGTATTAAGCAACAATTTTTTTCTGGTGTAATACTTTACTCATTAAATAATAGTTATTATAATCTAATTTTCGCTTCAGAACTTGATCAAATCAAGGAAGTATGTTAACTGTTTTAACAGGAAACATTCACAATTGTTTTTCTAACCGCACATTGTCTTCCAAAAATACTACTTGCATGAATGATATTCTAGACGCTACAAATTTTTCTTTCAATGCTCTTAAATCCTTTACTTAAATCGGTCTTTTTTACAAAATATGTATTTATAGTGATCTGAGGTAACATTTTGTGCTAAACAGAAACGTCAAGTTACCTGACCAAATTTAGTTTTTTTTAATAGTTTCATTTAGTAACCAACAAATTGTATCAGAACTCTACGCATATGTACTCATAGATCATATTTTAAATATCGACTTGTTGATGGCATAAGATTATGACTTACTTCATTATTTCTAGTTGTCTTTTTCATTTATTTATTTTTTTATTCAATTTGTAGTATTAACGTTAAATGCCTTCAGCAGCAATTCTCGCTGATATTCTGGATACATGACGCTGTGATGTATAAGTAGTTTACTTATTTGTGGCAAATATAGGATATGCTTGAATAGACTAAAGTATCCCTATCACGTTCTGATTCCCTAAACTCTGGCTCTAACCACACAATGAACTTATGCTTAATGTTGTTATTTGATTGTCTGTTCTTTGGTGTCTAGACATCTGCTTGCATTTTCTTAGGAGTCACATTCCTTTTCTAATAGTATATATCCAGAATCCGACCTATGTCTGCCCAAATGAGCTTAGGAGTTATGCTCTCCTGCAGGGAAAACTTCTTGATTTATAAAAAAAAAATCCTAATTCAGTATTTTACTGGTTAACTTTATTCAGGAACCATTAAATAGCACGATCACTTTTATTCCACTTCTACTTTGCATAATCTAAAGCCTCACGATCGTATTTTGATTCTTTTTAGATTGGCTTTTTTTATTATCTTTGCATTTGTTAAAAATAAAAACGTTCTGGCCCTAAAGAGACGTACGTTAGATCATCTAATAGAATGAGAAAAAGCATAAAGTTTTGTTTTCACATTTTGATCACTTTCACATTTTTTCACTTAAAATCATATAGATTTTGTATCGCTTTCTCTAATTGAGTGTGCTATGGTATCGTGCTTGTGTTCCAATTGTTTTTGGTGAGGATTTTCTTTATCCTAAGCATTGCAAACGAACGTTTGACAGAATGGGCTGACGTGTTTACTTTTTACCTATATTGCCTGCAGTTTAAATTGAAAGGCTTCTTTTTAACCGTTGTATTAATATTTTCGCTATGGTAATTTTTTCGATATTATGTGTTGTACCTTTTAAAAGCTATACAGCTGCGTATAACTTGTAAAGTTCATTATAATTGTTAAATTTTGCAATATGTTTCGCTGTTCCAAATGTTTCTGCACTCGGATCAACGTCTTTATGCTCAACTAATAGTATAACTAAACGTGATATATACTTACACAGATATGTATAAACACTTCTTTAACAAACAGGATAGAAAATAAAACATTTACACTAACGTTCTGATTGAGTTGCATCAGCTACTGAAATATTGCAAAATTAATAGATCTATTTTTAGACAAATATTGATATATTCGTAATTCACACACAAGTTATGTTAAAATATATATAAATTCTCTTACAAATGTAATATATTATTCTAAAAGTTTCTAAAAACACCATTGAATAAAATTTGGCATAAAGCATTGAATAAAATCATAAAAATTTTGTTATTTGAACACCATTGGTGATGGGTATATAAGATTCGGCAAAGCCCTCACTCTTACTTGTTTTAAATACAGTTTTTTAATTTTTTTTTTAAATTCTCATCGAATTTTGAATTTTGACTGATATTGATATTGATATGATATTGACTGATTTTGATAAAATTTAATAGCATGTTGCCTTGGAGTATTTTCTAAAATCTGACATATAATTTTTTCAAAAAATACTATTAAAAAAAAACTTCAAAATTTGTCAATTTGTGTGCAGTTCAAAAAACTTAAAAAAACACAGTTTTTTGACGAAATTTTAATTTATCTTTTTTTTTTTTAATACAGTTTTTGAACAATTTTTTTTTAATTCTCATCGAATTGAATTGAATTTTGGCGATATCTCTGATGTTTATAGACCGATTTTGATGATATTTAATAGCATGCTGCGTTGGAGTATTTTCTAAAATCTGAAATTTAATTCGAAAATTTGAATTTTTTTTAATATATTGTTTTTTTTTTTTTAATTCTTTTCTAAAATTTGCCAATTTGCCTCCTCAGTTATCGATCTACCGAGTTCGATGAAATTTAATATTGTGTTGCATTGAACTATTACCTAAAATTTGATATACGGTTCAAAAGGGTTTAAAAAAAACATAGTTTTTTGACGGATTGAATTGTTTTTTTTTTGAAAAATACGGTAAAAAAAAATTAAATTCTCATCGAATTTTGAATTTTGGCGATATCTCTGGTGTTTATTGACCGATTTTGATGAAATTTAATAGCATGCTGCGTTGGAGTATTTTCTAAAATCTGAAATTTAATTCGAAAATTTGAAAAAGAAAAAATATTGATTTTTAAAAAATGTTTTCTAAAATTTGCCAATTTAAACATCAATATTTTTTGCTTAAGTGATATCTCAGTTATTGATTTACCGATTTTGATGAATTTCAGTAGTGTGTTGTGCTGAATGATTTCCTAAAATTTGATATGAAGTTCAGAATAGTTTTTTGTTTTAATTTTTCAAATTCGGTAATTTTCGGGACATCGTATTTAGAGTTTTGGCAATATCTTAGATTGTAATGTACCTATTTTGATCATATATAATATAGTTTTGCTTTGGATTATCTTCTAAGATCTGATATATAATTCATGTCGGTACAATATCCGTAAATTGTGAATTTTAAACAAAAATACGGTTTTTATTCAAATTAAAAAATTACAATTTAAAAGAAAATAAAAAAATTTAATTTAGCATCGAATTCCGAGTTTTCGCTATATCTCAGTTGAAAGTAGAACTATATGTAGCAATTTAATAGTGTACTTCGTAGAACACTATTAACATCTAATACGTATATGTCTTAAATAAGTGAGATTTGGACATTATGATGGCCTTTATTCATATCTTATGTAAGTGTTGTTGCCAAAAGTCTAATCTAAATAGGTCCGCAAAATATTCTCATTAAAGCAACCATTTAATCGGTCCTCTAACTTTAAAGATATATGTATTTAAATACGACTTCTCTCAAGGTTTAGACCCAATATAAAACAATGTTATTCACTAATTAAAGTATTATTCATATATTGCCCAAAATTAATATATGAGGACACACATGCATTTAAAAGCCGTGTTAATTATCGAGATTTGAAACTTTCTCAGATCAGAAAATCAATATACATATCAGTATTAGTATTTTTGTAGGACTCACATAAATCAGTCATTAGAAACATACATACTTGTAATTGACGAAAAACTCTTTCCATTCTGTACTTTACTCTTGTAGCACCATTGGTGAAGGGTATTTAAGGTTCGGCATAGCCGAATATAGCACTCTTACTCGTTTTTATTTAGGACCAGCACTTAGGGGTGACCCCTACGTATGCAATGCATTGTGTTGGAAGTACTGTTTATGGACATTTGATTTAAACTTCCCTATATTGCAACTGGCAGTTCTCGGCAGTTCTGCGGGAAGTAAATTCCACATACGAACCGTACGGCAAAAGAACGAACACACTCTGTAGTGTGTTGTTCTGTCTACTGGCTAATCGACTACGAAGGGATGAGCTCTAACAGACAGACGTGCATTGCGTTAAAAAAAACTCGAGTTTCGAGTTTTAGAGCACATTCCAAAGTAGTAACTATAGATAGGATTGGAAGTTTGACGTAGAAGGTCGTTTATAAAGATAAGAAATAGAGTAGGAGAAAGAACGGAGCCTTGCGGTACCCCTGAATTTAGCTTGAACTCCTTTGATGAGATCCCATCTACAACAACTCTTATAGTGCGATCTCCGAGGAAGCTCGATATAAATCGAGAGAAGTTATCACCGACACCAAAAGCAATAAGTTTTTATAGAAGTGCTCCGTGCCACACTCTATCAAACGTCTTGGAAAAATCCAGACCCACAACTTTACTTTCGCCAAAACGGTGTATTGAATGACACAATTTTTCCTACGAAATCCATGCTGGCGGTCGCTTAGTAAGTTGTTAGTTTCCAGATATTTAACAAGATGGTGGTTTACCATACTCTCCAATACTTTGGAGAGTGCAGAACAAATTGCTATTAGGCGCTAATTTTCAGGGTTGGTAGCCTCACCCTTTTTAGGGATTGGCGTTACACAAGCAACCTTCCAACACCGAGGAATTTTACCAGCATGGTACAAGGTGCTAAAAAATTTAGCTAATGAACGCGAAAGCGTCGAACATCACGGCTTCAAGACCAGTGTTGGAATACCATCCAGCCTTGACGACTTATTTATGTTGAGATCTGCCAAAACCCTTTTTACAGCGAAAGAATATCTTTGTCATAGTTACAGATACTCTTTCGTTCTTGGGTTGAGTTTGAGTGCTTTCCGCTAATTCAGCTAAAAGGTTAGCTTTATCAACCGGGTTAGTGAATGATTGACCATTCTTTAAAAGAGAAGAAATTGTAGACCTGGCGCAACTTGTATGGCGTTTTTTAGTTTTTTGAATATTGAAAGTTGGAAGAAAAAATGTGAATTGATGCCAAAATTGATTTTGCAAGTTTTCAGGGTAATCGGATGGTGCCAACCCGTGCCATAATGAGGTTAAATTTCAATTTTTTGAAAAACCACCAAAATAAATTTTTGTCGAATCTTATAACCCTCCATCAAGTTGTGCAGCTAATTCAAAATGTGGACCAAATCGAAAAAAAATTGTTACGCTAGTTGGTAACATATTTGGACTAAATTCGGTTGCAGTAGCTTTATAGTTCAACGTTTAAAAGTATCTATGTCGTTTCCCTAATATTTACTTTGCACAAAATTTAATCTCATAACCAGGTATAGTTTAGCATTAATAACCTGTTAAATACTTTTTGTTTAGCTCAATATTTAGTTTGGATAAACATGTTGATAGTAATACAATAGGCCCATGTATTTTGTTAGAAGTTCCTAGTGCATCTATCGTATATGAAGTCTGGACATTGATTAAAAGCTATCTAATTTTCTTGGTGTAATCTTAATATGCTGATTGTACCTCCGAATCTTTTTGATTGTAGATATAACAAGTAAGAGTATACCCACCATCAAGTTGTACGAGAGTGCAGCTAATTCAAAATGTTGACCAAATGTGGTATTGTTGGTTAAATATTTGGACTAAATTCGGTGGCAGTGGTATAGTTACTATAGTTCAACATTTAAAAGTATCTAAGTGGTTTCCCAAGTATTTACCTTGGACAAAATGCTGTTCTATAACTGAATATAGTTTTACATTAATAAGCTGTTTCGTTGTGCCATAGCAACACGGCAGGTTCATATATTTTGTTAATGCATTGATTTATAGCTATCTTATTTCGTAGATGCAATCTTAATATACTGAATGTACCTCCAAATCTTTTTGATTGTATATATAAAAAGGGAATGTTATATATATAAGAACTATAGCCAAATGTTGACCGATTGTTACAAAATTTAATATACTGGCTGGTATTAATATAAAGTTTATAATTTAATAGCTTTTAACTGGCCTTTGTGGCGTTTTAGTGGTTACCGGGAGCGGTTTTTGTATGAAAGCTATGGTCAAAAATGGACCGATTACTATAAAATTTGACATACTGACTGAAAGTTGCATAAAACTTCTCTGTTCTAAATTTAATAGTAAATTTTATTCAATTTATCAGCATAAATGTGATTCCCGGCGCAGGTTTATATAGGTGCTCTAACTAAATGTGAACCGATTTTACCCATTTTCAGCACACAATTTCTATAGCATATCGAAAATACTTTTGCTAAATTTTGTCTCTCTAGCTCATGTAGTTTTTTATATGGAAATCGATTGTAACAAATAGTAACATAAAACTTCCTTTTGCAAAATATTGTTGCTGTAGCCCTTTTCGTTAAGGCGCTATCGCACTTTTATCTGACGGATAGACGGACATAAGCCCCCTTTTCTTTTTGTATTTTAGTGTTTCCGTAAGTTTTTTATATGGGAGCTATGGTCAAATGGTGACCGATTGTGACAAAATATACTGACATACTGGTTGGCATTGACATAAGACCTATTCGTGCTAAATTTAGTGGTTATATCTGTTATGGTTTTTATTTATTGGCATTTAAGTGCATTTTAGGTGAAATTTTGGCTGTTTTCGTATGTTTTTTGTATTGGGAGCTATGACTAAATATGAACCGATTTTGATGAAATTATATATGCTGCCTAGGGCTTATGCAAAACTTCTATATACCAAATTATATCATCATAGATATTATAGTTTGTTATTTATTATCAAATAAGCGAGTAGCGTAGGCGAGGTTATACGGGAGCTATGGTCAAATGTTAACCGATTTTGCCCAATTTCAATACCAGAGATGAAGAATGTTTTTACTAAGTTTCAGTGAGCTAGCTCATTTCGTTTAGGCGTTATCGTGATTTCAGCAGACAGACAGGCAGACAGACGGACATCGCTCAATCGTCTTAGAATTTCATAAGGATTCAGAATATATATCGTTTTTGATTTTTGAGCCAATATTAAAGAAATTACAAACGGAATGACAATCTCAATATACCCCCATTCTGTTTGTTGGTGGGTATAAAAAGGGGATGTTATATGTATGTAAGAATTATAGCCAAATGACCGATTGTAACAAAATTTTACTTTTTCCATGAGTGTTTTTTTGTATGAAAGCTGTAGTTAAATATGGACCGATTCCTATAATATTTGATATACTGACCAATAACTGCATAAAACTTCTCTATTATAAATTAAGTCGACATAGCTATTACAATTGTATTCAATTTGTCAGCATTAATATGATCCCCGGGGCGGGGTTTGTAAAATGTTGTCCCTGTAGCTCTTTTCTTAAAGGCGATATTGCGCTTTTGTCCGACGGACAGACGGACATAATCCCTCTTTTCTTTTTGTATTTTCGTAAGTTTTATATGGGCCATAGTGGCTAAAGCTATTACAAGTTTTATTTATTGGCATTAAATATTTTTTGTATGGGAGCTACGGTGAACCGATTTCGATGAAATTTTGTATGCCTAGTACTTATGTATATATAGGTATATATAAGTACCAAATTTTATTATCATATTTGTCATTTATTAGCAAATAAGCGATTAGCCTAGACGATGTCAAATGTGAACCGATTTTGCCCGATTTCAATACCAAAATTTTCTAAAAAATTAAGAATATTTATGTCAAATTTCAATGACCTATATACTTTTGTTAAGGTTTTATCGTGCCAACAACAGACAGACAGACGGACGACGCTCAATCGTCTTAGAATTTCATAAGATTCAGAATATACTTCAATATATTACAAACGCAATGACAATCTGTTTTTGATGGTGGGTATAAAAACTGATGTTTTCACCTACCAATATTTATAAAGACAAAAATGCACTTCAGGATTGTGTAGTATTTGGACGAAGAGTTTTTTTTATTACACTATGAAACATATTGATTTTAAAAGTGATGAATGATGATGGGCAGGCTATGGATGTAAAATAGAGTAATAACTTTTTAAAATGTTCCAATAAGCCAATTGGAAAACGTTTAAAGAAGAGTTTTATAGACGACAGAATGCTAGCCTGCATGGATGCTGGCAACATGTCGCCTTAATTTGCTATTCACATTAATAGTGCAACTGCCAAAGAGCAGAGTCACAATATTGTCGAAAACACGTAAAAGGTGTCATAAAAAATATATTATTGAAAATTTTAAGGTACATATTTTTGTATAAGTTTTTCTTTGAGCTTAAGGTTTGGATTCCTGAAACATTTGTTTTGCATTGGAACGGAAAGCTACTTCCAGCATTGCTGGAAAACATAAAGTTGCTCGCTGGTTATTGTGTTAGAGAACGTTGAAAAATTAATAGTTATCCCCATCATTGAAGATGAAACTGCAGTCGCTCAATCAGTCGACTAATATTTGCAAAAAAAAACAAGTAAGAGTGGTATATTCGACTTTGCCGAATCTTGGATACCCTTCACCAATGGTGCTGCAAAAGTACTTAATGTAATTCCAAGCAAAATTTGGTTATACTAGTATTATATGCAAAGAGTCTTTAAAATTAAGAGTCGGAAAACGAAAAGCTTTTCGGTGGCGTCATCATCTAGAGTAATTATGGACCCAAAGGTGAGGTTGGGCAGGTAAAGAATGCTTATTTAAGCCAGCCAGTAGCTTCGATATATGTGTCTATTTTACGAACACTCTATAAAAGATGCTTTAAAATGTAAATGCCCTTAGATTTGCAAAAGCACATCAATTTGATGAAGATTAAGTATTCTGGCATGCAACCCAAAAACACAGTGCCCAGTGAGGGTTGTGTACTTTAATACGTACGAATTATCCAACTAGTAAAAGTTCTTGATTAGTTATGTAAAACTTTGAAGTTAGTGGACTGATTTAGGTCTAAGCTTTAACAATGATTGTCAATGTAAACAAGCCTTAGAATTATAGGGTATAAACTCTTAGTTTTAGATACATACGTGAAATATATAGCTTTTAAATGGAATGAAGATGAATACTTCATCAATAAAAATGTATTGTTCTTTCGATCTGTCCGATGGATGTGTGGAAAGTATTGCTCTAGTTCTTTGTGCAATTATGTAATTTAATTTATCAGCATTAAAGTGATTCTCGGTCGGAGTTATATGGGAGATTTCACTAAATGTGAACCAAGCTCGACCATTTTCAATACCGAACTTTTCAAGAGATCAGAAATACTTTTGTCAAATGTTGTCCCTCTAAAAAGTTTTTTTTAGGCGCTATCGCCCTGAATAACGATATTGTACAATGTCTTTATACTAAATATCATCATCGTATCTATTATAATTTGTCATTTATTAGCTACTAAGAGATTACCTCAGGCGAAGTTATACGGAAGCAATTGTAAAACGTGAACGGATTTCTCCCAATTGCAATTAAACAATTTAAATTTTCGTTGATATGTGAGATACATACATACATATGTAGGTTTTGAACGCATATCATGTACTTAGTTGCATTTTTGTACTTCCTAGGAAGATTACCTTTAATTTGATATAATGGGTGTTTTTTTAGAGGTATATAACTTCGAATTGAAATAAAACACAAGAAAATCGTTTTAATGTCCATCAATTTGGCTTTATTGGAAGGATAATTTTATGCCATTAATGTTTAAATGTGATTTCGGGCATGTGGCCGCCGCGGCTGGCTCGAATAAAGTCAATTCTACAGGTCCAATTTTCAACTACTTTTTCGAGCATATGGGGCCGTATGTTGGCAATAACGCCACGAATGTTGGCTTCCAAGTCCCCTAACGTTTCTGGTTTGTTGGCGTAGACGAGCGACTTCACATATCCCCAAAGAAAATAATCCAGTGGTGTCAAATCGCACGATCTTGGTGGCCAATTGACAGGTCCATTCCGCGAAATTATGCGCTCATCGAATGTTTCCTTCAATATATCAATTGTGACGTGCGCTGTGTGGCATGTAGCGCCGTCTTGTTGGAACCACAACTCATCCACATTCATGCCATCCAATTGGGGAACAAAATAGTCGGTTATCATGGCTCTATACCGGTTTTCATTTATGGTAACTGACTCTCCAGCATTATTTCGGAAGAAGTATGGCCCAATGACTCCACCAGCCCATAGAGCACAGTCAGTTTTTGTGGATGTAATCGCGTCTCAAGGGTCTCATGTGGATCTCTTCACTCCAAATGCGGCAATTTTGCTTGTTGACGTAGCCATTCAACCAAAAATGAGCCTCATCACTGAACAAACTTTTGTGATGAAAATCAGCATCGAGATCAATCTCATTTTCGGCCCATACACCAAAATCACGACGCATTGCATGGTCTCGCGGCTTTAATTCTTGCACAAGCTGGATCTTGTAAGGTCGCAAGCCAAGATCTTTGCGCAAAATCTTCCATAAAGTTCCACAAAGCTCCAATTGCTGTGCACGGTGGCGAATCGATTCATTCGGGTCCTCTTCAACACTTTGCTCTACAGCGGCAATTGTTTCTTCGGTGCGCACTGTTCGACGTCGCTGCGGATGCGTATTATCACATAGAGTAAACGTAGTGCGAAAACGATCCATGGTTAACCGAATTAATTGCTCTGGTGGACGATTATGTCGACCATAAAATGGACGGAGCTTGCGGTAAACTTTGCGAACTGAACCATTATTTTCGAAATAAATTTGCACGATTTGCAAGCGTTGTTCTTTTGTCAACCTGTTCATGATGAAATGGCAAACCAAACTAAATATTAATCACTTGACAGCTGACAAAATGGCCGCCAGTTAAAAAAGTGATGCCAACTTAAAGTTCTATACCTCAATAAAAAACACCCGATATAATAGATTCTCAAATGTTATCATAATGTTCAAAAGTCAGACACAAAATTAAGATAAATGCAGTGTGTCGATGATGGTGTTTGCTTCTCTAAATTGAATGCTTTATTTTTGAAACGTGTTAAAGAACAAAAAAAAAATCGAGTTTTTAGTTGAAGGTAAATACATCATTTAGAGAAAACAAATTTAAAAGTATGTTAATATTGGAAAAAAATATTTTGCATAATAAAATATTACAAATATTAATAACTTTCACGAGAAAAAATGATAGATAAAAAAAAATAATATCAAGGTTGTTACGAAGATGTTGTTTAAAACGTTTCAAAAATAAAGCATTCAAAATTTATTTTGCTTTTATAAATTTTTCAATTCTGAAATTTAAGTAAATAAAAAAATAGAAGCAATCAAATACTATTTTGCTATTATTTCTTAAATAAAAGAAATTATAAACGGGTTTACTCAGGTATGGATGTAGTCTTGCTGGTAACATGTTTTACTACAACCCGAGGGTTCCAGGATCGAGCCCTGTGTGAGGTCAATTTTTTTTGTTTTTGTTTTCGTTTAACTTTAAAAAATTAATAAATTATTATTTAAATGTTATTTATAATTGAAAATAAAAATAAAAAAAATTTTGCCCCAACCCAGTTTTGAACCCAGAATCTCAGCACCGAAAACCTTCGTGCCTGACACCTACGCCATACCGTCCGCTGAAATTCTGAATTCTTAAACGCAATATTAATGTTTCTAATGCTTTCTACAGTAAACCGTTATTTTAAAAACCTTTTATTTTATTACGAACATTTTTTTTTATATATGTATAACAAAAATAATAATAATGTAATGCATTTTGTATGTAGCATAATTATTTATGAATTGCTATTAAAAGATTTTATTTTTTCAAACATTAAATAACAAATTTGAAGAAAACAAAATAATTGAAAAAAAAATATGTATATAATATGATGCATACCTTTTTAATGTCGATCAAAAAAAAAAAGATTTTTATTTTTTTTGTCACAATAATGAAAAATAAATATTTAAATAAATAATAATAATAATTAAATATAAATATGTGTTTGTAGATACTGCACTACTTATAAAGTGCAAATAATTCGCCCTAATTTATTAGTTGTCAAAAAAGGGAGCATCTATGCAAAAGTAATGTTTTGTTCATCGATTTTTCAGCAAGAATTTAAAACAGTGTGCAAATAAATAGCGGCAATGTTTTTTTTTCATTTGTAACCTATCAATTACAAGTATATATGTTTCTGAAGACTGATTAAGGAAAGTCCTACAGAAATAATAATACATATTGATTTCAAATCTCGGTTATTAACACATACTGTAAGTTTTGGGCCGATGAAATAATAATACTTTATTAATTTGTGTTTTACCTTGATTTATATTGGGTCTAAAGAATTCTGAAGGTAGATTGAAATACAAACAATTTCAGAAATTTAAATTCATATGTCTTAAAAGTAAGGGGACCGATTAAAATGGTTGCTTTAACGAGATGTTTCTGGGGTATTGCTCTTTCGGTGCAAATGTAAAACATTTTAAATAATAAAACAAAAAAACAAGAAGTAGTTTATGTTATATGCTTTAGATTGTTATAAAGTAAGATAAATACTTCAGAAATAATATATGGAAAGTATTGTTTTTTTCAATTTGGCAAGCCTTTTGTTCTTAGGGTATACTTAGACTCTTTAATTGATTGATATTATATATAGATTTTGAAGGGATATTTTCAAAATTATTTTTTTCAATTTTATTAAGTTGTTTTTTGTGTTAATCACGGAAATATTACCTATATTTTGATATGTTAAACTTACATAAATTGGACCTAAAATACATTTAAAAGTTAATCGCAAAAGTTCTATATTGTTCAAAATTTTGTTTCCTGATTTCGGTGTCTTGACTTTATATCTGGTAACTAACAAATATCACAACATTTTAAAATACGTGTATATCTTTTTCATATAGGAAAAGCACATGGTTAATCTTGAATGTCTGTGAATTTAGTAGGCAGAATTAGTACCAATATATACAATTATATATAATTAATATATTAACCTATAGGTTCAGTTAGATTTTTATACATATGTATATGTATGGTTTTGAACGTATACCATTGTAATGAGTTGTATTTTGCATAATTCATAAAAAGATTACCTACAATTTAATATAAATATACTTATTATATGTCGCAAATAATGAGCAATCACTATGTTCAAAAGTCATACCACTATTTTTAGACATATGTACATCGTATTTCCGTCTACTGAAATCAGGTTTGTGTAGCTCCTGGATGGCATACCGACATAAGTTAAATATTGGATGTTAATAGTGTTCTATGAAGTTTATTATCAAATTTCAATATACATTTCTATTAACACCTGAGATATAGCCAAAACTCGAAATTCGATGCCGAATTAAAATTTTATATTTCCTTTTAAATCATATTTGTTTAATTTGTATAAAATTCTTCAATTTGTTTAAAATTCCTCAATTTGCGGATAGTATACTGACATGAGTAAGATGTCAGATCTTAGGAAATCCACTAAAGCAAAACGATATTAAATATCATCAAAATCGGTATATAACAATCTGAGATATAGCCAAAACTCCAAATTCGATGTCCCGCTAATTGCCGAATTTAAAATATTTTTTTTTTTTAATATACTTTTTTTGTAAAAAAAATACATTTTTTTTGTAAAAAAAATCATTTTTTTTGAAGAAAGTTTTCTGAATTGTTTATCAAATTTTAGGACATCATTCAACGCAGAGCACTGTTGAATTTCATCGTAATCGGTATATCAACAACAATGTACGCAAATTGGCAATTTTAAAAATTTTTTTTAAAAAAACAGTATTTAAAAAAAAAAAATTTCGAATTATATGTCAGATTTTAGAAAATACTTCAACGCAGCACGCTATCAAATTTCATCAAAATCGGTCCATAAACACCAGAGATATCGACAAAATTCAAAATTCGATGAGAATTTTAAAAATTTTTTTTTAAAAATATGTAAATTTTAAAAAAATTTTTTAAAATTCGTCAATTTGTACCCATCGAATTTTAGTATTTTGCCGATATCTCCGGTGTTTATGGACCGATTTTGATGAAATTAATAGCGTACTGCGTAGGTCAATTTCCTAGAATCTGATATACAATTTATCTCGCTACACCCTCCAGGAGCTGCACAAACTTGATTTCAACAGACAGACGAACATGGCTAAATCGACTCTCCTGGCGATTCTGAGTCGATCGGTATAATTTTTATGGGGTCTAAAACGAATAATGAAAAAATTACAAACTGAATGACAAACTTATAATACCCTTTCACCTATTGGTGAAGGGTAATATGCAGAATTCGTTAGAAATAATATATTTTGATACAACTGTGGCAAATACTGGCCCCCATAGTGGTGCTGTATTTAAAATTAATTTTAAAAAATTATTCAAAGGAATGTTGGATGAACAAATTTTTGAAATTTTGTCCAAGAACACGAAGCAAGCACTTTTGTCTTGAATGTTTAGCTAAATTCCACATTCGGCATAGTTATCGCAATTCCTTCTTGGTGGTAGCATTCCCAATTTTACATTTTGTGCACCTCACGCATGCTTTAAAATTTTTGCAATTGAGTTGAATGGAATTCGTTATATGTGCATTTTTTCAGTAAGTATCTATATTTAATACTGGTTCAGAATCGGAAATGCAGTTAAAGGGCCCAATAGAGATTTGCAAATAATTAAGGAGATAATTCGTTATTTAGATAAAAAAAATATATACAGTGCTATTATAAAAAATTCGGAACCATCTGTGGTATTAATTAGAGAAGGAAATTGCATTTGCCTTTTTTAATCCACATGTAGGATCAGAAATAAAGATGATTTTGGCGTTGCAAATAGAGTCCGACAAAAACACTAACAACGGTAATGTGCTGATGTTTCCTTTCTAAAAAAGTGTGTGCAAACGTTGATGAATTACAGTTATTCACATCATATGACTTAAGTTTTTTTGTGACTACCAAAACTAGGACATTTTTTTCTCGTTTGAAATTTCTATTGATTTCTTACTCTTTGATCCGTCAAATTGACCTTAGCACGAAGCATTTTGTAAAGGGGGTCAGATCGCCTAATGCATTACTGTTGTGAATGATGCCGACGAATAGATTTCTCTGTAGAAAATTTTTCATTATTAAAATTTTTCTAAAGAATATTTTGCGATAGAAAATTATACATTATAGAAATTTTTCTATAGGAAATTTTTATTATAAAAATTTTTCTATAGAAAATTTTTCATTGCAAAATTTTGTATTGTAATAATTTTTCTATAGAAAATTTTTTATCATAAGTTTTTTTTATAGGAAATTTTTTATTAATAAAACTCTTCTATAGAAAAGTTTCAATTCTTTTATAAAAATGTTTCTATAGAAAATTTTTCATTATAATTTTTTTTTCTATAAAAAACTTTTCATTATAAAAAATTTTTCTATAGGAAATTATTCATTATAAAAATTTTTCTATAGAAAACTTTTCATTCCAAAAATTTTTCTAAAGAATATTTTTAATATTTGTAGAACGTTTTTCAGTATAATCATTTCTCTATAGAAATTTTTCAATAATAAATTTTTCTATAGAAACTTTTTCATAATAAAAAATTTTCTATAGAAAATAATTCATCACAAAAATTTTTCTATAAAAAATTTTTCTACAAAAAATTTTGCTATAGAAATTTTTCATAGTAAAAATTTTTCTATAGAAAATCATTCATTATAAAAATTTTTCTATAGAAAAGTTTTTATTATAAAATTTTTTTCATTAAAAATTTTTCGTCATAAAAATTTTTATATGGAAAATTATTCATTATAAAAATTTTGCTATAGAAAATTTTGATCATAAAAATTTTTCTATAGAAAATTTTATCATTATAAAAATTTTTCTATAGAAAATTTTTAATAATTAAAATGTTTCTATAGAAAGTTTTTCATTACAAAAATTTTATATAGAAAATTTTTCACTATAAAAATTTTCTATAGGAAATTTTTCATTATAAAAATTTTTCTATGGAAAATTTTTCATAAAAAAAATTTTCATTATAAAAGTTTTCTATTTATCATTAATAAATTTTTCTATGGAAACTTTTTCATTATAAAATATTTTCTATAGAAAATATTTCATCATAAAAATGTTTCTATAAAAAATTTTTCATTGAAAAAATTTGTCTATAGAAAATTTTTCATTATAAGAATTTTCTATAGAAAATTTTTCATTATAAAAATAAGTCAAACTAAGAACTAAGAACTGACTTCAACAAATACTTAACACATAACGAAGATGATAGACAGTACTTGTTACACATTGTAGAGGACTACTGTAAGGACTTTACAGCCTATACTAACTCTAATACTAATTTAGAATAAAAATAATAAGAGTATTTAATAAAAATTAAACAAAAAATATTATTTCAATGGTATTTCTTATTTAAAAATTAAAAACATAAAAAAGTATTTTGGTGTGTTTTAAAAATGTTGACCTTTGACCTCATTATGGCACGGGTTGGCATTAACCGCTCAGCCTGAGAATTTGTTACAAAATTAAAAACATAAAAAAGTATTTTGGTGTGTTTTAAAAATGTTGACCTTTGACCTCATTATGGCACGGGTTGGCATTATCGATCAGCCAGAGAATTTGTTAAATCAATTTTCATCGCTACCCACAATTAAATTTCAAAAAAAGTTTTTAACGCCAGGTCTATTGTAGAACTAGCATTATTCTTAACTCGTTTAACGAATGACCAGAAGTTCTTACTGTCCCGAGGAGCAGCTAGAATTTTATTACGAAGACGCTGCTCGTACAGAGCTTTTTCACGTCTTAATACTTTGGCGCATGTACGCCTCTCACGTTTGTGTTGCAAATCAGTAACTGGATTTTGGTTATTACGCTAGTTACTGAAAACTTCCTCTCGGGATCTGACTGCTTGTTTGCTCGTCTGATTAAACCAAGTTTTTACCTTTGGTTTAATCGAAGTATTTTTCACTGGGATAAACATTTTCATTCTCAGCTTAATAATATTTGAAACAATTTCCGCCGAGGCATTGACATTACTGTCGAGGAAACAAAGTTTCCAGTTATAATGTCTATAAAATTCGTTGAGTTCTGCCCAACGACCTTTTTCGTATAGAAAAGATGAACGTTTCGAGGCTGTTTTCGAAATGCTGCGAAGTGAGGAGAACGAAAAAGAGGCGGAAATGGTACAATGATCGGAATTTGTGTGAGGTGCAAGAACCTTTACTTCATACTTATCAGGGTGTGAAGTAAGGAAAAGGTCAAGGATGTTTTGTTGGTGCCCATCAACACATGGAATATGTGTTGGCTCATTCACCAGTTGCGCAAGGTAATTGTGCGCTGCAAATAACTCAACATATTGGCCTTCAGGAGTTGTTTGGATTGAATGGCGAAGCCAGGACGAGTTGTGAACATTAAAATCACCAGCAATAACGATTTCACTGCTCGGACAACTCTCGAGGATTTCGAAATTGAATCGGAAAGGGCATCTAAGCCAGATAACGTTGTTAGGGCTTTTATAAAGAAACCCGATGCACAAAATATGCTCCCTAATTCTGAATTTAACCCAGAGACAGCTAAATTCGTCATAATGTGTGCCTAATGATTGTTGCCGCTGGTACGCAACTTCATCGCGAATGTACATTGCAATGCCCCTATGACGGTTAAAATGGGATAGAAAGTGATACCCACGTATATGAAAATCCTGTGGATCAGCATTTTCAGATACCTGGGGTTCGTACAAGGCGAAAACATCCGGCCGATGAAGACAAATGTATGAGTAAACAGAGAAGAAATTTGCCTTAGCCCACGTATGTTGCAGAAGTTCATGCTAAAACGATCTGCCATTGCAATGTATTGAAAAACTATTCAATTGTATATTTATAGTAAAAGTCTCAAAGATGTTAATTGTTGTCAGCGATACTAATCAATGGTCAGTGTTATGCCTTCACCATTAAATAGTTTTACTATAAAAAGGAACGAAAACACAATGACAATTGCTAAAAGGACCATAAAAGCCCTGATCTTGTCATTGTTAGTGCTAGGTGCCAACACTGATATATATTTTTTTGTTGAGGTTCGATTGTTGATGTAATGATAAAGAGTGCTCTAAATAAAATTTGTAGTTGGATTTTCTTAAATAAAAATCAAACCTTTTAATATAAAAACTCTACAAAATACGCAAATATAATGACATATTATACAAAATCATTTAGCATTAAAATGTTTACTTAGTACTCGGGTTTTGCAAAATTATCGACTTTTTTCGGAAACCCTCCCATTAAGAAATTACAGTTGCTTTTGATACCTTTTTGGAGCATGTAATCCACCTGCGCTTAAAATCGGACATGTTCTTGGAAATCTTTCCTGTGTTCTTCAATTCCTTTTTTACCAGAGCACAATACCTTTCCACAGGCCGAAGTTCTGGACAGTTAGGTGGATTTGCCTCTCGTGGTACAAAAATGACATTATTCTTTGAGTACCACTCAAGTGCCTTTTTTCCATAATGGCATGATGCCAAATCGGGCCAAAAAAATGTAGTCACTCTGTGCTCTCTTAAAAAGGGTAACATCAGACCTCAATTTTTTCGCTCGTTTTTTTGCTTCTAAGTTCTTTATAGCATTGCGATCTGGAACCTTTTGGACTTTGTATGTCTTCAGTCCAGCATAAGCTTTGACTCTATATGCAAAATTCGTAGAACATTTCACCGTACGAGCTGCTTTTCTTAAAGAAGTGTTAGGCGCTCTTCGAAAGAGTCGCTCGACTTCTTTTGCCTTACAAATATCTGTAGGACCTTTTTTCCTCCCTGATCCTGGTTTTCTTTCAATGCTCAGGTTTTCCTTATACCGTCTGATGGCATTAGAAACCGTTCGAGGGTCAACTTTCAAATTTTTAGCTATTTTTTTAAAAGTCCATGACGGATTTTTTTGAAAAGTTTTTATTATATTTTCACGAACAATTTTTTTTGGCAGTCCATTTTGATTGAAATAACTATTGAAAATTAATAATTTCTAAAATAATAGTATCTGACATATCTATAGAAACTAACTTGAACAAAAAATAAATTATTTCTTGCAATATGGATAAATTTTGTGTAAAATAGTAAATGCATATTTTTTTTAGAACACTCTTTATTTATGTTAATTGTAATGAAGAGTGATGTTCTGTAGATTTGTTTGTTGTTGTATATGATTTATTGTGCTTGTTGTATTAAAAAAAACTGGTTTGGAGAGTTATGTTTTGTGTTGGACGTTATCAATTTTTGTTTTCTCTTTGTTATTTTCACTGTTTGAGTTTTTGTTTAATTTTTTGGTTTAAATGTTTAAATGTTTATTAGTTTATTTCTTTTGCACGGGTTTTATTTATTTATTATTTTTTGTAAAAAATTAATTTTGTTTTAAACACCGAACGCGTACGAAATACATATGGACGGACAAGCAACATGTAAAAACGCGTGTAGACAGGACGGACGTAAAAACACTAATGAAGATAGGACTGTTGGTGTAGGTAGGTTTGCCACACAACGGCCTTGATATGTTGTATAAGATCTTCATTTCGCCTTTACTTGCACCTGATTCAGCTTGGTTCGCCTGTTCATCTATCCACATTCTCTTGTACCTCCTAGCAGACTGAAAGTTTCCGATCTGCCTTTGCCGTATCAGACCTCAAAGCCTCAATATTTCATCAAATTTTACATATTGCAATTCGCGCTTACCAATGTAATGTTCCAAACCGCCGTTGTTTTAACCCTTAAGCGAATACCAGGGCCTGGCCAGGCATTTTTGAACATTTTTTTAGTTTTTATATAGATGGCTTAGGCGGAGCCCCTTATCTTTTTATGAGTTCCTCAACGAAGGTGTTTTGTACAAAAAAAAAATTCAAAAAACCTACTATTTTTATTCATGTTTGTAACACCAGGTCCCAGCCAGGCGCCATACTATTATCTAGATAAAAACAAGTAAGTGGTATATTCGGCTTTGCCGAATCTTGGATACCCTTCACCAATGGTGTTCCAAAAGTAAAGTTCAAAATCGAAAGAATATTTTGATAATTATATAGTTTCTGATTACTGACTTAGTTGAGCCTCACACAAATGCTTGATATGTACATTAATTTTCTTTTGATCATACTAAATGTAATTCCTAGCAATATTTGGTTATAACTACTAGTATTATATGTAAAGTCTTTAAAATTAAGAGTCGGAAAACGAAAAGCTTTTTGGTGGCTTCATCATCTAGAATAGTTATGAACCCAAAGGTTAGGTTGGGCAGGTGGCTGATGTCTAAGGCAGCGTCACTTGGATTCTAAAATGGTCCCTATGTGAAAGATAATAATTACTAGACTACAAGTAGAGATTGCTTATTTAAGCCAGCCAGTAGCTTCGATATATGTGTCTATTTTATGAACATTTAATAAAGTTCGATAGACCAGGGGGGTTACTCTGTATCAGAGAAGAGACTGAATACATTCACAAATGTTGACAGCAACGTGTGCATATTGCTTTTGCATTGCCTACAAAGGCAATAACTTTTTATGCAGATGCCTTCATTCATTCACACATTTTCGTTGATTGTCTTTTTACACACTATTTTATTATTGCACTGCACGTTAATCAACGAAATAGTTTGATGTCACAGTTTAAGTTAAAAAAAATTCGTACGACTCTCTCATGTTTCGTTCTATTCGCAAAGTATTCGTATAATATGTCTGCGTTGTTATCAGTGCTGCCATATGTTTTTCTACGCTTTCATGCTGAATCATTGGGCCAAAATTTTTTTATTAAAAAAATTTTTCGATAAAAATATTTTTCTATAGAAAAATTTTTGATTAAAATATTTTTCTAAGAAATATTTTGTTAAAAAAAAACTTTCAATAAAATGTTTTTCTATGGAAACATTTTCTATAGAAACATTTTCAATAAAATATTTTTCTATAGAACAATTTTCAATAAAAATATTTTTCAATAGACAAATTTTCGATAAAAATAGATTTCTATAGTAAAAATTTTCAATAAAAATATTTTTCTATAGAAAATTTTTGGATAAAAATATATATTTCTATTGAAAAGTTTTTGATAAAAATATTTTTCTATAGAAAGATTTTTGAAAAAAATATTTTTCTATAGAAAGTATCTTTGTATAGAAAATATTTTTGTATAGAAAGACTTTTTTAATAAAAAAAATTATAAAAAAATTTTTTGATAAAAAAAATTATATATTTTTTTTTATAATTATGTCAAAACGAACTACATACAAAAACCGATTTTTAAATCTAAGGTGCCCCATTTTGAGGTCCGATTGTGCCGCCCCAGTAAAACATATGTTTTGCAAGTTCAAAACTTGAACTCTCCAACACCATCCCAGTGCACGGTGTAAGATTTTGCTAATCTAGCTGGACAAAACCATTTTTTTTTGACTTTAAATTTGGGTAAATATTTTTATCAAATATAAAAGAACACTTGTTATAAAATAAGAAAACGCAAAAACTTTTCCAAATTTGTAAACAATAACATTTTAACGGTACTTCAAACTTAAATATTTTTGTGCGAATTAAAACAACAAAAAAACTTACATGAAATTGCTTATTTTTAAAAGCTTGTAACTTTTTATTGAAGCGGAATTTTTGAACGATTTTTTTTTTGTTTTGAAGCTCAACTTGTTCGTGTTAATATCAGGAAAATTTAATTTTAGAACCTAGAAAATTCTTTTAGTGCTATTTCATTTTAACAATTACTCTTTTTATTAAGTTAAAAAAAAAAACAAAGTTATATAATCAATAAATAATTTTCTTCATAACGCTTCAACACCAAATTAGTTTTAAACTAACGTCTAAAGTCCCTACTTTACGGCATGTAAAAAATTATCTGCAGATACTTGCAGAAAATAAAAATAAAACCAATAATGTGTGATGTCACTTACCATGAACTTTTTAATATATGGATTGAAACACCCGAAAATGAAAGACTTGACCGTTCCGTGGACTATATTTGTGGAAAAATAAGCTCTGGTTCAAATTCTCATATTGATTATGAGCAACTAAAAAGTTTTGTACAAAATGTTTATATTAGATTTTAGACAAGGTGGAAAAAGGTACACCGAACGAAACGCGTTTTTGTAAGTTACTATGGTGCCTGGTTAAGCACAATCATTGATATTTCTCAGTTTATTTATAAGAAACCAAAAGAAAATTTGGAACCTGGAAGACCATTAAAGGCATATATCTTTAAAGCTGGAAGTAAGGAAGTGGCGCGTCACAGCAACAGATGATAAAATTAAAGTTGAACAAAGAAAATGCTTAATTCAAAGTAAATTCAAGTCCGAAACAGGACTTTTAATTGATATGCCAAATCCAAAAGGAGGCAATACGAATGACGGTAACACCGCTAGACGATTTTTTAGAGGCTCTGAAATAACTGCACTTATAACTGGACTCGATTTAGAACTTATAAAGAGTTTTCACATTTTATTAGAGTCTATGGCTTCTGGATATTCCATTAATTCTACGGCTTTTCAAGAGTATGCAGATAAAACCAGAGAACTATATTTGAAAGAATATTCATGGTACTGTATGCCAGTGACTGTCCATAAAGTTTTATACCATTCAAAACAAATTATTGACACATGCATTCTTCCTATTGGACAATTGTCGGAAGAGGCCTTAGAAGCCAGAAATAAACACTAACGAAACTTTCGGAAATATTTCACTCGTAAAACTTCTAGAACTGACACTAATAGAGATTTAATTAATAGACTTTTAATAACATCAGATCCATATATAAACAGTTTGCGAAGACCTACTAAATATATATACAAAATCAGCATTGACACCTGAAGTACTACATTTATTGGAATTTCCAGAAATGCCAGAAGAAAACCATTGATTTTAACATTTTATTCTAACACTAATTTATATTTACAATTGAAATATATTCTTATTTTAAAATTAGTAAAAATAAAAAAATCCAAAAAAAAAATTTTAAAAAAAATTAAAAAAAATTAAAAAAAAAATTAAAAAAAAATTAAATAAAAAAAAATTATTACTTATACAACTTTATTATTTATTTTAAATATTCTCATGCATACTTACTGCTTTTTTACTTTTTGATTATCCAAAGCGAAAAATATCAGAAATAAATTTTTGCAGTTGTATGAGAGGTGGGCGTGGCAGTGATCTAATGTCGCCCATTTTTTCACAATTGGACATAATGGCCTAGTGACACCTTGTACCAAAATTCATAAGTCTACATTAATTTGTTTCCAAGATATTTAATTTTGTCTTCCTAGAATGGCTAAATCGTACACTGTGCAGTGTTTGACGACTTTTTTCTATAAATTTAACAATTTTGCATCCATTTCATCTGGCAACTTGTTTCTTTCTTTTTGTCTTTGCCCACCTATACAACTATAGTTTTGTTTTGTTCACAACTTGTCTTGTAACGCAACTGAAATCATTCATAATATTTCGTAAACATTCACGCATTCGCTATTATAAAATGAATGTTTGAATGTTTTCCTAGTGTATTTGATTGCAGTTATAAACACAAGCAATGCATGCAATATATTTCATTATACTCTTATTTTGTGAATATGCATTGTTTCGTCTCAATTAAATATTGTAAATTGACGACAAGTTTTCATTTTTGTGTGAATACATTCAAAGCAAGAAAACCGCCATTCAATCTCTTCTCTGCTCTGTATATCGATTCGAAAACAAAATTGTTCGAATTTGTATGCTTAAAGCATTGTGTTTCGAAAAGAGTTTCTTTCGAATAGAGATACTGAGTAACCCCCCAGATAAACCATGCAGAAAAGATGCTTCAAAATGTAGATGCCCTTAGATTTGCAAGAGCACATCGATTTGATGAGGATTAAGTATTCTGGCACGCAAACTAAAAAACAGTGCGCAGTGAGGGTTGTGTACTTTAATTCGTACGAATTATCCAACTAGTAAAAGTTCTTGATTAGTTATGTAAAACTCAGAAGTTATCGGACTGATTTAGGTCAAAGCTTTAACAATGATTGTCAATGTATACAAGCCTTAGAATTATAATGTGTGTGAAGTTAAATTTTAAATTTAACTTTCCAAGACACAAACCCAAATAGTTAACAGAGCTATATTAAGCACTTAACAGGGGTACTGTTAATGGTAAAAAATTTAGCTATCACTTTAAAACCGATATTTATATACTAAAATCAGCTTTAAGAAAATAAAAAAAATACTGCTATATACCATATTATCCCAGATTCAAAATATTTCCAAATGTTTCAGTAAACATTTTTTCTACGCTTAATATGTCGAAAAAACCAAAATGAAAATTCTAAATGATATTTATGCACTTTTGTAATTTTCTCGAAGATCTTAGGAGATGGGCGGATAAAATTTATTGGATATCATTTCAGAACGGACCTGAATAAATATCCAATGGTCAAAAATGTTAACGGTTTGTTTTTTTTCGGAATTATTAAGAAATTTGATTTTTAAATTTTAAAAACGACTTTAGTGATTTCTCGAAAATCTTAGGAGATGGGCGGATAAAATTTATTGGATATCATTTCAAAACGACCTGAATAAATATCCAATGGTCAAAAGTGTTAACAGTTTGTTTTTTTCGGAATTATTAAGAAATTTGATTTTTAAATTTTAAAAAGGACTTTAGTCCTCTTCCCGAAAATCTTAGGAGATGGGCGGATAAAATTTATTGGATATCATTTCAGAACGGACCTGAATAAATATCCAATGGTCAAAAATGTTAACGGTTTGTTTTTTCGGAATTATTAAGAAATTTGATTTTTAAATTTTAAAAAGGACTTTAGTCCTTTTCTCAAAAATCTTATGAGATGGGCGGTTAAAATTTATTGGATATCATTTCAAAACGGACCTGAACAAATATCCAATGGTCAAAAGTGTTAACAGTTTGTTTTTTTCGGAATTATTAAGAAATTTGATTTTTAAATTTAAAAAGGACTTTCGTCCTTTTCTCGAAAATCCTAGGAGATGGGCGGATAAAATTTATTGGATATCATTTCAGAACGGACCTGAATAAATATCCAATGGTCAAAAGTATTAACAGTTTGTTTTTTCGGAATTATTAAGAAATTTGATTTTTAAATTATAAAAAGGACTTTAGTCCTTTTCTCAAAAATCTTAGGTGATGGGCGGATAAAATTTATTGGATATCATTTTAAAACGACCTGAATAAATATCCAATGGTCAAAAGTGTTAACAGTTTGTTTTTTTTCGGAATTAATAAGAAATTTGATTTTTAAATTTTAAAAAGGACTTTAGTCTTCTTCTCGAAAATCTTAGGAGATGGGCGGATAAAATTTATTGGATATCATTTCAGAATGGACCTGAATAAATATCCAATGGTCAAAAGTGTTAACAGTTTGTTTTTTGCGGAATTATTAAGAAATTTGATTTTTAAATTTTAAAAAGGACTTTAGTTCTTTTCTCGCAAATCTTAGGAGATGGGCGAACGAAATTAATTAAATATAATTTCAGAACGGACCTGAATAAATATCCAATGGTCAAAAGTGTTAACAGTTTATTTTTTTCGGAATTATTAAGAAATTTGATTTTTAAATTTTAAAAAGGACTTTAGTCCTTTTCTCGAAAATCTTAGGAGATGGGCGGATAAAATTTATTGGATATCATTTCAGAACGGACCTGAATAAATATCCAATGGTCAAAAATGTTAACGGTTTGTTTTTTTCGGAATTATTAAGAAATTTGATTTTGAAATTTTAAAAAGGACTTTAGTCCTTTTCTCGAAAATCTTAGGAGATGGGCGGATAAAATTTATTGGATATCATTTCAGAACGGACCTGAATAAATATCCAATGGTCAAAAGTGTTAACAGTTTGTTTTTTTCGGAATTATTAAGAAATTTGATTTTTAAATTTAAAAAGGACTTTACTCCTTTTCTCGAAAATCGTAGGAGATGGGCGGATAAAATTTATTGGATATCATTTCAGAACGGACCTGAATAAATATCCAATGGTTAAAAGTATTAACAGTTTGTTTTTTTCGGAATTATTAAGAAATTTGATTTTTAAATTTTAAAAAGGACTTTAGTCCTTTTCTCGAAAATCTTAGGAGATGGGCGAATAAAATTTATTGGATATCATTTCAGAACGGACCTGAATAAATATCCAATGGTCAAAAGTGTTAACAGTTTGTTTTTTTCGGAATTATTAAGAAATTTGATTTTTAAATTTAAAAAGGACTTTAGTCCTTTTCACGAAAATCCTAGGAGATGGGCGGATAAAATTTATTGGATATCATTTCAGAACGGACCTGAATAAATATCCAATGGTTAAAAGTATTAACAGTTTGTCTTTTTCGGAATTATTAAGAAATTTGATTTTTAAATTTTAAAAAGGACTTTAGTCCTTTTCTCAAAAATCTTAGGAGATGGGCGGATAAAATTTATTGGATATCATTTCAAAACGGACCTGAATAAATATCCAATGGTCAAAAGTGTTAACAGTTTGTTTCTTTCGGAATTATTAAGAAATTTGATTTTTAAATTTTAAAAAGGACTTTAGTCCTTTTCTCGAAAATCTTAGGAGATGGACGGATAAAATTTATTGGATATCATTTCTGAACGGACCTGAATAAATATCCAATGGTCAAAAATGTTAACAGTTTGTTTTTTTCGGAATTATTAAGAAATTTGATTTTGAAATTTTAAAAAGGACTTTAGTCCTTTTCTCGAAAATCTTAGGAGATGGGCGGATAAAATTTATTGGATATCATTTCAGAACGGACCTGAATAAATATCCAATGGTCAAAAGTGTTAACAGTTTGTTTTTTTCGGAATTATTAAGAAATTTGATTTTTAAATTTAAAAAGGACTTTAGTCCTTTTCTCGAAAATCCTAGGAGATGGGCGGATAAAATTTATTGGATATCATTTCAGAACGGACCTGAATAAATATCCAATGGTCAAAAGTGTTAACAGTTTGTTTTTTTCGGAATTATTAAGAAATTTGATTTTTAAATTTAAAAAGGACTTTAGTCCTTTTCTCGAAAATCCTAGGAGATGGGCGGATAAAATTTATTGGATATCATTTCAGAACGGACCTGAATATATATCCAATGGTCAAAAGTATTAACAGTTTGTTTTTTTGGAATTATTAAGAAATTTGATTTTTAAATTTTAAAAAGGACTTTAGTCCTTTTCTCAAAAATCTTAGGAGATGGGCGGATAAAATTTATTGGATATCATTTTAAAACGACCTGAATAAATATCCAATGGTCAAAAGTGTTAACAGTTTGTTTTTTTTTCGGAATTATTAAGAAATTTGATTTTTAAATTTTAAAAAGGACTTTAGTCCTCTTCTCGAAAATCTTAGGAGATGGGCGGATAAAATTTATTGGATATCATTTCAGAACGGACCTGAATAAATATCCAATGGTCAAAAATGTTAACAGTTTGTTTTTTGCGGAATTATTAAGAAATTTGATTTTGAAATTTTAAAAAGGACTTTAGTCCTTTTCTCGAAAATCTTAGGAGATGGGCGGATAAAATTTATTGGATATCATTTCAGAACGGACCTGAATAAATATCCAATGGTCAAAAGTGTTAACAGTTTGTTTTTTTCGGAATTATTAAGAAATTTGATTTTTAAATTTAAAAAGGACTTTAGTCCTTTTCTCGAAAATCCTAGGAGATGGGCGGATAAAATTTATTGGATATCATTTCAGAACGGACCTGAATAAATATCCAATGGTTAAAAGTATTAACGGTTTGTCTTTTTCGGAATTATTAAGAAATTTGATTTTTAAATTTTAAAAAGGACTTTAGTCCTTTTCTCAAAAATCTTAGGAGATGGGCGGATAAAATTTATTGGATATCATTTCAAAACGGACCTGAATAAATATCCAATGGTCAAAAGTGTTAACAGTTTGTTTTTTTCGGAATTATTAAGAAATTTGATTTTTAAATTTTAAAAAGGACTTTAGTCCTCTTCCCGAAAATCTTAGGAGATGGGCGGATAAAATTTATTGGATATCATTTCAGAACGGACCTGAATAAATATCCAATGGTCAAAAATGTTAACGGTTTGTTTTTTTCGGAATTATTAAGAAATTTGATTTTTAAATTTTAAAAAGGACTTTAGTACTTTTCTCGAAAATCTTATGAGATGGGCGGATAAAATTTATTGGATATCATTTCAGAACGGACCTGAACAAATATCCAATGGTCAAAAGTGTTAACAGTTTGTTTTTTTTCAGAATTATTAAGAAATTTGATTTTTAAATTTAAAAAGGACTTTCGTCCTTTTCTCGAAAATCCTAGGACATGGGCGGATAAAATTTATTGGATATCATTTCAGAACGGACCTGAATAAATATCCAATGGTCAAAAGTATTAACAGTTTGTTTTTTCGGAATTATTAAGAAATTTGATTTTTAAATTTTAAAAAGGACTTTAGTCCTTTTCTCAAAAATCTTAGGAGATCGGCGGATAAAATTATTGGATATCATTTCAAAACGACCTGAATAAATATCCAATGGTCAAAAGTGTTAACAGTTTGTTTTTTCGGAATTATTAAGAAATTTGATTTTTAAATTTTTAAAAGGACTTTAGTCCTCTTCTCGAAAATCTTAGGAGATGGGCGGATAAAATTTATTGGATATCATTTCAGAACGGACCTGAATAAATATCCAATGGTCAAAAGTGTTAACAGTTTGTTTTTTGCGGAATTATTAAGAAATTTGATTTTTAAATTTTAAAAAGGACTTTAGTTCTTTTCTCGCAAATCTTAGGAGATGGGCGAACGAAATTAATTAGATATCATTTCAGAACGGACCTGAATAAATATCCAATGGTCAAAAATGTTAACGGTTTGTTTTTTTCGGAATTATTAAGAAATTTGATTTTTAAATTTTAAAAAGGACTTTAGTCCTTTTCTCGAAAATCTTATGAGATGGGCGGATAAAATTTATTGGATATCATTTCAGAACGGACCTGAACAAATATCCAATGGTCAAAAGTGTTAACAGTTTGTTTTTTTTTTCAGAATTATTAAGAAATTTGATTTTTAAATTTAAAAAGGACTTTCGTCCTTTTCTCGAATATCCTAGGAAATGGGCGGATAAAATTTATTGGATATCATTTCAGAACGGACCTGAATATATATCCAATGGTCAAAAGTATTAACAGTTTGTTTTTTTGGAATTATTAAGAAATTTGATTTTTAAATTTTAAAAAGGACTTTAGTCCTTTTCTCAAAAATCTTAGGAGATGGGCGGATAAAATTTATTGGATATCATTTTAAAACGACCTGAATAAATATCCAATGGTCAAAAGTGTTAACAGTTTGTTTTTTTTTCGGAATTATTAAGAAATTTGATTTTTAAATTTTAAAAAGGACTTTAGTCCTCTTCTCGAAAATCTTAGGAGATGGGCGGATAAAATTTATTGGATATCATTTCAGAACGGACCTGAATAAATATCCAATGGTCAAAAATGTTAACAGTTTGTTTTTTGCGGAATTATTAAGAAATTTGATTTTTAAATTTAAAAAGGACTTTAGTCCTTTTCTCGAAAATCCTAGGAGATGGGCGGATAAAATTTATTGGATATCATTTCAGAACGGACCTGAATAAATATCCAATGGTTAAAAGTATTAACAGTTTGTCTTTTTCGGAATTATTAAGAAATTTGATTTTTAAATTTTAAAAAGGACTTTAGTCCTTTTCTCAAAAATCTTAGGAGATGGGCGGATAAAATTTATTGGATATCATTTCAAAACGGACCTGAATAAATATCCAATGGTCAAAAGTGTTAACAGTTTGTTTCTTTCGGAATTATTAAGAAATTTGATTTTTAAATTTTAAAAAGGACTTTAGTCCTTTTCTCGAAAATCTTAGGAGATGGACGGATAAAATTTATTGGATATCATTTCAGAACGGACCTGAATAAATATCCAATGGTCAAAAATGTTAACAGTTTGTTTTTTTCGGAATTATTAAGAAATTTGATTTTGAAATTTTAAAAAGGACTTTAGTCCTTTTCTCGAAAATCTTAGGAGATGGGCGGATAAAATTTATTGGATATCATTTCAGAACGGACCTGAATAAATATCCAATGGTCAAAAGTGTTAACAGTTTGTTTTTTTCGGAATTATTAAGAAATTTGATTTTTAAATTTAAAAAGGACTTTAGTCCTTTTCTCGAAAATCCTAGGAGATGGGCGGATAAAATTTATTGGATATCATTTCAGAACGGACCTGAATAAATATCCAATGGTCAAAAGTGTTAACAGTTTGTTTTTTTCGGAATTATTAAGAAATTTGATTTTTAAATTTAAAAAGGACTTTAGTCCTTTTCTCGAAAATCCTAGGAGATGGGCGGATAAAATTTATTGGATATCATTTCAGAACGGACCTGAATAAATATCCAATGGTCAAAAATGTTAACAGTTTGTTTTTTGCGGAATTATTAAGAAATTTGATTTTGAAATTTTAAAAAGGACTTTAGTCCTTTTCTCGAAAATCTTAGGAGATGGGCGGATAAAATTTATTGGATATCATTTCAGAACGGACCTGAATAAATATCCAATGGTCAAAAGTGTTAACAGTTTGTTTTTTTCGGAATTATTAAGAAATTTGATTTTTAAATTTTAAAAAGGACTTTAGTACTTTTCTCGAAAATCTTATGAGATGGGCGGATAAAATTTATTGGATATCATTTCAGAACGGACCTGAACAAATATCCAATGGTCAAAAGTGTTAACAGTTTGTTTTTTTTTCAGAATTATTAAGAAATTTGATTTTTAAATTTAAAAAGGACTTTCGTCCTTTTCTCGAAAATCCTAGGACATGGGCGGATAAAATTTATTGGATATCATTTCAGAACGGACCTGAATAAATATCCAATGGTCAAAAGTATTAACAGTTTGTTTTTTCGGAATTATTAAGAAATTTGATTTTTAAATTTTAAAAAGGACTTTAGTCCTTTTCTCAAAAATCTTAGGAGATGGGCGGATAAAATTATTGGATATCATTTCAAAACGACCTGAATAAATATCCAATGGTCAAAAGTGTTAACAGTTTGTTTTTTCGGAATTATTAAGAAATTTGATTTTTAAATTTTTAAAAGGACTTTAGTCCTCTTCTCGAAAATCTTAGGAGATGGGCGGATAAAATTTATTGGATATCATTTCAGAACGGACCTGAATAAATATCCAATGGTCAAAAGTGTTAACAGTTTGTTTTTTGCGGAATTATTAAGAAATTTGATTTTTAAATTTTAAAAAGGACTTTAGTTCTTTTCTCGCAAATCTTAGGAGATGGGCGAACGAAATTAATTAGATATCATTTCAGAACGGACCTGAATAAATATCCAATGGTCAAAAATGTTAACGGTTTGTTTTTTTCGGAATTATTAAGAAATTTGATTTTTAAATTTAAAAAGGACTTTAGTCCTTTTCTCGAAAATCTTATGAGATGGGCGGATAAAATTTATTGGATATCATTTCAGAACGGACCTGAACAAATATCCAATGGTCAAAAGTGTTAACAGTTTGTTTTTTTTTTCAGAATTATTAAGAAATTTGATTTTTAAATTTAAAAAGGACTTTCGTCCTTTTCTCGAATATCCTAGGAAATGGGCGGATAAAATTTATTGGATATCATTTCAGAACGGACCTGAATATATATCCAATGGTCAAAAGTATTAACAGTTTGTTTTTTTGGAATTATTAAGAAATTTGATTTTTAAATTTTAAAAAGGACTTTAGTCCTTTTCTCAAAAATCTTAGGAGATGGGCGGATAAAATTTATTGGATATCATTTTAAAACGACCTGAATAAATATCCAATGGTCAAAAGTGTTAACAGTTTGTTTTTTTTTCGGAATTATTAAGAAATTTGATTTTTAAATTTTAAAAAGGACTTTAGTCCTCTTCTCGAAAATCTTAGGAGATGGGCGGATAAAATTTATTGGATATCATTTCAGAACGGACCTGAATAAATATCCAATGGTCAAAAATGTTAACAGTTTGTTTTTTGCGGAATTATTAAGAAATTTGATTTTTAAATTTAAAAAGGACTTTAGTCCTTTTCTCGAAAATCTTAGGAGATGGGCGGATAAAATTTATTGGATATCATTTCAGAACGGACCTGAATAAATATCCAATGTTTAAAAGTGTTATCAGTTTGTTTTTTCGGAATTATTAAGAAATTTGATTTTTAAATTTTAAAAAGGACTTTAGTCCTTTTCTCAAAAATCTTAGGAGATGGGCGGACAGAATTTTTTGGATATTTATTTATTTATTTATTTCGTCTATGGATACAATATTATCCTTACAGACTAGTAGTAAAGCTAAGTTACAATTATTAACATTAAAATAAATTATTTAAACTAATTTTAAAGACAGGGTTAGGTACACTAATGTCTAAAAAGTTACTATAGCTATTAAATAATCTCATTGCTCTAGAGAGAGGTTCATTTAATGCATAATCAGTATTATGAAGATCAATAAAAAACAATTTTCCTCTCGATCTGAGGGATCTAGAGGGAACATATAACTTTATAGATTCAAGCAAATCCGGACAATCAATTACACCACAAACAATATTATTAAGGACATTTAAAGAAGAAATTTTCCTTCTAGACGCTAATGTTTTCATCGAAAGTAGCGCACATTTATCGCTATAAGATGGAGGACAATTGATAGGGTCTGAGTTAGAAAAATGTAAGAAATTTAAAGCATATTTAATAAATTTTTTTTGAATTTTTTCAATACGATCACTATGTGTAGTAGCGCTGGGATTCCATAACAATGATGCATATTCAAGTCTTGATCGCACAAATGAATTAAAAAGGGCTTTTTTAGTGTAATGATCAAAGTATTTATGAGAATTTCTTCTAATAAAACTGAACATTGCCCATGCCTTAGGGATGATGTAGTCCAAGTGACTACTAAAAGAAAGTTTAGAGTCAAATAAAACTCCCAAATCTAGAATTTCCTCAACAGTTGATAAACTATTATTAATTAAAGTATAGTTAGAAGACAAAATATGTCTGCTTCTATGGTAAGTCATAACATAACATTTTTTAATATTAAAGGGTAATCCATTTAATGAAGACCACTGCCCAACTCTAAATAAGTCTTCCTGAAGTTCACAGATATCATTAGTATTTGATACAGATTTAAAGATCTTTAAATCATCAGCATAAAGCAACGACTTTGAAAATTTGAAACAATTTTTAATATCATTAATAAACAATTTAAAAAGAAGAGGGCCAAGGATACTACCTTAAGGTATTCCCGAGGTCGGAATAAATGGTTCAGAACTTGCCCCATCAATAGATACTACTGAGAATCTTCCAGTAAGGTAGGAGTGAAACCAACTTAGCATCTGTGAGTGAAATCCAATTTTATAAAGTTTTAATAACAGTAAGTTATGAGGAACACTATCAAAAGCTTTTGCGAAATCAGTATAAATTGTATCAACTTGAAAACCATTTTCAAAAGATGAAATACAGAACTTATTGAAAATTGTCAAATTCGTAGTAGTAGATCTACCAGGGATAAAGCCATGTTGTTCAATTATTATAAATCTCTTAATTTGGAAGGAAATTTTTTCATATACAATATGTTCGAAAATTTTAGAGATATTTGTTAATTTAGAAATTGGTCTATAATTGATGACTTCATTTTTGTTACCAGACTTACGAACAGGAATAACAGAAGTGTATTTCCATTTCTGAATAAAATAACCATATTGAATGGATTTATTAAAAATAATTTTTAGAGGTTCAAGTAATGGAACACAACACTTTTTTAATAAAAAGGATGAAATTCCATCAATATCGGATTTGAAAGAGTTAGATATTTTATTAATAGCTTTAGAGATGTCCTCTTCAGAAATTGACATACCAGAAAAATCAGTGCAAGTATTGATATGGCTTAGATCAAAACCATTTAAATTTAAAGAGTCATTATTACAATTTATTTGAAAAAATTGCGCAAAAAGGTTAACGGAATCTTTTAAAGTTTGCGATGATATGTTATTGTAAGACATTAAAACTGGGATGGAAGAGTTATTTTTTTTTAAAATTAATAAAATTCCAGAAACGCTTTGGATTATGCTTGATAGAATTATTTATGCTTAATAAATATTGATTGTATAAAAACTTATTTAAGTAATTGAATTCACGTTCATAATGTCGATATTTTTGATAATAATCATTAATGTTAGATAATTTAAACTTTTTATAAAATTTATTTCTTAAATTTTTTAGTTTTTTTAGACCATTAGTATACCAAGGGATTTTATAAACTTTCGGATTTGATAAGCTAATATTTTCAAGAAACAATTTTAAGAAATAAGACAAAAATACATCGTAGTCGATTGAGACAATTTCAGAAGTTAATAAATTAGGCCAATTAACATTAACAAGTAAAGAATTTAGTAAGTTAAAGTCACAACTGGAATAATTATAACGTGTATTCTGTGTATTATGATTATTGCAGAAATACTCATAGAATTCTATTTCTACTTCCATACCAAAGTGATGAAGTGTGGGAGGTAAAATAGGGAAGGCACCTTCAGAAATTGAAAAATTTAAATCAGGGCTAATAAAAATCAAATCCAGAAGTTTAAGCAACTTATTTAAAATATTATTAATTTGAATCATGTCAAGGCTAAAAATTGCATCTAATAAACATATTTCATAGGTTTTATTAACGTTACATGGAAGGAACAAATTAGAATTAGGTATTTCTGACCAGATTACGTCCGATAAATTAAAGTCTCCCAAAACACAAAATCGATCTTCAGGCTTACAGAGTTCGGAAAGGTACGAAATATTAAGCGCATGAGCGGCATACACATCTTCAGAGCTTTTAGGAGGAATATACGACACACAGAAAATAAGATCATATGATCTACTTTTTACAGAAACACACAGTTGATCAAGAATTGTATCATTATTATGAAGTGGAATGAATCTGGAACACAGTGATTTTCTAACAGCAATTAATACACCACCACCTTTAGACATACCAGTTCTAACTGCATCTCTGTCTTTACGATATACCACATAATTCTGGGCTTTAAAAAATTCTTCACTATAGAAATCAGCATTTAGCCAGGTTTCGGTGATTATTATTACATCGTAATCATGTTGATCAATAAAAAAGTTGCAGCTTGAAGATTTGGTTCTCATTCCGGAAACATTGTGATAATAGATCTTTATGGAGTTATTATTAAAGGTAAGTTTAGGTGAATTTAAATCTTGAACATTTTGATCGGAATTAACAGAGGTGTCATCTAGTTTTTTGAAGAGTTAGTTGAACGGGAGGGTAATCGAACAGTGTTAGCTGGACTTCTGTCATCTCTGTGAACAAATTCGCGAATCAATGCATTTTCAGGCCAAAATCTGGGATCAATTAAGCTGTCAAAGAATTCAGGAGCTACCATAACTTTAAAAGATGCAATAGTTCTCGGCTGAGTATATTTAAACTTATGAATTACTAATTCAATATCAAGATTCAATTTATTCTTGATGTAATATCCAATATCGTCAGTTGAAGTCCCAAATGCAAAACGGGAGATAAAAATGATTTTCTTCGGTGGAATAACTCTAAGAGAGTGAATGTTATTACAAGAATTCGGAGCTGGAGGATTTTCAGATGCAATCGGATTAAATATTGGTCCAGTATTAACAGGCATCACATTCATGTTTATGCACTCCATAGGAGAAGGTGGGTAAATTTCAGTGTCGACATCAGACGAGGGGGCAGAGCCTGTAATTTTAGAGAAGGTTATATTCGGTGCTACAAATCCAGAGTTCGTCTTCTTCCGTTTAGGGGATAAACTACTCGCAGAGGATGTGTATTTTTCCAGATTTGGGTACTTGGTAAATAATTCGCCAAATTTATTGAGTTTAGATTGCAGCAACATAAATTCTTTATTAATTTTGTCAAATTCATCTTTAGAATTTTTAAAAAGATTATAAAATTCAACACTTATATTTCTGCAATTAGGACATGTCCAATGCAAGGATTTTTGAGTGTCAGCTAGAGCATCAGCATCACATGCTTTTAGGCCATAACATTTCAAGTGATAGCACCCAACACATAGCCAGCAGGATACCATACGATCGTTTCCAGTAATTTGGCAGTTTATGTTTGAACATTCCATAATTAATAATTGGCAATATAAAAAGGAGTTGGCAATATAAAAAGGAGTTGATCTTGGATAATTAATTATTGGAGCCACAAACCTGGCTTAAGTAGAACAGATCTGTATTGAAAAAGTATGGTAGTAGCTTCACAGATGTTTAATACGGTGCAGAGAATGTAAATGCGAAAACAAAACAGAAATCAAAAACAAAGCAAAATAAAAGTTTATGTACAAAATGAGACGAAATTTGTTTTTATTTATATAAATAAAACCGTGAGGTCAACACTTAGTTTTTAATAACTCAGCTTGTATTTAATATAAGAATTCTTTGTATAGTGTTTAACAACTTTTATTAACAGTTTATACCACAATATTTAAATAAAAACGGGGAACGATTTAAAAACTCCGTCCGAACAGTACCAGGGATGGAAACTTTTTTTTTAATAATTCCGAAAAAACAAACTGTTAACACTTTTGACCATTGGATGTTTATTCAGGTCCGTTCTGAAATGATATACAATTAATTTTATCCGCCCATCTCCTAAGATTTTCGAGAAAAGTACTAAAGTCCTTTTTAAATTTAAAAATCGAATTTCTTAATAATTCCGAAAAAAAAACAAACTGTTAACACTTTTGACCATTGGATATTTATTCATGTCCGTTCTGAAATGATATCCAATAAATTTTATCCGCCCATTTCCTAAGATTTTCGAGAAAAGGACTAAAGTCCTTTTTAAATTTAAAAATCAAATTTCTTAATAATTCCGAAAAAAACAAACTGTTAACACTTTTGACCATTGGATATTTATTCAGGTCCGATCCGAAATGATATCCAATTAATTTTATCTGCCCATCTCCTAAGATTTTCGAGAAAAGGACTAAAGTCCTTTTTAAAATTTAAAAATCAAATTTCTTAATAATTCCGAAAAAAACAAACTGTTAACACTTTTGACCTATGGATATTTATTCAGGTCCGTTCAGAAATGATATCCAATAAATTTTATCCGCCCACCTCCTAAGATTTTAGAGAAAAGGACTAAAGTCCTTTTTAAATTTAAAAATCAAATTTCTTAATAATTCCGAAAAAAACAAAGTGTTAACACTTTTGACCATTGGATATTTATTCAGGTCCGTTCTGAAATGATATCCAATAAATTTTATCCGCCCATCTCCTAAGATTTTCGAGAAAAGGACTAAAGTCCTTTTTAAATTTAAAAATCAAATTTCTAAATAATTCCAAAACAAACAAACTGTTAACACTTTTGACCATTGGATATTTATTCAGGTCCGTTCTGAAATGATATCCAATAAATTTTATCTGCCCATCTCCTAAGATTTTCGAGAAAAGGACTAAAGTACTTTTTAAAATTTAAAAATCGAATTTCTTAATTATTCCGAAAACAACAAACTCTTAACATTTTTGACCATTGAATATTTATTCATGTCCGTTCTGAAATCATATCCAATAAATTTTATCCGCCCATTTCCTAAGATTTTCGAGAAAAGGACTAAAGTCCTTTTTAAATTTAAAAATCAAATTTCTTAATAATTCCGAAAAAAACAAACTGTTAACACTTTTGACCATTGGATATTTATTCAGGTCCGATCCGAAATGATATCCAATTAATTTTATCTGCCCATCTCCTAAGATTTTCGAGAAAAGGACTAAAGTCCTTTTTAAAATTTAAAAATCAAATTTCTTAATAATTCCGAAAAAAACAAACTGTTAACACTTTTGACCTATGGATATTTATTCAGGTCCGTTCAGAAATGATATCCAATAAATTTTATCCGCCCACCTCCTAAGATTTTAGAGAAAAGGACTAAAGTCCTTTTTAAATTTAAAAATCAAATTTCTTAATAATTCCGAAAAAAACAAAGTGTTAACACTTTTGACCATTGGATATTTATTCAGGTCCGTTCTGAAATGATATCCAATAAATTTTATCCGCCCATCTCCTAAGATTTTCGAGAAAAGGACTAAAGTCCTTTTTAAATTTAAAAATCAAATTTCTAAATAATTCCAAAACAAACAAACTGTTAACACTTTTGACCATTGGATATTTATTCAGGTCCGTTCTGAAATGATATCCAATAAATTTTATCTGCCCATCTCCTAAGATTTTCGAGAAAAGGACTAAAGTACTTTTTAAAATTTAAAAATCGAATTTCTTAATTATTCCGAAAACAACAAACTCTTAACATTTTTGACCATTGAATATTTATTCATGTCCGTTCTGAAATCATATCCAATAAATTTTATCTGCCCATCTCCTAAGAATTTCGAGAAAGGGACTAAAGTGCTTTTTAAATTTAAAAATCAAATTACTAAATAATTCCGGAAAAAACAAATTGTTAATACTTTTGACCATTGGATATTTATTCAGGTCCGTTCTGAAATGATATCCAATAAATTTTATCCGCCCATCTCCTAAGATTTTCGAGAAAAGGACTAAAGTCCTTTTTAAAATTTAAAAATCAAATTTCTTAATAATTCCGAAAAAAAACAAACTGTTAACACTTTTGACCATTGGATATTTATTCAGGTCCGTTCTGAAATGATATCCAATAAATTTTATCCGCCCATCTCCTAAGATTTTCGAGAAAAGGACTAAAGTCCTTTTTAAATTTAAAAATCAAATTTCTTAATAATTCCGAAAAAAACAAACTGTTAACACTTTTGACCATTGGATATTTATTCAGGTCCGTTCTGAAATGATATCCAATAAATTTTATCCGCCCATCTCCTAAGATTTTCGAGAAAAGGACTAAAGTCCTTTTTAAATTTAAAAATCAAATTTCTTAATAATTCCGAAAAAAACAAACTGTTAACACTTTTGACCATTGGATATTTATTCAGGTCCGTTCTGAAATGATATCCAATCAATTTTATCCGCCCATCTCCTAAGATTTTCGGGAAGAGGACTAAAGTCCTTTTTAAAATTTAAAAATCAAATTTCTTAATAATTCCGAAAAAAACAAAGTGTTAACACTTTTGACCTATGGATTTTATTCAGGTCCGTTCTGAAATGATATCCAATAAATTTTATCCCCCCATCTCCTAAGATTTTCGAGAAAAGGACTAAAGTCCTTTTTAAATTTAAAAATCAAATTTCTTAATAATTCCGAAAAAAACAAACTGTTAACACTTTTGACCATTGGATATTTATTCAGGTCCGATCCGAAATGATATCCAATTAATTTTATCTGCCCATCTCCTAAGATTTTCGAGAAAAGGACTAAAGTCCTTTTTAAAATTTAAAAATCAAATTTCTTAATAATTCCGAAAAAAACAAACTGTTAACACTTTTGACCTATGGATATTTATTCAGGTCCGTTCAGAAATGATATCCAATAAATTTTATCCGCCCACCTCCTAAGATTTTAGAGAAAAGGACTAAAGTCCTTTTTAAATTTAAAAATCAAATTTCTTAATAATTCCGAAAAAAACAAAGTGTTAACACTTTTGACCATTGGATATTTATTCAGGTCCGTTCTGAAATGATATCCAATAAATTTTATCCGCCCATCTCCTAAGATTTTCGAGAAAAGGACTAAAGTCCTTTTTAAATTTAAAAATCAAATTTCTAAATAATTCCAAAACAAACAAACTGTTAACACTTTTGACCATTGGATATTTATTCAGGTCCGTTCTGAAATGATATCCAATAAATTTTATCTGCCCATCTCCTAAGATTTTCGAGAAAAGGACTAAAGTACTTTTTAAAATTTAAAAATCGAATTTCTTAATTATTCCGAAAACAACAAACTCTTAACATTTTTGACCATTGAATATTTATTCATGTCCGTTCTGAAATCATATCCAATAAATTTTATCTGCCCATCTCCTAAGAATTTCGAGAAAGGGACTAAAGTGCTTTTTAAATTTAAAAATCAAATTACTAAATAATTCCGGAAAAAACAAATTGTTAATACTTTTGACCATTGGATATTTATTCAGGTCCGTTCTGAAATGATATCCAATAAATTTTATCCGCCCATCTCCTAAGATTTTCGAGAAAAGGACTAAAGTCCTTTTTAAAATTTAAAAATCAAATTTCTTAATAATTCCGAAAAAAAACAAACTGTTAACACTTTTGACCATTGGATATTTATTCAGGTCCGTTCTGAAATGATATCCAATAAATTTTATCCGCCCATCTCCTAAGATTTTCGAGAAAAGGACTAAAGTCCTTTTTAAATTTAAAAATCAAATTTCTTAATAATTCCGAAAAAAACAAACTGTTAACACTTTTGACCATTGGATATTTATTCAGGTCCGTTCTGAAATGATATCCAATAAATTTTATCCGCCCATCTCCTAAATTTTTCGAGAAAAGGACTAAAGTCCTTTTTAAATTTAAAAATCAAATTTCTTAATAATTCCGAAAAAAACAAACTGTTAACACTTTTGACCATTGGATATTTATTCAGGTCCGTTCTGAAATGATATCCAATAAATTTTATCCGCCCATCTCCTAAGATTTTCGGGAAGAGGACTAAAGTCCTTTTTAAAATTTAAAAATCAAATTTCTTAATAATTCCGAAAAAAACAAAGTGTTAACACTTTTGACCTATGGATTTTATTCAGGTCCGTTCTGAAATGATATCCAATAAATTTTATCCCCCCATCTCCTAAGATTTTCGAGAAAAGGACTAAAGTCCTTTTTAAATTTAAAAATCAAATTACTTAATAATTCCGAAAAAAACAAACTGTTAACACTTTTGACCATTTGATATTTATTCAGGTCCGTTCTGAAATGATATCCAATAAATTTTATCCGCCCATCTCCTAAGATTTTCGAGAAAAGGACTAAAGTCCTTTTTAAATTTAAAAATCAAATTTCTTAATAATTCCGAAAAAAACATACTGTTAACACTTTTGACCACTGGATATTTATTCAGGTCCGTTCTGAAATGATATCCAATAAATTTTATCCGCCCATCTCCTAAGATTTTCGAGAAAAGGACTAAAGTCCTTTTTAAAATTTAAAAATCAAATTTCTTAATAATTCCGAAAAAAAAAACAAACTATTAACACTTGACCATTGGATATTTATTCAGGTCCGTTCTGAAATGATATCCAATAAATTTTATCCGCCCATCTCCTAAGATTTTCGAGAAAAGGACTAAAGTCCTTTTTAAATTTAAAAATCAAATTTCTTAATAATTCCGAAAAAAAACAAACTGTTAACACTTTTGACCATTGGATATTTATTCAGGTCCGTTCTGAAATGATATCCAATAAATTTTATCCGCCCATCTCCTAGGATTGTCGAGAAAAAGACGAAAGTCCTTTTTAAATTTAAAAATCAAATTTCTTAATAATTCCGAAAAAACAAACTTTTTAAAATTTAAAAATCGAATTTCTTAATTATTCCGAAAACAACAAACTCTTAACACTTTTGACCATTGAATATTTATTCATGTCCTTTCTGAAATCATATCCAATAAATTTTATCTGCCCATCTCCTAAGATTTTTGAGAAAGGGACTAAAGTGCTTTTTAAATTTAAAAATCAAATTACTAAATAATTCCGGAAAAAACAAACTGTTAACACTTTTGACCATTGGATATTTATTCAGGTCCGTTCTGAAATGATATCCAATAAATTTTATCCGCCCATCTCCTAAGATTTTCGAGAAAAGGACTAAAGTCCTTTTTAAAATTTAAAAATCAAATTTCTTAATAATTCCGAAAAAAACAAACTGTTAATACTTTTGACCATTGGATATTTATTCAGGTCCGTTCTGAAATGATATCCAATAAATTTTATCCGCCCATCTCCTAAGATTTTCGAGAAAAGGACTAAAGTCCTTTTTAAATTTAAAAATCAAATTTCTTAATAATTCCGAAAAAAACAAACTGTTAACACTTTTGACCATTGGATATTTATTCAGGTCCATTTTGAAATGATATCCAATAAATTTTATCTGCCCATCTCCTAAGATTTTCGAGAAAGGGACTAAAGTCCTTTTTCAATTTAAAAATCAAATTTCTTAATAATTCCGAAAAAAACAAACTGTTAACACTTTTGACCATTGGATATTTATTCATGTCCGTTCTGAAATCATATCCAATAAATTTTATCTGTCCATCTCCTAAGATTTTCGAGAAAGGGACTAAAGTCCTTTTTAAATTTAAAAATCAAATTACTAAATAATTCCGGAAAAAACAAACTGTTAACACTTTTGACCATTGGATATTTATTCAGGTCCGTTCTGAAATGATATCCAATAAATTTTATCCGCCCATCTCCTAAGATTTTCGAGAAAAGGACTAAAGTCCTTTTTAAATTTAAAAATCAAATTTCCTAATAATTCCGAAAAAAACAAACTGTTAACACTTTTGACCATTGGATATTTATTCAGGTCCATTTTGAAATGATATCCAATAAATTTTATCCGCCCTTCTCCTAAGATTTTAGAGAAAAGGACTAAAGTCCTTTTTAAAATTTAAAAATCAAATTTCTTAATAATTCCGAAAAAAACAAACTGTTAACACTTTTGACCATTGGATATTTATTCTGGTCCATTTTGAAATGATATCCAATAAATTTTATCCGCCCTTCTCCTAAGATTTTCGAGAAAAGGACTAAAGTCCTTTTTAAAATTTAAAAATCAAATTTCTTAATAATTCCGAAAAAAACAAACTGTTAACACTTTTGACCATTGGATATTTATTCAGGTCCGTTCTGAAATGATATCCAATAAATTTTATCCGCCCATCTCCTAAGATTTTCGAAAAAAGGACAAAAGTGCATAAATATTATTTAGAATTTTCTTTTTGGTTTTTTCGACATATTAAGCGTAGAAAAAATGTGTGCATTTGTAAACACTTTTGACCATTGGATATTTATTCAGGTCCGTTCTGAAATGATATCCAATAAATTTTATCCGCCCATCTCCTAAGATTTTTGAGAAAAGGACTAAAGTCCTTTTTAAATTTAAAAATCAAATTCCTTAATAATTCCGAAAAAACAAACTGTTAACACTTTTGACCATTGGATATTTATTCTGGTCCATTTTGAAATGATATCCAATAAATTTTATCCGCCCTTCTCCTAAGATTTTCGAGAAAAGGACTAAAGTCCTTTTTAAAATTTAAAAATCAAATTTCTTAATAATTCCGAAAAAAACAAACTGTTAACACTTTTGACCATTGGATATTTATTCAGGTCCGTTCTGAAATGATATCCAATAAATTTTATCCGCCCATCTCCTAAGATTTTCGAAAAAAGGACAAAAGTGCATAAATATTATTTAGAATTTTCTTTTTGGTTTTTTCGACATATTAAGCGTAGAAAAAATGTGTGCATTTGTAAATATTTTGAATCTGGGATATATATGGTATATAGCAGTATTTTTTTTATTTTTTTAAAGCTGATTTTACTATATAAATATCGGTTTTAAAGTGATAGCTAAATTTTTTACCATTAACAGTACCTCTGTTAAGTGCTTAAGATAGCTCTGTTAACTATTTGGGTTTGTGTCTTGGAAAGTTAAATTTAAAATTATTTTTAGTTAGTTAGTTTTAGATACATAAGTGAAATATATAGCATTTAAATGGATGGATATCAGCTTTGTCGGTTTGAAGATTTACTTATTAATCTGAAGTTAGTTAACTAATTAAGATGAATACTTCAACAATAATATTTGGGATGTATTGTTTTTTCGATCTGTCCGATGGATGTGTGGAAAGTTTTGCTCTAGTTCTTTGTGCAATTATAATGTGATTTAATTTATCAGCATTAAAGTGATCCATTCTCCTGCCGATTCTAAGTCGATCGAATGGTATTCATAATCAGATTTGTGGAGTTTATATATCAGATTTTAGGTAATTCTCCCACAAATAACGCTGTCAAATTTCATCACAATCGGTCCATAAACACCTGAGATATCGCTGAAACAATACTTACAAAATGTAAACAAAATTTCTTAGACAAGTACTTTGGGCAATTTGCTGTACATCACAAGTAGTGTTTTGCCGATATCTCAGTTGTTTATAGACCGCTTTTGATAAAATTTAATAACGTGCTTGGCGGGGAAATTTCCTAAAATCTGATATAAAATTTATGTATGCCCGTACTAAAGGAGGATGGTTTTTCCCACTTCTGCATTTAATTTTTTCAACAAACTTTCTCTAATGCGTACTTTGGGCAATTTGCGATACATCAAATTTAGTATTTTGGCGATATCTCAGTTTTTTATGGACAGAGTGCTTTGGGGAACCATTTCCTACAAACTGAAATATAATATATTATCACTTCTACACCATGAGTATCTTTTTTCTTTTGTTATTTAAAAGTGTTTTTCAATCAAAAATTTTACAGTTTTCGTCTAATTTTTGGTAGTTTACAAAAAGACGTTACAAATGTTTTGTGAGCAGTGTTGCCATATCCGAAAATATTTTACAGCTAAATCGGCTTTAAAATAATGCTAGAAAATGCTAAATAAAAACTTAAACTGCCAAAAAATAATGCTAACATTTTAATTGTATTATTTTTTGTTTCTTTGGTTAATATATCTTTCTAAATGGTTTATTTTTAATATTCCTTCCCTATAAACACTTACTCCACATTATTTTAATAAAACAAACTGATTGAAAAGTAACAGAATATTTATTGATGTACCTACATATTTATATACATTTATGTACGAAATTTTCCCATTTGTTGCGTATGCAACAATTAAATTCGAAATTGTCAAAATTTTTAAATCTAAAATAGTCTATGAAATGGATGTTTCAAACTTCTAAACTTTTGAACTTTTTAATGATCCCAAAAAAATATAATATTTTTTCTTAATAATTTTTAATGCTCTACACGACTAGACTATGCCGTTTTTAATATTCACAAAAAGTGTGAAAAAGTTATAGCCCTAGTTTTCAACCAGCCGACCAGACGGAAAGTCATCTTAAAATCGACTGAGAAAGTGAATCTAACGGTCTTATGCAAAAAAATTTAACAACGATTGGTAAACTAAAGTTAAGCAATATTCCTTAAAGTATTATCCTAAAACGATTGTTAGCTTAACAAACCGATGTTAATCTTTTGTTAACATCAAATAATTTAAAGTAGCTGTCTACATAATTTAAAGCTATGTTAAATATTTTACTGTTTTGACAAATAATATTTTGTGAAAACTTTTAAAGAAAATATTTAAGTTTTCAGACTTATCTAATAAAAATAATGTTTTTGCTAAATTTCGTTATCATATTTTTTGTAATTTGCTATTTTTTTATCATATAAGAAGTTTCAGGGGGTGGTTAATTTATGAAATCTAATTTCCATTATATTTCATACTCTTTTTTATAAATGTATTTCATACTAAAATCAAACTTTTCAAAGAAATTGATAATACAAATTCTAATTTTTAACAAAAAATTCGTGTTTTCAACAAAAAACAGACATCGGTCAATGAAATTTACAAAAAACATTATAGTGATGTATAAATACTCAACATGAGTTAAAAGTACTCGTTTTTTAAATAATCGGTTTAAGCCCTTAATAAAAATTTGTCTATTTATTATTTTACTGTATTATAAATGTGTTTAGTTTATGCTTTTATGTAACATGAACATTATTTTACATTAAAAAAAGAAGAAAAATGTTATTTTATATTAAAAACATACAAAACATTATTTATAAATTCGATTACCCGGAGGAAACAATGAATAATTAATTCGTTGTTTTTATATTTAACTATAAAGAGATAAGAGAGAATTACGATGTTGCCAGCACTAACATGTAAAATTGACTTGACGTATTCATTAGTTAAAGAACTGTTTTTGGATTCTATTTTTTAACAATCGTTTGTTAGTCTTAAAGTATTTGGTAACTAACGTGTTCTTTAAGCAATATTTAAGATTTTTTTTAACATAAGACCGTAAGTCTTTTGGATCGAAGACTGATATTCAGCGCCGTACGGTTAAAACAATGCTAAAAGAATAATGTCTGTAGAACCCTTTGAACTCTTCGGCAGTTGTAGAGAGTTAATTTTTTTTTCTGATACATAAACAATGTGATGCCATTTCCATTCACTTTATTGCCGGGGTTACACATGTGTAATCAACAAAAAATTGTATGAGTTTCGAAATTAAGATTACTTATTTGAGTAAATAAATATTTTCAATATAAAAAAGAATGCTAATAATGCTAAATATATAATTAAAAAATGCTAAAAATAATGCTAACTGCAAAATGGAAAATTTGCAGCTAAATAAAAAATAAAAATGCTAAATCTAGCCGCAAAAATGCCAAAATGGCCACACTGTTTGTGAGCGAATTGAGAACATAATGTTCTTTTTTTTAGAGATAGAAACAAATTATAACTGTTTATTTTGTGTTTTGTATAAAAATCAGAATCAATGATCTTGCACATTTCAGAAATTAGTTTTTTAGTGTTGTGTTGGCAGTTACAAGTGTAAAGTGTTAATATGAGTACAGAAGTTGACAAAGTCTTTGAAACAGTTTCAAAATCTGATCCTAACTATTACGATAGATTGGCAAAGGCAATTGCCAATGACATAGAAAATGAAATTCGGAATGATGTTGATGGAAATGAAGACGAAGCTTCTGATATTGAGAAAGAGTTAGAAGTTGATAATGAAATTGAAGAAAGTGAAGGAGAAAATGCATGAACTGCCAACTCAAATTACTATTTTGAAGGAAAGGATGGAACAAAGTGGTCTAAGTCACCGCCAGTTCCAAGAAAATACATGCCTTATAATGTTTTGAAGTGTATTGGTGGACCAACGACCGTAGATATTGTTGAGGTAAACATATTCAAAAGTTTTTTAGATGACATAAAAGAAATTATAGTGTATGAAACAAATAAGCATGCTAAAAAATTTTATGAATTATCTAATAAAAATGTTGAGGATAAACAGCAAGTTTGGAATGCAATGACTATTGAAGAACTGGATGGTTTTATTGGTATATTAATTTGCGGTGGGGCAACCTACAACAATACACAAGCTATCTCGGAGCTATGGAAAACGACAAATATACCATTATTTCGAGCAACAATGTCATTGACGAGATTCAAAACTCTCCTTCGATTAATACGATTTGACGATAGCCGTACTAGGTTATTCCGATCTCAGTCTGATAAAGCAGCACCTATTCGAGACATTTGGAATCTTCTAAACATAAACCTTAAAAATAACTACAAACCACATCACAGTGGTTTACGAACGCTTTTTTTTGGAAATAATTCTGTAACTTTTGAACGACTGGATATATTTGAATGAAATTTTTCATAGTGATAGTCAAGGAGTATTCGAGTTGGTTTTCAAAAGCACTAGACCACGAGGGGTCGGGAGAGTGATTGATGGACCTTCAAAGTTGGTCACCTCGGGTGTTCGATTTTTTAAAAATTCGCCAAAAATCCATTTATGGATAGATTGAAAAGAAATTTTAAACTTAAGTTGTCCTTGAGAAGATCTACAAAAAATACGCTTACATGTGTAGGTTATCTCCTTTGGGTTTCGAGATATTTGGGTAAAAAGGAATTTTTGGGTTGATTTTTTACCTATGTTTTTAAGCTTTTTTTGATCTGGAGGACGCATCTGAAGAATATTCGTTAAATTTGTAATAAAATTCTATATATTGTGCAAGTCGGTTATAGATATCTTCTTTCGTTTGAAAGTTAAAAATATTCAAAGTTGAAACTTAATAAAAATTTTCATAAATAAAAATTTTTCACTAAAAATTTTTCACTAATAAAAAAATATTTTCTTAAGAAACATAAAAAGATTTTTAAAGCTTTTCAAAGAAAACATAATGAGAACGCGTACAAAACAAATTTCTTGCTAATTCGACTTTTGATCCTCGCACATGCCCTCTCCAAAAAATGCCAATTTGAAAAAAAAATTTAGTTTAAACAAAAATTTCTCAAAAGGCAAAGCACCGATTTGAAAAAAATTATAATGTTTATATATATTTTCTGACATATGTGTTATTGGTTAGAAAAGTTTTTTCTGAAACGCGCTGCAAATAGAGGCAGTGTTGCCATATGTGTAAAAAAACTCATTTTTTAAAACCCCTTTTTCCCGACTTGGGAATTGGGGAATTTTTCAGTTAAAATTGGGAATTTTTTTTAGTCTATTGCTTTTAGATCTTTTTGATCTACATAACTACAAAATTTCATTGTGACTCCATGTCATTTCTACAAAATATCAAATATTGAAATTATTTTCCTTAAAAAAGGAGAAAAATAATATTTTTTTGTTTTACGATACAAGGTGTAAAAATATTAACTCACCTCAAAAAGATTTTTACATACTGTTCATCTCCTGGTCTTTCCCGATCCAATGATACCAATTGGCGAAAGTTATACGGACCCAAAGGTTCTATACACCCGAGGTAAGCAACTTTCTCCCACTGTAGAGCCCACTGTGCTACCGACTAATACGTTCTTAAACACTGATCTAAAAACCTGACACGCCATCTCTTGACGTTCCAAATTTTATCAAAATCCGTCTAGTATATTAGAAATTGCAGAGTTAATACCACTGTGTACCATTAACTTTATTTGCACACATTACTCTCCAATACTCCAATATTTAGCTTAAAATTGCTATGGGAGGCAAAGTTTTCAGAGCTTTTAAAGGCTATGTATTATAGCTTGATGTACGTGTTTAGTATCATTGGATCGGGAAAGACCAGGAGATGAACAGTATGTAAAAATCTTTTTGAGGTGTGTTAATCTTTTTATACTTTGTATCGTAAAACAAAAAATATTATTTTTCTACTTTTTTAAGGAAAATAATTTCAATATTTGATATTTTGTAGAAATGACATGGATAAAGATATCACAATGAAATTTTGTAGTTATGTAGATCAAAAAGATCTAAAAGCAATAGACTAAAAACAAATTCCAATTTTAACTGAAAAATTCCCCAATTCCCAACTCGGGAAAAAGGGGTTTTAAAAAATGAGTTTTTTTACAAATATGGCAACACTGCCTCTATTTGCAGCGCGTTTCAGAAAAAGCTTTTCTAATCAATAACAGATATGTCAGAAATTATAAACATTATAATTTTTTTAAAATCGGTCTTTGCCTTTTGAGAAATTTTTGTTTAAACTAAATTTTTTTTACAAATTGGCATTTTTTGGAGAGGGCATGTGCGAGGACCAAAAGTCGAATTAGCAAGAAATTTGTTTTATACTCATTCTTATTTTTTCTTTGAAAAGCTTTAAAAATCTTTTTATGTTTCTTAAGAAAATATTTTTTTATTTGTGAAAAAATATAGCTAACTTTTAGGGAAAAATTAAAAAAAAGCGAAATTTATTTTTAAGTTTTAACTTTGAATATTTTTAACTTTCAAACGAAAGAAGATATCTATAACCGACTTGCACAAAAATTTTATAGAATTTTATTACAAATTTAACGAATATTCTTAAAAAATTTTTGAACCTCAGATGCGTCCACCAGATCAAAAAAAGCTTAAAAACATTGGTAAAAAATCAACCCAAAAATTCCTTTTTACCCAAATATCTCCCAAAGGAGATAACCTACACATGTAAGCGTATTTTTAGATCTTCTCAAGGACAACTTAAGTTTAAAATTTCTTTTCAATCTATCCATAAATGGATTTTTGGCGAATTTTTAAAAAAGTCGAAAACCCGATGTGACCAACTTTGAAGGTCCAATTCAAATACTCCTTGACTATCACAATGCCAAATTTCATTCAAATATCTTTAGTCGTTCAAAAGTTACAGAATTATTTCCAAAAAAAACGTCCGTAAACCACTGTGCGCATGAAAATATAACAGTGGATGAGCAACTCTTTCAGTTCAGAGGGAGAACGAAGTTCACCCAGTATATTCCATCAAAACCTGCTAAATATGACATAAAAATATGGTGGGCGTGTGATGCAAAACGCACTTCCCTTTGGAAGGTAACATATACACTGGCAAAGAGCAGGGAGACATTCGAGCAGAAAAGCAGGGAGAAAACGAGCTCATGCGTCTTGCAATGCGGTACAAGGGATCTGGAAGAACAATCATCGCTGATAATTTTTTTACAACACTAGATGTATGTAAGATATTAATGGCAATTGGTCTTGGTTTTGTTGGTACGCTCAGAAGAAACAATCGCTGCGTTCCACAGGAAATGAAAAAACATCCGAAACGTGAACTATTATCAAGTGAATTCGGATTCTACGATAACATTTCAATATGCTCTTATGTTCCGAAGAAAAACAAGGCCGTTATATTATTGTCAACCGTCTACTACGATACAAATATTATTGGCGTTGAGAAAAAAACTGAGGCAATCATGCATTATAATCAAAACAAAACAGGAGTAGATGTTATGGACCAAATGCTTGGAAAATATACAACTAAACGTAGAACAAATCGATGAACATTGGCACTTATTTACAATATGATTGATGTAATGGAATTAGCTTCTTATATTATATACTAGCTTTATAACCCGCTACTTCGTTAGCGGCACCATTTGAATTGACAAAGTTACAAAATTTACCAAAATAACTTTTTCACTTATTTATCAATTCCGATATAAATTAAATTAAATAATTATTGGTTCTTAAGTTACATATAGGACAAAATAAGTACCTACCCTCTACATTTTCAAAAAAGTACTACACACGCCTCCCTTATTTTTGTAGCTGACCCAATTTTGATTGCTAACCCAATTTAAATCTTGTTCTTGTCGCTTTTGATTTTGAATATTTTACAAAAGTTTCCTTTTTTACCCGTTGTTTACCCCTGATCAGCCAAATTAAAAAAAATCCGGAGACATGTCCTAATATTTTTATTGCTGATCTTAACTCCATTTTTGTTAATTGAAAAAAATACCAAACACCTGTCACATATTTCTTCAATGTCAATAGAACAGTCCATAAATCATTGATTTATTTATTATTTTATTGATTTAAACAACATGCACAGTTTAAAAGGAAAAAACCTATCTTTAAATTTTTGACCCGTTTTTGTTATTTTCGATTGCGGTATAAATTTTGTTTCTATAATAATTGATTCAAAAATTATATATGGGTCAAAAAAGTACCAAAATTTAGTTTTTATCCTTTTTATTCCCTATTTTTAGCTCATTTACGAAAAGTACCTACTAAAAACATGACTTTTTATTTTTCTATTCGATCTAAATCCAATTTAAATTTTTTTTCTGTCGATATTAGTATCAGAGATATAACTTTACTAATGTTTTTATTTTCTACCCTATTTTAACCCCAAAACTGTTTAATTTTCAAAAAGTACTGAAAAGTCTCTTAATTTTTAGGGCTGATCTTAGACCATTTTAGCGTTTGTTTCCATCCATTAGGTTTAGAAGATATAATGTTATCGATTTTTCCCTTTTTTACCCCTTTGATTGACACATCTCTAATTTATACTTATGACTTCATTAGCTTAAATGAATATTTTCCCGTTTTCACCTTTTAGAACCCCATTTATCGTTAAAGTACCAAGCACATGTTTAATATTTTGTTAACACTTATTGATTGTGGCATAAAGTGAGTCTTTATGTTTATAAGTTCAAAAGATACGTATGGGTTAAAAAAAAGTACAAAAATATAGTTTTTACCCTTTTTGGCCCTTATTAGTGCAATTTCCAAAAAAAGTACAGAACACATGTCCCTTTCATTTTCTAGCCGATTATTCATTTTCTAGCCTGTTTTAACCATAAGCGGCCAAATTAAAAAAAAAATACCGAACCCGTGTCCTTTAATTTTTAATGCTGATCATAGACCAATTTAATCTTTGTTTCTATCACTTTTGATTTATGAGATATTACGTTACCGATTTTCCCCCTTTTTACTCCAAAAATTAAAAAAGGAATCAATCGTTTGTCTTATACTTCTGCAATGTGAATAGACCTGTCTGTAAATTATACTTCTGGCTTTATTTGTTTAAATAATATTCATAGTTTTTACTCTTTTGTGCCTCATTTATCGTAAAAGCGCGAATCACCTTCTTAATTTTGTTAGTCCTTATCAATTGTGATGTAAATAGAGTATTTATGTTTATTAGTTCAAGAGATACTTATAGGGTTAATAAAGTACCAACATATAGTTTTTTCCTTTTTTCTCCCTTATTAGTTCCATTTCCAAAAAAGTACCAAACTCGTGTCCCCTTTTTTTTGCAAGATGATCCAAATCCAATTTCAACTTTGTTTCTAACGATGTAAATTTCGGAGATATGATGTTACTAATTTATCCATTTTCTTTTTCAATTTTTTTCAATTTACTTTTTCAATATGAATCCACCCGTCTGTAAATTATTGTTCTGGCTTCATTACTTAAAAACCTACCCTTGAATGTTTCCCAGTTTTTATCTTTTTTACCTCAATTATAGTAAAAGTACCAAATACGTGTCTAATAATTCTTTGTTACTTATCAATTGTGACGTTTACTGTTTCTCTATGTTTGTTATTTCAAAAGATACGTATGGGTTCCAAAAAAGTACCAAAATATAGTTTTTGCCCTTTTTTACCCTTATTAGTACCATATTCAAAAAACTTCATTCAACTCTATTCCTATCGTTTTGAATTTCGGAGATATGACGTTACTAATATATCCCATTTTTTCCCTGTTTTAACCCCAAAACGGCCGAATTAAAGAAAAAAGTACCGAATACATGTCCCTTAATTTAAAGTGCCGATTTTAGACCGATTTAGTTGTTGTTTCTATCACTTTTGGCTAAGAAGATATATTTTTACCGATTTTTACCCCCAAAGTACCAGACACTTATTTTACTTTTTTCAGTGTCAATTTACCAGCCAATAAATTATGCTTCTGGCTTCATTAGCCGAAAAGATATTCTTAGCTAAAAAGCAAAAAACCTACTCTTGAATATTTTCCCTTTTTTTTACCCTTTCGTCCCACATTAATCGCAAAAGTACCAAATACGTGTTTAATAGTTTTTTAATGCCTATCAGTTGCGATATAAATTATATTTCTATGTTTATTAGTTCAAAAGATATATATGGGTTAAAAAAGTACCAAAATATAGTTTTTACCATTTTTTATTCTTATTAGTGCCATTTTTGAAATAGTACCAAATACGTGACCATTTATTTTTTTATCCGATTCAAATCCAATTTAAACTTCTTTGCATCGGTGTTAGTTTCGGAGATATGATGTTACTAATTTCTCCCTTTTCTACCCTGTTTTACCCTTTAAAAGGTCGAATTTCAAAAAAGTACCGAACACGTGTCCCTTAATTTTTAGTGCTGATCTCAGACTAATTTAGTTTTTGTTTCTATCACTTTTGATTTAGAAGATATATTTTTACCCCCAAAATTAAAAAAAGTACCAAAAATGTATTTTATTTTTTCTTTGTCAATCTACCAGTCAATAAATTATACTTCTGGCTTCATTAGCCTAAAAGATATCCATAGCTAAAAACAAAAAACCTACCCTTAAATATTTTCCCTTTTTTACCCTTTTGTACCCCATTAATCGCAAAAGTACCAAATACGTATTTAATTGTTTTTTAATATCTATCTGTTGCGATATAAATTATGTTTCTATGTTTATTAGTTCAAAAGATACATATTAGTTGAAAAAAGTACCAAAATATAGTTTTTACCCTTTTTTATCCTTATTAATGCCATTTCCAAAAAAGTACCAAGCACGTGTCTCCTTATTTTCCTAGCCGATTCAAATTCAATTTCAACTTTGTTTGCATCGATGTTGGTTTCGGAGATATGATGTTACTAATTTCTCCCTTTTCTACCCTGTTTTACCTTCTAAGAGGTTGAACTTAAAAAAAGTACCGAACATGTGTTCCTTAATTTTAAGTGCCAATCTCAGACCAATTTAGTTTTTGTTTCTATCACTTTTGGTTTAGAAGATATACTTTACCGATTTTTACCCCCAAAATTAAAAAAAGTACCAAACACGTAGCTTATTTCTTTTCAATGTAAATCTACCAGTCAATAAATTATACTTCTAACTTCATTAGCCTAAAAGATATCCATGGCTTAAAAGCAAAAAACCTATCCTTGAATATATTCTCTTATTTACCCTTTTGTACCCCATTAATCGCAAAAGTGCCAAATACGTATTTAGTTCTTTTTTAAAATCTATCGGTTGCGATATAAAATATGTTTCTATGTTTATTAGTTCAAAAGATACATATGGGTTAAAAAAAAGTACCAAAATATAGTTTTTACCCTTTTTTATCCTTATTGGTGCCATTTTCAAAAAAGTACTAACACGTGTCCCCTTATTTTTCTAGCCGATTTAAATCCAATTTCAACTTTGTTTCTATCTGTATTGGTTTCGGAGATATGATGTTACTGATTTCTCCCTTTTCTACCCTGTTTTACCTTCTAGGAGGTTGAATTTCATAAAAGTACCGAACATGTGTCCCTTGGTTTTAAGTGCCGATCTCAGACCAATTTAGTTTTTGTTTCTATCACTTTTGGTTTAGAAGATATACTTTACAGATTTTTACCCCCAAAATTAAAAAAAAGTACCAAACTCGTAGTTTATTTTTTTCAATGTCCATCGACCAGTCAATAAATTATACTTCTGGCTCCATTAGCCTTAAAGATATCCATGGCTAAAAACCAAAAAACCTATCCTTGAATATTTTCCCTTTTTTTACCCTTTTGTACCCCATTAATCGCAAAAGTACCAAATACGTATTAAGTTCTTTTTTAATATCTATCGGTTGCGATATAAAATGTGTTTCTATGTTTATTAGTTCAAAAGATACATATGGGTTAAAAAAAGTACCAAAATATAGTTTTTACCCTTTTCTATCCTTATTAGTGCCATTTTCAAAAAAGTACCAAACACGTGTCCCCTTATTTTTGTAGGCGATTCAAATCCAATTTCAACTTTGTTTCTGTCTATGTTGGTTTCGGAGATATGATGTTACTAATTTCTCCCTTTTCTACCCTGTTTTGCCCGCTAGGCGGCCGATTTTCAAAAAAGTACCGAACACGTGTCCCTTAATTTTTAGTGCTAATCTCAAGCCAATTTAATTTTCGCTTCTATCGCTGTTGGTTAAGGAGATATAATGTTACCGATTTTTCCATTTTTTACCCTTTTAATTGAAAAAAGTACCAAACACGTATTTAATATTTTGTACTGGGCAATCGACCTCCCTATAAATTTTATTGGTAGCTTTATTGGTTCAAGTCAAATACAAAGAAAAAGAAAAATGGACCTACCCTAAATTTTTTTCCCCGCTTTTCCCCCTTTTTGAACCCTGAAACAAAAAAGTACCAAACACGTGTCTAATATTTTTTTCTTGTTTACCGGCTCCGTTTTGAATTTTGTTACTCTGTTGATTGGTTCAAAAGATACACATGGGTTTAAAAAAGTACCAACATTTTATTTTTACCCCCTATTTGTCCCATCTGCCAAAAAGTACCAAACGCGTGTCTACTTATTTTTGCAGCTGATCCCAACGCAATTTCAATTTTGGGCCTATGACGTTTACTTCCGGAGATACAGCATTACTAATTTTTCCCTTTTTTACCCCTATTTACCAGAGTTCTGCATCAAAACATTTGAAAAGCTTTTCAACACATTCGCTTTTTTTTAGATTCAACTCTTTATTCGTTTTTGTTCACGCGAATCAAATTCGTGTAGAAACAAAAAAGACACTAAATTAAAAAAACACACAAGAGAACTGTAGAGAACTGTTGAGAGTAAAAAACTCGACACGACAACAAACAATTTCAGCAATCACAGTTTTGTTTCATAAAATATCGAATTAACACGAATCATTCGAGTTCATTTGTAGGTATATAAACATTTTTGCGTTGAAATGAAAAAAAAAATAAAATTAATGTTTACTTTCTTATTTTTATTTTTTATTTAACTTAAAAGTTCTTTTTATTTAACTTAAAAGTTCTTAAAAAAACTAAAATTAATTAATTCTTTACTAATTTTTAAAGTTATAATAAAATGAAATATACTTTTTATTTATATTTGTGTATATTGCAAATTATCAGACTTTGAGTTTTATTATATCAATCAATATGTGACAGTTATTTTGATTTAATATTATATCAAGCAATGACTGCTTTTTATTTTGTGATTAAGTTTTTTAAGCAATTTCTGAGCGATATCTTTTAAAATTGATTTTTTAGAGCAGGAATTTTATTATACCCTTCACCAATAGGTGAAAGTGTATTATAAGTTTGTGATTCCGTTTGTAATTTTTTTATTAGTGATCGTAGACCCCATAAAAATTATACCGATCGACTCAGAATCGGGAGGAGAATCGATTAAGCGATGTCCGTCTGTCTGTCTGTCCGTCCGTCTGTCTGTCTGTCTGTTGAAATCAAGTTTCTGAAGCCCCTGGAGGATGGACTTACATAAATTATATAACAGATTTTAGGAAATTCTCCCGCAATGAACGCTATTAAATTTCATTAAAATCGGTTTATAAACACCGAAAATATCGAAAAAATACCAAAAATTAGACGAAAATTTTAAAATTTTTGATTGAAACACACTTTTAAATAACAAGAGAAAAAAGATACTCCTGGTGTACATGTGATATTATGTTATATATCAGATTATAGGAAATATTTTCCCAAACCACTCTGTAAAATTTTATCAAAATCGGTCCATAAACAACTGAGATATCGCCAAAACACTGAATTTGATGTATCGCAAATTGCCCAAAGTACACATTAGAGAATGTTTGTTGAAAAAATTAAATGCAGAAATAGGAAAAACTATCCTCCTTTAGTACGGACCTACATAAATTTTATATCAGATTTTAGGAAATTCCCCCACCAAGCACGTTATTAAATATTATCAAAAGCGGTCTATAAACAATTGAGATATCGCCATAACACTACATTTGATGTACAGCAAATTGCCCAAAGTACGTGTCTAAGAAATTTTGTTTACATTTTGTAAGTATTGTTTCAGCGATATCTCAGGTGTTTATGGACCGATTGTGATGAAATTTGACATCGTTCTTTATGGGAGGATTTTCTAAAATCTGATATATATACTCCACAAATCTGATTATGAATACCATTCAAATTGTACCGATCAACTCAGAATCGGCACAAGAATCGATTTCGCGACCTCCGTCCGTCCGTCTGTTTGTTTGCCCGTCAGTCCGTCTGTTTGTTTATCCGTCCGTCTACATGTCCGTCCGTCTACCTGTCTGTCCTTTTTTCTGTTGTAGTCAAGTTTTTGGAGCTCCTGTTTTGTCGATATCTCAGATGTTTATTTTGATGAAGTTTAATAGCGTCCTTCGCAGGGGATTATCTAAATCCTGATGCATTCTGTAATTTGTGGTAGATATAATTTAGAGTTTAAGCGATGGTGTTTTGATCGACAATGTTGAAATTCAGGGTGGGACAATTCAGGAGCTCCACAAATCTGGTTTTAGCAGACAGACACACTGCATTTATCTTAATTTTGTGTCTGACTTTTGAACATTATGATAACATTTGAGAATGTATTATATATCAAATTATAGGTAATCTTCCTAGGAAGTACAAAAATGCAGCTAATTACATGATATCCGTTCAAAACCTACATATGTATGTAAGTATCTCACATATCAACAAAATTTTAAATTTTTTAATTGCAATTGGGAGAAATCCGTTCACGTTTGACAATTGATCCCGTATAACTTCGCCTAAGGCAATCTCTTAGTAGCTAATAAATGACAAATTATAATAGATACGATGATGACATTTAGTATAAAGACGTTGTACAATATTGATATTCAGGACAATAGCGCCTAAAATAAACTTTCTAGAGGGACAACGTTTGACAAAAGTATTTCTGATCTCTTGAAAAGTTCGATATTGAAAATGGGCGAGCTCTATTCACATTTAGTGAAATCTCCCATATAAACCCGACTGGGAATCGATTTAATGCTGATAAATTAAAACACATTAATCGGACAGATCGAAAGAACTATACATCCCAAATATTATTGATGAAGTGTTCATTTTAATTAATTAACTAACTTCAAATTAATAAGTAAACTTTTCCGACAAAGCTGATAACCATCCATTCAAAAGCTATATATTTCACGTATGTATCTAAAACTAAGAGTGTATACCCTATAATTTTAAGGCTTGTATACATTGACAATCATTGTTAAAGCTTTGACCTAAATCAGTCCGCTAACTTCAGAGTTTTACATAACTAATCAAGAACTTTTACTAGTTGGATAATTCGTACGAATTAAAGTGCACAACCCTCACTGGGCACAGCGTTTTTGGGTTGCATGTCAGAATACTTAAACTTTATCAAATCGATGTGCTATTGCAAATCTAAGGGCATCTACATTTTGAAGCATTTTTTTTGCATGGTTTATCTGGTCTATCGAACTTTATTAAATGTTCGTAAAATATGTGTCTATTTTATTTCGAAGCTACTGGCTGGCTTAAATATGCATTCTCTACTTGTAGTCTAGTAATCATTATCTTTCACAAAGGGACCACTTTAGAACCCAAGTGAAGCTTCCCTAGACATCAGCCACCTGCCCAACCTAACCTTTGGGTGCATAACTATTCCAGATGATGACGCCACCGAAAAGGTTTTCGTTTTCCGACTCTTAATTTTAAAGACTCTTTGCATATAATACTAGTATAACCAAATATTGCTACGAATTACATTAAGTACTTTTGGAACACCATTGGTGAAGGGTATCCAAGATTCGGCAAAGCCGAATATACCACTCTTACTTGTTTTCATGTAGTACATTAATCTGCCATGGCTGTCACTGGTGAGCAACGCATGGGCCACATTTTTTCAGAACTTGAGAGCCCTCAAAAATACAGCAAACTTGAGTCTTTTCAAAACATAATTGATTAAAAGATTTAACATTTTTATAATTCTTGTTTATTCTTTATTTATAATTCTTGTTAAGATATCTTGGGTAGGTACTATGTAGAAGAATGTATTTAAGTTCAATGATTAATATCGCAAAACATTGGCCTTCGTTAGACAAAAACATCGATATATTACACTTTAAGATCCGACAGTAAATGGCGAAGATATAACGAAAAATGTATTTTGGCGATCCCTATGTGCGGCAAAATAAGAAATTCCTTGTTTGTAATAGATCGGTTTGAAAAATCGAAAAACTTCCTTAGTAAAAGTTTAACGATTTTTTAAGAGGTTTAATTTTCTGATATTAGGGTGGCACATTAGGGTGGTAGGAACAGGGATCTGATAGATGAATACTAGAACCGGATACCTGAGAATAATGACTATTAAAGAAAAATGTTGGCCTCCTCGAGACAAAAACATCGATATATCACACTTCGAGATCCGATTGTAAATGCCGAAGATATAACGAAAAATGTATTTTGGCGACCCCAATGTGCAACGAAAAAAATTAAAAAAAATTTTTTCGAAACTACCTCATAGCAATGCTTTATATTCGGTGATGTACGGCGAACTTTATTTTTTCCCCATATAAGTCGAGACGCTCTAGTGTATACCCTATAATTTTAAGGCTTGTATACATTGACAATCATTGTTAAAGCTTTGACCTAAACCAGTCCGCTAACTTCAGAGTTTTACATAACTAATCAAGAACTTTTACTAGTTGGATAATTCGTACGAATTAAAGTGCACAACCCTCACTGGGCACAGCGTTTTTGGGTTGCATGTCAGAATACTTAAACTTTATCAAATCGATGTGCTATTGCAAATCTAAGGGCATCTACATTTTGAAGCATCTTTTCTGCATGGTTTATCTGGTCTATCGAACTTTATTAAATGTTCGTAAAATATGTGTCTATTTTATTTCGAAGCTACTGGCTGGCTTAAATATGCATTCTCTACTTGTAGTCTAGTAATCATTATCTTTCACAAAGGGACCACTTTAGAACCCAAGTGAAGCTTCCCTAGACATCAGCCACCTGCCCAACCTAACCTTTGGGTGCATAACTATTCTAGATGATGACGCCACCGAAAAGGTTTTCGTTTTCCGACTCTTAATTTTAAAGACTCTTTGCATATAATACTAGTATAACCAAATTTTGCTTGAAATTACATTAAGTACTTTTGCAACACCATTGGTGAAGGGTATCCAAGATTCGGCAAAGCCGAATATACCACTCTTACTTGTTTTTTATATAAAATCGGAAATTTTGAAAATTTTCCATAAAAATAGGAAAATTTAAAAATTTCCCATCAAAAAGGGAAATTTTTGAAATATCCTATATAAATGGGAAATTTTGGAAATTTCCCATAAACATTGAAAATTTTGAAACCTTCTTACAAAAATTTAAACTTTTAAAACTTCTTATAAAAATAGGAAATTTTTAAAAATAAAATTTTTGAAATTTCGAATAAAAAGGAAAATTTCCCATAGAAATGGGAAAAAAATTTTAAATTTCTAATAAAAATGGGAAATTTTTTAAATATCCTAAAAAACAGATATTTTAAAAAGGAAAACTTTTAAGTTTTCCAATTTTTTCATTTTTATGGAAAAGTTTTAAAATTTCCTATTTTTAAGGGATATTTTTAAAATTTCCCATTTTTATGTTAAATTTTAGAATTTTCCCATAAAACTGGGAAAATATTAAAATTTCCCATTCTTATTTTCAAAATTTCCTACTTTTATGGGAAATTTTCAAAATTGACCATTTTTATGTGAAATTTTCAAAATTTCCCATTTTTATGGCAAATTTTCAAAATTGACCATTTACATCGAAAATTTTCAAAATTTCCCTTTTTTATGTGAAATTTTCAAAATTTACCATTTTTATGGAAATTTTCAAAATTTACTATTTTTTATCGGAAATTTTCAAAATTTAACATTTTTATCGGAAATTTTCAAAATTTATTATTTTTATGGCAAATTTTCAAAATTGACCATTTTTATGTGAAATTTTCAATATTAACCATTTTTACGGAAAATTTTCTAATATTACCATTTTTATTGGAAATTTTCAAAATTTACCATTTTTATGGTAAATACAAAATATTATTATTATTATTATTATGCAAATACAGAATATTAAAAATATATGTATACCAACCTCTTAATTTTTTACTTCTTTCACAAAACAAAATTATCAATTAATCAATCACTTCTTTCGCAAAAAAATGTTTTTTAATTAGCAGTTAATCAATCGCTTAAAGAAGGGAATGTGCAACTGTCATTCATTTACTTAGATTGTTTTTAGAATTTTTAGTGTTACTCTCTTAATATACATGAAAGAAAAAAACACTCGTTGTAAATGAAACAAACAATGTTTTGATTCTCTTCTCATTTTTCTTTATTCGAATTGAGTTGTAACACCAAACTTGATTTTGCAGTACTCATTCGTTTCTCTTTCTTTTCTATTTTTCTTTTGCACTGATCGACACCATTTAAGAATTTTACTGTGATTTGAGATTAAGAATGTTTTGATGCAGAACTCTGCTATTTACCCCCTTAGAGGCCGAATTTCAAAAAATCCCGTCTTAGTGGATCTATACTTTGAAAAAGGTACCCGCTGTCAAAATTTCAGCTCTCTAGCTTTAGCCGTTTGGGCTGTGCGATGATGAGTCAGTCAATCAGTCAGTCAGTCAGTCAGTCAGTCACGTTAGAGTTTTATATATATAGACGATGAAAGTATGTGTGTAAAGCAGGGACCGTTACAATTATGACATTTATAATAAAAATCAAAATATAATTGTTATTTTACGATTTTTATTTTTTTTGGCAGAAATAATTTTTAATTTATGATTTTTATTTTTTTTGTCAAATATATTTGTCAAATTCTGACAAATATTTTTTTTGGCAAAAATATTTGTCAAGAGCTGACAAATATTTTTTTTGGCAAAAATATTTGTCAAAAATTGATTTTTATTTTATTTGTCAAAAATATTTGTCAAGGTCTGACAAATATTTTTTTTGGCAAAAATATTTGTCAAGATCTGATTTTTATTTATTTTTATTTATTTTGAAAATTTCCCATAAAAAAGGGAAATTTTGAAAATTTCCCATTAAAAAGGGAAATTTTGAAAATTTCCCATAAAAAATTGAAATTTTGAAAATTTCCCATAAAAAAAGGGAAATTTTGAAAATTTCCCATAAAAAAGGGAAATTTTGAAAATTTCCCATAAAAAAGGGAAATTTTGAAAATTTCCCATAAAAAAGGGAAATTTTGAAAATTTCCCATAAAAAAGGGAAATTTTGAAAATTTCCCATAAAAAAGGGAAATTTTGAAAATTTCCCATAAAAAATGAAATTTTGAAAATTTCCCATAAAAAGGGAAATTTTGAAAATTTCACCTAAAAAAGGGGATTTTGAAAATTTTCCATAAAAAAGGGAAATTTTGAAAATTTCCCATAAAAAAGGGAAATTTTGAAAATTTCCCATTAAAAAGGGAAATTTTGAAAATTTTATGAGAAATTTTCAAAATTTCCCTTTTTAATGGGAAATTTTCAAAATTTCCCTTTTTTATGGGAAATTTTCAAAATTTCCCTTTTTTTATGGGAAACTTTCAAAATTTCCCTTTTTAATGGGAAATTTTTAAAATTTCCCTTTTTTATGGGAAATTTTTAAAATTTCCCTTTTTTATGGGAAATTTTTAAAATTTCCCTTTTTTATGGAAAATTTTCAAAATTTCCCTTTTTTATGGGAAATTTTCAAAATTTCCCTTTTTTATGGGAAATTTTCAAAATTTCCCTTTTTATGGGAAATTTTCAAAATTTCCCTTTTTTATGGGAAATTTTCAAAATTTCCCTTTTTTATGGGAAATTTTCAAAATTTCCCTTTTTTATGGGAAATTTTCAAAATTTCCCTTTTTTATGGGAAATTTTCAAAATTTCCCTTTTTTATGGGAAATTTTCAAAATTTCCCTTTTTTATGGAAAATTTTCAAAATTTCCCTTTTTTATGGGAAATTTTCAAAATTTCCCTTTTTAATGGGAAATTTTCAAAATTTGCCTTTTTTATGGGAAATTTTCGAAATTTCCCTTTTTTATGGAAAATTTTCAAAATTTCCCTTTTTATGGAAAATTTTCCAAATTTCCCTTTTTATGGAAAATTTTCAAAATTTCCCTTTTTATGGAAAATTTTCAAAATTTCCCTTTTTTATGAGAAATTTTCAAAATTTCCCTTTTTAATGGGAAATTTTCAAAATTTCCCTTTTTTATGGGAAATTTTCAAAATTTCCCTTTTTTATGGAAAATTTTCAAAATTTCCCTTTTTTATGGGAAATTTTCAAAATTTCCCTTTTTTATGGGAAATTTTCAAAATTTCCCTTTTTCATGGGAAATTTTCAAAATTTCCCTTTTTTATGGGAAATTTTCAAAATTTCCCTTTTTATGAGAAATTTTAAAAATTTCCCTTTTTTATGGGAAATTTTCAAAATTTCCCTTTTTTATGGGAAATTTTCAAAATTTCCCATTTTTACAGAAAATTTTTATAATTTCCCATTTATATAGGAAATTTTCAAAATTTCACATTTTAAAAAAGAATATTCAAAATTTTCCCTTTTTACAAGAAATTTTTAAAATTTCCCGTTCTTATGGGAAAATTTCAAATACTACGTTTTTATGGGAAATTTTCAAAATTTTAATTTTTATTGAAAATTTTTAAAATTTACCGTTATTATGGGAAATTTTGAAATTTTTTTTAAATTATATATTGATTTTTTTATTTTTGCGTTTTTTTTTTGACAAATATTTTTGACAAAAAAAAATTTAAATCAGAATAACAATTATTTCTGTTAAAAATAAATAAAAATCAGATCTTGACAAATATTTTTGCAAAAAAAAATATTTTTCAGACCTTGACAAATATTTTTGACAAATAAAATAAAAATCAATTTTTGACAAATATTTTTGCCAAAAAAAATATTTGTCAGCTCTTGACAAATATTTTTGACAAAAAAAATAAAAATCGTAAAATAAAAATTATTTTTGAAAAAAATAATAAAAATCAAGAATTTAAAAAGCATGTCATTTTCTGAAAATATAGTGAAAAACAAGCAAAATGATGTTTTCAAATTAGTTCTGCGATATTTCCATATGATTGTTTTTTTTCTTTGAAAATTCAAGAATAATTATTATTTTCGGTCCCTGGTGTAAAGAGCAAAGAAGGTGCCAGAAGAATATTTTTGACTCGTCTTTCTGAGCAGCTTGTTCAAGCTTGTGTTGAAGAACGTAGTAACAACAAAAAGTTGCTGCAAATTTTGTTAGTAGATCGGGAATAAAAGCTTTTTTAAATCAAACCATCCAGGTAATGCGAATCGAGAGCAATTAACGAAAACATAATAGTATTTTATATATTGCAGGAACCTAAACCCATTTTAAGTCAAGAAAGCGATCCTGAGGTCTTAAAAAACAAATCTAAGTGTATTATTTGTAAGGACAATGATAATTTAAAACGTAACACAAGATTCTTCTGCAAATTTTGTAAAAACCCTGTTTGCCTTCAGCACTCTAAATGCTATTACATATGTTTTAAATGCAATCAGAATAGTATATAATTTCATAAATATTAGTTACTTTTAAGATTTTATTGGATTTTGTTATTGTTTATCACTTATTTGCCTTTTTTAAATAAAACCTAAAAGAATATTCTTTTATATAGTATGTAGAACTATTTAAATCAGTACAAAATATAACCCCAGCCAGGCCCTGGGGTTCGCTTATGCAGAAACATTTTGGTGTTCTCTTAAGGGTTAATCTACCTTGGCGTTAAAGTCGCCCAGTATCATTGTGATCATACATGGGCATACTGCATTACTTTTTTACTGCACTAAGCGTTTCAGTAATCAGTAAATGTTTACTGATTACTGAAACAAAAAATCAGTATTCAGTAAATTTTACTGATTACTGAAAAAATAAGTCAGTATTCAGTAAATCTTACTGAATACTGAAAACTTTTTTCAGTATTCAGTAAATTTTACTGATTACTGAAGAAAAATTTCAGTAATCAGTAAAATTTACTGATTACTGAAAAAAATGTTCAGTATTCAGTAAAATTTACTTATTACTGAAAAAAAATTTCAGTATTCAGTAAATTTTACTGATAACTGAAAAAAATTCAATAATCAGTAAATTTTACTGATTACTGCAAATAAATTCAGTAATCAGTATATTTTACTGCTTAATGATTAGATTGCAGTATTTAGAGTTTTTCAGCAAAATTAAAAAAAAAAAAAAAACTTTTTTATTTTAAAACAGAAATGTCATTGTAGACAAGCACTTAGTAAGTAATGGTACTACAAAAAGCCCATCTATGGTACTTGCCTTATTAAATTACAAATAGGGAGTAAAATAACCCAGCAAAACTTTTGATTACCATGTTATAAGATAAACAGCTAAAATACTGAAAAGGAACTACTTACTCATTAGCTGTTTAAATCGTTACATTAACATGGTGACGTCATTGGAGGTAAGTACTTACCAATTAGGGACTTGGTAAGAAACAATTGGAACAAGAGGTACTTCTCTATTTTTAGACTCATTAAAAGGAAGCTACGTTTTAACTCCGGTTCCTAACGGCAAATGCATTAGTTAGAAAAGTTTAACATAGGCTAATACAGGTGTGGCCGGAGATCGAACTTGGGACCTCTGTTTGTTTGCACAAGGGAGTTTATGACCTTTTTTGGTATCTTAACACGTTTAGATTATACTGGTGTGTTCACAAAAGTTGTTTCGTTTTACGGTGGCTATAATTTTACAAAATATAGCGTGTGAAAAATCAGGATTTCCAAAAAGTTATGATAAAACAATTTTTTCTTAAACATTTTTAAAAAAGACATCATAAAATTTTACTAAGAAATATTTTACATGCTCTTGGCTACATTTTTCCCAACATAGTTAAGCGATATTTTTAAGTGCTGGTTAGCCATTTGGGAAAAACTGATTTTTTTGGCATCATGCTAATATTGGGAAACTTTGGTGCCTAATAAAAAAAAAAACGGTCACTAAACTAGACAAACTTAGTATAGGGTTTTACTACAATTCGATACTAGAATAGGACCCATATAGACACGGCCTTGCACTTTTAAAAATATGTTCATTTATTGTGTAGTTTAGTTCTTGTTTTTTTAATTATATAATCAAAACCACCGGATACTACATTCAATAATCAGTATTACTGATTTTTTTCAGTATTCAGTAAAATTTACAGAATACTGAATTTTTTTTCAGTAATCAGTAAAATTTACTGAATACTGAAAATTTTTTTCAGTATTCAGTAAAATTTTCTGATTACTGAAATTTTTTTTCAGTAATCAGTAAAATTTACTGTATACTGAAATTTTTTTTCAGTAATCAGTAAAATTTACTGAATACTGAAATTTTTTTAAGTAATCAGTAAAAATTACTGAATACTGATTTTTTCTTTCAGTAATCAGTAAAAGAAAAAAATACTGAAAAAGTACTGGTACTGCAAAGTGCCCATCTATGATTGTGATATAACAGTTATGTACATTTCTGTTCATCCAACTGCATAGGACATCGTAAAATTAATTTTTGTCGTTTTCAGATTGGATTTCAGTAGGAGCGTAGACATTGTCTTAAGTTTTATTGCCATTAGTCTCTCATTAATAGATCATACTTATATTTTATAACATTCTCAATTTAAAAATTATAAAAATTTCAATTTTGAAAAACAAAGAAATTTTAATATTTGTTTTATTACAAAAATGTTAAAAACAGTCACATTAATTTTGTTATATTTGATAAAGAAATATTTGCTAACAAACGTAACTTAAAACTTTTTTAATTTCAGACATCAAACCATACTCTAAAGATTTTTTGATTTCAAATGAACTTTTTACATCCATTACTTGTTTTTTAACATTTAATTTATTTGCTATGTTGGGCAGCCTAACAACTTCGTGGATACAATGGCCGAAAGCTAACTTTTTGTGTATACCGGTTTTACTGCGGTTCATATTTTTACCACTCTTTTTGTTTTGCAATTATTTACCAAAGAGTCAGTTAAGAACCCTACCTGTGTTAATTACTAATGAATGGGCTTACTGGTGTATCGCAGTTTGTATGTCTTTTAGTTCTGGTTATTTAAGGTAGGAGTAAATTTTTTTAAACTATTAATCACTTTTTAACTTGCTAATTATTATATAATTTTAGTTCTCTAGGCATGATGTATGCTCCGCAGACTGTGTCGCCAAAACATCAGGTTACGGCTGGAATGTTTGCTGCAGCCATGTTGATTACTGGTATATTTTCAGGAATTTTATTTTCATTTATCTTACCTTCTTTGGTTTCGTTGTAATAAATTTGATTTATAAATAGCCTCAATAAGCTCAGGTTACTTCAGTTAAAATATTTGGTGAAACAATTTCTGGTTTCAAAAAAAAAAAAAAAAAGAATAATAATTATATTTTTCTATTTGTATATTAAAAAAAAATAATAAAAATGTAAACTATGTTCCATGTACATTCATTTTTACTTGAAGTGATATAGTATTTTTGATAAATTTTTAGTACAACAATAAGTATGTATAATTTCATCAGAACCTAAATTCATGATAAATGAAAAAAACAAAACTCATAATACAAGAAATTCCTTCTTCTTATTTTGTGGATTTATTAACAATATGGGGCGTTTTCAAAAATGCAACATTGCGCTGCAAATGTTGCACAGTACTAACTAGTTGACGCCGTTGTTGCAGATCAGCTGCTTGTTTGTTGCTCATTTTGTTTGAAATTTTGAACGTAAAAACATTGTAAAAATGGAAAAGTATATAATAAATTTAATTTTTAAATTAAATGATACTCCATGCCAGTCGAAAGTGTTAAGTTTACCAAAAAAAGTTTTTAAAGCATAAAAAAAGAAATTTATTACTGCAAGATCTCCGCATCAGCCATTTTTATGTTGCACGATTTTGATGTGTTTGCGCTACATATGTTTAATTGTTATTTTTTTGAACATCTGACGTTTGCAGTGTTGCCAGCTGTTGCAATTTTGAATATGTGGCGCAACATTTGCAGCGCAATGTTGCATTTTTGAAAACGCCCATGCACACCATATTAAACTGAGCATTCCAGATGTGTCTTTTTTTATATCCGATCGGTCTACGTCAAATGAAACATCGTTAAATTTATAGTATTTTTAAAATTTAGTAGGTAAACAATTTATTTTGAAATAGGTTTGAAAAAAGAGTCATACAAATTTTATTTTGATTAGAATATAATTCCCTTACACAAGTTTAACATAAGCATCGTGGTTAATAATACTACGTAAAAATATTACAATGCAAAGAAAAACACTGTGAAAAAATGGGATAAATTATGGCAAATTTTAAATGAATTAAATGAAATTAAATGGACTTGGAAAAGTATGTGTAACAAGATCCCATTTCTAGATGAAATCTAAGGATATATTTAAAAAAAAAATCTAAGGATATATGTTAAATGTTGGAATTGACAAAGTTACAATTAAAAAGTTACAAAATTTACCAAAATAATTTTTTGACTTGCTTATCGAATAAATATTTAAATTAAATATTTATTGGTTCTTTAGATACATATAGGACAAAATAAGTACCTACCTTTACTGGTGCCATTTTCAAAAAAGTACTAAAAACGCCTCCCTTATTTTCGCCTACCCAATTTTGATTGCTAACCTAATTTAAATCTCGTTTTTGTCGCTTTTGATTTTGAATATTTTACAAAAGTTTCCTTTTACCCCAGATCAGCCAAATTAAAAAAAAATACCGAATACGTGTCCTGATATTTTTATTGCTGATCTTAACTCCATTTTTGTTAAGGAGGTATAATATTACCGATTTTTCTGTTTTAAATCACATAATTGGAAAAAGTACCAAACACCTGTCACATATTTCTTCAATGTCAATCGAACAGTCAAAACCTTTAAATTTTTTACCCCATTATTCGAAAAAGTACTAAAAACGTATTTGAAACCATTTTGATGTTTATCGATTGTGGTATAAATTTTGTTTCTATAATATTTGATTCAAAAGTTATATAATGGTCAAAAAAGTACCAACATTTAGTTGTTTTTCTTTTTATACCCTATTTTTTACTTCATTTACGAAAAGTATTAAAAACGTGACTTTTTATTTTTCTAGCAGATCTCAATCTAATTTAAATTTTGTTTCTAACGATATTAGTTCAGAGATATAACTTTACTAATTATTTAAGTTTCTACCCTATTTTAACCCCAGAACTGTTAAATTTGTAAAAAGTACTGCATTCTTGTCTCTTAATTTTAAGTGCTGATCTTAGACCACTTTAGTGTTTGTTTCTATCACGTTAGGTTTAGAAGATATAATGTCATCGATTTTTCCCTTTTTTACCAATTTAATTGAAAAAAGGACCAAACACTTATTTTAATTTTCTTTAATGTGAATCGACACATCTCTAATTTATACTTCTGACTTCGTTAGCTTAAATGAATACTTTCCCGTTTTCAGCCTTTTGAACCCCATTTATCGTAAAAGTACCAAGCACATTTTTAAAATTCTTTAATACGTATTGATTGTGGCATAAAGTGAGCCTTTATGTTCATAAGTTTAAAAGATACATATGGGTTAAAAAAAAGTATCAAAATATAGTTTTTACCCTTTTTACCCTTATTAGTGCCATTTCCAAAAAAGTACAGAGCACATGTCCACTTATTTTTCTAGCCAATTATATGATTTATCTATTTTCTAGCCCGTGCCCTTCGATTTTTAGTGCTGATCATAGACCAATTTAATTTTTGTTTCTATCACTTTTGATTTAGATGATATTACATTACCGATTTTTCCCCAATTTTTACTCCAAAAATTAAAAAAAGGAACCAAACGCGTGTCTTATACTTCTTCAATGTAAATAGAGCTGTCTGTAAATTATACTTCTGGCTTTATTTGTTTGAATATCATTTAATTCATAGTCAAAAAACAAAAAAACACTTTAAAATTTACCCGTTTTTACTCTTTTGTGCGTCATTTATCGCACTTTCTTAATTTTTGTAGTCCTTATCAATTGTGATGTAAATAGAGTATTTATGTTTATTAGTTCAAAAGATACGTATAGGGTTAAAAAAGTACCTAAGTATAGTTTTTCCCCTTTTTCTCCCTTATTAGTTCCATTTCGAAAAAAGTACCAAACTCGTGTCCCCTTTTTTTGCAAGATGATCCAAATCTAATTTCAACTTTGTTTCTAACGATGTAAATTTCGAAGGTATGATGTTACTAATTTATCCATTTTCTGTTTAACCACTAAACAGCACATGTCTTATACTTTTTCAGTATGAATCCACCAGTCTGTAAATTATAGTTCTGGCTTCATTAGTTAAATCGTAATTATCGTAAAAGTACCAAATACGTGTCTAATAATTCTTTGTTACTTATCAATTGTGACGTTTACTGCGTCTCTATGTTTCTTATTTCAAAAGATACGTATGGGTTAAAAAAAAGTATCAAACTATAGTTTTTACCCTTATTTATACCATATTCAAAAAAGAACCAATTACGTTTCTCCTTTTTTTCAGCCCATCCGAAGCAAATTTCAACTTTGTTCCTATCGTTTTGAATTTCGGAGATATGACGCTAGTAATATTTCCCATTTTTTCCCTGTTTTAACCCCAAAACGGCCGAATTAATAAAAGTACCGAATACATGTCCCTTAATTTAAAGTGCCGATCTTAGACCGATTTCGTTTTTGTTTCTATCACTTTTGGCTTAGAAGATATATTTTTCCAATTTTTACCCCGAAACTTGAAAAAAGTACCAATAAATTATACTTCTGGCTTCATTAGCCTAAAAAATATTCATAGCTAAAAAGCAAAAAACCTACCCTTAAATATTTTCCTTTTTTTGCCCTTTTTTACCCAATAATCGCAAAAGTACCAAATACGTATTTAATTGTTTTTTAATGTCTATCGGTTGCGATATAAATTATGTTTCTATGTTTATTAGTTCAAAAGATACATATGGGTTAAAAAAAGTACCAAAATAAAGTTTTTATCCATTTCCAAAAAAGTACAAAGCATGTGTCCCCTTATTTTCCTAGCCGATTCAAATCCAATTTCAACTTTGTTTCTATTTATGTTGGTTTCGGAGATATGATGCTACTAATTTCTCCATTTTCTATCCTGTTTACCTTCTAAGAGGTTGAATTTAAAAAAAAAATACCGAACACGCAAAAAAGCAAAAAACCTACAATTGAAAATTTTTCCTTTTTTTACCCTTTTATACCCCATTAATCGCAAAAGTACCAAATACGTATTTAATTCTTTTTTAATATCTATCGGTTGCGATATAACATATGTTCCTATGTTTATTAGTTAAAAAATATAGTTTTTACCGTTATTTATCCTTGTTAGTGCCATTTTCAAAAAAGTACCAAACACGTGACCCTTTATTTTCCTAGCCGATTCAAAGCCAATTTCAACTTTGTTTCTATCTATGTTGATTTCGGATTTCTCCCTTTTCTACCCTGTTTTACCTTCTAAGAGGTTGAATTTCAAAAAAGTACCGAACACGTGTCCCTTGGTTTTAAGTGCCGATCTCAAACCAATTTAGTTATTGTTTCTATCACTTTTGGTTTAGAAGATATACTTTACAGATTTTTACCCCCAAAATTAAAAAAAAAGTACCAAACTCGTAGTTTATTTTTTTTTCAATGTCCATCGACCAGTCAATAAATTATACTTCTGGCTTCATTACCCTAAAAGATATCCATAGCTAAAAACTAAAAAACCTACCCTTGAATATTTACCTTTTTGTACCCTTTTAATCGCAAAAGTACCAAATACGTATTTTTTAATATCTATCGGTTGCGATATAAATTATGTTTCTATGTTTATTAGTTCAAAAGATACATATGGGTAAAAAAGTACCAACATATGGTTTTTACCCTTTTTATACTTATTAGTGCCTTTTCCAAAAAAGTACAAAACACGTGTCCCCTTATTTTTCTAGCCGATTCAAATCCAATTTCAACTTTTTTTCAAGCAATGTTGGTTTCGGAGATATGATATTACTATTTTCTCCCTTTTCTACCCTGTTTTGCCCGCTAGGCGACCGATTTTTAAAAAAGTACCGAACACGTGTTCCTTAATTTTTAGTGCTAATCTTAAACCAGTTTAATCTCCGCTTCTATCGCTTTTGGTTAAGGAGATATAATTTTACCGATTTTTCCCTTTTTTACCCTTTTAATTGAAAAGAGTACCAAACACGTAATTGATATCTTGTACTTGGCAATCGACCTCTCTATAAATTTTATTTCTAGCTTTATTGGTTCAAGTGAAATTTAAAGAAAAATGGACCTACCCTAAATTTTTTCCCCCTTTTTGAACCCTGAATCAAAATTGTACCAAACGTATTTAATATTTAATATTTTGTACTTGGAAATCGACCTCCCTATAAATTTTATTTCTAGCTTTATTGGTTCAAGTGAAGTACAAAGAAAAAGAAAAATGGCCCTACCCTAAATTTTTCCCCGCTTTTCCCCCTTTTTGAACCCTGAATCAAAAAAGTACCAAACGTATTTAATATTTTATATTTTGTACTTGGAAATCGACCTCCCTATAAATTTTATTTCTAGCTTTATTGGTTCAAGTGAAATACAGAGAAAAAGAAAAATGGACCTACCCTAAATTTTTTCCCCGCTTTTCCCCCTTTTTGAACCCTGAATCAAAAAAGTACCAAACACGTGTCTAATATTTTTTTCTTGTTTACCGGCTCCGTTTTGAATTTTGTTATTCTGTTGATTGGTTCAAAAGATACACGTGGGTTTAAAAAAGTACCAACATTTTATTTTTACCCTTTTTACCCCCTATTTGTCCCATCTGCTAAAAAGTACCAAATACGTGCCTACTTATTTTTGTAGCTGATCCCAACGCAATTTCAATTTTGGGCCTATGATGTTTACTTCCGGAGATACAGCATTACTAACTTTTCCCTTTTTTACCCCCTTAGAGGCCGAATTTCCAAAAATCCCTTCTTAGTGGATCTATGCTTCGAAAAAGGTACAAGCTGTCAAAATTTCAGCTCTCTAGCTTTAGCCGTTTGGGCTGGGCGATGATGAGTCAGTCAGTCAGTCAGTCACATTAGAGTTTTATATATATATAGATAGACTAGCTTTATAGCCCGCTACTTCGTTAGCGGTACAATTTGAATGGACAAAGTTACAAAATTTGCCAAAATTATTTTTTACTTGCTTACCGATTCCGATATAAATACAATTATGTATGTATTAGTTCCAAAGATACATATAGGTCAAGATAGGTACCTACCCTCTACTGTCATTTTCAGAAAAGTACTAAACACTCCTCCCTTATTTGCGTAGCTGATCCAATTTTGATTGCTAACCCAATTTAAATTTTGAATATTTAGCGTTACAAAAATTTCCTTTTTACCCACTTTTTACCTCTAGTAGGCCAAATTTAAAAATACCGAATACGTGTCCTTATATTTTTATTGCTGGTTTAAATCCATTTTTGTTAATGTTTGTTTTTAACCTCTTAATTGAATAAAGTACCAAACACCTGTCTCATATTTTTTAAATGTTAATCAATTATAAATTATTATTCTACCTTTATTGATTTAAACAATACGCATAGCTTAAAAAGAAAAAAACCTATCTTTAAATTTTTTACTCGTTTTTGTCCTTTTCTACCCCATTAGTCGAAAAAGTACTAAACACGTATTTGATAAGTGTTTAATTTGCAAAAAGTACCGAATACTTGTCCCTTAATTTTAGGTGCTGATCTTATACCATGTTTGTTTCTATCACTTTTGGTTTAGAAGATATAATGCCATCGATTTTTCCCTTTTTTACCACTTTAATTGAAAAAAGTACCAAAAACTTATTTAAGTTTTTTTTAATGTGAATCGACACGTCCCTAAATAATAGTTCTAATTTCATTAGCTTAAATCATATTCATAGCTAAAAAATAAAAAAAAACTACCTTTGAATATGTTCCCGTTTTTTACCCTTTTTAACCCCATTTATAGTAAAAGTACTAAGCACATGTTTAATATTTTTTGAATACTTATTGATTGTGGCACAAAGTGAGTCTTTATGTGTATTAGTTCAAAAGGTACGTATGGGTTAAAAAAGTACCATAATATAGTTTTTAAACATGTTCACCCTTATTAGTGCCATTTTCAAAAAGTACCTGTTTGGGATTTTTCCCAAAACCGAGAACCCTAAATAAAATACCTTGACTGCGAACGCTACCTTAAAATCTCCAATTGCATTTAACAAAAATTATTAAAAGATTTTACAGACCCATAACGGTTAATTTTTTATGAGTCTTTAAATAATTATGTCTTTATATTGTTTATTTTTAATAGCTATATTAATCCACATAAAATGTAATTGTAAATAAAGTAAGTAGAAAATCAGATCATCTTTTGGTGATCTGTTTATTCGAAGTTAAAAAAGGTAGTTTTTAAAAAGTTAACAGAAATAGAAAAACATCAATTATTATAAAATTTCTGCAAGAAGCAGACGTCAAATTAATAAAACTTCGCAAGTGGCGGATAAATATTAAATAAACGAATTTATAATTAAAAAATTAAAAGTTGTATTTTTCCTCATGAATAGGATAAGTTCTTAGATAACAAAATAATAAGAACTACAAAATTCTCCTACAGTACCGAACACATGTCCCCTTATTTTTTTATCCGATCCAAATTCAACTTCAACATTGTTTTTATCTATTTTATTTTCTTCCCTGTTTTATCCATGAACGACCAAATTTTAAAAAATTACCGAACTCGTTTTCCTTAATTTTTAGTGCTGACCATAGACCAATTTAATTTTTGTTTCTATCACTTTTGATTAAGAAGATATTGCGTTATCGAGTACCAAAATATAGTTTTTACGATTTTTCTTCCTTATTAGTTCCATTTTCAAAAAAGTACCAAACACGAGTCCCCTTTTTTTGTCACTCGATCTAAATCCAACATCGTTTCTAATAATATTAGTTTTGGAGATATGATGTTATTATAATTTATCCATTTTCTACCCTGTTTTGACCCTAAGCGGCCGAAACCGTGTCCTTTAATTTTTAGTGCTGATTCCAGGCTAATTTAATTTTTGTTTCTATCACTTTTGGTTTAAAAGATATAACGAAACCGATTTTTCCCCTTTAAAAAAGTACCAAACACGTTTCTTATGCATTTCAATATGAATCGACCCGTCTGTAAATTATACTTTTGGCTTCATTAGCCAAAATGAAATTCATAGTTTAAAAAACCTACCCTTGAATATTTTCTCGTTTTTATCTTTTTGTACCTCATTTATCGTAAAAGTACTTGTCTAATAATTGTCTAAAAAATACTTGTATAATAATTCTTTATTACTTATCGATTGTGATGTTAACTGTGTCACTATGTTAATTATTTCAAAAGATACATATAGGTTTAAAAAGTACCAAAATACAGTTTTTATCCTTTTTTAACCCTTATTAGCAGCATATTCAAATAAGTACCAAACGCGTGTCGCCTTTTTTTCAACGTTGTTCCTATCGCTTCTAATTTCGGAGATATGACGTGACTAATTTTCATTTTTTTGCCCTGTTTTATACCCAAAACTAACAAATTAACAAAAGTACCAAATACGCTTCCCTAAATTTTAAGTACCGATCTCAGACCAATAAAGTTTTTGTTTCCATCACTTTTGGCTTAGAATATATATATTTTTCCGATTTTTACCTCTAAAATTAAAAAAGTACCAAACACGTATTTTATTTTTTCAATGTCAATCGACCAGTCAATAAATTATCCTTCTGGCTTTATTAGCTTGAAAGATATTCATAGCTAAAAAGCAAAAAACCTACCCTTGATATTTTCCCTTTTTTTACCCTTTTGGACTCCATTAATCACAAAAGTACCAAATACGTATTTAATAGTTTTTTAATACCTATCGATTGTGATATCAATTATGTTTCTGTGTTTATTAGTTCAAAAGGTTAAAAAAAGTACTAAAATATAGTTTTTACCCTTTTTTATCCTTATTGGTGCCATTTTCAAAAAAGTTTTTTTTTTAGCCGATCCAAATAAAATTTCAATTTTGTTTGCATCGATGTTGGTTTCGGAGATATGATGTTACTAATTTCTCCTGATTCTTCCCTGTTTAACCTCCTAAGGGGTCGAATTTTTTTTTTTTTAAAGTACCAAAATATAGTTTTTACCCTTTTTTTATCCTTATTAGTGTCATTTCCAAAAAAGTGCCAAACACGTATCCCCTTATTTTCCCAGCCGATTTAAATTCAATTTCAACTTTGTTTGCATCGATGTTGGTTTCGGAGATATGATGTTACTAATTTATCCCTTTTCTACCCTGTTTTACCTTCTAAGAGGTTGAACTTCAAAAAAGTACCGAACATGTGTTCCTTCATTTTAAGTGCCAATCTCAGACCAATTTAGTTTGTGTTTATATCACTTTTGGTTTAGAAGTTATACTTTACCGATTTTTACCCCCAAAATTAAAAAAAGTACCAAACATGTAGTTTATTTTTTCAATGTCAATCGACCAGTCAATAAATTATACTTCTGGCTTCATTAGCCTAAAAGATATTCATAGCTAAAAAGCAAAAAACCTACCCTGAATATTTTCCCTTTTTTACCCTTTTGTACCCTATTAATCGCAAAAGTACCAAATACGTATTTAGTTCTTTTTTAATATCTATCGATTGCGATATAACATATGTTTCTATGTTAATTAGTTCAAAAGATACATATGATTTAAAAAAGTACCAGAATATAGTTTTTACCCTTTTTCATTCTGATTAGTGCCGTTTTCAAAAAAGTACCAAACACGTGTCCCCTTAATTTTATATCCGATTTAAATAAAATTTCAATTTTGTTTCTATCTGTATTGGTTTCGGAGATATGATGTTACTGATTTCTCCCTTTTCTACCCTGTTTTACCCTTTAAGTGCCAATCACAGACCATTTTAGTTTTTGCTTCTATCACTTTTGGTTTAGAAAATGTACTTTACAGATTTTTACCAACAAAATTAAAAAAATGTATCAAACAAGTAGTTTATTTTTTTCAATGTCAATCGACTTCTGGCTTCATTAGCCTAAAGGATATTCATAGTTAAAAACCACAAAACCTACCCTTAAATATTTTCCCTTTTTTACCCTTTTGTACCCCATTAATCGCAAAAGTACCAAATACGTATTTAATTGTTTTTTAGTATCTATTGGTTGCGATATAAATTATGTTTCTATGTTTATTAGTTCAAAAGATACATATGGGTTAAAAAAAGTACCAAAATATAGTTTTTTTTATCCTTATTAGTGCCATTTTCAAAAAAGTACCAAAGACGTCCAATTTCAACTTTGTTTCTGTCTATGTTGCTTTCGGAGATATGATGTTACTAATTTCTCCCTTTTCTACCCTGTTTTGCCCGCTAGGCGGCCGATTTTCAAAAAAATTACCGAACACGTGCCCTTAATTTTTAGTACGAATACGAATACGAAATATATATTACATTTTTTTTTAAACTGTTTATATTAGTAACGTTCAATAGGGTAACAACAAAACTAAAAAATACCTTTTACGATTTTCAAGAACTCCGTGACATATAGTAGAAAATGAAGAAGCGTAAGAAGAATTTCATTAATAATTATAATTTTTTTGTTCCTTTTCTATATTATTAATATGTAATTAAAACTCAGTACATAAAACAAATATGTACCTAATAAAATTATGTAAAAAAATATTATCGCCATCTAGCGATCTTTATAATTAAAAACCTGCTCTATTATTGCCAATTGTTTTCCTAAGAAATAAAGAGCGGCCATTCATATATTTTTTTGTTTGAATATGCATTTAAACCAACGTCGAACCAGAGTCTATGTAAAGCATTGATCGATCAAGAGAAAGCTCGGAAATAATCTGAAATAGGACAAAAGGATGCACCCGATTTCAACCGTTAAAGGCGAATTTCCCAGGAGGAAGATATATTACTATATCCAATGACAGCCTATTTTACAGTATCTATAAGAAATTACAGTTACGAAAAACAATATTAACAACAACATCTACAACCAGTTCAACTACTCGAAAACATTAAAATCAACAAGAAACAGCAGCAGTAAGAAAAATTTCCATAATTTTAGATACCATAAGAAATTATAAAAAAATATAATACCATATTAAAAATGATAAAACATATAAACTAAACAACACACTTTGACTAATAAAACAAAGATTAGAGTTTATCAACACATATTACAAATTTATCAACTTAATTCATATTTAAGCCTTCCAATAGTATGGCTAAATAAAACATAAACAAGAATTAAATTACAATAAACGGGTACAATGAAAAGCGCATTGTACGCAATAATGTATTAAATAAGTTAAACACTAAATTACAAATAAGCTGTATTTATTTGGTAAAAATAGTATAAAAAGCAATAGTACTTGGTTAAGAAGTGGAATTTCGGTTGAATAAAGAAAACAAAGCAGTACCAACTCTCGGTAGGAAATAAACTTACTCTATTATGCAAAACCAAAAGTTGACAACTGTTTAGAAACTGTTGACAAATAGCTACTAACTAGACCATAGATTCGGCTTAGTAGCTTCTTGGCATAATATTTATTCAAAACCAATTTTAACTCTCTACCAACTTAAAAAAAAATCAACGCTGAAAATGAGGGACGAAACTGCTAAAAAAAACTACTTTTGCTTAAATAACCATTGATTTGAAATTTTTTTGACTACCATTTTAAAATAAAATTTGCAAAAAATAGAAAATTTGTTGTTTAAAATGGAAGAAGGCACATTAAAAAAAAATAAAAAAAGTAAAATCAACTAAAAGATTAGTAAATATAAATTAAATTTTATATTTGTTTTTCAATTCACACACAATTTTTATTATTTTCTTCCTTTGTTTACAAAATATTTACACTCAGCTGCTCACAGAATATGGTAGGTATTTAGCAACTTTCTAGCAATGTTAAGCAGTTTGCTATTCGGAGTTTGTCTGCTAGTTATGGTTAAACTCAATGCTAACTAACTGTGTAGAATCTGAACCGGTGCGGTGCGAAAAGTTTGATAATGGATTTATATGGACAATTACTGTCTAAATCCGACTAGCCGGTTGTCACCATGTGAAATTATATGATTTCAGGATATCCCCTATTATATGTTATATTGATATATTACTATAAAAAAAAGTATGGTTCGTAAAATCTGAACCGATCCCGGTGCAAAAAAAAAATAATAATGGATTCATATAGACAATTACTGTTTAGATCCGACTAACCGGTTGTCACCACGTGAAATTGGCCGATTTCAAGGTATCCCCTATTATATGTTATAGTGATATATTACGATAAAAAAAGTATGATGGTTCGTAAAATCTGAACCAATCCCGGTGCGGGAAATTGTATAACGGATTTATATGGACTTTCAAGAAATTAACCGATTTCAAGGTGTTAATGCCAAAAGTCACTATTCCGACTCCTGAATAAAAATTGTTTTTTTTTATTTAGGACCAGCACTCATTGGATGACCCCTACTTATGCTATGCATTGTGTTGGAACTAGGAAAATAGGTTGTGGGAAGGAGGAAAGAGGGAGTAGTGTTTGTAGACATCCGATTTGAATTTTCCTATATTGCAACTGTCAGGAAAAACTTCTGCGGGAAGTGTACGGCTAAAGAACCAATTTTCTTTATAGTGCGTTGTTCGGTCCACTGGACAGTTAACCACAAATGCATGTGATCTATCGGATTGACGTGTGCTGCGTAAGAATCTTCGGGTTTCGGGAACGAGGTCCCTGATATCGTTAGAACACATTCCAAAGTAGTACCGATATAACAGTGTTATACTACCCACATTGCAGCGGTACTCCAGCGAGTCAATAGAGTTGGATACCCTACTGTCACCGATAAGCACTTTCGCACTCTCCATTACTTTGGAAAGTGCTGAACAAATCGGTATTGGTCGCTAATTTTCAGGGTTGTTAGGCTCACTCTTAGGAACACATAGGAAATTCACCGGCATGGTATAAGGTACTGAAGTCGTTTGCTAATAGACGAGCTAGCGTTGAAGAGCACTGCTTCAAGACCAGCTGAAATTCCTTCCGGCCCTGAAGCCTTGTTTATGATGTTTATTACATACATATATACATGCATACATACATACATACATACATACATATATACATACATACATACATACATACATACATACATACATACATACATACATACATACATACATACATACATACATACATACATACATACATACATACATACATACATACATACATACATACATACATACATACATACATACATACATACATACATACATACATACATACATACATACATACATACATACATACATACATACATACATACATACATACATACATACATACATACATACATACATACATACATACATACATACATACATACATACATACATACATACATACATACATACATACGGAGGCACAGTCTCCGTTTTTTCGTAGGCGGCCAATCTTTCGAGGTGTGCGACCTTCATTTTGGACTCTTATCTTTTTGTATTGGATATACCACATCATTTATCCTTTTAACAACCTTGTACGGACCGTCTGCGCTGTGGGTTGTATAAGAGTACCAACTGACCTTCATTAAAGCCCTGGGAATTGGCTGCTCTATCGTATCTGGCCTACATCTTGTCGGTGACCATTCTAATTTTGCTACGGACGAATTCATGCAGTTCATTAAGGTTTTCTTGCTCTTGGGAGGAGAGGTGACCACGAGCCTCAGTATTTGTTATTGGCTTAGTACTAAATTGCAAGTCTGCAAGGTAACCGCAGCCCGGTTCCAAAAACGACTTTGGCAGGGGTCTTGGACGTGGAGTCGTGAGCGGCTGTTCGATATGCCAGCAGAAATTTTTGTATGTGTTGATCCCAGTCTCTCTGATGAGTGCTGACAACCTTCCTTAGGTACTCTTCCAGCGTACGGGGTAGTTCGCGTTTTTCTTATACCATACAACTCACACATTTCCCTGAACACCTCGGATTCAAAATTTCTGCCTTGATCTGAGTGTAGCTCTAGTGGAACTCCATAGCGGCATATCCAGTTGTTTACAAAGACGTCTAACACTGTTTTAGCTTCTTAATTAGGTACTGCATACACCTCCGGCCATTTGGTAAAATAGTCCATCACCACTAGCACATAACGATTACCGGCATCGCTTTCAAAAAAAAGAAAAGTTCCTGCCACATCCATAGCTATCCGCTCAAAAGGGGCACCAGAATTGTACTGCTGCAGTTGGCCACGACTTCTTCGGACTGGACCCTTGGCTGCGATACAGTTTGGACAATTAGCAATCCAGTCAGTCACACTTTGAGGACAACCAACCCAGTAGAACCACTGCTTTAGTTTTTCCAGAGTCTTTGTTACACCTAGGTGACCTCCACTAGGACCATCATGAAACTCCTTTAACACTTCCTTTATTTTAGAGGAAGTCACCACGATCAAATTTTGCACTGTCTTTCCATCGGCGCTCTCCCAAGTGCGATATAATCAACCGTCTATTATCTTCAGACTATCCCGAGAGCCCAATATGACTTCATCAGTGGAATTTCCTGCGATATCTCGTTACGGGTTGGCCTCTTGTCTTCTTCTTTAGCTTGCATTATTTTCCCCAGTAACGGATCGTTCCTCTCACTACAGACCAATCTCCAGTGGATTGCAATGATTGCACTCTACACTGCAAGAACGTCTGGAAAGGGCATCCGCATTCCCGTGATTTCTTCTTTTCCTGTGCTCGACTGTGAAATCGTAGCTCTGTAGTCGTTCGATCCATCGTGTCCCATTCAACTCCTGTGAGAGCACACCTCCAATTCCGCACGCGCTCTCCGGCCACAGGATACGCCAATATTGGTGCCGAGCAGAGTAATGCTTTTAGTCTCTTAAACGCTTGCTCCTGCTCTGTACCCTAATAGAATGGTTGAGACTTCTTGGTAAGCTCATGCAAACTTGCGGCCACACTTGCAAAATTCGGAAGAAATCGTCTGTAGTACGTGCACAGCCCTAGGAAGCTGCGTAATTCATGGAGATTTGTTGGTTGCGGCCAGACTTTGACAGCTCGTATTTTGTCCTCATCAGTCGCTATGCCATTTTCAGTCACCAAGTGTCCCAAGTATTTAACTTCTTTCCGGAACAACGCACATTTCTTGGCACTTAAGGTGAGACCAGCCTACGCTATGCGTTTAAGGACTTCCTCCAGATTCTTCAAATGTTCATCGAAGGTTCTTCCCATGACGATGATGTCGTCAAGGTACACCAAACAAGTTTTCCACTGAAGTCCTTTCAATACTCGTTCCATTATACGTTCGAAAGTTGCGAGAACGTTGCAGAGCCCAAATGGCATAACATTGAACTGCCATAGCCCATCAATAGCACTAAACGCTTTTTTCTCTTTGTCTTTCTCTAAGATCTCCACCTGCCAATAACCGCTTTGAAGATCTAGCGTAGAAAACCATTTAGCCCCACCTAATGTGTCCAAGGTGTCATCGATTCTTGGCAAGGGGTAGCTGTCCTTTTTCGTAACATCATTAAGCTTCCGGTAGTCAACACAAAATCTGGTGCTGCCATCTTTCTTCTTAACCAGAACGACCGAAGAGCTCCATGGACTTGCGGATTGTTTGGCTTTATTTTTGTAGGACGGTGTCAAGCCTTCTACCCATTTCTCTACGTATTCCGCCAGTTGCTGTTGTTCCTTGCTGGACATCTTAATAGGTTCTGATTTCGTCTCGCAGTTAATAATCGCTTCAGTAGCTGCGCATTGACCAATTTCCGAGTCAGGTTTTATAACTTTGTCATGGCAGGATAAGTTTAGAACTCTTACAGGGACTCTTCCGTTATTGCAGGGCTTCACTAGAGCTTTTGCCGTTATGATGTCATTGTCGAGTTTTGATTCTACCACCCACAAACTGTTGTCCTCACAATCTCCCTCCACACGGGCCCATATCAACGATTCTGACTGTGGTGGCAGTTTACGATGCTCGACAGTTATCAGTTTTCTAACTGTGGGCTTGCTCTCGTAGCCAACATCGAGGGGTATCTCTATATTTTTCCAAATCATTATCTTTGGCCCCAGATGTAAACTAATGCCATTCATAATCATAAAATCTGCACCGATTATTACTTCATCCACAATGTCGGCAAAAATGAATATGTGGTTGACGTGCACGTTAGCAATGGTTACTTTAGCACTTACTTTACCATAGACTGTCGCCTGCTCTCCAGTTGCCGTGCGCAGGCTTATACCGCTTAAGGACTCAAAGTTTCCACGCACCAAATCGGACCTAATAATTGACTGGGACGCCCCTGTGTCTATGGTAAAAACATGCCTTTGGCCGTTGATGTATCCCCGAGCTGTAAGGTTGCTGTTTTCCTGTTGCATAACTGATATGGAGATTGTGGGGCCACCATTTGTGGGAGCTAACTCATGCCCCGCGGAGCTAGCTCGACATGATTGTGGCTCCACCTGTTGGCTGATTTCGGATGAAGAGACAGATCTCGCTTGCCTTCTCGGTGCACTGCAATTTCGCTGGAAATGGCCTTCTTTACCGCAGTTGAAACACTTGGATTTTGGCTTTCTCTGTTTCTCATCCAGCACTCAACTCAATTTCTCACCTATTATTCGACTCATTTTCTCTATCAGTTTCTCCATACTGCTTTGATTGTTAGCAACTACATCGACACTTCGCAACCTGCATATTTGTGGCTTGGCTATGATTTTTGCAGTTTCTTGGGCCAATGCGAATGATACAGTTTCGCCAAATGTTGATTTTCGAGTGGCACACACCGCAAATTTAATATCAAGATCTCGTATACCGTTAACAAATGATTCAATCTTGAACAGGTCCAAGAAAGTCTGGTTTTCTCCAGGATAAATTTGCTCCACCAAACGTTCAATATCCAAGGCAAAGTCCTGTAAACTTTCGTTTGGTTTCTGGACTCTACCGAGAAGTTCCAGACGGTAAATTTCTTTTTTGTGTTCGCCACCGTACTTACGCTGAAGAGCAGACATGATGTCATCAAAGTTCTTTCTACAGCTTAACGGAACACTTTCTAGGACTTCCACAGCATTGCCTTTTAGAGCCAATATTAGTTCTAGAGCTTTCTGGTCGTTATCCCATAGGTTCCTCTCGGCAACTGTTTCAAACTGGAACTTGAAGACATTAAATGGTAGACTGCGATCAAACCTGGGTGTTTTTGTTTTACCGGATGTTTCTTGAACAACTCGTACTGGATCTCCTTGCTGTTGTATGCCATTAAATTTCGCTTTTAGATCGCCAATCTCCTTTCCGACTTCATTCTCTAAGTCAGCCAGTTTTTTTTTTTGTCAAATTTCTCAATTTTTATCTCAACGCCATCGATGCGATTGTTGATCGTTGTCGAAATTTCTTGAAGTTGTTTGTTTGTGGATCCAGAAATTTCTTGCAGTCTTTCCTCTATCCTTTCAAGAAGTTGCTCGTTATTGGTTTTCGTGGCTTCTTGAAGTTCCGTTTTCAAGCCTGCTTGAAGCTCCGTTTTCATACCTGCAATCATGGTTTTCGTTTGATTGTTGTTAATTTCGGCAAATTCTTGAAGCTCTGTTTTTAAACCTGCAAACATGGTTCTCGTTTGCCGATTGTTAACTTCCATCTTTTCCATCATCGCGGCGAACATTGAGTTTATGTCTAGGCTGCTAGTCATCGAACGGGTACTAACCTCCATTTCTTCTTTAGTCTCAAATTCGTAAGTTGCAATGTCAATACCTTGATTTTGGAGTTCGTCCCTGAGTCTTCTTTGTAGTTCAGCTTTAGTGGCGGCTGTTGGCACGTTCATCTTTCCCAACTACTTCCTTAAAAAACGTGGAAGGAATTCTTTTTGCAAACAACCGTAATCAAATTAAAACACTTGTAAATAGTATGGAGTTTTACAAAGCAATACTTTTATTAACTTTAAAATTATTCACTTAAAACACACTTTCACAAATACTGTAAACAAACTTTACAAAACTGCTTTACAAATACTCTTAGTCACACTGTTTTCTTTATACGCGTCTTAATGAAAACTGTTCCCACAATACTCGCCCATCGGCCTTATATAGTAGAGAAGAGAGTTTCTAGCAATTTCTGCAGACGTAAACAAAGAGCAGCTGTAGTTGATTACACTAACAATGTGGCTTACGAAAGTTCATGTGTGTTCCACTACATTCTCACATGATTAAGAACACACTCACACGTATGTTGTACAAACAGATTATCTAAAGTTAACAGTAACAGAGAGAAACATGTTGCTCTGCTTATTGACATAAACAGAATAACAACAACACCAACAGAAACATCTAGAACAGGGATGACCAAAGAGAGGAATGTGATTTTATTTGTGAGCGAAAGAGAGGATACATAGGCAGAAGCAAGAATTGACATAAATTTGGTTGTTTATTTCTATTTATTTCAGTTACCGCTGAACCAGCGTGAAATGAACATGCGGAGGAGTATTGATCTTTTTTTTTTTGTTGTTTTTGTGCAAACAAAAATTATTTTCTTTTGCTTCTATAAAGAAAACATTACTTTTTAGAAATGAAATTCAGCATAGTATATTTTTTTTATAAATACAATTTAAAAAACTTACTTTTTCTAAAGAAAACCTTACTTTTTCTAAAGAAAAACTTACTTTTTCTGAAGAAAAACTTACTTTTTCTATAGAAAAACTTACTTTTTCTATAGAAAAACTTTTAGAAATGTATATATAAACTTACTTTTTCTATAGAAAAACTTACTTTTTCTATAAAAAAACTTACTTTTTCTATAGAAAAACTTATTATAAAAAGGTTTATCATGTTTTTATTTTTAAAGAAAAAGTTTGCTTTCCTTAGAATATGTATATTTTATTTAGAAAACGTTTCTTTTTCTTTAAAAAACGTGCTTTTACATAGAAAAAAATTTAAGTTTATTATTTATTTATAGAAATATAAAGAAAATATAAACGTATTTTTTACTAAAAAAAAAAAATAAAATATTTTCTATAAAAACGATTAAATGTTTAGCGTACAAATAATTATAATTATATAATAATTATAATTATATAAAATTATAACTATTATATTATATATTATATAATAATTATAATTATATAAAATTAACAAAACTTATAACAGCCTCCACGCGTGTGCATCCGTCAAAGGTTGAATGACGACTAAATAAATGAGAAGAACATACATACTTACTTACTTACTTACTTACTTACTTACTTACTTACTTACTTACTTACTTACTTACTTACTTACTTACTTACTTACTTACTTACTTACTTACTTACTTACTTACTTACTTACTTACTTACTTACTTACTTACTTACTTACTTACTTACTTACTTACTTACTTACTTACTTACTTACTTACTTACTTACTTACTTACTTACTTACTTACTTACTTACTTACTTACTTACTTACTTACTTACTTACTTACTTACTTACTTACTTACTTACTTACTTACTTACTTACTTACTTACTTACTTACTTACTTACTTACTTACTTACTTACTTACTTACTTACTTACTTACTTACTTACTTACTTACTTACTTACTTACTTACTTACTTACTTACTTACTTACTTACTTACTTACTTACTTACTTACTTACTTACTTACTTACTTACTTACTTACTTACTTACTTACTTACTTACTTACTTACTTACTTACTTACTTACTTACTTACTTACTTACTTACTTACTTACTTACTTACTTACTTACTTACTTACTTACTTACTTACTTACTTACTTACTTACTTACTTACTTACTTACTTACTTACTTACTTACTTACTTACTTACTTACTTACTTACTTACTTACTTACTTACTTACTTACTTACTTACTTACTTACTTACTTACTTACTTACTTACTTACTTACTTACTTACTTACTTACTTACTTACTTACTTACTTACTTACTTACTTACTTACTTACTTACTTACTTACTTACTTACTTACTTACTTACTTACTTACTTACTTACTTACTTACTTACTTACTTACTTACTTACTTACTTACTTACTTACTTACTTACTTACTTACTTACTTACTTACTTACTTACTTACTTACTTACTTACTTACTTACTTACTTACTTACTTACTTACTTACTTACTTACTTACTTACTTACTTACTTACTTACTTACTTACTTACTTACTTACTTACTTACTTACTTACTTACTTACTTACTTACTTACTTACTTACTTACTTACTTACTTACTTACTTACTTACTTACTTACTTACTTACTTACTTACTTACTTACTTACTTACTTACTTACTTACTTACTTACTTACTTACTTACTTACTTACTTACTTACTTACTTACTTACTTACTTACTTACTTACTTACTTACTTACTTACTTACTTACTTACTTACTTACTTACTTACTTACTTACTTACTTACTTACTTACTTACTTACTTACTTACTTACTTACTTACTTACTTACTTACTTACTTACTTACTTACTTACTTACTTACTTACTTACTTACTTACTTACTTACTTACTTACTTACTTACTTACTTACTTACTTACTTACTTACTTACTTACTTACTTACTTACTTACTTACTTACTTACTTACTTACTTACTTACTTACTTACTTACTTACTTACTTACTTACTTACTTACTTACTTACTTACTTACTTACTTACTTACTTACTTACTTACTTACTTACTTACTTACTTACTTACTTACTTACTTACTTACTTACTTACTTACTTACTTACTTACTTACTTACTTACTTACTTACTTACTTACTTACTTACTTACTTACTTACTTACTTACTTACTTACTTACTTACTTACTTACTTACTTACTTACTTACTTACTTACTTACTTACTTACTTACTTACTTACTTACTTACTTACTTACTTACTTACTTACTTACTTACTTACTTACTTACTTACTTACTTACTTACTTACTTACTTACTTACTTACTTACTTACTTACTTACTTACTTACTTACTTACTTACTTACTTACTTACTTACTTACTTACTTACTTACTTACTTACTTACTTACTTACTTACTTACTTACTTACTTACTTACTTACTTACTTACTTACTTACTTACTTACTTACTTACTTACTTACTTACTTACTTACTTACTTACTTACTTACTTACTTACTTACTTACTTACTTACTTACTTACTTACTTACTTACTTACTTACTTACTTACTTACTTACTTACTTACTTACTTACTTACTTACTTACTTACTTACTTACTTACTTACTTACTTACTTACTTACTTACTTACTTACTTACTTACTTACTTACTTACTTACTTACTTACTTACTTACTTACTTACTTACTTACTTACTTACTTACTTACTTACTTACTTACTTACTTACTTACTTACTTACTTACTTACTTACTTACTTACTTACTTACTTACTTACTTACTTACTTACTTACTTACTTACTTACTTACTTACTTACTTACTTACTTACTTACTTACTTACTTACTTACTTACTTACTTACTTACTTACTTACTTACTTACTTACTTACTTACTTACTTACTTACTTACTTACTTACTTACTTACTTACTTACTTACTTACTTACTTACTTACTTACTTACTTACTTACTTACTTACTTACTTACTTACTTACTTACTTACTTACTTACTTACTTACTTACTTACTTACTTACTTACTTACTTACTTACTTACTTACTTACTTACTTACTTACTTACTTACTTACTTACTTACTTACTTACTTACTTACTTACTTACTTACTTACTTACTTACTTACTTACTTACTTACTTACTTACTTACTTACTTACTTACTTACTTACTTACTTACTTACTTACTTACTTACTTACTTACTTACTTACTTACTTACTTACTTACTTACTTACTTACTTACTTACTTACTTACTTACTTACTTACTTACTTACTTACTTACTTACTTACTTACTTACTTACTTACTTACTTACTTACTTACTTACTTACTTACTTACTTACTTACTTACTTACTTACTTACTTACTTACTTACTTACTTACTTACTTACTTACTTACTTACTTACTTACTTACTTACTTACTTACTTACTTACTTACTTACTTACTTACTTACTTACTTACTTACTTACTTACTTACTTACTTACTTACTTACTTACTTACTTACTTACTTACTTACTTACTTACTTACTTACTTACTTACTTACTTACTTACTTACTTACTTACTTACTTACTTACTTACTTACTTACTTACTTACTTACTTACTTACTTACTTACTTACTTACTTACTTACTTACTTACTTACTTACTTACTTACTTACTTACTTACTTACTTACTTACTTACTTACTTACTTACTTACTTACTTACTTACTTACTTACTTACTTACTTACTTACTTACTTACTTACTTACTTACTTACTTACTTACTTACTTACTTACTTACTTACTTACTTACTTACTTACTTACTTACTTACTTACTTACTTACTTACTTACTTACTTACTTACTTACTTACTTACTTACTTACTTACTTACTTACTTACTTACTTACTTACTTACTTACTTACTTACTTACTTACTTACTTACTTACTTACTTACTTACTTACTTACTTACTTACTTACTTACTTACTTACTTACTTACTTACTTACTTACTTACTTACTTACTTACTTACTTACTTACTTACTTACTTACTTACTTACTTACTTACTTACTTACTTACTTACTTACTTACTTACTTACTTACTTACTTACTTACTTACTTACTTACTTACTTACTTACTTACTTACTTACTTACTTACTTACTTACTTACTTACTTACTTACTTACTTACTTACTTACTTACTTACTTACTTACTTACTTACTTACTTACTTACTTACTTACTTACTTACTTACTTACTTACTTACTTACTTACTTACTTACTTACTTACTTACTTACTTACTTACTTACTTACTTACTTACTTACTTACTTACTTACTTACTTACTTACTTACTTACTTACTTACTTACTTACTTACTTACTTACTTACTTACTTACTTACTTACTTACTTACTTACTTACTTACTTACTTACTTACTTACTTACTTACTTACTTACTTACTTACTTACTTACTTACTTACTTACTTACTTACTTACTTACTTACTTACTTACTTACTTACTTACTTACTTACTTACTTACTTACTTACTTACTTACTTACTTACTTACTTACTTACTTACTTACTTACTTACTTACTTACTTACTTACTTACTTACTTACTTACTTACTTACTTACTTACTTACTTACTTACTTACTTACTTACTTACTTACTTACTTACTTACTTACTTACTTACTTACTTACTTACTTACTTACTTACTTACTTACTTACTTACTTACTTACTTACTTACTTACTTACTTACTTACTTACTTACTTACTTACTTACTTACTTACTTACTTACTTACTTACTTACTTACTTACTTACTTACTTACTTACTTACTTACTTACTTACTTTACTTACTTACTTACTTACTTACTTACTTACTTACTTACTTACTTACTTACTTACTTACTTACTTACTTACTTACTTACTTACTTACTTACTTACTTACTTACTTACTTACTTACTTACTTACTTACTTACTTACTTACTTACTTACTTACTTACTTACTTACTTACTTACTTACTTACTTACTTACTTACTTACTTACTTACTTACTTACTTACTTACTTACTTACTTACTTACTTACTTACTTACTTACTTACTTACTTACTTACTTACTTACTTACTTACTTACTTACTTACTTACTTACTTACTTACTTACTTACTTACTTACTTACTTACTTACTTACTTACTTACTTACTTACTTACTTACTTACTTACTTACTTACTTACTTACTTACTTACTTACTTACTTACTTACTTACTTACTTACTTACTTACTTACTTACTTACTTACTTACTTACTTACTTACTTACTTACTTACTTACTTACTTACTTACTTACTTACTTACTTACTTACTTACTTACTTACTTACTTACTTACTTACTTACTTACTTACTTACTTACTTACTTACTTACTTACTTACTTACTTACTTACTTACTTACTTACTTACTTACTTACTTACTTACTTACTTACTTACTTACTTACTTACTTACTTACTTACTTACTTACTTACTTACTTACTTACTTACTTACTTACTTACTTACTTACTTACTTACTTACTTACTTACTTACTTACTTACTTACTTACTTACTTACTTACTTACTTACTTACTTACTTACTTACTTACTTACTTACTTACTTACTTACTTACTTACTTACTTACTTACTTACTTACTTACTTACTTACTTACTTACTTACTTACTTACTTACTTACTTACTTACTTACTTACTTACTTACTTACTTACTTACTTACTTACTTACTTACTTACTTACTTACTTACTTACTTACTTACTTACTTACTTACTTACTTACTTACTTACTTACTTACTTACTTACTTACTTACTTACTTACTTACTTACTTACTTACTTACTTACTTACTTACTTACTTACTTACTTACTTACTTACTTACTTACTTACTTACTTACTTACTTACTTACTTACTTACTTACTTACTTACTTACTTACTTACTTACTTACTTACTTACTTACTTACTTACTTACTTACTTACTTACTTACTTACTTACTTACTTACTTACTTACTTACTTACTTACTTACTTACTTACTTACTTACTTACTTACTTACTTACTTACTTACTTACTTACTTACTTACTTACTTACTTACTTACTTACTTACTTAC